>JABTXL010005619.1:15834847-16020817 GCA_025134845.1 Neodon shergylaensis | reverse complement strand
AGAGAGAGAGAGAGAGAGAGAGAGAGAGAGAGAGAGAGAGAGAGAGACAAAGACAGACAGAAAGAAACAGAGAGACAGAGAGAGAGACAGACTGACTCTTCCCCGGATACCCAGCAGATAGAGCTGTGTTGTATCTTGTTAATAGGCAGATCAGATGGAACATAACAGCAGCCTTCCCACAGCTTACAGTGCAGGACACCTTCTTCCTTCTCTTTTCATGCTATGTCTCCATGCCAACATGATCACTACACCAAGTCCATCTGAACATATTCACAGAACAGCTTTCCACTTCCTCTCTGACACTCCTTCTGGTGAGGGCCGGAATATCTTATGAGGAATGCCACAGCACATCATGTCTTCAGTCACGATGGGCTCTTCCTGGTTAGAATGGATTCCTCACTTTACTGACTTGTCTATTTACTAGAGAAAGGGACACAGGAGATTTTTTTTTTTGATTTGCCATTTTTAGCATAGAAAAGTTGGATTCCTTTGCCAGTAGGGCAAAGAGTAGGGCAGAGTGGCTGTTGATAAGGGTTCTCATGAAAGCAAGATTCAGGTCATGTGACACAAAGTGCCTATGACAGCACTCCTCAGAGTTAAAGGGGAATCAAAGGAAAGGGCGTTTCCCAGGTGTCTACGGTAGGACAAAAGCGGAGTGACAGCAGGAAGGTCAAGGGACTATAAATACAGTTGGAGAACTGGGCAGGACCAGATAGATCATGCAGTTCTGATTCTCAGGTAAGCTTTGAAAGCACTGGATTTCTTCATGAAAGATGGACATGATGGAGACAACTATTGACTCTCCCTGTGGCCCAGAAGAGATAGCAGTGGCCTAAACAAGGACCAGACCAATGGAAATGGAGAGAAAGAGATGGGCTCAGTTCCTAGAGCTTACTGTAGTGTGGGAAGAAAGAAAGGCAGTCAGTCCTCTCATGTACATTTCCAGCCCAAGTGGCCCCATGCTAAGAGGGCAAAACATAGTTTTGCAGAAAGAATAAAAGCTTTTTGCCTTTTATACCTTACAGCTCTATTTCAGATTACATCTGACTCCGAGCAGATATGCAGGTCCAGGAAAAATCATTTGAGTTGCCAAGGGAAATACACACACACAGATACATACATACATACAGACACACACACACACACACACACCTCCCTACCTCATACATGCATATATACAGTTACTTTTCATACACTACAATTCTTGTCTGGTGTGTTTCCCAAAAAGGTTACAACACCATAGATGTACATGTATAATGTGTGTGACATGTACATGCATACCTAAGCAGGAGCACAAAATTGTCCCCCAGGACCTCCATCTACAGAGGATAGTAACTAGTCTTTCCTCAAGCAGACTCTGTAAAACCAAGGTGATAAAATCAAATAAACTTGGGCCTGTGTCCAAGAGAGGAAAGGGAGGGCTCCGCCACAGCCAAAAACGGCTGATTCTGTTACAGGTTCAGACGCTGAGAAGCATTATGCTAACTGCCAAAAATATACCTCTGCCGAATCCCTGCAGTCACAACAGAGGAAAGGCGGTTCTAACAAGCTCAAGAAGGGAGGGGAATCTGCAGGCTTCCACCTTTGTGCATAAAACAACAGCAATCAGAATGCTAATGAAGAAGCTGACAAGACAGATCCCATGATTACCTTTGGACTCACAGGGGAAACAGTGGGGAGCCAGGCAGCCTTTCAGTATTATCAGGGTAAGTCAGTAGAATCAAAGATAAGCCGGATAGTGAGAGCCACCTTTGGACCTAATTAGCATTTATGTGCTGTGATTTCTAGGTGGAATAAAAGAGCATGTTATCAAGGGATTTGTTTGCAAATGGCTTCAGAAGTGGCCAGGGAAACCTCGGAAAGTAAATCTCTCCAGCTACAGTGCCGAGTGCCCCCTGGTCAAATGCATGGATGCTGATCTTAAGGAACAACTGGGGCTCTTCCCATGACATCTCATCCCACCTTGGGCCTTATCACAGGCCAAGTGGAAGAGCTGGTGGTCCAGAGGTACTCCCAATGCCCTTCCTCCCGCCACCTCCTTTGGAGATGGTTCCCTAATTCTCCCAGAAAGAAGCTGAACTGAGTGAGAGGACATCCCTTCATGTGAGACCAGAGTCCCCGGAAATGTGAAAAAGTCTTCAGGAACTCTGACTAGGACAAGAGGCAGCTGAAATCACAGGGAAATGGAAGGACCATCTAGCATGTGGCCTCTCAGGGCCTTCACTGAGTGGGGTCCCCAAACCAGAAGAGAACAGACCTGCCTGCTTTCTAGTCCTAACGGTGAGAAGTCTGGGGTCTGAGTTTAGGCAGTCTGACTCTAAAAGCCCAGCCCCTCTGCAACAAGATGGTTGGAGGAGACTTCTAGGCAAAGCGTGTCTTGAACATTGCCCTCCAGAGGTTGATCTGGTGATGGTGAGCTAAATTTTAAATGGAAAGGAATAGATGGAATCCAGGAAGATACCTTAGCTGGCCACAGTCTGGCTAAGAGGTGATCACAGATTAGCCTATGGTAGGAGTTATGAATATGGTTGAGAGTTATTATGCACCAGACACTGAACTATATGCACCCATTGCAACGCTTTCTCGTTTGTCTCTTTAAGGTAGGCACTAGCCCCACTCCCAAACCCAAGGAGGGAAACTTATGTCTGTAGTATTAAATGTCAAACCCGAATTGCACGGCACAGCACTCCTGACCCCAACCCTAACCCTGCATGTGATGATGGCAGAATGCACGGTACTTTCTGGGTTACAAAGTAAGCCACAGGGTTGGAGGAAATGCACTGGCGGGAACAGATGTTTTAGAATGAGGCAAGATCCTCGCTATTCACAACTCATGGATTAGGAGGGGAAATGTGTGGGCTACGTGGAAGAAAAACTGCCTGGGAGAGGATGGCCAGCAAGACATCACATCACACACCTGTGGAGAGTGTTGACAGCTCTTCCGTTTGTGTGTCTGTGTCAGAGCTGCATAGCTGCAGACTCCCCACCGCTCACTCGATGAGAGGCATGACGTCTTTTCTCTTTCTCTACCTCTAAGTCATTGTGCAAAAAGCACTGAGAGTCTGTTTAAATGCTCTGGTCACAGGAGATTCTGGAGCATACCTGTATGCATTTGAGTATTCCCTGAAACTCTGTACTCCTGGAATATGAGGACAGGAAGAAGATACAGAAGAAGTTACCTATCTGAGTTCTATAGGCTGAATCCAGCATGTGGGACAGGTACAGATCTATTCCTGCTGTGTCTGTTGGAGCAGGTGTTATCTGCAGCCATCACCATCCTGGGAACTCATGTTTCTGAGCATCCCAACACAATAACTGTCCATTTGCATGAGGGCTTTGGAGCCTGCCTGGCTACTCTGGCTGTGGGGCTGAGTGGAAATGGAAGGAGGTAAGGTCACTGTCAATCAACAGATGATGTGGAGTATTAATGTCCCAGTCCCCTCACACCCAGTTTTGGACATATAAGACGGTGAGTATCCTTCAACTCCTGCCATGCCAGTTTCTCTACAGGGCTGCCCATCCAGCTGGTCTGCTCAAGAATACCTGGCTTGTGAACCCTCTGTTTTGTCTGCTACCAGTCTATGCCTTCTCTTGACAGGGCACTTCCATCCTTAAGGAAATGCCTGCCCTGGATTCCCCAATTCAGGGCTCTTGGCTGCAAGAGCTCTTCCCCTGCAAATTCTGGAGGAAGAAATGATGCCTGGGAAAACTGACTTTAAAATCCTTTGGGTTCCTGGAGGTGCAGAAACTTCTTTGCTATATGGTCAGATTTTTTTTAAAGTCACTAAAAACCATTACTTGTACTATGTTTTATGTCAGGGCAGTGGGGTGAGTAAAGAAAAGACAAAAACAAAACAAAACAAAAAAGCATGGATAGCATGTTCTCCAGTCTCAAGGCCTATAAATATAGGTATTGTACTGAAATTTTCCAGAGGACAGAATAGTCCAGAAATTATTGTCAAAAAACAAAACCTAGTGAGCACAGCACTTAACACACGAGTATTTCCTCATAAAGTAACAGTATTTGATTATTTTATTCAAAGAAACTTTCTGAATACTCGCTAAAGGCTAATTCTTGAAGCAAAGAAATATGAGAAACACAGAGGGCAACATCTCATTGTTAGCCTAGCTTTTGTGTTTGTATTTTTTAGTGGGGAAACAAGCCTTCTCTAGACTGCAGTCAACCGAGAACTATTATGTGACTTCTGGTTGGCAAGAGCATCTTAGAAGAACAGAGATCACAACAATAAAGAAGAAATAAAACACTACGGCTGGAGAGGTAGCTTAGTGGTTAGGAACATTGGCTGATCTCCCAGATGACCAGGGTTCAGTTCCCAGCACCCACATGGCAGCTCACAGCAGTCAGGACTCTAGGTCCAGGGGATCTAGCAACAGACACACATGTAGGCAAAACACAGATGCACATAAAATAAAAATAAATACATAATTTTTAAAGACAAAATGAAATACTTTAGTGGGGAACAGGTAGACAAAGCAACACATTAGACAAATGATACACAGGGCAGCAGTTGTCAGCGTGCATATCTGTTCTTTGTGTGTAAACATTTGGCATCTAAGCAAGGTCAACAAGACAAAGCAACAGCCTTCAGAATTGGAAAAGATCTTCACTAATCCCACATCAGACAGAGGTCTGACCTCCAAAATATACAAAGAACTCAAGAAATTGGTCACCAAAAGAACACATAATCCAATAAAAAAATGGAGTACAGACCTAAACAGAGAACTCTTAACAGAGGAATATAAAATGGCTGAGACACTTAAGGAAATGTTCAACATCCTTAGCCATCAGAGAAATGCACATCAAATCCACTCTGAGATTCCATCTTACACCTGTAAAGAATGGCCAAGACCAAAACACTGATGACAACTTACGCTGGAGAGGTTGTGGGATAAAGGGAACACTCCTGCATTGCTGGTGGGAGTGCAAGATGGTACAACCCCTCTGGATGTCAGTATGGCAATTTCTGAGAAAATTAGGAAACAACCTTCCTCAGGACCCAGCAATACCACTTTTGGGTATATATTCAAAGGATGCTCAATCATGCCACAAGGACATGTGCTCAACTATGTTCATAGCAGCATTATTTGTCATAGCCAGAACCTGGAAACAACCTAAATGCCCCTCGACCGAAGAATGGATAGGGAAAGTATGCTACATTTACACAATGGAGTACTACACAGCAGGAAAATATAACGACATCTTGAATTTTGCAGGAAAATTGATGGAGCTAGAAAACATTATCTTGAGTGACGTAATCAGACACAGAAAGACAATTATCGCATGTACTTCCTCATAGGTGGTTTTTAAACATAAAGCAAAGAAAACCAGCCTACAAATTACAATCCCAGAGAACTCAGACAACAATGGGGACACTAAGAGAGACTTACATAGATCTAATCTACATGGGAAGTAGACAAAGACAAGCTCTCCTGAGTAAATTGGGAGCATGAGGATCTTGGGGGAGGTTTGAAGGGGAAGGGAAGAGGCAGGGAGAGGAGCAGAGAAAAATGTAGAGCTCAATAAAAAAATGAATTAAAAAAAAGAAAAACTTGAAAAGAAAAAAAATTCCAGTGTACATTACTGAATGAGGTAGGGTGGAGGTATTCCCAGGAAATGGGAAGCAGGTCTGGGAACAGAAGCCGAGGGTAAAGGACAATTGTCAAGTGAGGTTTTGGAATGGTGACTAGAGCTTATTCCACAGGAGGGGACAAGGTAGAGCAAATGACCTGTTTAGTCCAACTGAGGCATGGTGGAACCCACATATGTCTCTACTACCAAAGCCCTGCCTCTCCAGGAGCTACCTGCAGGGTTGTTGATTTTCTGGAACTTACTAAAGGCTGTCCTGAAGTCTAGGACTAGGATTTAGGAACCAGAGAAAGCTCGGACTTGTAGAGTGCATGTGGTTATTAGTGAATGGGAGGGGGGGCACACACAATTAGCAGCACTTAGAAGACATAGGTAGAGGGTGTGTTCTAGTCAGTTTCAGACACTCTGCCAGGAGTTTCACATCTGCATCTGTTTGCAGAGACCTTCCAACACAGCCCAAGGAGGTGGGTGCTACATTTGTCTCCAGTGACAGATAAGGAAACGGAGGGTCTGCAAAGACAAAATAGTTTGCCCCCTGATTACCAGCTGGTAAGCAGAAAAGGCCAGGGCTGAGATTCGGGTGCGCTCCATTGAAAGTGCAAGCCCTGGTCACCATGCTTTGTCATTAGCTCGGGGAGCCTGGGGAATGAACTCTGCAGCAAGCCTATGGGGAGACTAAGGCCCGGTGGTCTGACATGGGCTTGGTGAATTAAGCCTCAGGAGCTAGGAGAAGAAATGACCTAAGATCCACTGGCATGCAATTTACCCTCCTTGTTCTAATCCTCTCTGTGGACACCAGCTTTCGCTCCGTGTCAACACTGACAAATTAGGACACGCACCACACTTCTCCGAGAGTAAACAGCACATTCCACACGCCGGCTTAATCATTTTTTCACTTCCAGAGTGAAATCCCTTAACTAAACATGTCTGTCCAGAGAGTGAGTTGTGGCTGGAATCTTTCTGACCAGACCATGCAGGTCCTCTTCAGTTTCAAAATGCCTTTGACTAGATTTATTCCTGAGTATGATTTTATTCCTACAGATATTGTTGGATTGTGCTCTAAGTGTCTTGTGGGATAGATCATGTTATGGCTACTGCATAGCGAGGATGCTCGTTTTCGCAGGTTGGGTTTTGTCACCCGTAGCTTTAAGATTTATTTATTAGCTTTCCAAGTTTTCCTGGTGGGGACTTTGAAGTCTTCTGTAAAGCAGGAGATACTTAGATTTTTCCACTTTGTTCTCTCCTACCTTTTAGCTAACAATGATGTGAATTTAAAAGGCCAAATAAAAAGATTTTATTTACTTATACTTTTGGTGGTACAAAGGGCCTTGTGTACACTAAGCAAGCATTCTACTTCTGAGCTACACCATAACTCCCAAACAATTGCATTTTGGGTATTCTCAACACAAAGAAAATTTAAGTGTGTAAAGGCACAGATACATGAATGAGTCCACTTTTGATCATTCCATAGTGTATCAAGACCTTACATCATACCCCATGAATATATGCAATTAATTTTTATTTGTCAATTAGAAAAGTAATCTCCTTCCCAGCAAATGGCAACACCTCTTGATTCTGAGCCCTAGACTTGAAGGAAATGCCCACACGGAGAGCTCTGCTGTGGCACCTTGTCTGTTTGCTTATACGAACAGTGGCTTTGCCTGAATGGACTTGGCTCTTGTTCTATGCAGGAAATGCACTATGACATGCTGTGACATGCACCTTCTGAAGGGCATGGGAGAAGGAGAGGGTAAAGACCTAAGGTTCTAACCCCACACAACATCTACCATGTGCATGGAGAGATAGGGTACTTGTTCCAAAATACTAAATATTTAATAGCACACATTTTCTCCTTCCCACTCCTGTCTGTCTAGGTTTCTATAAGCCTAATGGCCGGTGGTACCTTCCTTGTACCCTGCCTCCTGGGATGGCCAAGTCCAGGACCCCCTTTGAAAGGACCACGTAGAAAAGCAGAGCCTGTTTGCCAGTGCGAAATCTAACTTTATCATGTCAAGCAGAAACTATGGGAAGGGAGGCTAGATGCTGAATACGAATTTATGACTAGGACTTCCAGGGTAACATCTAGCCGTACCTGGATGTTTACATTTATGCTAGTTAAAACTAAGTGAAACAGACAAACAAACACCTAGTTCCTCACTCACACCAGCTCTACCTCAAGGGCCCAATAGTCATGTATGACCAGGAGCCACATTATTAGAGAACACAGATAAACTTAATGCTGAAAGTTCTTTGGGACCACAAAATGATAGACTTGAGAAGACAAGGCTGAGATAGAATGTGAGCTTTGACGGAGCCTTGATAGTACTAGGGGAAGTGGAAGATGGAGAAGGAGCTGTCTCCACCACCTGCTAGGATCACTAGGAGTCACTTCGGCTTCCTGACAATGAGCTAATGCATAGAGATAAACTTGGACTCATCTCAATCTGGGCCCAGAGCAGCACATTCTGGGAAACCATCCTTCAGATTTTAAACAAACAGCAGAAACAGCAACTGGGAACCCCATCCATTTGGAAGTCCCTTCCAGAGCAAAGTTGTTTCCTTTCCCCAAAGAATGAAAATGGAAGCAGAAGTTAGGAATATGGGTAACTTGTTGGGGACATGGTTTCTTTATCTTTCAGCTTCTCCAAGAATACAGCTCAGTTCACCTGAGCATTTGATTTGCCAGGTACCTGAGGATGGGGTAGGGCTGGGACTTCCTCTTCTGATGCTATATCATCCCCAGGCCTCTGGAAGGAAGCTTCTTGATTAAGTGCTGGTAACCTGACTCAGAAGAAGCAAACTTACATGGGCCGGTGGTCCATAGCCAGGTGAGAAAAACATGATCTGGACCCGTGGCCGCATCCAGAGAATGTGAACTATGTTGGGAGGTGGTAAGCAAGCACGGAAGGCAGTCAGAGGAACACACCAGTGAGGTGGGATTTCCCTCTGTATGTTGTGATTACCGTGAATAAAGATCTGCTTTGAACCTATGGCAAGGCCAGAACAGAACTAGGTGGGAGAAGCTAGGCTGTATGCCGGGAGAAAGAGGGCAGACACACACTTTACATTGGCATAAATAGTCTAAGAGGCCATGTCCAAGTAGGCAGGTAACTTAAAGGCTACTAGCGTTACAGCACACCAGGGAGTCAGGGCCAGAATGGAAGCAGAGTCACACATCTTCAGAAAGAACACAGGTTGTGTGGGAAGAAGGGAAACACATGTTACCTAGTTGGGATGAGAACGCTGAACACTGAAACTAGCTATAGCAGAAACATCGGAAGGAGACACTATTTAAGTGCTCCTTTCCATTGTACCATGACATTCCTTCACATCCATCCCAGAGGCTCCTTCTGCTGACAGTGATTTCCTCTGCACCTCTGGGGGAACAAGGTAAGGTCATATAAGAATCCTGAGGTTAGAACTAGCCCATTCTTAAACTTAATGGAGGAATTAGAGAGAATGACTATGGGTTCATATAGTGTGAGTTTCTCCAACCTACTAACCACAGCAACTCCCTGAGTTAAAGGAGGGAGAAAGAAATGTGGGCAGCAGGTGAATGTGGCAAAGGAGACCACCAACCCTGCACTCAAACCTGTAATCCATGACATGGGGTTGGCAAAGGAGTGGCATCAGTGGTCTTCCTTGCCATTTCTGGAGGGCCTTCATCTACAGAAGTTCTGGCTTGGTGGCCCAGCACAGGATCCTGTATTGACTTTCAGGATGGGCTGCTCTGTATGGAACCCACACCCCTTAGTATGAGGTCCTCAAGGACACTGGGAACTGGAATGCAGAGAGGCTGGAATGTGGACAAGAAGCCCCCCACTATTGATGAAGTAGGCTAAGGCAGATGGGCAGGGATGGATCCTCTCCAGGGACCCCATATCCATTTTATCCATTTTGCTGTTTTGAGATGAGGCTAGCTGGGTGGGTGCAGATAGAAGTTTCCCAACTAAGATTTGAATATGAAACATCTTCTACAGGTTTATGTCTTTGAACGCTTGGTTCTTGGCTAGTGGTGCTATTTTAGAGGAAACTTCGGGATGGGGGCCTACCTGAGAAATGTGAACCAATGGGGGTATGCCTTTCAAAGTTGTACAAGGTTCTCAGTTCTCCTGTATGTATCTCTGACTTTCTATCTCTGCTCTCACCTCTCTCCTACCTTGACATAAGCTGATCCGTCATCCCATCTCATTCCCGCCTTGCTATGATGGTCTAAATCACTGAAGCTGTCAGCCATTTGTTTCTCTCTGGCATTTGGTCAGAGTAATGGTAACACTGACTAGTGTATAGCCTAGCCATTCAGTGGAGGAAAATTCTTTCCCAGGCAAACCCTCGAGATTCTTTGTGAAACTCCTGGACCATATCCACGTCTAGACTATGAAAATACCCAGGAGAAGCATTCTTAATGATGTGCCTTTTCTGTTGTTTCTGCTTTTCAGCCCTGGGGCTCACACCTAACATCTTGTGCTGTACCATTGAGCAGCTCCCACCTCCCACTCACTGTGGTTCCTGTCCTAGGCAATCCATTTGCCAGGTGTTGGTTCCTGGGTGAGTTAGCAACACTTTTCCCAGACTCACTTAGTGAGAAGTTGCCTTAACAAGGGAGAGAATCACTTCATGTGATACTTGACACACACACACCCCACCACCACACACATGAGAGAGAGAGAGAGAGAGAGAGAGAGAGAGAGAGAGAGAGAGAGAGATCTGTCTGTGGGAAAAGAGGAGCTACCTTGAAAGTAGAAGCCTGCATGGGTGTGACCTAGGCCCTTGAATAAATGTTATAATTATGTAGCTTAGTGTTTTTGTGAGACTCCTTACAGTGGGAGTAGGGGCTGTCTCTGACTCTGATGGAGGAGGGTCATCTTTCTATCTGTTGTTTCATTGGTTAAGTAATAAAGAAACTGCTTGGCCTCTGATAGGGTAGAATTTAGATAGGCGGAGTAAATAGAACAGAATGCTGGGAGAAAGAAGCTGAGTCTAGGAGTCGCCATGATTCTCCCACTCCAGACAGATGCAGGTTAAGATCTTCCCTGGTAAGCCACCTCGTGGGCTACACAGAATATTAGAAATGGGTTAGATTAATATGTAAGAGCTAGCCAATAAGAGGCTGGAACTAATGGGCCAAGCAGTGTTTAAAATACAGTTTCTGTCTAATTATTTTGGGTATAAAGCTAGCCGTGTGGGCGCCAGGAACATAGCCAGCCGCTCGTATCACAACATGACTCTTTTGCCTGCTTCAGGGACCCCTTTCCTCCTATTGGATTGCCTCATCCAGTCTTGATATGAGGGTATGTGCCTTGTATCATTGTAACTATGTTCGGTTGATATCCCTGGGACACCAGATTTTTCTAAAGGGAAATGGAGGAGGAGTGGATCTGGGCAAGAGGGGAGTTTGGGGTAGGGACTGGGAGGAGAGGAAGGAGGAAAAACTGTGTTTGGGATGTAATATATGAGGAAGAAGAAATAAATTAAAAAAAAAAACCAAGAACATGGGAAACAAAAATGGGAAAGCCCCAACACTTACAAAAGATACTTTTGAGAGCTGACAAAGTGCACAGAGGAATTTGATCCACCAAAGAGAGACGGCTTCCCAAATTCATTTTGAGTATCTCAAGTATTGATTATTTACAGCTTTTCTCCCTCCCCTGGCAGAGAAAATGCCTGGCTTGGCTGATCATCCCAAAGACTCAGCTTTCCATGTCAGGCGGGATAATTAGCAAAAATTTGCCAGATATTTTTAAACCACAAACAAATCACAGCCCTGGAAAATAATCCCCAGGCTTCTCCCTCTATTTGGAGGCAGACCCAGTGAGTTCACAAAAGGCACAGACTTCTTCAGAGACAGGAAATCCTGCTTCTGACACCTCTGCCTTAGAAAAGGCGGGATAACAAAGGATTTCTAAGACGGATGCTTTCCTAGGGACATTCACTATTGACGAAAACTGTGCAAAGATGGTGGATTTGCCCCTACTTGCAGGGGAGGCAGACACACACAGTTGGAAGCAACGAAATGCTTTCTGAAGTGTAATCTCAGAGTTTAGGCATTCTAAACCGAAAGGAACCAAGAGGGGAAATTAGAGCTATGGGTGTTGAGCAGCTGGGCCAAAAAGGGCTACCCTGTGCTCCACAAAGGATTTCCAGGAAAGAACAACAGAAGCAAGTTCTAAAAGTTTGCTCTAAGGGCGCCATTGGTCCCACTTGCATCCACAGACCTGGACCAACTTGGGCCAAAGGCTACAGACATCATGCAGGAAGCAAACATCCGGCAGAAGCACCATTACTGGGCAGTATGGGTTTGGGTGCGAGTGCTAGGTGTGATTGACTGGGTTTCACAAGAGGATCTGAAAGTATGTGCCGCTCTGCCTGACACACTTAACTACGGCCAGTCAACTTCATACAAAGAACAGCCCTATAGCTCCATCCCTAGGACAGCTCTCTTAGGGTTTCTATTGCTGTGGAAAGACACCATGGCCATGGCAACTCTTATAAAGGAAAACGTTTAATTGGGAGGCTTATGGTTTCAGAGGTTTAGCCCATTATCATCATGGTGGGACATAGTGGCTTGCAGGCAGATAAGGTGCTGGAGAAGGAGCTGAGAGTAGAGAAGGGCCTACATTTTGACTTGCAGGAGACAGGAAGTGTTCTGAGACACTGTGTGTGGCTTGAGCATATACGAGACCTCAAAGCCCATCCCAACAGTGACACACTTCCTCCAACAAGGCCATACCAACTCCAACAAGGCCACACCTCCTAAGAGTGCCACTACCTATGGCCAAGCATTCGAACACACAAGTCCATGGTGGCCACACCTATTTGAACTACTGCAACAGTGGAAGGTGACAGGCCACGCTTTGGAGACCCACTGGCAGAAGACCATACTTCTCTGACATGGATGGGGGCACATCAGGCTCATCAGGCTCTGGTACTTCCAGATGGACTCTCATCACACTGGGGTATCTTTCCTCATACCTGGGACTCTCAGGTGCCTCTCCCACATGCCTTAGGATCATTTTCTGTGACCTTAGGGGACATTCTCAACCTACAGGAGAGAGATCTACTCTGATCCTATCTGATCTTTTTTTAGCCCTAACTGTAAGCAAGGAGGTACGACTGAAGGGTGGGAGGTAGATAGTGCCCAGTGCTCCTCCCACTCCATGCAACCTCTAAATCACATCATGGCAACTTGCACATGTTCCGTAACCTCTCCATGCCTGGGCATTCACCTCAAGCTCCAGGAGCTCTGAAATTCCACACACCCATATCCGCAAATATGTGATTTCCTTCTCTTGTCTGGAATTATCTCCAGTTTTCTTCCTAGGTCTCATTTTTGTGACTTCTGGCCTACTCTTCAGGACCAGCACCATCTTGGCTCCACCTGTGCCTCTGCTGAACTCCCTCAAGCAGACAGAAGAAGCCATGGTGAGCACACTGCACGTGCCCTGTTCCATCTCACAGCACACAGACTTCCTGCAGGGTAAAGCTGTCTTTCATTCATCCGGAAGGGCCCAATCGAGAACTATCAAACCATACGAGCTCAGGGAGTACTTCTTGATGTGGGGGGTCACTGAACTTCTTGCAGTTTTGACTTGTGCCTTCATCTGTTCCTGCTGACCCCTAAAACCCTCTTTGCCCTTACAGCAATTATTCTTCTATCCCAAGGTGTTGTCTGAAAACTTCCTGAGCAAGCTAAACTTGCTGGGTAATGTGTGAGTTACGGAGGGGCTGGAGGCGGGGCGGGGTGGGGGAGGTGTGTGTAAAAGCATCTGCCCAGCATTGCACAAGTAATAACAGTACAATTCACATTGCTCAGTGAGTCAAACGTGATGGAAAGGGCTCCCCTCCTAAGGCATATTTCCTCTGCAGACGCTCCAGTGGGTCAGAGGTGGCCTTCAGCAAGGCAGCTGGGTCAGCAGTTCTCAACCATGTAGCAAGATTTCCCCCTCGTCCCACCTGGCTCTGCCCTGGGTTGCAGATATGCATGTGGAGTACAGGTAGCAACTTCAAGGTGAATCCACCTGGGTCCCTTCCTTCCAAGATTGGGAGCCAGGAAAGGAGCCTGTGCAGACCTTGGTAGCCAGCTTGAGGCTGTGTATTATTACTTTTCTGCTGTGACAAAACACCCTAACCAGAGGCAAATTAAGGAAGCAAGAGTTTTGCTTATGGCAGGGAAGGCATGGCAGCAGGTAGCCAGGGCGGGAAGCTGAGAGATTACATCTTCAACTGCAGACAGAAATTCTCTCTAGAGTGAACGAGCTCTCAAAGCCCACCTCCAGTGATGCACTTCCTCCCGCAAGGCTTCACTTTCTATCAGTGCCACCGACTACGGGGACCAAGTGTTCACATGATGTGAGCCTATCTCTCATTCAAACCACCACAAGCTATGTGGGTAGATATTTTTTTGGACTCTATGCATATGTAGATCAGAATCTCAAAGGGATGGACACTGACCTTGGTCCCTGCATTTCTTGCCTGATAGATTCTGAAGTGCAGGACCCAGGACGGGGCACAAAGAAGCATTAGATATCAGGGACTACAAAGTACTATTATGTGGACTCATGGCCATTCTTGTAAGGAAGTGTCTAACAGTAATAGCACATGGAGCACATGCTGTCCGCTTCGTTTTCATGCCAGCTCAGAACTATTGCCACAAGCTCCAGAAGCCTCTTTGAGTAACCTGACCTTGTGAAGGGCACAGGAAACTCAGAACCCTCGGCCTTCTGCTGGGAATAGTTTAGCAAGGAGGGCCCTGTCATATGCAGCCAGCGGCACGGCTGTGGGAGGATGAAAGCCCTCACTGTTTGGGCCGAGACCAGAACCTCATCTCTCAGATGTCAAAGCAGCAGGGTGCTGGTAGCTGCTGGGGACGTCTGGATCCCACTCAGTGTCTGGGACGCCTCAGCCTGGTGACAGTGGAGCCTCCATGGTGCCGAAGGTGGCACCCCCATTAATTGTTTAGTGCACACAACTCTGGAAGGGCAGGGAGGGTTGGCAGGTTTCCAGGAATCTTATTTATTTGGTGTTTTCTGGGATAGTCTTTGCTAAATGTCATTTTTTTTCTGTCCCCAGGTAGGAATGCAGTAGGAAGAGAGTTGGAGAGTCAATTGCTTTCTCCAGGAAAGGGGTCAGCTCAATGACTCATGGATCTAGGATGTGAACCATCTTGTCAGAAAACATGTGTAAAGCAAAGACATTAGAG
Organism: Neodon shergylaensis; assembly: GCA_025134845.1. Classification (NCBI taxonomy): domain Eukaryota; kingdom Metazoa; phylum Chordata; class Mammalia; order Rodentia; family Cricetidae; genus Neodon; species Neodon shergylaensis. The sequence goes on along the minus strand of JABTXL010005619.1, from coordinate 16,006,010 downwards.
CCTCAAGCCCACATCTGACGTGACTCCAGAGCCCAGGAGAGGCCTACAGATCACCTTAGGTGTAGGTTGAGAATTGGTTGCTGGATCCTCTTTTTGGACCATTGTGGGTTTGTAACCAAAACTAATACATGGCTTCTACCTGGAAATCCAGCTCCCAGAGGCTACAGCACTGCAGAGGCCACATGAAGGAGCCTTGACTGATGGGTCCAGAGGTGCCCAGCAAAATCTAGGCCCCCGACCTCAGAATGAAGCAACACTCTGGAAGTGTACCATGCAGCCCAAGTTACCCAAGTTAACTTGTTCTACCCATATGGGAAGGCATTCCCTCCATGTTATTCCCGAATGGGTGACACCAAGAATCCAAGAACGGTGGATGTGAACAGGATTCGCCAAGATCAGGAAACTTATTTTATAGCAAAGGGCTCTGTGTGAGCATTGACACAAACAGGTTAGTTGGGAAAGAAATGTGACCTGAGAGATCACTCTCAGGCACTAAAATGAGAGACCACAGACAGACGTCTGCCAGGCAGTCTTTAAGAGACAGCACATTTGGAGATGGTCTATGACCAGGCAGGGAGGCAGAAGGGAGTGGAGCCTCTGCGGGCATTTCTGCTGTCTACCTACCTTCTGCTCCTCAAGCCCTTCAGGCAGAGGCACAAAAGGGGCTACTTACACAGAGCACGTGGAGGACCACCGCTCCTTGTCGTCGGTCTTCATTGGAGAAGATGTCCCTGGGGAATTCATGCAGGGCTAGAGAACAGAGAGAGAACCAGCTCAGTACAGATGACCTTTCGAATACAGCTGATCTAGGACTGTGTCCCCAGCACGGACTTTAGAATGCTTTGGATTCTGGGTCTCAGAACTTGCTTAGGAACAAAACAAAACAAACTAAAAGACTTGACGTTCATGAGCCTCTAATTAGAATTTAGTACTTCCTTCAAACAAGAAGTGATAACTATGGTGCTGTTAGCATGATCTTAGTCCCCACTGCCAACACAAACTGTCATTTAGAGTTATCCGTTGGTGTCTATGAGTGATTGAATCTGGGATTCCCAGGACACAGAATCTGGGCATGTTCAAGACCTTTTCTGGAAAATGACATGGTATTTGCATGTCATCTCCAGATGACTCATAACTTTTCCTATACTGTAAATAGTATGTAAATGTTGCCATGCTGGGATGTTTAGGGAATGATAAGAAAAGTCTGCACACAGGAATAATTAAAAACTCTTTTCCACTGTAGTTGGTCGGCCTGTGATATGGAATGTACAAGTGTGGAGGGTGCATTCCACTCCACTCGACTAATCTGTCCAGCTCTCCCTCATCTCTCCAGTGCTATTTTTGTAGAATATCACTTGGAAGGAAGCTGGGTGTCGTGGCACACACCTTTAATCATCTCGGTGAATGCAGGCAGATCTCTGTGAGCTCGAGGTTAGCCTGGTCTACATAGTGAGTTCTAGACCAGCTGGGGCTAGAACTACATGGCAGGGGGTGAGGTGGGGGAACCTTGTCTCAAAAAAAGTTAAATGAGCAAACATGAAATTAGTATTATAAACTTTTATAATATTTTCATTCAGTGTGGCCAGTTTTTATTTGTAATCTTCAACTTTGCTGCATGCAGTGGAAAGGGATTTTGTGAGCAGGGCACCTAGGTTTCACCTCACAGGCCAGTAGAAGGTAGATTCAAGTTGCCTGTTTCCCTCTCCCTCACACTCCCCTGGCTTGGAGCACTCCAGCACCTCCATCCTGCTCTGGAACTCTCATCTTCTTTCTGACCTGACTGACCTACATTCGCCAAGAGACCGTGCAACTCAGGAGGCAGCAGACACCCTGCCTGCTGGTGTCATTGCCCAACCTTTGGCAGACATCACCAGCTAATGAAAGCGTCTTCTCTGGAGCTTGATGATGTCTTGACTTTCTCTGTAGTGAGCAGTCAAGGTAGTCATCACCAGAGCACAGGGATTGCAGGCCGGTATCATGAACATAGGTTTGCCACTTGTCCTGTCTTGCCTTCTCCCCAAAGCAGAGTTGCAGACAAGAGATTAGGGGTGTGTAGCTAATCTGGGAAGTGACTGCAGTGTACATTGTAAATGAAGAAGGCCATTAGATCAGGAATGGAGGATAACTAAAGATAACTAAGAGGATAACCATAAAGGATGCCAGGAATCAGTACTGCTGGGAAACCCTGAAGCTCTCACAGAAAATATCTCAGGATCGTGGTTCACTAGCTAGGGGATCTGTCCAAGACACAAGCTACTGGTACTTTTTCCAAAGATTCAGTTTTCTGTTTCCAAGATAGCATCAGGGTAAGATACCCTGTGGCCTTGGGTAATTGTTCCAGAGAGTACATCTGCACACATCTGTTCAGAGAGTCTCACCCTCAAAAGTATAACAAGGAGAAGAATTAAAAGCACTGACTGCTTATTTGCAATCTGTCCATTCTCTTACTATCTTCGTTGTAATAACTCTATAGAAAAGAGACAATTAGCTTGGATGTATGAATCATGTTATAATTTATATCTGACCTCTGACTAGCCATGATGCAAAGGCTTCATACATTCAGTGAAATCATACTTTGAATTCTGAATGTTGTTTAAATCTTGGGCTATCAATATGTGGTACATATATATTGCACACATATATGTATTTGTGTATACACATATATGTACACACATACACACACATATATATATACTACAAAATATTAAGTTTTTTGAGCTTAAACACATATAATAAACACATAATTGTTATATGTTTGTGTATGCTATGGTATTTCAATAAAGTTGTTTTAGTTTTTTTTTTTTAGGCTTGCCTGTAGGTTGCTAGTTAATCACACTTGCTACTTGTATCCCAGCCTTAGGATGGTGAAATGGCGGGTTAGGAATGACAAGAATGTCCTAGATACTCCATGTATGTTTCTATAAGGACACTCTTTTAAACATGCCACACTGAATTCTTCTGATTAGTTAAAAACAGGGACATTGGAAGGTTACACCTTGTGGGAACCACCAGCGAAGCTACAGTAAAGAAATGACAGTGAGAGGACCAAAATCCTCAAAATAAACTTTAAGTCGATGTCAAGTCCTGGGCCCTGCAGTGCTGCCAACTATTACACTGAACTGTCTCAATTCCAGCACTATCCCACCATGAGTCTAACACCTCTGGATTGCAGTATCTTTACTGGTTTGGGTACCATGAAGGATGCTCTCCAGGGTCCCTAGGAGGAAGCCATTAGCTCTGAAACCTCTCTGCTGATGATGGTGTCTGTGTGGAGGTTTCTGATGCCATCCTCAGTTCTGACCTTTAACCTTTTTGAGCTTTCCCAAGGTAAAAAAAATTGAGTCCTAATAACTACCTGGTAGCTTCCACATTTCTCTGATTTCTACTAAAAATGGATGGGTTGATTCAACATTAACTTTTCTATCCTCAATGTCACTGCCACAAGATGTTTCAACACTGGCTCAGGGTCACAACCTACAGTTCTTCCCATCCTCAGATTGATAGGTTGCTCAGTTAACTCATCGATCACAATGGCTATCACAGAAGAGTTAAAAAGCCAGCAGGTTACCCTGAGAGGCAACCAAAAGAATCACACGTGGGAGCTGCTGAGTGAGATTCCCAGCTCAGAGGACAGTAGAGGTGGAAATGAGTGGTGAGGGTCATTTTGTCATGAATGTGTGGTAGCCATCTAGTTCTTTACTCCCTGCCCAGGAGAAATAATATGGCTTTAGTCAATAACAGGTATAGGGAAGCATATAAAGCGAGATAAGGTCACATAGGAGACACCATGGGAAAGGAATAAGTAGGTATGAGTCTGGATCTGTCCTATGTCCACACTGGCACTAGCTCTGTCCAGTGCCACATGGATGTGGTAAGTGAGCAGACTGGAAGAGTCTCATTGAAGGCTCCATGCTATTAAGATAGAACTTGGTTCTGAATGCTTAGCATTTTAATTTTCAATCACCTTGAAAATCAGCAAATGGCTACTGGGTGACAAAAAGATCAGTGAAGGTTAAGTATCTCACAGAGCTTTGCTTTGGACACAGGAAGAGACTAGTTAGAGAGCTTCAAGCACAGCCAGCATGTGGACCTGATAAGAATCCTGGGTACAGCCAGGCTGGAGACCATACCCTGAGTGGATTAGGGCCCAAGGGACGTGACTACACATCAGCAAAGTCCTGAGCAGAAACCCAGGTCCTGGCCAAGCTAGAGGCAGCAGAGATAGAATTGCAGAATTGAGTTTGGTGTCTTCCTTCCTTTGCTACGCACAGCTGTGCCCTGATCTCTCCTAGGAATTGGTATTGTGGTAGTATCCTGAGTCTGATCTCTGCTCTCACCAGCTGTGAAGCACCTGGCTATTGTTTAAAGATGTCTTTCCCTTTAGAAGATCTGAATGGCCATGAGAAAATGCATGAAAACTCTCTATGCAGTGATGGTTGGTATCATTCCATCATAACGCACACCAAAGTCTGGAGGAAGAGCAACTGGCTGGTGGTGGAGCTTCCTTGATAAAATGATGTGGTTTTCCCAAGGTGAGATGAAGTAGGGGGTGTGAGGTAGAGGAGGGTGGGGAATGCACAGTGAGTCAATCAGATGCTTTCCACTCGCTCCAAGCTCAACCATAAGAAAATCTTTTTTGATGGTTAGTAGTGGTTATGTCAAAGGAGCAACCAGGTTAGATATTCTCCTAGGATGCTTCTCCTGACATCAATCACATCCAGGCTGACCAATTTCTAATATAGCTCTTCTCTGAAAACACACAGTAGGGTGATGATGACATTATGATGGTGGGGGTCTCAAAACTACTCTTGTACATCTTGCAAAGAATGTGTTCTACAGTTTCAGGTATCAGTTTGCTCACAAATCAAGTAGAACATGCTTGAGTGGCCAATGGTGGAGTCAGTGGAGCCGGAAGCCTCTGAAAGTTTGTTCTCTGCTTAGCATGGTCCCAAGGTACTGATTCCCCAGTACTCTTGACTAACTTTGTGTTGGTCAAGGTAATCATTTTCCAGGGTCAAAAAGAAGGCCTTAAGCAGAGCCACAAGTGGTACATACAGAAACCATTTGCATATTGGTATGGCCCCGCCCAGTGCCTGCTGTAGTCTGTGGGCAAAAGAATACTATAGGTTAGGTGGCTCAAATAAGGGATGTTAGGTTCTCCCAGTTCAAGAGGACAGAATCCTGGGATCAAGGAGTCAGCATGATCAAGTTCTCGGGAGGGCCTCTTCCCAGAATACAGAGATTCGCCTTCTGACTGTATCTTTGCACACGAGATTGGAGTGAGCAGGAGTATCTTCCTGGTTATGCATTTATCTGCAGGGCTAGAAGGCAAACCAGCACCTGCTAGACCACACCCTGCTGATCTGGGTCCCAGCCCTTGGTTTTAAGATGGGTATTGTTACGAAGCTGAAGCTGGCTTCGAACCTACCATGTTATCCAAGTCGGCCTTAAACTTGTTTGTATTTCTCCTTTAGCCTTCCTTGCATGACTGCCATGTCAGGCTCTCTTCCTCCTCATAAGGGCCACCAATTCCTTCTTGATTATTCTATCTTATGACTCATGTCATCTTAATTATCTTCCAAAGATTTCACCTTTGAACACCATTACACTGGTAGAACCTTTAATATGTGAATTCAGGAGGGGGATACACATGTGATAAACAGTCCCATGGCATATCCCAAAGTCCATTTGCATAAAAACCTAAAAGAGAGGATGTTCAATGTATTCATAATGATACAAAGGTGTAGACATATGGAGTCAGACATTTACACAAACGTTTTTGCTTTGGCCCTCAACAGTGAAGCATGGAGGACAGGGGCAGGAGGGAGGATTTTTGACTGAGCTCAAAGTCAAGTTAATCTGCCATTCAGACATTCGTACTGAATCCAGTACAGTGGGGTCCACATACTAGGACTTCTCCCACAGTCGGCTAGAGTGTAGCAAGTCCTCGTATTAAAGGTTCAATTTTACCACATCAGAAGGTGTTTGGATTCATTTGCAAAGGGCGCTATCCAATGAGGCTGGCTGCACACAATGAAAAAGGAAAAACACTGTCACCAGAGGTCCGCCACGTAGTGCTTTTGAGGTGCGCGGGGTGGGGGGGGGCAGTCTCCAATACTGTCCTTTGTCTCTGTTTGCTTAATGACACCTGGGATGGTGGCCTCCGAGGGGCCTTGCCACCATTCCCTCTGGTCCAAGCACATAATATGATAAAGAACACATAGCAAATACCTATCTTCAGTGAGATAGACAAAGAACTCTGAAGAGAAGCTGTTGCTCATGGTGTAGGGAGAGAGTAGTTCAGCTTCCCTCACTGGCCAAATGGTTCAGGGAAGAGTGACCAATAGCAGATAAACTCCTCCCATACAGACAAGGCAAACTCTTCATGTGGATAGCACTCCGTTGCCTTGCATATACTGTGTGTGGGAAATGATGTTCACAGAATGGCCATGGTCTTCCACAAGGAACATATGGAGCCACACTCAGCTGGAAGGCTGGGCCAGTGGTCTCTGGCCTCAATTCCCGTATCTGTAAAGAGGATCAGACAGTGCAGGGCCCCCAGAGAGTTGATGCCCAGTGCTAGCCATCCTGTGAGGGTGTATTTCTCATGCCAAATCCAAAAGAACTGAAAACATTTCTTGTGGATGGAGCAGGATACTCACTGCCTGTGGGAACACGACAGACAGATGGCGATAGTTTGCATAGGGTCGGGTCTATAGTATGGAATAGAGATGAGGTTCAGTCCCATCCATGCTCCCTAGAGCCAGATCTCCTTCAGTAGACAGGCACATTGGTGTCATCTTTGTATAATTTCTGGGATGTGTATAAACAATGTATGTAGAATACCTACCATTAAGCTGCCTGGGTCTATCTAGCCTATTCTTAATACAATGATAACAAGTTTCTGGTAATGGCATGAGGCAGAGGGTGCATTCATCTCTGGTTTGGGTATGGAAATACACTTATTACTAATTCCAGCTTGCCTTTTCATCTGCATCCAAAGACGGTAGTTAGTCCATGAGAGGCGTGCATGTGATTCCTATGTTAAGGCGTGCTATGGGAACCCCCACAGTACATGTGGCATGCTGAAAACACCTGATGATGTAGGGAGATAACCTCATCCAGCAGAGAGCTCCCCCTACATAACATCCATCTATTTCAGCTCCTTTCTTTCTTCCCTGCAATTTTCTTTCCAGTACAGCCTGTCAATCTGGGGGCCAGCAACGGCATCAGTGCTGTTCCCATGGAAACCACTGAGCTCTGAATGGAGTGGATCCCTCTTTCCAAGGCAACAGCAATCAGTGTCCTTATGTCTGTCTCCTGGGAAAATTAATGAGGCCTAAGAGTGATAAATCTAAATGGAGGGTTGCAAAGAGGTAGAACATGTTTTGTTTTGTTTGAAAGGAAAAAAAATAGTTTGGACATGAACATCGTCTTTAGACAACTTTGTCAAATATTGATCAAGAAACAGCCCAGGATGGACACGGAACTCCCAAAGGTTACACTAGCAGCAGATAACGGCTTGGGGAGAAGAGACTCATATATATATATATATATATATATATATATATATATATATATATACACATATATATATATATATACACACACACTGTCTGCAAGCTACTCGGGGTGTCTACTGCCGAAGCTTTGGTGAGTTGTCATCCATGCTCAGATGGGACTTTTTGGTGATACAGCGGTCCAAGTGACATTCATATTCTTGTAGTAACCCCAATAAATCCATTGGTTCATCAAGCTGTTTTTGGACATACTATTTTTTTGGTCTGGGGGGGGTGACTAGAAATGGACTTTCCAGGCAAAGTCCCTCAAGAGGCCAGATCCTTCATTATGTCTGGGCAAATAGAATCTTGGCTCCTGCTGGGCAAATAGAATCTTGGCTCCTGGACTTATCAGAAGAAAACCAGACTCTCACGAACAATCTTCTCAAGACAGCAATCCCATTGATTACCCACCAACGTGGGGGCCTGAATGCTGCCTAGCTGTTCCATACAGTCATGGGTGACTTTACACTACTGTCAGACACTTCAGTCATCGATTAAATGGCTTTCCAGCCACATTGTACTTCTTGCCTATGGATGTATGTCTTTACTTCAGGGGACACTGTGAGCTCCCTGAGGACAGGAACCCTGCCATTTCTCACTCTGTTGCCAACACCCACTAGGCAAGGATCCATGAAAATGAACTAAATGTCAAGTGAACTTAAGCGTGAATAAACACAGAGGGCTCTTTTCCCAGGAGGTGGCTTTTGTATAAACACAGGACAGAATTACTAATTGGGAAATGTTGGAAGGGACATTTCAGTAAAGCTCTCAACAGCTCCATCCCAATCCCACTGCCCATTAGAACTGTTCATAAATATCCCTTCTCTTTCTTTTCCAAGGACTTGGGAGGGGGCCTTTCTACAAACCCTTCAAGGGTGGGTGGGACCAGGAAACTAGTCTGGCTAGGGAAAGCAGAGCACAATACCAGTTGTATGTGGCTTTGGAAGGCAGTGCTCAGCAGCTTGTATTCTCTTGCCTTGGAAATCCTGACAACATAGTAGGGTGAATCTCCCAATCAACTGGATCTTCTTGTGGCATACCAGAGTCCCCATTTTCCTGATGCATGTATTTTGTCTAGGCAGCACACATAAAAGTTACATTTTTTTTGTCCTCAGTGAGATTTTTGGAGCTCCTTGTTACCCAGAACACCATAACCTGTTGTGAGCAACATGAGGTTAATAAGGCTCTCAGCATCCTGTGACATTTCTGATAAGACCTCGGCTGGCAGAAAAACTCAACTGTTTTCTTATCTTCTTTACTGGACTGGGAAGATGGTTAGATTACAGAATATTTATTCTTCTCAGTATACCCGGCGCTTCTCAAATGTTCACTTTAGAAACCAACACATTGTTCATAACCAAGGGTTTCTGAACAAAATAATTCACAAGAGAAGGCATGTGCAAAGACACGCAGGCTGAATATCCTTGATCTGAGGTGCTCGGGGGGCATGGAGGTTTTGCATTATTTATAATATTTTAGACTTTGGAATACTCACCTAAGTATAATGAGATATCTTGGTGTTAGGACCCCAATCACTTATGCTTCATAAGCACCTCCAACACATATCAGGGAAGAAATTTATAAAGTATTTTAAACTGATGTGAGAAACAAAGTTTTGTAGCCAGAAATTTTCCATATCACATTATTGCTTAAAAACATTCAGATTTGGTGTTTGGATTGGATGTGCTCAACCTGTATATGCACAAATTAATTTTCTGAATGTTTAGTTTCTGGGAGTGTATTAGAGACAGTTTTGATGTATTCATTTATGTATATAGGTGGGAGGTGGGTGCATGCACACTTGTATGCCTACGGAGCCCAGAGAATAACTTTGGGTGCTATTTCTCGGAGGTCAGCTAGATTTGTTTTGTCTTGTTGCCTGGTTTGCTGGTTGGTTGGTTTGAATTGAGACTGGGTCTCTTGTTGGTCTGAAATTTGCCAAACAGGCTAGGGTGTCTGGACACTGAGCCTCAGGGATCGACTGCCTTCAAAGTTGGTATTACAAGTGCATGCTATTATACCCTGATATTTTTATGTGGGTTTGAGGGGATCTAACTTGGGTTCTTGAGCTTGCAGGACAAATCCTTTGCTGACAGAACCATCTCCCCAGAACCCTATTTTCTTATTCTCAGATTACACAAGCTTCAGGAATGAGCACAAAAGGGAAGATTCAGGCCAAGGGGAATACTAGATATCCAGGTGCTACAGATTAATCTGAGATCTTTTGGATTTGTGGGTTTTTTTTTTCTAAGAACTATCTCTTAAATGCTTTGACTAGTTTACTAAGTAACTGATACCATGCAAATGTGTATCAAGTTAGCATCCCAAAGAAACCTAGTTATGAAGAAGCAAACAATTGAAGGTCCTCATCACTGAGGTTGGGTGGTGACAAGGCCAAGATGAGAGAAGGGGTGTGCTCCAGTCTATGGACACACCCTGGTAGTTTCAGGATCTTGATTTTAAGGACCAAAATAAGCTTTTAGAACATGCAAACATATATTCTGCACTGCTTCTACATGGTAGGAAGCATCATGCTCAATTTCAGACAAGTGGTCTCAGGCCCAAGAAGGCACAGTAATCATCCCAAGTCCACTCAGATGTCAGAAGAGAAGGAAGGCCTAGGCAGGGTGTGACTAGCTTTGTTGACTCCAGAATGTTCCTTTCCACAGCACTGCTGAGGGCACACTGCCACCATCTTTTTAACTTTACGTTACTATTGTTATTGTCGTGATATTGTTTTGTTCCTGATATAAGGCCTCACCATGTAACCCAGCTAGCTTTGACCCCCTGCATGAACTCCTGAAGTTCTGCGATTACAGATGTGCAGCACCATCACATCTGAATTTTCTTAACTTTTAAGGGTCAAATTCCTTCTTTCAAAAAACCAAAGTGGGGAGATTTAGAATGCTTTACATTGAGCAGGATGATAATACCCTCACATGTGGAAAGTAGCCAATAATATATGTATACATGTAAATGCATATACATGTGGCTATATAGTATAACATGTAGAAAAGAAACAAGAAAGGCTCAATATAAGAAGATGAGGAAAGATTGAATGCCAGTGATAGACATGCGTTATTAAGGAGGACATAAAGCTAATTGTTTTCTAGCCCTAATACTGTCATGAATTCTTTTCTTTTGGTGATTTTTAAGTGCACAGAAATATATTTGAAAGCAAAAATGTAGAAGCCAATGTAAAGATCCATAGTTTCCATTCTGAATGGTTATTATAACTGTACAGATGATTGTTGAAATTTATACACTTGGGTCTGGTTAACATGTGTGTGTGTGTGTGTGTGTGTGTGTGTGTGTGTGCGCGCGTGCACGTGCATGTGTGTTTGTTTCGAGGCAGGGTTTCTCTGTGTGGCTTTGGAGCCTGTCCTGGAAGTTGCTCTGTAAACCAGACTGGCCTCAAACTCACAAGAGATCTGCCTGCCTCTGCCTCCCAAGTGCTGGGATGAAAGGCGTGCGCCATCACTAGCAAGACAGAGGGGTGAGCAGCCAAGGTGCAGAGATGAAGAGAGAATTCCCGGACCAGGAATTGAACCCAGGTCATGGAGGAAATTCAACTTACTTAAATAGTAAAGTTTATTTTTTTAACAAAAGAAACAGAAGCAGATCAGTTTTGCATGAATAAAAAAGCATCTTCATGAAGAGAAATCAATACCTGCTTAGAGTAAAGAGAAATCAATACCTGCTTAGAGTAAAGAGAAATCAATGCCTGGTTAGGGAAGAGCTACAATGGAGAACACATCCAACTATCAAAATGATACTGCCAGTCAAACTGGTTGAGTTAAGATCAGTCAGTTAAATGCTTAAGGAATTTTAGAACTTGGGAACAGGCAGCAAAGGGATCACAAGTTTCAATCTATCCTGGAGTATGTAGCAAGATCCTACCTACCTACCTATCTGTCTGTCTGTCTATGATCTGTCTATCTACATTGTGATATGACATTTGCTTACCACGGCTGATAAGGGTTACATAAATGCCTGACTTAGGATTCATTCCTCACCAACTTGACTTAATCTTTTTGAGTCTTAGCTCCTTAATATGCAAAATAGGATAATGAACACAATATTAATGTATATGGTTATTATGAAGATTAATTGTGAAGATGCTTATGAAATATGCAACACACAGAACTGGGTAAGTACTTATCAAAGAATAGGTCCCTTTTCATTGACTAGTATTAGAGAGAGAACTAAGGCCCAGTGGGGATTTCCCGAGACATCAGTGTCCGCAGCCTGGCACCCACCACTTTCACACGCATCATCAGCCCCCACATCTCTGCCTGAGGGCTTGCTCCATATCTGAGCTACGTGCAGTGCCAGGCAGTAGGGGTCCTCGTTCTTCTAGAAAGTCTTCCATCAAAGCCTGACGAAAGCAGGATACACCCCTCCACATTTTATGACAAATCAGGTGTGGTTTACATGGTCAGAGCTCTCAATTGAAAGAAGTGGCTACTGCTGGTCCCTGGCCTGCTTGGTGTGATTCAGCTAATTGGCTGCCTTCGTTTCTCTGTCTCACGATGTTGCTTGCAGATTCATCTCCCTAGGTTCACCTGCCAAACAATGTGTTTGTGTCTGAGCCAGCCTCAGGAAGGTCCAGATTAAACAAGGAGAGCTAAGAATTCTCGCACTTTTACAATTCAGCGAAGGTTCCCTTTCCTATCAGAGGACTCATTTGTGTTCAAGTGACTAGTCTCATGAGCAATTTCTACGGGGCTTATTCTATATGTTCATGGATGTACACAATCTAGCCCCCATTCCAGGTCCCCATAGCCAACTTCAGGCTGGGAAACCATCTTTGGTCATTTTTTTCCCCATGGTGCTGAGGTTGATTTAACACTCATGACAAGCTTGATGTCTACTTCAGAGTTCTTTTTTTCATGTCCTCATTGGCAGAAGAATTTAAATCATCATCCCCCAAGCTCTTCTTCTGGAAAGGAACAGACATTCTTTGGAACCGAAGAACTTTGATCATTCCTTACGTAGACATTTGGCCTGACAAAGCAATGAAATCTAACTTGATGAACAAGAAACATATTTTTTTTAAATATTTTTTAAAAACCAACATTACTGCTGCTTGTATCTCTGAGCCAGCAGCTGCCACAGAAAATAGAGTGATCTCATGAACAACGCGCCATTCGAAGGTCACAAACATGGAAGCAGAAAGGAGACCTATTTGCAGGTGACAGCTTGCATTTTGTTGATCATGTGGGACTATCAATTCTCTGTCCATAAAGAGTTCTCATTAAAGGAAATAAAATATTCATGGCAAACACCCCTGTGGAATTTAGAACTGTGTCTCTTTCTTAGACTTCACTGTTCCTCAAAATATTCCTTGGTGCCAATGTCAAAGACAATGTTTGAATGGATGAACCCACAGTCCAGTTCAAGCTTCCTGTCCATGCTGTTCTTACATTTGCTTGGTGATCAAGAAACACTCAGAACATGAAGTTGATGTACCCATAAACTTGCTGAAGGTTCTTTTAAGTGGTCCACTATGGTTAGAAGGCTTGCCTAGTCCCTCAACAGTATTGGAAAGGAAGAAGTTGAATTTTTTTTAAAGGAAAAAATGCTTAAATTAGTTTTTTTAGAATGTAATACTTCTCTGCAGGAATCCACATTTAACATTTTTCCTCTTTAAGCATTTGATTTATAGAAGATGAAGTGCATAGGTCAAGTGACTGGAGGTTTCAAATCAGTGACATTTTTAAATGTTAAATCGCCAAATCTCGGAGCTAAGAGTAACCTTTCAGTGTTCTGTTGGTCTACAGATGGGAAACTAAGAACCAAAGAATTTGGTGATAAGCACAAAGGCTTCCCTGTGTCTCCTTTCAAAGTCTGCTCTTTTTGTCTCTCCATGTTGTTTCAGGGATAGAAAACAGGGCTCAGCTATTACCCTCAGTTGACCAATAGGGACTGGCCGAGCACGTGTGATAGACACAGTGCATTAACGGTATCTGCTATGGTTAAGAGAACGGGAATGAGGACTTGAGTGTTATTTGCACTGAAGGTGTGTAATGCAGGAATGACTGGCTGCCCTGAGTCCTCTTAACAGTGGCTCCTGCCACTTCTTTTGCTCTTCAATTTTTTTTTTTGAGACAAAGTTTCCCTGTAGTTTTGAAGCCTGTCCTGGAACTAGCTCTTGTAGATCAGGCTCGCCTCGAACTCACACAGATCTGCCTGCCTCTGCCTCCTGAGTGCTGGGATTAAAGACGTGCGCCATCACCGCCCGGCTTGCTCTGCACTTTTTAAAAGAACACAATTTACTTCATAGGAGAGAAAAGCCTAAAGGTGTTTGGATGTGATCCCTATAGACACCAAACATAGTCAAGCATTGGAGTAGGTTATTACTATCCATAGACAGTTGCTCAAAAATCATGCTAATAAAGGAAATTTCTAAGAAAATTTATATCCAGTGGGAGAAAGACAAAATATCAGTGAATTAAGCTGTGTTTACACCTTAATTTTATACTTGGCATCCTCTGGCCTGTCCTTTCATGGGAAAATGTAGTTGTTGCCTAAGGAGATCATCTGCCCCCGTATCAGCTCTTCTGTATCTCTTGATCACTAGCATACAGTTATGGACCAAAACATTCAATCTACCAGTCACACACATGATTCTTCTCAGAACAGATTTGAACTTGGGTTTCTTTTTTGGTAAATGTGAACTCAGGTTTTGTGTTTTTTTTTTTGTGGTTAGGTAAGTTTCTGTGTTCAAAGTATGTATTCCACACACCATGGATCTATCTGTTAGACAACACCTGTCTCTCAAAATAATTGGATACTAAATGAAGATAGCAATTAACCCAAGCTGAGAATATTCTTTCATCATTGCTTTTCAATTCCTTGGATCACCACTGGGCTCTGGCAATGGTATACGATCACTTTGAATGAAACAGCCTAAGTGCCTTTTGTGCTGACTACAAGTTTGTGTCTCCAGTTAGGTTCCATGGGTGTAGACCAAGAGTAGGAACCAATGACAAAGGAAACGCTTTGGGAAGGCCATGTCTAAATTATAGTGCAGGGTAGACAAGATCAAAATGGGGAAATGGGAGGGTTTAGAGTCTACTTGGTGGATGGCTAGTAAGTTTTGGCTGTGTGTATGACTTCACAGATGATATATTGAGGACACTTTAGGTTCTGGTATCTTCTCCTAAAGAGTACAGAATTTTGTTCTAAAAGGAAGCTGGATTACTGCAGGGTCAGCTCTTGTGGTAGTTTTAGGATTATAGGCTTTGGTGGAATTTCTGGGTGTGGTCATATCTTGTGGTAGTGTAGACTTTATTCTAACAAGCCTGCTTTCACTGTGTCTTGGTCTTGGGAAAAGGTCATTGTAAGATTTTGAAGGAAAGTCTAAGTTAGCAGTTCTCAACCTGTGGGTAGTGACCCCTTTGGGGATGAAACAACACTTTCACAGGGGTCAGCTAAGGCCACCTGCAAATCCGATATGTATATTATGATTCATAATAGTAGCAAAACTATAGTTACAAAGTAGCAATGAAAATAATATGGTTGGGGGTCACCACAATATAAGGAACTGTATTAAAGGGTCCCAGCATTAGGAAAGTTGAGAACTAATGGTCTAAGACATTATTTAACTTGAGAACTTAACTTATTACTCTTGTCTGCCCGGTCGATCAGTCTTTCAAATGTTGCTTCTGCCCTCTCCTTCCACCTCCCCTGGCTGCTTGGAACTTCCCTAGGATGCTTGGAAATTTCCCAAGCAGTTTAGGGGGTCTGTACATAAGAAGAATATGCTTATTCTCAAACAGTTTTTGACTTCCATATATTTTATGACAACAGGTCTGTAATCTCTGATGTTCTGACTCAGGAAGATGACTGATTTCTGCTTGAGCTTGGTTCCCCACATCCCACACATAAGAGGGGAGCCTACTGATATCCCAACCTAACATGCCTTCCTTCTTTCAGACTTCCTGTTCCCTCTGCTTTCTTTACTCACCACCCAGATAATTTAAATACTGATCGTCTCAGTATATTGTCCAATGTTTATAATAGCTCCTATAGGAGACTTGATCTGCTGCTATGATCAGAAGCCCGGATTCTATACTTCATCATTATCTGCTGCAAATCAAATTACAACAAGACCGATACACATAAGATTCCAAAAATCTGTTATTGATCACATTGAGCTATTATAGAACTAATGTTGCTTAGAGCAACTGTATGACCTAACGCTAAGTAAGGCAGTAGAGGTGTAAGGGAAATAATGTTGATGGTTAGGCTGTCAGATAGGATAGGAGACCTGGAAGATAACCTAGTTTCATATTGTATCATATAGCTAAACTGAGGACTAGACAGAAGTAAGATTTGTTTTTGTTTGTTTGTTTGTTTGTTTGTTTTTGGAGGGGGTTACAGGAGGAGACACTGCAGCACTCCAAGGCTCTTGTCTATAAATATTTCAGGGTCAAGCCATCCCAACAAGCAGTTGCGGAAATTCTGATGGCTTTGACAGGCAATGCCCCAAGGCTTAGAGGCAAGATCATGTGCTCAAAGGCTAAACAGTGCCGGCCACCATCTATAGCTAAGGACATGGAGTTGAGTTCTTTGGGAATTTGGAGGCTTCCTATAAGTGTCATATTTTGATGTCCCACGTGAGGTGGGAAAATTGAAATTCACATGAATAGAAGGCAAGTGTTTAATAAAAGCTTTTCAAGTCCAGACAAATCTGTGAAGTCTTATACAAAGGAAACAGAGACTGGAAGTCAATTGACAAAGTCCAGCCATTACATAAAGCAAATAAAGGAGTTAGTTTGGATTTTTTTTTAAAAGAAAAATTCTGCTTCATTCTTGATTTAGTTGAGACATGATAATAAATACTACCTTTTCTTGTTTTCTTTCAAAGAAAAGAGGAAAAGGGAACAACAAGTGGGAGGGAGAGGTTTCAAATCATCTCTGCGTCAGACTCTCTCCCATCACACTGACCTCTGGGTCCCCTCAGAACTTAGGGGATTGTGCCATTCATTGGCTGTCTTTGTGTCTTCCTCTGTGGCTATATTTCACTGTACAATTGACTTCAGTTGAAGACAGACTGAAGGAAATCTTTAAAGCAACCGATACCATTATTTTGAAAAAAAAAAAATCGTGCTGAGGTCATGGCAACTTTATAACCTCCGAAATGGAACAACCTAGGGCCATGACGTCACAGAGGTCATATGCTAATGCGCATACTGACACCACAAGCCAGGATAGATCTCGGCCTCAATGCCGCAAGGCTGATCCAAAAAAAACAGATTCCTCTGTAGCCTCAGCATCAAAGAACCATTGCTGTACGTGTTGAAGATGCTGGGCAGCATGCAGCAGTTCCCTTTCACTGCTGTGACAAATGCCAAATGGAAACAACCTAGAGGATGACGTGTTTATTTTGTGTGTACGTTCAGAGTGTCTCCGCCCACCACGCCGAAAAAGGGTACTGTGTGGACTCTGCACACAGTCATGGTCTAGGAGGCACAGAGATCAGGCCAGGACTAGGGGCCAGGGAAACCTCCACATGCCCACCCATAGCAATCTATTTAAAATAGCTAGACCCTAATTCGCAGAGATTCGGCATCCGTCAATAGACCATGCTGTCAGCTGGGGATGGGGAGCATTCAAGACATGAACCAGTGGGGGACATTTCAGTTGGAGCCATGACAGTCACTGTCATCATGTGTTATGCTGGGAGGTTTGAGTTCGTGGAGAAGGTGGAGCAAAACAGCACAGCTGACTCCGGGAGGCTGGAAAAGATGCTCACATCATTATTTCTCATCGCTTCTCATGAACACTAAGTTTCAGGGCATTTCATCTAGTTCTGTTGAGAAACTTTCATCAAATTACTATTTCAAAACATAATCCCTTCACTGTTGGAGCCACTATTCCTTAAAAGTTAGGGTCTGTCTTTCTATGAAGCCCTACCTGTTCTGGAAACCACTTTGCCGACCAGGCTGGTCTCGAACTCACAGAGATCTGCCTGCCTCTGAATAATAAGTTCTGGAATTACAGGTGTGTTGTAATAAGGAGCGGCTGGGGCTGCGTCCCCAGCACCCCGGCCGCCTGCTCGGCTAACTTATGCCCCGAAATAACAACACACAAATTGTATTCATTTAAACACTGCTTGCCCATTATATCCAGCCTCTTCTTGGCTAACTCTCGCACCTGGACTAGCCCATTTCTAATGGTGTGTGTAAGCACCCCAAGGTGCGCTTACCGGGAAGATTCTAGCCTACGTCCATCCTGGGCCGGAGCTTCCTGGGAGAGAGGAGCCTGGCGTCTCTGCTCCAGAGAGCAGAGCTGTCAAGTCTACCCAGAAGAGCTGAGCATGGCGTCTCTGAGCTCACTTCCTCTTCCTCCCAGCATTATGTTCTGTTTACTCCTCCCACCTATGTTTTAACCTATCAGGGCAAGCAGTTTCTTTATTTAATTAACCAATGACCTTCCTCCATCACAGGCGTGTGTCACTACACCCAGGCTTGAATCTACTTTTTAAATAAAAATAGTGTATTCTATGAGAGACTCTAATGCTAACATTTTCCTTCAGAGTTCAGATGAATGTCATCACAGAATCAAATGTATCTGCACAGAAAGCTTGCATCTCCTATGTGACAATCAGACAGGAGGGCGGGAAAGGGCCTTCTTATCATCTGATGATGGAAAAGATCAGAGCTCGTGGGGAGCCAGGATGGAGGGAGCAGGCCCTAGCCCGATGGTTTCCTGTCTTCTGGAGCCGGAATCTGGAGTGGAGAGGGATAACGAAGGAGCAGCTTTGTCTTTCTCTAAGTCTTTGGCACAGAAGCAAATCAAGAAGCTTATTCTCAGCAATTTCATGTCAACAACTCTACCCAAGGACACAGAGCTGCTCAGAGAGATCAAAATGAGTACAGCTTCTTTATGCCCCCAGCAACATGCTGTAATCAGCTCTGTGGGGACCCAGATGCTCACTGTCCCTGTCCATTGAACTTAAACACTCAGGGTATAGCTGCTACATTAGCCATGTCTTTCTAAGGCTGTCAGAGGATGACAAGGGATTTGTGGAATCAATAGATCAGCTGGGGAAGCCAGAGTCAAGTGTATGTGCACATACACAAGAAACACAAGCTGAAGAGTGCCAGGATAGAAGGAAGATGATGTCCAAAAGCATAAATATTATGCAATATATGTGTGCATGTGTATATGTAAACAGGAGTTTTGTATCTGAATGTATATATGTTCATATGTATAAATACATGCATATTCATATAAATATGTAAATGCAAATTTAATGGCCTGAATATTTTTAACTCCCAATGTGATGGAATTGGGATGTAGGGTCCTTGGAAGAAACGGTTTGAGAAGGATTAGGGCCCTTATAAATGTCGTAAGAGGGCTGTCCCTCTGTTCTTTTCTTATCATACCTGACTACAAGGTAGACATATACCCAGAAGAACAACCTTCACCAGGACACAGCTATTATGGCGCCCTCATTTTAGGCATCTAGCTTCCCAAACTGTGAAAAGCAATTTTTGTCTGTGAGTTATTAGGGTTGGTACTTCACTGTAGTACTCCAAAGGATACATGTAAATTCTACACATCTATATCTGAATAACAACCAGTTTCAAACAAGGTGACCTAAGGCAACACTGGCATTTCAGTATTTGGTCTTAAATTCCTAGTGGTTGACTGGGCTCAGTCAGCAGCCCCTAGCTCCATCACTCCACAATTACAATCACACTGGATCTGGACATACATGGAGCCTCAAGCTCTTAGTACCTGTCTGACACATGGTCTGGAGAGACCCTAATGCCTGGAGACCACTATAGCTAAAGCTTTTTGTCCTCCCTCTCTATATCCCTATGATCTTTCTACGTGATCTTTCCTGTGTGGGGATGTCTTACCCAGTGGCTGACAGTTCTGTGTTTGTCTTCCAAGGCAGAGCTATGAGAAAGTTATGTGACCGGTAACAACCTAACCTGGGAAGTCACAGAGCACAGCTATCGCCTTCTGTGCATCAGGGAAGTTACTAAGGTCTGCATGGTGTTAAGAGGAAGGAGAATGAACTCTCCCTCTAAGTTTGTGGTGGGGGGTGAGGGCAAGATTCTAGAAGAGAGTTATAGTGAGTAGTTGAAAAGATGCATTTTGCCTCCTTTGAAATGATAACTTTATCTATGACTGCTTTTAGAGAAAATAATAGCTAAGGATCCGGATCAGTGTGCAGTCTGTGAAGTCAGGGAGAAAGAGGTGACCCCAAGTCAGGACAGTGGATAGAGACCTCATGAAATGAGACCGGTTTGTGTGGAACCGTGTGGACAGAATAGGCTTACACAGCCCGGAGGAGGTTGGCCAGGTGAAAAGGAAAGGAGAAAGGAAAGAACAGAGGCAAGAGGGAATAGACTACCTGTGTCCTCTGTGGTAAATGTTCTGTGATGGATATGACCAAACTTGCTTTTCAATGCAAACAGGGACATTCGTGCATCCCCGTGCCATTGTTCCCTGCCCATGATCTTCCCGAACTCGCCAAATACCCCTGAGAACTCTGTGGGAAACGGAGGCCGACCTTACAGAACAAGTAGACTTCCAGGGGCAGGTCTTCTAAGCCAGGTATCCATCCCCTTTGATAACACTTCCTTTAGCACAGAGGAATTCTGTGCTAATTCACTACAAGATTAGGATACAAAGGTCAGGGCAAGCCTGAGTTTGCATTTCTCCAGGTACAGAGGGATAAGCAAATGCCTGTGCCTATCCTACAGCCTTCATTGTTTTTCTAAAAGTCTTTACCAAGAACTGAAAGGACATGTAGAGTGGCATTAAATTTCACTAACATCTAACATGAAATCCAACACTAGAATTGGTCAATGTCTCCATTAGCCTTCTATGAAGTCTCGGCTAGAGAGACACATCCCTATGGCGTGTAGATTCTGGGGCACTGATCCTTCTCACTGCAGATCTGTGGGTCTGTCCTTCTGCCCTTCTCCTTTTCTTTCCCTTTCCTTTCTTTTCTCATGTAATACCAGCTATTCTCAAACTCTCTGTGTAATTAGGATGACCCTTAGCTTCTGATATTCCTGAGTGCTGCGATTATCGATTATTGTGTACCAGATGCAGCGCTTGGGAGTTGCGCCCAGGGTTCTGTATCTGCTGGGCAAGCTCTTTATCAGCTGAACTACATTCATGGCCTTTGTAGTGAATTTCTTGATCTTATCCAGTGTCTGCTATTCAGATGGAAGAGCCCTAGCCCCTCCCACTCTATAAAGAACTGAATTGGGAGTTTTTCTCTCTTTTGAGTGCTAGCAATGTTCTTTTGGCTTTGTTATTTGTCCTGGGCTAAGCATAAGCAAGGAGCTGACTGGGGATCTCCGTTGCCTGACATGCCCTTGATGAGAAAGCATGCAGGCACCTTGAGCATGACACCGCCTGTGCTCAGGACCTCATGTTATCATTGGGACACTTCAGGGTCTTGGGATGCCAGCTTCTCACTGTCTGCTTAGGCAGGGCAGAAGAGGTTGGTATCGGGACTTATGAGAGACCCCAGTTTACAACGGAGCCGGGTTCTGATGCTGCATGAGAGCTGGTTTGTAACCATGATTCCTAAAATCTCTCCTGAGAGCTGCTAGTATGGACAGGAGCAGGTGCTTCATCACTTTCCCAAACACTCATTCCTTGAAGGTATCCAGGGTCCCCCTGAACTGAGAGTCCCCACCATGATGTGCTATTTGATGTAGCGCCCTGGTGCCCCGTCCCATGCTGATTTCTTACTCATTATGCCAGGCTGTAATTTCAGCATCGCTTTCTCATGAATGTTTACTTCCAGGGTAACCCAGAAAGCACATCAACACTGCTTCTTATAGTGGCATACTATTTGTGTTTGAATAAATAAAGCTTGCCTGAAGGTTAGGGCAAAGCAGCCACACTGGTTAGCCATAGAGGCTGGGCAGTGGTGGAGCATACCTTTAATCCCAGCACTACAGAGGAATGCAAGGTGGGATGAGACAGGAACTAGCTCCTTCAGTCTGAAGATTTCTTAGATGCAAGAGCTCTCTAGTAGCTTGGCTGTTTTGTTCTTCTGATGTTCAAGCTGAACCCCAATATCCGTCTCTGGGTTTTTATTAATCATGCTACCGCTTCTTCCTCCAACACTTCCTTTAGCACAGAGGAATTCTGTGCTAATTCACTACAAGATTAGGATACAAAGCTGGTGAAGTGGGCGGTGGCTACAGCTGAGACCTTGATACAGAACTCTATGCTTTCCCTTCAAACACGAGGCTCCCAAGTGAGCTACACACACCACTTCAGAGCCCATCATTCCCTAAGGGGTGCCTGTCTATTTGTGTTCAGTGCAAGAACATTCTTTCTGCCTGGCCTCACGCATGCCTCTGTGTCTTTGCTGTACTGGAATGGGCTGGCTGGTATTTAGGGCGGATGGATGCTAGGCTGGACTTGCTTTAGGAAGTTGTCAGTGGGAAGGAGGGAGGCTTGGGGATGAGGTATGGAGTGGAGAAGCCACAGAAACAACTACCCATGGCCAAAGTTTCCATTCCCTGTGCCAGCAGAAAAAAGCCAGGGGTGTCCCGGAGGCATGTCTGACTAGCCAGAACTGAGCGGCAGCTAAGGAATTGTCTTCTCACAGGACCTCACTAGTCTTGAACACATTCCATGTGTCTCTGTGTTTGTTCATCACATCCTTTGTCTCAAACCTTGCTCTTACTGGGGATTTCAAATCCAAATGGATATGTTTTTGTGCTCTGGAAACAGGGACACTCCACTCAGGTGACAACAGGATGCCCAGTCCCAATCTGCACGAAGGCAGGGGATTTCTTTGGATATTAGAACCACATGGCATGAAAGAACTTGGAAGCTTGAGTTTGGCAATGGAAAATTTGTAATTTATGTTGACTCTTTCCAAATACCAGAAAGGCAAGTGGCAGAGAAAAGGTGTGGTGCTCAAGCGAATGGTCAGGAGCAAGACTGGGCATGTCCAAGCGAGGGAAGCCTTCCAAATACCTTCCACGTAAAAGGTATGGACCACACACATTTTGGCCAGCCTTGCTTTCCCGAGGGAAACTGCCCTGCCATGAAATGAGGGCTCTTTTTATGGCCTCATATTTTAATAAGCCTGACTGCATAGCTGAGTGGCTGCGTCCATGCTGGCACTGTTCTATACAGGAGAAGCTGTTCATGTTTGACCAGTTACCTTAGCTTATGCATTCCACCTTGTTCTTCATCCCTCTATAAACCAAGCCGATGACTTGGAAAGCAAAGGGAGCTCTTGTAGCATGCTGCTTTGTCGTGAAAGGGGCAAGAGCTCATACGACGGTTTAATCTTGCAGCAGAGGTTTCTGGCACCTTCCTAGAAGCCCTTCCCTGACTGATGTCCTGCCACCCAATGCTGGCATGCTGTCTGCTAACAGCCCCATGCACACTTTCCTTCAGTTAATTGCCCTTAGCTAATATATTCTACTTCAGCCAGAAATGCCTGCACTATTGAGTCCTTGCTCCAAGAGGATGGTACAACCAATATGTGGCCAATGCAAGGGAGTAGAGGCCAGAACATGCACTGAGGTTGTTGGGCAGCTCTGTGGTGGCAGCTCCCTGCTGGTCTTTTTTGAACCCAACCTGAGATAACCCCTTTGGCTGATGATTGTAGAATGAAATATAAAATGTGTTAGAAATGGCTACTTAGGGGTAACCAGAGCGAGCTTTGCCTCCAGAACCCTTCCAAATTACTGTGGCCCAGGACTGATCCAGTAGCTCCAGCTCTTTCTGCTCCAATCTAAATTTCCAGTCTGAGAATAGCTGCCATCCAGGCTGTATCCTAGAAACTGCCGGCACAGATCAAAAATTGGATTTGTCATCAACAAACAAGTGTTTTATAGATGTCCCAGTTATTGCTGATCATCCCACAGTCTCTTATTTTTAGTACACTGTACAATTGTGAGTCTCTGTATTAATCCCTGTCTACTGCAAAAGAAGATTTTGTTATGTGGATTGAGGGATGCTCCAATCTACAGGTATAAAGATAAGAATTTAGGGAACAGTTTATTGTTATGTCAATTTACCTGAATAATATCAGATTTCCCCGTAGGGCCTATGAGCCAATCAGCCAGGGGTTTTGGGCCCAGATAGCAGGCATGGGTTCTGTCTTGCATATTGGGCTTTCAATCCGATCAGACTGGTTGGTTAGTCACCTAACATTTGTGCCTCTATCGCACCAGTGTGCATATCTTGCCAAGCCAGTTGCTATTGTAGTTCCCATCTGGGTAAGACCGTCGATGGTTCTATTTGCTGGAAACGTACAGAACTGTGAAAACTAGTCGGTAGGAATGAATGTTCCTTGTTGCTACTAGCTTCATTTCTCCATGTTCTATAACTCGAGTATGTGTGTCTTCACCGATAAGATACCATCTCTTAGTTGGAGTTACTATTGCTGTGATGGAACACCATGACCAAAGCAACTTGAGGATGAAAGGGTTTACTTGGCTTACGCTTCTACATTGTAGTTCACCAATGAAGGAAACCAGGATAGGAACTTAAACAGGACAGGAACCTAGAGACAGGAGTTGATGCAGAGGCCATGGAGGGGTGCTGCATACTGGTTTGCTCCCCCATGGTTTGCTCAGCCTGCTTTCTTATAGAACCCAGGACCACCAGCCCAGGAATAGCATCACCTACAATCAATCACTAATTAAGAAATTACCCTGCAGAGTTGCCAACAGTCTGATCTCATGGAGGCATTTTCTTAACTGAGGTCCCCTCCTCTCAGATGACATAGTGTCACCTGACACTGTGTCAGGTTGACATAGACCTGTCTAGTACGCCATCTTCGTTAGGGTTATTATTGCTGTGATGAAACAGTGTGACCAAAAGTGAACTGGGAAGGAAAGGGTTTATTTGGTTTTATTTCCACATCACTGTTCATCATCAAAGGAAGTCAGAACAGGCATTCAAACAGAGTAGGAAACTGGAGGGAGGAGCTGATGCAGAAGCCACGGAGGGATGCTGCTTACTGGCTTGGCCATTATGACTTGCTCAGTCTGCTTTTTAAAAATATATGTTTATAGAACTCAGAACCACCAGCCCTGGATTAGCACCACTCACTCACAAAGGGCTGGGCCCTCCTCCGTCAATCACTAACTAGGAATATCCCCTACAGCCAGATCTTAAGGAAGAATTTTCTCAACCGAGGTTCCCTCCTTTCAGATAACTCTAGCTTTTTGACAAGCTGACATGAAATTAGCTGGCAAAAATACTATCATTAAGTTTTAAATGGTAACCCAGAGCAACAGCAAGGCCTTGAGATGTTTGTGGGGGAGTCTACGGGACTTCACTGGCCAATGGCTGGAAAAGAGGCCCAGGGATCATTACCGAAGAGGGGGCAGAAAGACTGTAAGAACCAGAGGGAGAAAGCATCTCGGTGAAAGAGCATTTCGCCTGAAACAAGAGTGCTGTTGTGCACATGAGCTTTCACTATGGCTGTGACTGTACACATAAGACCTGCACTAGACCAATTTACCCAAAACCCCAGCATAGGTCGGGGACAAGCTCATGAAGCCCCACGTCTACTTGAGCAGATATTGGCACTAGTGCTGATTAGGAGAGGTCGAGTCAGCTTTCTTCAGAGATGCAGGGCCTGAAAAACATGGGTAGCCTTACCAGTCTCACGGCCATGTATATCCAGACATCATTAAATGGCTTGTTCTGCATTCACTGCCCACTGAATTAAAATATTTTAGCCAATTTTTTAAAAAACTAAACAACTATGCTGTTTTTTCCTCACTAAACATGTCTCTGACAGCTAAAATTAAGTATGATTTTTATTTCTGAAATATTCCCTTGAAGTCTGAACAGGGACTGTGGGTGAGTGGGTGGGGTGTTCATGTTTTAATGAGAAATTTCTTTTCTATGTGAGTCCATCACTTGGACAGTAATTAGCCTGAGCAAAACTAGTCATCATTGTTAATACACCGCAAATGTTTAAACATGCAAAGCTTTCCTTCACTGATCTTTTTTTCTTTTGGGCTGAGCTTTCTTAGTATGAACTCATTGTTTGGAGGAAAGAGGCCCATTAGGATCCCCAACTTGACTTTTTGGGGGAAATTTTGTCCTCCCCCCTGTTTTTCTTTCAAGGACTGAAAATGTTTTTTCCCTTAATTGGCTGACAGTTGGGCAGAGGCTACAGATAGGCAACTTTGGGATCTAGACAGTCAGGTAATATCAGGGACATCTCTGCTGACCATATGCAGATAGGGGCCAAGGTTGACTCCCCAGAGCCACACTCGATAAAAGTCAGCTATGAACCCTTTCTCTTCATGCAAGTCTATATGCTCAGGTCCCAGGAAGCCTGCTAGGTCCCAACAAAAAGGAGGGCTTTCTATTTTAATCTGGAATGCAACAAGCTAAGCCAGGAGCTCAGAGTCAAAAGATACAATATACAGCAAATACACTTCAGATAGAACTTTCCAAAGAGACAAAGAACGGAGTGGTCATTGATTTGTGGCACACACCTAGAGAGTCTGCTTTGTTTCTGAGGTTCCTGGGTGTGGAACACTAAGCCACTTCCCCTTTAGGGGAGGAACAGTAGATGAACTGACAGTTGGCCTGAGAGATTTGTTTCTGATCTGTCTGTATGTAGCCGATTTGCATCCCAGCTCAGATTCTGGCCCTCCACCCTAGTGGTCCATCATTCTCTTCTGCATAATATGCTCTGACTCTCTTCCTTCCCTACACCCAACCCCTTATAGACACCACTTAAATTACACCAGGGCTTCTCATTTCAAAACCATTCCATTCCTTCATCCTAAAGATGGTTCTATGACTGCAGAAAGAAGGCACTAAATGCCAACGGAAGAAGACAGTGCCTGGTTATCGTCATAGTGTGGTTTTAGTTATTGGTTTATTCTCTCATGGAAGTTTTACAGTGCCTATGCTACACAGAGTGGCCTAGCCGTCTGTAAGTAAAGAGGTGGTGTTTCCCTGTTTTCTTGACATTTTTACATTTTTCTTTCATCTGTCATGATACTATATGCACCTTATAATTATGTACATTAGAGCATGGGCTTTGGGCACCCCCCCAACTAAAATGCCAGGGGTACAATCTGAATGATTGTGCGACTAGGTCGAGGGATAGGACTGACAGTCACTGGGATGGCTGATAAAGAAGTGTCTCACACCTGTGGAAAGCTTTGCCATCCAGCTGGTCACCTGGTCAGCTTGTGCAGCCTTCTGTCACCATGGCAACAAAGTCAGAACCAATCCATTTAATTCAGAGAGCTACCATCAGACCCCCAGGCAGTCTCAAGGTCAGAAATAATTCTATGCCTCAATTCAGACATCGGCAGCCAGAAATAGGAGATGTTATTGGAAAGATCAGAAATAGTTGAGAGTGGACCAGGAGGCGCTCAAGTGAGGGAGTGAGGGACGGATATGACTAAGACACACTGTATACATGTTTGAAATTTTCACAAGATAAAATACGATCAAAAGAACGAAATACCATGTTCGTAATTGCTTCCTAAACTACAGTTACAGTTAGATGTGGGTAATAGCTTTAAGAAACAGAAAGCAGATGCGGCTTGGTGGGATGCTAAGTCACTGCTTTGCCTACCAATGTAATACAATGTGAGTCCACGTGAAAACAAACTTTTCAAAAATGTTCATAGTTTTATGTTGATGGTTAAGTATTACAACAAAATATTTACTTTTATTTACTGGAGATAGATAATAAATTAACTTTCAAAATATATTTTAAAATAAATTTAATAAACACTAAGTATATAATTCTCTATAGTCTATGACTATGATGCCCAAATGGAATCAGGGACCCTGGCTTCAATATTAATGAGTCATTTTTCCACAATGAGTGAAGAGGCATGAGGTATGTTCCTACCATACCATCAACTTCCCAGAATTCTCTGCATTTGGAATAGGAAACATGGGTGACCTTAAGACCAGCTGTGTTGAGTAGGTTTCCCAGGCAGAGCTTGGTGCCTAGCCAGACATATGTTACCTTAATCCACTCTTCAAAAACCCTGGCAGAGACAGAGAATCATCATCACTGGAAGATGTAGAAATTCTACTGAAAAAAGGTACCATGGACAAACATTGGGCACAGTTCAGGGAGTCCAGATGAAGAGAGGGAGGAAGGACTGTAGGAGCTTTGGGGGTCAGGGAATGTTGAAAAAAAAAAAAAGCACACAGAAATTACTAACTTGGCTCATGGGAACTCACAGAGTAAGCCAACAACGAGGGAGCCTGCATGAGACTTATCTAGGTCCTCTACACATATAAGACAGTTGTGTAACTTTGTATTTTGTGACTCTCCTAGCAAGAGGAGCAGAGGCTGTCCCTGGTGCTTTGGCTGGCTCTCGGGAACCTATTCCTTCTGTTTGATTGCCTTATCCAGCCTAAATACAGGGGGAGGTGCTTGATCTTAAGGAAGCTTGATAAGCCATGCTTTGATGATGCCCATGGGAGGCCTGCCCCTTTCTGAATACAGAAAAGAGGTGGGTTGGAGGGGGCTCAAAGGGAGGGGCAGAGGTAGTGGGAAGAGAGGAGGGAGAGGAGGGAGAGGAGGGAGAGGAGGTAGTGCTTGGGATGCACAATAGATAAATAAATTAAATTTAAAAAAAGAAAAAAGGTAGATAACTTGGCCAAGATCAAATGGCTCCCAGACCAGAACCAACAAGTTTGTCAGGTTATTGCAAGGGCTATTGGTTGCTCTCCAAAAAGATGGTAAGGCAGTATTTCTAAAGACAGCACTTTCAAATCTCAGTAAACACAGAGAAGTCAAGCTGGTACCTAACTAGAGCCTTCAACCCTACTGACTAGTGTTCATGGTACTGGATGACACTCTGTGCCTATAAGAGAAGAAAGTTCATGCTACTGGAAGGTACTCTGTGCCCTACAAGAGAAGAAAAGTAATCACCAACCCAGCTACAAATTCTGTGATTTACAACAGTAACCTGCCTGCATGATATACTGGTGCAATAGTGGCACAAATATTAAAGGGGTAACCAACTACTATCCGATTGGCTTTAAGACCCACTTCATGAGATGGAACCCATGATTGACATTCCTTGGGCAGCCAAAAATATGAGACTATATAGGTCATGGAATCAGAGGAAAATCCAACATAGCAATAAAATGACTCCTAGTGACCCACAGATCTGTGTCTCCCTCAGTCATCATCAGAGAAGCTTTTTCCTGCAGTAGATGGGAACACTAAAATCCATGACTGGACAATGTGCAGAGAATGAGAGCTTTGGGAACATTTAGTCTTGAGTAGGATGTCTTTATCAAACCACTAACCTCAGGAACTATGCAGAAGAAGAGTCAGAAAGATTATAAGAGCCAGAGGGGATAGGTGACACTAAGGCAACGGTGTGGGTGTGTTTCAGACACAACAGGACTGATGCACACATGAATTGAGAGAGACTGTGGCAGCACCAACAGAGCCTGCACAGGTTTAAGCCAGACACCTGAAAATAAAGCTCTGGAGAAGCTGAAGATGATCAGAAGCCATCTTTTTATTTTCCTGGAGGTCATTAATATATCAAAGGGTATGGAAGACAGCGAGCACTTCTATTCTGCTAACTCAGCACCACAGCGAGCAACAGAGGCAGGTACTTGAGAGAAAGTGCACAGAAGGAACCATCTTTGTAAAGTTTAAGATATTGACTTGATATCTAACAAGGGGAAGTCAACACATAGGAAAACACCATGGCCAACAGAAATCAGGGCAAGAAGACACACATGCAAAGGGCAGGGAAGAGCTAAAAACCCCTATCTTTTATTCTGTCCAGAAGCCACGTAAGGGCTAGATGAGGGGTTTTAGGAAAAGATGGCTATAGATATACCTGGAATCTACCTGCAAAGATGGAAGTGAGGATTCTCACCATGGACAAGACCATATGCTTCAACAATTATTGCTATAACTTAGTCACCAATGTGTAGCAAAAGGGGGGGAAAGACAAAACTGAGTTTTATTAGTGATTCATATTTCAAAATATGAAAGGACAACTTTCTGTTTTATGATTTGGATAGCATACATTGTAACATGTACTGAACATGCTAATATGTAGGATGCATCCTACAAATAAATATAATTATTACATATATATGTACATATAATTTAAGTAAAAATTTAAGGAATTGAACAACTTTAACAACTCATAATTGATCATTACACACTGTATACACACATAAAATTATACTATATTCACTTATGCATTTAAATAATGTTTTCAAATTATTAGAAATCAGATTTTAAAGGCAATACCTGCAGAAACTGTCAAAAGGAGGATAGGGGAGACATAGGGCTTCCCAAAAGCTAGTCCTACATACCTATTTAATAATATTTGCAAAATCCTTGATTGAAAGCAATGTGCAATCTAGAGACAAGCACCCAGGGACAGACAGACCCCTGTCATTCTGCAAAGCACACTTAGAGTCCTGCATGTTTTGGGGAAATGGCTCTGTGTGGGGGAACAACAGATTGAGGAGCAATGTTCGTGCTGAACATCAGTGTGCTTCTGGTAGACAACATCTAAGAACATTCTAAGTGCCCTAAGCTCATTTGAAAGTGTAAATTGGGAAACATCCATTAAGAGAGAGAAATATCTTCATCCATTCTTCCATTGAAGGACATCTAGGTTGTTTCCAGGTTCTGGCTATTACAAATAATGCTGCTATGAACATAGTTGAACAAATGCTTTTGTCATATGATAGGGCATCTCTTGGGTATATTCCCAAGAGTGGTATTGCTGGGTCCAGGGGTAGGTTGATCCCAAATTTCCTGAGAATCCGCCACACTGATTTCCAAAGTGGTTGCACAAGTTTACATTCCCACCAGCAGTGAATGAGGGTACCCCTTTCTCCACAACCTCTCCAGCAAAGGCTATCAGAGGGAGAACATGAGCATGGAAGTCAGGACCAGGAGAGGTGCGCCCATCCACCGAGACAGTGAAGCTGATCTATTGGGAGCTAACCAAGACCAGCTGGACTGTGACTGAAAAAGCATGGGATAAAACCGGACTCTCTGAACATGGCGGACAATGAGGGCTGATGAGAAGCCAAGGACAATGGCATGGAGTTTGTTCCTACTTCATGTTCTGGCTTTGTGGGAGCCTAGCCAGTTTGGATGTTCACCTTCCTAGACCTGGATGGAGGGGAGAAGACCCTGGACTTTCCACAGGGCAGGGAACCCTGACTGCTCTTTGGACTGGAGAGGGAGGGGGAGAGGAGTGGGGGGAGGGAGAGAGGGGCGGGAGGAGGGGGAGGGAAATGGGAGGCTGGGAGGAAGCAGGGATTTTTTTCCAATAAAAAAAAAGTTCAAAAAAAGAGAGAGAGAAATATGCATATGTTTAGAATAGCATCTCCCAAATTACAGGTGGTTATTAATGCAGATCAGCAACTAAGCATCAAATGTATTACTGTGGTATTTCATTTTCTTGAGTCATGGTCTACTTTATTGCACAATGGTAACTAAAAGAAAATATATACCATAAAATAAAATGTAATTCTTGCCATTAAACATGTGTTCTTAAGTCAGGATTCTGAAAAGTGAAAATCCCCATACACTGAAAAGTAATCCATTTTGCGGGGATAGATCTGCTATAGTTTGGATGTAGAATGTCCCTTAAAGGCTCAGGTGTTCGACCCTCGCTGAATCTGAAGAAGTGATGGGACTCTTAGGAGCAGAAACATAGTGGAAAGAAGTATAACATGAGGTTTGCTCAGAAAGTGCACCCTTAGTTGTCTTTAATTTTGTAATAGATGGATTTTTTTGAACTTCTCAGACTTCAAATATTCTAGTCAGAAAGGAGGTGTGGTCCTTGGAGGTGCTGACAGGAGATATTCAAGATGGTGCTCCGAGCACACACCTCCCAACTTCATTTGACCCAGAGTCTGATACTGTCTCATGTCCAGTGATTACAGAGTGACAACTTTCACATTACACAGGGCATGCCAATGTCGTTCTTGCTTTCCATAAGGGAGTCTCCCTTGACCGTCCCCAACGGTCTCTGGAAATTGGGGTGCCATGTAGGAATCTGCTTGGAATGTGGTGTCACAAAGAGAAAGAAAGACCTAGCACTGTGTATTTCAATTTGGCTCAAATTTGAAGGAAATACTACACAGATATAGTTTCACAGGGGAAAATACAAATGGAGAAAAAGGAATGTAATAATACGTTATCAGAAGCAGCAGCAAGCCACGGCGATCCTATGAAGGTTGATGACTTTATCTGGTATCAGTACCTTGGAGATCAGCAAATATTTCTGAATGAAACATCTCTGTCTTTTCTTGTGAGGCCATTGGGCAACTAGCATGGTGCACAGACCTTTGTCTCTTCATGCCCCCACAGCATTTGGCTATGTAGATGGGCTTTATCGGACTCAAACTGAATTTCTCCATGGCATAAAGTATAGTGTTATTATGTCTTTATAATATGGAGCAACGACCTGGGATTTAGTAGTTCAAGACCTTTGGCTCCCTCAACACATGAATTAAAAGATGACACATGAAATGTGTTTTCCCTAAGAGGTGGTTGCTTTACTTATCCAATGAGGCAAAAAATGTTTTGTTTTAGAATTATAAAATGCTGGCGTTATTCAGATGTAAGAAAACCCCTGAGGTTTTGGTCAAAGTACAGTGAGGAAAAAGAGCACGACATGAAAATAAAAGACTGTGTCAGGAAGAGAATAAAGGTGCCGAGAAAACAGAGCTACATCTTACGTTCTTAGAAGAAAGCCTAGATCCAGGCAAAGCTGAAGCTTGGCAGTAAAAAAAACTTGCTTAGCAGGTGGGAAACCATGGATATGGTTCCCACCATCAAAATGGATAAAGAAAAGAAAAAGTAGCAAACCAATCCTCTATGGCACTGGTGCCTCGAGCCTCAACTCATCATTATATGATAGAGCATTAGTTCAGCTCAAGAGGAGTTACTTTTGTATTTCCTATGTCCTGAGCAGTTGGTTCTGTATGATAGGAAAATGTCACAAGTAAATAGTGTTTCATGTTTACTTACCAGGTCTTCCAAACTCTCCAGGGAAGGTGGTATTATGATTCCCATTAAATAGATGATACAACTTCGGTTATGAATTTTGATAACTGTTCAATAAACTGAATCTCTCATGCTTGACTGACCTTTGTCAGTGTATTTAACCATTTTCCCATGGGTCAAATTTCATGACACAGACATAACTTGACCATACCCAAATTAAAGGTTAATGTGTGTCTGTTCCCTGGCTTCCTTCTGAACACTGTATCATGAACAGTTCCACAGAGACCAGTGTGTCTGGCAGACAGTGAGTTTCCTCTTCAGCCACAGCCTATACCACACCTCACCTAACCTCTGATGTCATTGGGTAGATAAGGCATGTGTAAGCAAAACAGACAAAAACGCTTTCATGAAGTGGTGTGGTAGTAGGAAAGGGAGTTGACAAAGGGAGAAAAATGTAAACCCTAAAGTATGATCGTGAAAGGGACATGCTGGGTGGGATTTTGGGTCCTGGTTCTTAAGTGAAAGCTTAGGGTCATAAACCTAGATTACCCACAAATTTACAGCATCTTTTCCTAGTTGATCTCAAGAGCAGACAGACACTGACTTTTGGACACTTCCATTTACCTTTAAAAATGTATATTCAATAATGTGAGGTGTGCCTGAGGTTTGTGACTTGACCCCTTCAAGGTCAAGATGCAGAATGTGGTCACATTCCAAATTTCCTAGTAGTCAACTCTTAGCCCTTGGCAAATGTTGATCTGTTTTCCTGTTCTTACCAATTCAGAATCCAATTTATTATGATAATGATCATTTTTAGGCCTTATGAATTATGTTTCCTCAATTAGTGCCATGCCTCCAGGGCAAATCTCTCCCCTGGCCAACAAGGACACACCAAGTCTAAGGATGCAATGAAGGGGGTTAGTGAGTGAGCCTGAGAACTTCTTGGAAAATGACTTATATCACTCCCTCCACCTGATGATGGCCTACAAAAATTTCTTTCCCCACATTTCTGTACCTGCCTATGCCAGACTCCTAGAAGGTAATATCCACAGATGGCAGCTTCCAAGGTCATAAGAACCTCAACACCTGGGGTCACCATCAAAGTTAGCCACTGGCTTTGAGGGACAGTGATGAAAGACAATGGGCTCTTTCTAGTTACTCAGAGGGACTTTGTCTTGCAGAGAGAGGCATCTTTCCCTCTGTATTGGAGTTCTAACAGTCAATGTATGGAAGATAGTTAGATAACACGTTTTATAGAAGTGGGTGAAGTTGAATGGTTTAATCCTAGAGCTATGGATCAGAGATCCCTCTAGACTGGAGGTCTGGGACCTTTATCATCACAGCCAACTTTTAAAAAGTATGTGTATGTTTTGGTAGACATTTTATACATGTATGTATTTATACAGATTAAGTAATTTGTGTTTTAGAAAAGTAACACTGGAAAAGTTAAGAAGAAATGAAGCCTCCCAGTCACCCCTAATCCTAGCCCAGACATAAGTAAGTTGCTGTGTCCTGAGAGTCCTGGCATGTATAATCATATGCATATCAAGCTCTCAGGCATTATATAACTGCCTTTTTTTTTTACACAAATGGTGGCTAATTAAACACAGCAATATGCATGATGCTATTTTCCCTTGGCACATCTTGGGAATCTCTCCACATGTGCATGCAAATCCAGCTGCCTCATCAATTTACTGGACATACGGATGATTCATTTAACAATGCCTACGTGGTGGACAGTCAGCCTGCCGCTAGTTACCTGCTCTAGAAACTGAGCTGTCCTATTATACTGTGCATAATTCCTTGTATACTGGGACAGGAACCTCAGCATGGGAGTGGATGGATAACAGCAATGTATATTTTAGATGTTCTCATCAAAATATCGTGTGAATTGAGTGGTCCTTCTCCGAACTGCTTGGGACCAGAAGGAATTCAAATTTTGGATTTTCTTGGGTCATGGAATATGAAATATGAATAACGATGCATCAAGGGATAGGACTCAAATCTAATTACAAAATTGATTTAGGCTTGGTATACACCTTGTACACTCAGCCTGAAGATAATTTTAGACACTGTTTTTAGTGCATCTGTGTTTTGACTGGAAAATGCCACATGAAGTCAGGTGTAGGATTTTCTACTTACAGTGTCATATGAGTACTAACACAGTTTCAGAATTGGCAGTATTTTAGGTTTTTGGTGTTTTGGGTTAGGTCCGTCCGCTTTGACCATCCAAATGGCTCTCTTCATCTTTTAAATACCCACTAACAATGCCCGGTGTCTGACCCAATAACTTTGCAAACCTGAACGTGGACAGAGGAAACAGTGCCAGCAGTTGTAAACTACACTTCTCTTTCTAACAGATAAGACCGAGCTTCTTTCAGTGGGCTTTAACACTTCTTTTCTCAGGAGAACCTCACTCTTGTGGTCCAGGCTGGCCCTGAACTCACGATCTGCCTACTTGATACCATGAGTGCTAGGGTCACAGAGTGTGCATCCAACATAATAATTTTAAAGGTTGGGTTTTAGTTATTTCTTTTCAGTTACAACAAAATACATATAACATCAAATTTTCATGCTAGCCGAAACGTCTAAAGGCAAGGTTCATATACACAGCGAGCTCTCTAGAAGATTTTGGAGAACCATCGCTCTATATCTATCACACACTAACTCTGAACTTCCCTTTCTTTGCCCAAGGAACCACCATCTCATTCTTTCTCATGAATCCAAATAGTCTAGAAGCCTAATGTGAATGGAATCATGCAGTATCTTTTGTGACTGAACTTTTGTTTAGCAGAATTACAGAATTATTCTATATTATTGCATGGGTCAGAAATTCTTTCCTCTTTAAAGGTGAAATAATATCCCTTACATGGATATTCCATATTCTGTTAATCATTCATTGGTCTGTAAGCACTTTAATTCTTCTTCCTTTTTTTAGTATACTCTGCTCACTATATATCCTTGACTGAACTTAACTCACAGGCCAGGCTGGTCTCAGAATATCTTCCAGTCTTCTGCCTCCCAAGTCCTGAAATTATACCCTGGCTTCCTTCTACCTCTTGGCTACTATGAATAAAGTTTTTATGAAAGCAGGCAAGCAAATACCTCTTCAAAACCCGGCTTTCAATTCATTTGGATATAGAACCCAAACTAGAAACCCTGTGTTAAATGATAACTCTATGATTAATTCTTTTAGCGTGTGTGAACACCATTTTATTTCTGGCTGAATCTTAAACACTACCTGATCTCTGTGCCCAGGAAGCCTCCTTGAATATTCAAGTCTAGCATAAAAATTTTTCCCTTAAGGAAATTCAATTCCCTCTGATAGCCCGGGTCCTTACCTTCCAATGTGACCAACCCCAATATAGCCAGAAACCAGCCCTATTATTAAGGATCCTTAGCCTACATAGTCTGCTGAAGCTGGTCTTGCAAGGCTCCAAATGCAGGGGTCACACAGGCTAGTCTTTAGGGGCACCCGCTCAAGCCTCCTGGCTGTGTAGCGCTGTTAGCTTCTCTCCTGCTCCTAGCTTCTGCTCCTCTGGTGTCCCCCCAAAGGGAGGCAAAAACATCATTTAACATGGGTTGAGAAAACCAGCTGGCACAGCTAATAAAATGCCACTAATGCTAAAGATCTTCCAAGCATTCTAAACCCTAAATTTCAAAGCTTGGTTAAAATCTACATACACAACCCCACAAGCCACTGGAATGCGAAAGTCAAACTCTGTGTCCAGGATCCTTCGCTGGCAGTTGCCAAAATTATTTTCCATTTGTTTCAGTTGCAAAGTAAAAAAAAAAATTTAAGTCTCCCTTTCACTGTTTAGAGAAGATGAAATCTGCCAAGGAGTTATTGTTGGTTAAATATCAGTCTCCATGGGGTGGGTGGGAGGAAAGTTAGCAGCTCCCTCTTGGGCTTGGTCCACTGTCAGTGCACAGTTTGATCAATGCATCAGAAATGATGGCGGACCCTAACTCACCAGGCTTCAGCCACCATTCATTAACTAAGGAAGGGGGGAACACATTAGGTTATTTGCTGGTATAGAGCCTTGATTTCTGAAGTGGAGACAGGAAGTATGCTGATAAGCAGACTCTTCCAGAAGGCTGTACTTGCTGTACTGCCACTAAAAGGACAAGATTATGACCATGTCATGGCACATGCTCGTGGATCAGCACCTTCCTATCTGCTCAAATTAGTTTTCACAGAGAATCAGAAGCCCTGGAATTGAATTCAGGGCAGACTGCAAAAGCTTTAGATGGCTAGGACTCCTTGGAACATTCTATAACTCTGTCTAAAAGACTTTCCTGAAATTTCTAAAATTCCATAAAAGCAGGGAAATACCAGAGGGATATCTGAGGGGATTTATCAGAGCCACCAGGGCTCTCATGATTGAGATAGTTTCTACAAGATAAGTGCCACAGGTCACAGATGCAAGGGTAATCATTACCGAGGGATGCCTACTTCCTGGGGGATCACACTTTACCTAGCTTGCATCAATTCTTTATTATTTCATTCAGAGAGCAAGTGTGAAGTGCTAGTATCGTACCTACCAATTGCTAGATGTTGTAAGGCGGGCGTTAGTTTGTTTCTCGGCCACCCGGCAGCTCAGACCCGAAATAATCACACAGAAACCATATCATTTGCAATACTGTTTGGCCAATAGCATAAGCATATTTATGGCTAACTCATATCTTAAATTATCCCATCTCTATTAATCTGTCTATCGCTACATGGCTGTGGCTTACTGGGTAAAGTTCTGGTGTCTCTCTCCAGCAGAGCTACATGACTTCTCTCTGACTCTGCCTTCTCTCTCCCAGCATTCAGTTTGGTCCCCCCTTCTCCCCCGGCCTAGCTCTGTTCTACCCTATCAGGCCAAGCCAGTCTCTTTATTCACCAATGGTATTCACAGCATACAGAGGGGAATCCCACATCAACTAGACACTGTGGATCCAGAAAGATTACGGTGTAATGAGGAGCAATTGTAGATTTAATTTCATTAATGAATGGAATGTCTCTCTGAGGACTCTCAAAGCCTGTGAAAGGAGGCCTTGATTTCCTTGGCCTGGTTGGAAGCTAAAAGGTATAGGGATGGAGTAGGTGATGAACAGAAACAGACTGGTCCAGGAAGAGAATAATCTGAGAGAGATTGAGCACAGGAGGCTGACATGGAGTTTGCATAGTTGAAGAAGAGCAAGGCAAGGGTTAAGGAAATCAGGGAGGGGGAAATGTGTGTGTGTGGGGGGGGAGATGCCAGAAAGCTCCAACCAACAGGGCAGGGAGCTGTGTAATGGCATTTCAATTGTATTTTAATATATAAAGCCTGCATGAAGATATGAGAATAAAACAGCTCCACTGGTCAGCCTTGCAGACTACGGTAACACACACCTTTAATCCCAGTAGCC
Organism: Neodon shergylaensis; assembly: GCA_025134845.1. Lineage (NCBI taxonomy): Eukaryota > Metazoa > Chordata > Mammalia > Rodentia > Cricetidae > Neodon > Neodon shergylaensis. The sequence goes on along the minus strand of JABTXL010005619.1, from coordinate 15,968,072 downwards.
ACACTAGTTGCCATAAAAACCAGGCGGTGCATGCCTTTAATCATGGTGGTGCACACCTTTAATCTCAGCCCTAGAGAGGATTATAAAACGGGAGGAGACAGCTCTCCGTCTCAGACTCATTCTGAGATTCCTGGTAGCAGGATCGCCATTTCGAACTGAGGTAGAGGTAAGAGACAGTGGCTGGCTGTTTTGCTTTTCAGATCTTCAGGCAGAACCCCAATTTGTGTCTCTGAGCTTTTACTAATCATGCTTCAGAGATGGAGTCAGGTGGGCTGAAAGAGTCATGTAGACATATAGGCCTTTACCATTCCAACAATGGGAAGCCCTTTATACACTTTTGATAAGAGGGTGCACAATTCGGTTAAATTTGTAGAAGGATCTCTTTGTCTGTTGTATGGAGAGCACTGGAGGGAAATGGAACAACATGGGCTTGGGCACAGTAGAGGAGCAGAGGAATAACTGTTTAGTCTTCCCTTGGAGGAGGTATGAGGCTAGTACCTGCATTCTAGGGAGGAGGCTCAGGTCTGAGGGATGGGTCAAGAGGTCAATTTGGACATGTAGGGTTAGGAGACCCTAGTTTTCCAGAAGGAAATGTCCATGGAAATGAATGAGTTTAGAGATCAAGGAGAATCTAGGGCCAGGAGGCACACATGGGGGCCCCAGGATTCAGAGAAGAAGGGCACGGGGAGGAAAGGTTCCCCCAAGGGATGCTCTGTAAATCATGTCTGTATGGAAGGGAATGCTGGCCCAATTTTCCTGGCTTCTCCTGAGAGCTCCCTTGGACACTATCCCACCAATATCTAACCCCACAGATTCTGCCACTCTGTCCTTTCCTGTCTTCAAGCAACCTACCAGGTACTTGTCTGTGCCCTTTCTAAGGATGGCTGGAATCACTGTTTCTTCCAGGACCAAACTGAAAAATAATCACCATTGTGAATGTTCTTGCTCCTGAATGCTACAAGGCTTAGACTTTAATTCTGTCCCTAAGTCTTTCTTCTGCATCCACGTCAGACCTTTTGCCTGATGGAATTTTAGTTAGGTCTAAAGTCAGGCCTCCTAGATTTCCATTCAGGCTTTTCTGTTTGCCAGTTGAGCATCATTTTGGCAGCTATGACTTGATTTACTCCTAAAAATCTGTGACTATAGTCTCATAGACTTCACAAAGCTGTAAAGAACTAAGCATCAAGACTCTAAGTACTAAACTCGGTGTGCAGCACCATAGTAATTTCCTCAATAAATTTCAGTTACTCTTACTATTTTATTCTACATACTTTGTTCACCCTAATCTCCCAAATATCAACATACTATCTTCTTTTTTTGTTTTCTGTTTGGGAAACTCCTCACAGGTAAGGGTGATTTCTCATTCATATTTTATTCCCAAATTCCCACCATAATAACCTGAATGTGTTTAATAAGTGATAGTCTCTTTAGTAAACGCACAGCTATTAAAAAAACTTGTATAAGTTTAACTACATAATGAGAGAATAAACATGTATGTATGGATGCTGCCATCAAGATTCCAGGGTTCCTGTATTAAACAGAATTATCATTATGCACCTGTGGAATTCTACTAGAATTTTCTTTTATGATTAAGGTCAGTTCTGCCGTTTGATACTTCCTGGAGGACCCAAAGGTAAGGAAGAGTGAATCTCCCAGAAATACAAATGCATGACTGATGAACCCAGAACTGAACTGGAGTTCAGTCACCAAAGGGACTCAAGTAAGAAAACAATTCTTTTATACACTTTCCTTTTTATAAGGTCAACACACAGGATGGCTTTCCCAATTGAATATGATGATAGACATACAGAATATACAGGATGTTCTAGACACTTCTGTGAACAGTGTCTCAGAAGCAAAATGCATTACTTGTCTGACAAAGGCCCAGAACCGTTTATCAGGCAGGAAATAAAACACTATGGTTCTCAATTAGTCATGGCAACTGTGTACCTCAAATTGAACACCTTTTCCTTTAAAACAAAAGCTGAAATTTGGGGTGCTGCTTGTCCTATGATGCTAGCATAGTTCTGAAAATAAGATTTCTAAGCTTGGCAAAGGTGGGGTTTTGAAGTTCTAAGAGTACTGTGAAATATAATCCTTTTCCTGTGTACACCTGTCTTACCGAATTCTCAGCGAGAGCCTCTGCTCTTGTCCAAACGATCCTAGAGAGTGGAGTGGGTGGTTTTAGGTCACTCATCTTCATTGTACAAGCCCAAGTCCTTTGCCACCTAGGAATTGCAATGATCGACTGCATATCACGCTCTCCTAAACACATTTCTATCTGAAAAACAAGTATGACTATAATGCTGTTAACAGCTCAAATATTTTTATACTTTCTTACCCAGGTTGCATATAAAGTACATTTTGTTACATCTCCTAGTGTTTCAAAACATTGTAATGAAGTATGTCTCATAGAAGTCCCAATGCACAGCACAAAGACCCGATTCTCACTGAGTTTGCCTAAGTCTCCTATGTGAACCAATGTTTGAGGCAAATCCCCTTAGAATTTTCTTTTATGGGTCTTTAAACCTTGAGGGTAGCCCGTGCTGACAAGGTCCTGATCATGTACCCAAGGTGTCCATAGCTGCCATAGAACTGTCTAGGTTTTCTCTTATCTTGAGGGCAACAGAACAAACTAGAAGAGCTGGGAGTCAACACTCCTAGATTTAGTCCAATGACAGATGGACTAGGAACTTGAAATAAAACCTACAGCCTACGTCATGTACTCCATCTCCTTGAGCTCTTTAGGGGGGACTGGGTGCTAACTAACCATGAAAACAACCTGCTGGTTAGCACACCACATCTAGATTTCCTTTCCTCCCCATTCACCCACCAAAATTTCCTGGGTCACTTCCCAAATAAGCCACCAACACATAAGGAGTGGGGTCTGTTCCTTGGGGAAACCAGTTGAGGACAATGTGAGGCAAAGAGCACCATTTACCTCCTCCCATTCCAGATCTGCAAGAAGAATGCGAAGTCTATGGGGCCCTGGAGGAGGCATCAGGAGAACCTTTAGAGAAGCTGCCTCCACCCAGGGATATGGGTCCATGAAACTTCAAAGCAAACAGCAGAGACACATGCATAATGGGTGAAGGGAAGGATGCTGGCCACAGGCAGCCAGCCTGTGGATTTGCTGAACCTCAGATGTCCGTGATGACAGCACTGCCACTACTAAAGGAAGGGAAAGAAGCCACATGTGTCTATGAGTACTCTTAGTGGAAGCCTAAGACAACATCTGCTATGATTCTCTGACCACGTTTGGCTCTCCACTTGCGAGGGACTAGTCACTGAACCTGGCCTGTGTTCCGTTGGAATCCTGGGGTATTCTCTAGAGACCTGAGGCATCCTAAGAGTGTCTTATTTTGTTTTTTGTTTGTTTTCCTAGAGAAGGGACAAACTTACTAGCTAGGACATGGACAGTGTTTTGCTTCCCAAAGACAACCAGTGTGGGGCCAAAAAGGCCTCTAGTTATTTCTCCAACCCCCTGGAACTCACTGATGACAAGTGACGGTGCCGGAGACAGGCCTGTGTTTATGAGACATGGCTTTGAGACAACTCTTGTCTTTAATGTTCTGGCTTTGCAGTTCCTCACGGTACACAGTAGCTTCTATTTATCCTCAGGGGAACACAGGACCCCCATTGCTATCTGAAATGATGCATACGCCGAACCCCACTGTTTTCTCCTCTAATACACTCCTACGATAAAGTTTGATTAAAAATTAGGTACAGTGAAGTATAAGATAGCTGGCAATAAAAGAATAATTATAACAATATACCATAATAAAACATTATTGGGTTATATCCTCAGATTACTGTGTTTAAAGGAGGTACCTTATAGCTTCTGTTTGCCATATCTGTACTGCCAACATAATTATTCTTGTGCTCTGAGGTCATTTTATAGTAAACAGAGGATTATTTAAACACAATGCTCTGATCCTGCAGCAGTTAGTCTGGTGGCCAGAAGTCTAACAGGAGGGTAGCATACACGGCATGGCTATCCTGGAAAAAAGTGTCATTTCGTATCCCAGGTGGGGCGGTACTATGGCATAAGACTGCATCATGACATTCAGAGTGCCGTTTAAAATGAATTACAGAAATATGAACAAACAATACACATTGGAGAGAACTGATATCCTGAAGTTGTCTTTGGATGTAGAGGGGCATGTATTATTTATTTTCAGCACATAAAAGTGCTCAGGATTGTGGTGGGGCTTGGTATCCAAGTCTCCTTAAACTTTGGAGAAGAATCAGTTCAGATTCTACTGTGACATGCTCACTTCCAATACCCAGGGGCTAAGGAAAACACAGGCCACAGGCGTTGAGCTATGGGAACACTGCATGTTTCTGAACTAGACTAGTCAAGCCGCAATGAAACCAGGTCAGTGCATTTGCAGGGCTTTAAAAAAAAAACTATCTCTGAGGTCAGAGTTCAGACAATCTCACCTACCCAAAGAAGGGGATGTGTCTGAACTCTCAAGGATATTCTCCTTGTTAGATAAAAGCGAAAAACTATAGCATGGAGGATCACGCTGAGAACAGCAGCGGCAAAGCATTTTGCCAGCTGATTTACAGACCTGAGTTGGGTCAGAAGGCCACTCTGGAAATAAAAATAGAGTCCTAAAGTGGCATCGGGTGTCCTGGGAAATCAATGAGGCCCTGAGTCGGCACTTCATTTTTCTCAGGGGAAGAGAGAGGCTCTGCTGTTTATCAATTTCAGGAAGGCTGGGACAGGACCAGAGCAGGAATACAAGGCTGCACCCACCCCCGCCCCTGGCTCCTGGTGCTGATGGCAGTCTCTGGATTCAGATCACATCCAAATGAAATCCCTAGAAATAATCAAGATGACAGGTGGGAATAAATGAGAATGATCAAGGACTCCCGGTGTTGGCAGCATGGATGAGATTCCTGAAGGTCTCCAAGGCGGGGAAATCTATGTCCAGGGACCTGTATGTTCTGTTTCGCTATAGTGATTCTCATCCATCTGTACAGGTTGCTCTGTGAGAGTTACAGCCACACTCTCTCATCCCAAACCCCATATTTAACTCCTCTTTGATATAAGTCTAAATGGTTTTGAACTAGAGAGTACAGGTAGTAAACACAGAGTTTATGTCAATATCCCTTGACTTATGATTGGGTCACATCCCAATAGGCCCACAAGGTGTAAATATCATAAACTGGGGAATATAGTTTTAATACATATGGACGAGCAAACCCCATAGCTTTTCCTCCTCCTCCGAGGCAATCATGTCTAAGCGTCACTTCAATCTTCAAGAACATGTTGTGTGTGTCAACATTTCCTCTGTGTTCACCCTTCCCTAGGGATGTGATTTGCACATTTTTTTTCTCCCACTCTGTGATTTGCTTGTTAGAGCCTCTTAATAATATCTTTCATAGTCAAAAATGTTTTAATTTTAAGAAAGTTCAGCTCACCCATTTTTTTCCCTTCTTCAAGGTTGCTTTCAGTATTACATATAAACTATCATTAAAATCCAAGGCCACTGAGACTTTCTTCCATGTTATCTTCCATTTTGCACGTGGGTCTAGATTTTATGTTACTTTGCATATACAAAAAGTCACTCGCTAAATAAGGTCATCCAGGGTTCCTCATATTTTTGTATTTAATCAATTCCAGGATTTTCACCTAAGGCCAATCCAAACTTCTCTCTCTATATATTTTTAATTATCAACATCTTGGAAGGATACCAACTACTCATCAGCATGAACCTTTGGGTGCATTTACAAAACCAGCTGCAAGACGAGCAAGAAAGTGGCTGGCCATGGACTATGTGGGTGAGGAGACAGAAGCTGAGCTTTCCCAAGTTATTTTCTACTTTCCCGGACACTTTGCTAAATAATCCTTTCTGTTGTCTTGGTCCAGCCTGTTGCTTTGACTTCAGAAATGGTTCCTGGAGCTAGCTTTGGACAATTTCTTTTGTTCTACTCTTCTGCCTGACTTAATACTGGAATTTCAATAACTTGTAAAGGCATTTCAGTATAGAGTAGAGCAAAATGTTCTTCATGCAAATGTTTTCATGTCTACGGGTAAACCCAATAATCTTCTGATTTTTTAATTAAATTGGAAATATGATCTGAAAATAAATCTTATTTTCCGCCCAAAAGTATCTATTCATTAAAACACTTCAATGTGTTTTAGATATATATTAGAAGTTTCACTTTACATAGGTAGTATAGAGTTAAAGCCAATTCTACTATTTCATTGCATATTTTATTATATACAAATTATATAAAATTCAATATGTTCACTTTTAGTTTTTGGAAGCTGCTGGTTTCTGCATACTTCCCTTTGATCATTTGAAACTTTCTTATCTATTTCAAGAGATTATCAATAGATGCTCATGATTGTCTAGTTCCATCATCACATTATCTGCAAATAAATGTGATCCCATGTACGGTGCTGTGCAGAACATTTAGACAATAAAGAAACAGAAAACTGTGATAGTAGCCACTTTCTAAGTGGCTGTGACTTTTACAGGGCATATGTATTTATCTCCTGGTCATCTGTGATGCTCATCCAGCTGTCAGAAAGTTGTCATCAGGAGGTATTCACCCCTGAAGCCTCAAGTGCTTGGCAAATGTTGAACTCACAGAAGCAGAGAACACAATGGTAGTTGGGGAGGGAGCTGCATGGGCCACTGATTAAAAGGCACAATGTTCAGTTAGGCAGAAGGATAAGTTCTGTGATTATTCTACAGCATAGTGGCTCTCGATAGCTAGTAATAATAATAATAATATACTGTAATATATAATACATAACAAATAATGATAAATTGTGATAGTTAATATACCGTGAGCTTGAAAAACTGCCGAGACAGTTCGCTGATAGATTTTAAATACTCTGACCACAATATGTGAGTGTATATGGTGACAGACATTTATCAGCTCAATCTTTCCATAATACAATAATGTCTATTAAAGTGGTCCATAAAAACTATACATACCATAAACAGGCAAACACCTTTTTAAAAGCACAATTTCCTCTGGGAAAATATATATGCTGCATTTGACTGTTTGATGTTTTATTATTATTATTATTATTATTCAAGCTTTGCATCCTTAAGAAAAATCCCTGCATGCTGGCAAGGAAGGATTCTTTAATGTACTACCAAATACGGTTAGTATTCTCTTTGACAGTGTGGAAACCTTAGTAATTTTCCTTTTAAGGTAGTCTGAAGGATTTTAAATTCTGGTGGTGCTGCCATCTTATGTTGCAGAATCTGAGATGCTCTCTCTACCCTTCTGTGCATATCAGACACAGAGGTGCGGGGATGCAGGGATGCGGTGGTGCAGGGGCACAGGGGGACCTTCCTGATAACCTGAAACCATGTAACATAAGCATCATCCTGCTTTAAAACAGGGCCTCCCTAGGTAGCTTTGAACTAGCAACCTTCCTGTTTTTTCCACTGGAGTGCTGGAATTACAGGCATGTGCCCCCACACCTGGAGGAGCACCCCTTTTTGCCCTGATTTGGACTGCAGGGCTTTTAGAAATAGCTGACACCAGCTCTACACTGGCTTCAGAAGAAAAGCCAATCTCTAGTCATCACTGCGGCCTCATGAAGGGAGCTCCCTCCTGGCCCATGCTGAGTAAGACAAGTAGAAAATCTCCTCGGACAGTTTAATTAAGCTGAATGACTTCCACTGTTCAGGAAAATAAACCAAACCAATTTTCTCTATTAGGAAAAATGACAATTCAGCATCCAGGCAGATTGCTAAATTAATAAAAGTTCATTACAAAATCCATCTTTTAATTAGAAGTTCCTGCAGACTAAACCACCAAATGAAGGACTGATCTGATTGCAAAGGGCAGTGAGCAGCCATGAGTTCAAAGGCCAGAGCTAGCCCTATTCCTCCTACCTTGGGAAGGTCACTGACTTGAGATGGTATTCGGCACCTGCAAAGAAGCTATCACACTGCCATTATAGGTGACAGGCGTTCCCCTGGGAGAGACTGGTCAGAGGGACAAGAGCTGTCTGAAGAAGGATGGGAAAACTTCACATCCTGAGTCCAGTCCCCAGGGTCAGCTGGTGGCTCCCCAGCTCAGCAGCCCTGTGAGGTGGGCGAGCCATTTACTCAAGTGACCTCAGAAATGGGGAAGTGAGCTGCACTGTTACATGCCGTGGGTTGTGTGAGATGGAGAGAGAAAGCCACAGTAAGGAGTGAACACGGTTGCAAAAGTGCTTCTGAAGATAGCGGCGATCACTCTTGTTACTACTATGGCTGCTATTATTATTACTATTGCTGTACTGACGGTGTGAATGGCTGGGGGCGGGGAGTCTAGGGCTCTGCCCTGAGCCAATTCTACAAACCCCCAGCTTCATTTTTAAAAAAGACGTGTGAATTAAATATATAAGATCTATTATATATTTATTCTCCAGAATAAGGAACACATGCCTTAGACGCCTCAAGACTCGCACAGATAGAAGCTTCATATTCTACTGAATGTATAACTATAGCGAATACACAAAAGCTGGCCCTTATCCAAAATTTTTACTGTCTACGGTTTCAGTTATCTTTGGTCAACTACAGTCTGAAATATTAAATGGAAGATTTCTGAGGTAAACAACTCATAAGGTTTAAACCCACATTTCTTTTCGAGTGGCCTGTAACACCCCTTATTCTAGTGTACATAGGCTATATGTGTTAACCACCCAGTAGCCACTGGGTAGACATCTCTGATATCAGACCTGCAGGTGGAGAACTACAGTGGATGTGCACAGAGCTGGCCAGACATTCATACAGAATGTGTCTTCTGCACATGAGATGGTTAGGGTTCTCAACTGAAACTAACCCATCAAAACATCTCTGAAGCGGTATTTCTGGTTTTAAAAAAACTAAGTTGGGTTTCTGGGGCTCAGAGAGATGGGCAGAGGACAGAAGTATCAACTCTGGGGCCAGATGCAGTAGGGGCTTCTAATCCAGTCTTGCTCAGTGTCCCTTGAACCATCACCTAGGGTTGGCAGTCAACAAGTATTGTGTGCAATTGGCTGAAGACTGAGGACTCCTTGCATCCTCCTTGGTCCCTTTGTGGGGTTTTTATAAACAGCTTTCCTTACCACATCTTCAGTACTGCAGAGACATGTACGAAGGAAGCTGACAGGGCCCCCTTGCTGGAGATCTGGTATGCCTGGATGTCCATGAGTATGAACATGTGTGACTGGGCAGGGACAGTGAGTAATAAGAGGGATACATTCATCCACATTCATCTTCTTCTAGTACTAAATCCTATAGTTCTTAGGCTAGTCAGGTTAGGAGAGCTTTGTCTCTGGGGACCTAGGAGTTGGTAATGTTCTGTGAGGTCCCCAACATGGAACTCACAGGATCATGAACTGTCTCCCATAAACCTATTGCCATGACAACCCTCAGAAGCAAGGGAGTCAGTCAGTCTGGTGTATGCAGTGGTGAATAGCAAGATGATCTGTTTGGATCAAGGTGGAGAGTGAGGCCTGATAGCCAAGGTTATCTGGTTATCTTCTGTCATCATGTGTTATGGTGTCTCTCTCTCTCTCTCTCTCTCTCTAACTCACACCCCCCCCCACACACACAATATAATGTTTATCTAACAGGAATAAAAATAAGACAGTAGACTAAGTTTCAGCAAAAATTGAGTAAAACCCCAGGAGAATTGAGTAGTTAAAGAACTAAATAGTAAATTCCTTTGTAAAACAATAATTTCTCTGTTGGGCAGAGATTTGCATGTTATTATTTTGATTATACAACTAAGCAATTGGCACTGGGCATTGAACCCCCGGGCTCACGTGTTGTAGGCAAGCCTTCTTCCACTGGGCTGCATCACCAGCCCTTAATTTAGTTCCCTTTTACTTAGAGACAGAGTCTCGCTACATTGCTCAGGCTGTCTGTGCCGTCGCTCTGTAATACAGGCAGTCCTAGAACCCTACCTCAGCCTCACGTGTAACCAGGATTAGAGGCCTGGCTTTATTTGTGAGTTTTTCAACTGTAGGTTTAGTTTTTACATGATTAGGTTGAAATTTGGGTATGGAAGATAAACGGGTCACACCCATTCAGTTACAATTTTAAAAAAGAAATCTATTACTGTTGCATGTGTTTGATATATGTATCCGGGTGTGTGTATGCCATAGCATGTGTGTAGAGGTTACAATAAGCCTTGTATTCGCTATTCTCTTCTTCCTCCTTTATGAGCGAGTTTCACTATGTCAGCTTCTAGTGGTACCTCTACTCTTGAGTTATAAATGGCAAAGGTCCGGGGGACTCTATCCAGTAGGGCTACCTTCCTAGGACAGCTCAAGGCTTTCAATGCCCCTCATCATTTTCTGTTCCCTAAGTAAGAATCTCCAGGCTTAACCTCTAACCACAGCTCTCACTAGTCACAGCTGCATTTCAACCATGTTCATACTTAGATTATGCAAGTGACAGGGTACCGTATTACCCCTGAAACCTGCCCTTCTACCTAGATTCTGTTCCTCCATGGCTCAGGGAATACATGACAGTCCACTAAGTCATTATGCCACAAGCTCAGCTGTCCTTGTCTCTTTTCTTCGGGCAATTCTCTTCCGTTATTATCAAATTTTCTCCCTTTGACTCGAAAATCTGTTGGACAGCAGAGGATATATGGTTCAGTGGTAACAGGCTTGCTTAGCATGCACAAAGGGCTGGGTTCTGATCTCCAGGAATACACACACAGACATACACACACAGACACAGACATACACACAGACACAGACACAGACACACATGCACACTGCAAATCTGCTCTGTGCCTCCTATCTCCTCCGTCATTACCAGCTGGTCCCTGGACCACTGAGGTGGCGTTTTAATTGGTGCCCTGGCTTTCACCTTTGGCCTCTACAATCCATTTTCCCATCCAGCAGCCAGAGTGATCTTTCCAAATGCAAATCAGCTCATGTCACTTCCCTGCTTAAAAACACACCATGCCACCCTGCTTATTCCTTTCACTGCAATTACCGCAGCCTGTAATTACCCTGATGATTTGTTTTCATCTCTACCGACTGTCTCCCCCAACTAGAGTGCAAACTCAGAGGGCGGGGACTCTCCATTATTTTCTCAACTTGCCCAGCACAGGGCCTCACACACAGTAGACAATTCATATCATATTTTGGAAGAAATTAATGAACACTTTTCAGGTCGGAGGTCTTATCATTTGATTTCAGGTCTAGGGAAGTTTCTTGTCAGCATACTCTGCCCGTGTTCAAAAAGGCAAGACATGCTTTAAATAGGTCCCAGCTCTGGCAAGCCAGATGCTGGGAGAACGGTATCTCTGCAGAACCTTTCATCGCCCTCAGAAGCTGAAAGCCCCTAAATATAGGCCAGCCATTAAAGATTCATGAGAGCCTGCTGCGATTTATCAGAGCCATGGAAATCGAGACTTCCATCATCGTGGGTACTTTGACATTTGTTCCTAATCAACGCATGCACATATTTTATTACCTTGGGAGGGAAGTTTGACCAGGGAAATATTCCAGAGGCATGAGCGAGGCTTCCCTCAGAGCTGGGATCATGCTTTGTTCTCCAACACAAATACCAAACTGCCACACGCCACCTCCACCGCACATCAGCTTGAAAAGGTGTTTTAGGGCACCTTCCTCCACTCTCCTTTTCTCTTTGGCATATTTTACTGAACCAAAATTCTGGCCGAAGGAACTATGGAAAGGTATAGGTATGAAAAGTATTAAACTGAAATGATAATATCATTTGACACTGTAAAGAAATTCAGTTGAATGTATTATTTGGGCTCCTGTACTTTCCAAGAGTCTAACTTCCACATACATGATAAATATGTGCTTGTACTTTCTTTTTTTTGAGGATTATCAAAGTTTTATTTAAAACTCCAGAGCACTTGTGCTTGTACTTTCATGACCAAAGCATAGAATTAGATGTATCTAAGGTTTATACTCAGTCTGCTTTAAAAGAGGCCATGGGGCCTCTTTTCATATAAGAAAAACAAGACCAAATGAAATTGGCTAAGGGGAGCACAGCCACCTGAGGTGTGGGGTCACTGGGGTGCTTAGAAAAAGGCCAGTTCTTAAGTCCACAGTGCAACTCCAGTTTACTTGTCCCAGGATGCAGCCTGGGCTTCTCTGTGTTATGTTCAAAGCTCACGACTGCTTCTAAGGCATTAAGCCCAGAGGAAGGAGAGCTAGATTCTATTACACCCCAAGATGAGCAACTAGGCAAGTGACTTCATGTGTGCATTTCCTGACATATGTGACAAAAGGGAAACATGCCGAGCCATGCCAATTCCATTTTCTGCTTAGAGCACACCACAGGTTGGCCTGCAGAGATAAGATGTCCTATTTTCCTGGAAGACCTCAGACTCATGCATGAGTCCCTGCACCCCTACACACACACACACACACACACACACACACACACACACACACACACAGAGAGAGAGAGAGAGAGAGAGAGAGAGAGAGAGAGAGAGATAGAAACCTAAGAGGCACACCATTTGAGGGCTGTCTTAGCTAAATTTCAGTGTCCATTGGCTGAATTTCAGCAAGTAAATGTGAGTTCCAGCAAGCCACAAGGGAAGAACTTTGGTAGCAATCTCTTTGTGTATCTTAATGTAAAAACAAATACCTCACCCTTTAGGGGCGACTCTATTCCACAAATGAGAAGTGAGTATCAGAGGACTGACTCTATGTAAGCTTCCATAGCCATGAGCCATGATGCTCTCTGGCTTGAGGCCCCTGGGGTGTTCATACCTCCTCACCTGACCAATCTGCTCCAATGATGCAATCATAGGAGTGAAAGGAGCAGGTGGCTATTCCATTTCATGAAGTGCTGCCTCACTGTGTGCTTTTCCAGGCTGTGCTGTGTTCAACACGGAAGCCACTGGCCAGATGTTGCCATCTGTTTGAGTTTGCTTTCTGTTGCTGTGATAAAACACTGAATGAAAACAACCAGGGGAAGAGGTGCATATTTTATCTTATACTTTATAGTCCGTCATTGAGGGAGGCTGTGGCAGGAACTGAAGCAGAGACCAAGAAGGAATGCTGTTTACTGGCTTGCTTCCAGACCTACATTCAACCATGTTTCTGACACAACCCAGGCCCTGGTGACCAGGGATAACACTGCCCACAGTGGGCTGGCTTTCTTACATGAATTAGTGACTAAGAAAATTCGCCACAGATATACCCATGGGCTAATATGATGGGAACAAGTCTTCAATATTGAGAGTTCCTCTTTTTAGCCAAGTTTAGTTAGCATGCTATTGAAATGAGTTAACTCATGAAATGGGTCCACCAAGAGACAACAGCTCTCTTGTGATATTTTATTTATGCTATAACAAATAAAGCTTGCCTGAAGACAAGAATGCAGAGCTAAGCCAGTAGTTAGCCATAGAGGACAGGCAGTGGTGGCACATACCTTTAACTCCAGCGCTTGGGAGGCAGAGACAGATGAATCTCTGTGAGTTTAGGGCCACCCTGGGCTACATGAGAACCATCTAGTCTAAAAGATCAACAGAGCCAGGTGGTGGTGGCTCATATCTTTAATGCCAGTACTTGGGGTCACATGCCTTTAATCCCAGCACTCCCACCTTATCACTTACTCTCTCCACCCAGGCATATTATATCCTGTCTGTCTGTACAGACCTCCAGACCGCTATGGTTAGCTAGTGCCTAGCTCCACCCTCTGATTTTTAGGCAAGATTTATTTGTACAAACCAGAAAAAAATTTTAAACCTTACTTTTGGTTGCACTAGGCACATTTAAGTACTGGAGAGTCACAGATAGACACTGCTGTCATTCGGGGTCCCCAGGTCCACAGTACTTCCTATCATCATAGAAAGTTCTAGAGGACAGCATTGATGGAGACCTGCAGTGTCTCACCAAAGGACTCAGGGGAAACAGTGGCTGGGGCTAAGGATGTAAAGGATGATCAAGTGTTAAGCGGAACCCATGACTTCCTGGGGAAGGGGTCATCATGCATACAGGGAGTTTCGTGGCTTTATCTTTATCGAGAGTATGTTCTTTCCTATGTCTCAGCAAACCAATATATTTGAAGGTTTGCTAAAAAATAAAAAAGAAGTAGCTTTAATCCCTGGGACAAGTGATGTGTACCAGATAGATGATGTGTACACAGGAGGTGCTACACTTGTGTTAATTGCAACAATATTAAGTACTAACAAAACCACTCATGGTTGAAAAATCCGAGAGAGTAAGTGCATAATCACACACAGAACGCTACAGTCTTTCCTTTCTTAGATACTCCGGTCTTTGCAAGCACGTGCATGAATAGGCTGTAAGAAAGAGAGAAAGAGAGAGACAGACACACACATATCATGCATAACTGTGCATATGTGTATAACATGCGCCTATGTGTACATGCATGTATGTATTTGAGTTGAGGACCTCAGGAACAGAGAGGAGGGAAAGCATGTTACAGGTAAGTCGGGTCACATAGCTGTGTGGCACGAGGGGCAGAGCCAGACAGATCCTTGCCCCTCTAGCCATGCGATGATACCTTAAAGCCCCCTCCCCATTCCCACTGCCAGCTAGGGTCATTCCAGAGGCCAGACAGGCCCTGTCAGCCCCTATGATGAAAAACTTCTCTAGGCACCTTTTCACAGGTTCTACTGACCTTTTTACAGGTCAATAAAAACCATTAATTTCCCTGAGGCCCAAGTGACAGTGCAGGGAGATTTCATTCTCGCTGTTTCTCAAGCCAGAAGTGGGTATTCAGGGCTGGGAAAGCTGGGTGTGAACACCTTTCCACTTTCAACAGGGCTTTAATAGTGGGTGGGAAAGGTGTCAGGGGTGTACCCCTCATCCTAGCTAGGTTCCCTTCAAGCTCCTGGGAGAGCCTCAGAAAAGGCGACATGGGAAGTGTAATCTGTAATGTGCTCTCTCCTTACAAGAACTCAAACCAGCAAGGAGAAGTCCTTTAGACCCTTCCCCTTTCCGTTCATAGCCCTTAATCTGCATGCCAGTTGTCTCCACAAGTCACATTTTCTTCTGAATTTATCTGTCCAAAGATTCTGTGTGGAAGAGGCTCTTGGTTTGCCAAGCCTTAGCTTTTAGGCAGGATGGTCCATGTTGTATGGTAGACTTTCAATGTTTGTGCCCGGACTGAGCCCACCCGTGTGACCCAGATGGTCCATACCTCTAATTCGGTCTCACTGGTGACAGCCTCCTACTGATGTGTTCTATTCACCTGCAGGGCTGTGCTAAGACAACTTAGTGGCATTAGCACATCTAGAAAACACTCTCCCAGGAATGTGCTGTAAGGAAAAGTGGATTAGTACGGATGCACTGTGTGTAGGAGGAGGAAAATCTAGGAGAACTCTTAGCCTAGGTAAAGATGGAGCATGAGTAAGTGGCTTAGTTATTAAAAGTTATAGAAGACTTTTCTTTTGAGAAGGGCCCATAGTATGCTGCTAGTTGAACAATGAGTCTTACGCCAAAATCTTCAGATAACCCAAAATCTATTGCAGATAAAGGTTCCACTGACTTCCTTTGTTTTATTAATCTTTTTCATTTATTTTATATCCCAACCCCAGTTTCTCCTCCTTCCTCTCCTCCCCTTTCCTTCCCTTGCCTCACTCCCCCACAAACCTCTGTCCCCCATCCACTCCTCCTAGTCATTAAGACTCAAGTAAATATTTTGGGATAACAAGATAGATTCTGGAGGCTCAGGTGTGTCTTAGAACCAGAGCATGTTGGCTTCACTGATACCAGATGGAAACAGCAACTTCTATAAGCCTAGCATACTTAAATAAACAAGAGAAAACAGAAAGTCTTGTGTACCCAGGGGGTTGGAGGCTAGCTGCCTTCAAAGGCTAGAGTAGACCCTGAGCTTCTGTTCTTAAGGCTCAACAAAGAGCTATGTCTGTCCTTTCTATTCTTCAAAATAAGAGAAAGGAGGGTGACAAAAACAGACGTGTATGTCATTATCCTGCATTTGAGACTACCCATAGTGCACCAGTGCCTTCATCTGTCTCTCTGTTGTGCAAATGCCCACTGGAAGGGTCAGAGAATTAGTACTGCCTAGGGGTGGTGGATAAATATCCTAGCTCCCTCACTCCTCAGCAGGATAAGTGAGGTGTGTTCTGCTCTGTCTTCTGTGGTGATATTTTGTTTGTGATCTAACAAATAAAGCTTGCCAGATTATCAGTGTGTGGAGCTAGTCACTAGTTAGCCATAGAGGCCAGGCAGTGATGATACACACCTTTAATCCCAACACTCTGAGGCAGAGGCAGATAGATCTCTGAGAGTTCAAGGCGACCCTGGGCTACAGGAGATTGATATAGTCTAAAAGAGAAACAGAGCCAGAGGGTTGTAGCTCACACCTTTAATGCCAGTACTTGGGAGTCACATGCATTTAATTCCAACACTAGGGAGGTGGAGACAGGAAGGGATATGGCTGGGTAGAGAGAGGCAGGAGGATGGATACACACACACACACACACACACACACGGCAGGAGGAGACAGGAGCTCATTGCATTCAGTCTAGGCACTCAGTCTGAGAATTCCTAGAGATAGGATTGCCCAATTGGTCTGAGGATTCAGTAGAGGTAAAGAACCCTCTGATCTTTCAGCATTAACCCCTAGATCTAACTTGGGGTTTTTATTGATAAAACCAATTAGAATTCATGCTACAGTCTTTTGAGCCCCATCCATGTCTGCCAAGTGGAATTGCATTTCAGTTGCCCAAAGAGGTATCTGGGCACACAAAGTGACAATAGCTGGCTGCCTTGTCTTACTTGAGTCAGCCCCTAAACATCTGTACCTAAACTCAAATGTCAGGGGTTTAATCCAAACTCACACCAAACCAACAGCACGCCATTTCCAGAGCCTCATTTGCTATGTTAAAAGCTCACGTGTTATGTACATATTCATAAACAAGTTCTATAAGATTATTCTATCTTTTGCAATTGTTTTCTCTTTTGTATAATATTTGATATTCAGGATTAACTATGTTTAGTTCTTTTTTAGGTTATGGATTGCAAACTCATTCCTTGAATTCTTATGCTAATGGCTCTGGGAGGTATCTAGGGTTAGAAGACACCAGGAAGTTGGGGCCTCATAATGGGATTAGTGGCTTTGTGGAAACCAGAGCCTGCGCATCCCCAATCCCCGCATGCCTTGCATGAACTTGTCTGTCCTCCCATATCATGATGCAGTACAAAGGCCCTTACCCGGTGCTGCTATCACACTCTTGGGCATCCCATCCTTCAGAGCCATGAGGGACATGCAAATTCAGTTATTCACAGTTTGCCCAAACCATGGTCATCTGTCAGAGCGACAGACAGCAAACAGCCCAAAGCACCATTCCTTTGAGTTGAGCTTTTCCTAGTGCTGCATGATAAAGGAAATTGACATTTTGGTTCCAAGAATTCTTCCCATACCTAGATTTAAGCTAGCCCTGGAAATCTATCACAGAGCTGCATAAATAAAGCCCTACAAGTGTGGTTGCTGGTCTAGGCCTCTATATAGACGCCAGTCTTCCAAGCAACAAACCACAGATCAACTCGATTTCCCTTCTCTGCCTTGGTGCTCTGTAGCAGGCAGAGTCTTTTCCTTGGGAATATTCCTGACCCTCTGGAGAAGGAACCAAGGCCAGGCACTGGGTAGGAAGAGGCAGAACTGGCTATGACATTCTGACAAGAGCTGTGTCAGGCAGATACCAAATCGTAAGTCCAACTGCTAGGATTGACAGGTCAGTCTTTCCTCTTCCCCTTCCCTTTCCTTCTCATGTTTCCCTTCTCTGATTTGCTTGAATATGATAGGCATGTACTCTAATATTGATCTAAACTCCTAACCTTTAAAAAAGCTTGTTTTTGAGATAAGTTAACTAAGCTACCCAGGCTAACCTTGAACCTGTTTTCTAGCTACTCCTACATCTTAAATTAGCCCATTTCTAGTAATCTGTGTTTCACCACAAGGCTGTGGTCTACTGGCAAGGGTCCCGGTGCCTATCTCCTTCAGCAGCTACATGGCATCTCCTTGACTCTTCCTACTTTCTCTCTCTCTGTTCTGCTTTCCTGCATGGCTTTACTCTGCCAAGCCAGTGGCCCAAACAGCTTTATGTATCAACCAATAAAAGCGACACATTTACAGAAGGACATCCCACATCAACTATTCCCTAAACAATATAACATGGTAATTATTTATATAGTACTTACACTGTATTAAGAATTATAAGTAATTTAGAGGTGACTTAAAGTATAATAAAGATAAATATAATGTATAAATAAGCAATATAAGTAATACACAATTTAATATAAGGAACGTAAACATCCAGAGATTGGTATCTCATCAGAAAGTGACCCCCCCCCCCCGCCGTCTCTGTCTCTAGTCTCAATTCTCTATTGTTCTTTTAATTGAGGAAACAGACATATATCTCTATTGGGACAGAATTCAAACTCAAAGTAGGTGACAAATGGCTTGTGTGGGACCTTCTGGAGACCATGGGATAAACTTGATTTAGCATGCCTAGATACTCCCTTGAGAGCTGGTTAGCTTCTGGATGCAGCAAACCCAGCGAGCTAAGGACAGTGTTCAGAAGGGCTGGACTTCACTCAACTCAGGACACCCCAATGTGTGCCACTCAACTCAAGACACCCCCATATGTGTCACTTCTCTTGTAGGTCCTGAAAACCTCAGGAGGGATATGAGAGGGCATCCTTCAATTCCTTCCCAGGCCAGAAATGCATTCCAATCTTTAAAGCAAGACCAATCTGGTCTGCTCTGGATATGGCTTAACTCAGAATTTTATACTTCCCAGACTACACCCTGGGACATCCCCCCACATTCCAAAGCAAGAGGAGGCCTGGGTATTTGTCAGCTAACTCCTAGTTGTTCTTCTTTTCTTGTCTCTCCTTTTCCTTTTTCTTTTTTAACATTATTGGCTCATTAGAGACTTGCTGAGAAGAGGAAGGAGGTAAAGGAACAATAGCAGGCCTGCAGGAGAAGCCTTTGCAATCTTTCCTTCCACACTGAGAAGAACACAATGGTCTCTAATTAGCACACTGAGGTGCCAGCATCAAAATAAAGTGTTCACGGAGCATGCTCCATTGGAACACGCAGTCACAGCAAGTTGGGGAGCTACTAAGGTGCACTCTGTGATTTGGCAGCTAACTCACTGTGCTGCTGTGGGACATCACACACACTACATCCCGGAGCACTTGCCAAGTATATTACCGGCTGACTTTGATGCCAGGCAGGCAGTCAAGGACTAACAGCTGCTGGCATCTTGCTCACATATGGTAGACCTTGGCCACTGATGGAGGAAGGTCATTGGTTAATTAAATAAAGAAACTGCTTGCCCTGATAGGTTAAAACATAGGTGGGAGGAGTAAACAGAACATAATGCTGGGAGGAAGAGGAAGTGAGTTCAGAGACGCCATGCTCAGCTCTTCTGGGTAGACTTGACAGTTCTGCTCTCTGGAGCAGAGACGCCAGGCTCCTCTCTCCCAGAAGCTCCGACCTAGGATGGACGTAGGCTAGAATCTTCGCACCTTGGGGTGCTTACACACCTTATTAGAAATGGGCTAGTCCAGGTGCGAGAGTTAGCCGAGAAGAGGCTAGATATAACGGGCAAGCAGTGTTTAAAAGAATATAGTTTGTGTGTTGTTATTTCAGGCATAAGCTAGCCAGGCAGCCGGAGTGCTGGGGACGCAGCCCCGCCGCTCATATTACAACAGGCCACCACATACATGACTCTTCTTCTTTGTCTAGAAACAGTTTAGAGAGCAAGGAAGACTGTCTCGACTCAGATGGGCAGTGGTTTCTGTCAGATCGGCCTCTAGGTCAAACAATGATCTATGAATTCTCTGCACCCCAAATCTCCTTTCAGAGCCAACACTAGGACAAGGTGGGCAGAGCAGCTACAGCACAACATATGAAGAGCCATCTGCTCTCAGCATCATGTCGCCCATGTGCTACAGTCCCCAGAGAGGGAGCATCTCCCTAAGAGCAACTCTGTGGTTCCTTGGATCCTAGATACCTAAATCACCTCACTCTAGTCTTGCCCTTCATTTCTGCTTCCTGGTGACTGAGACAGGGTTCCACCATGTATCCCAGGCTGGCCTCAGATACCTGGTCTTCCTCCCTCCTCCTAGTAAGTGATGGATGCAATCCTGAACCATCATTCGGGGTTCTAACTCTGATTCATTATAGTGAGTAGATCCAGAGACCTATGGTTTCCATGGATGGGCAGTAAGAGCATGCAGAAACATTCAAATCCTCTCCCAACCCTGTCCTTCTGCAGCTGGCCATGTCTCAGAGATTCTCTGTCAACACACAAATCCCGAATTCTGGCCATTGGTTAGGAAACACTGCCAAAGACACATAATTGATTGGATAACTTGAAGCCTTAGACAGTGTTGTAATTTGGATATGAAATGTTGTTTAGTGTCTAGCTGGTGGTACTACGTGGGGGACCTTCAAGAAACTTCAGGAGGTAGTGCCTTGCTAGAGAAAGTATGTCACTAGGGCTAGGTGGCCCTAGCCCTTGTCTGTTTTATTTTCTCTGTTTCGTAGTCCACCATGGGATGAGAACATACTCCTTGCCATCATGATATTCTGCCAAACACACCACCATGGGCCAAGAAAAATGGGATGAGTCCTCTGAAACCATGAATCCAAATAAATAGCTCCTTCCTTTCAACTATGCTTTCAGGTATTTGGTCAGAACAATGAGAAAGCTAATACAGATCATTTTTCCTGGGAGTCAATGTAACACACCATCTACCCCCTGGGCACATAACACTCCATGATACTCAGGCACCATGTAGTCACAGCTACAAAAGACGATAATACTGATCCTTTGCCCTGAACCTCTCTGCCAATGGCTTGGGAGCTTAAATATGGGAGCTTTCTCTTAGAATTATTAAAGATGGGACACATGCCAGATAAGGCTCCTCCATTAACTGCCTGATGCTATATAAAGAAACACTGCAAAGAGCATACAGAAAAGTGTCTATACCAAGGGGAAATGAATAATACAGGGATTACCAGCATCTCGTCCAGAGCCTTGAGGGAAACCCTAATGTAATGACCTAAGATTTTTTTATTTTATTATGAGTCTAGATATGACGGAAAGGATTAATGAGGATGGGGATCTAGTATCATTTTCACTATGTGACCTGGGCAAATCACTTGACCTCCTTGAGCCTTAACTTTAGAATGAGGGAGGAAAACATGGGCCATTTTCAGACAACATATTTTTTTGCATAATACAAATTCAAAGATAAAAATCACTTCTGTGCTACTTTTTGAAAACTCAAAATGAGAATGCATTGCTGAATTATATGAAATAAAATAATGAATTTTACAGTTTAGAAGGTTGGTTCTACTGAATAGGAGAATGCCAATGAGAAAGTCAACACTGTTTCTTAGCCTCACAGATGTTAATAGTGGGGTGCAATTGGGAAGAGATATAATGGGAAAAGTGTTCTAGGGTTCAGCTCTTACAAGGTCCCTAAGCTGAAATAGGAAGCCAGGCAAGTTCCATGATCCTCACAGCTTCAGCTCTCTCATTAGGGCACCATGCCCCAACTACAGTTCTTTTCAACACTGTCATTTCCTGATCTGGGATACTGACCTGGTTTGCATCCCATATGGAGGAGGGCAAGGACATGACCTATACAGCTAAATGTTCCCAGGGAAAGGACCTTGGGGATCCTCGATCACTGAGCATGGCAACTACACAAGTGGGCTCAGAGACAGCACGATCTAGGGCTAGTGGCCACAGGAGGACCAGAGCGTGGGTTCTCTTCATTGTTGTAGAAATTTTAGGTTGTATTAGCTCTGTATTCATATAATGTCGTTCTATCCCACAGCTTTTGATCACCTGGGCTGGCCAGCCTGGGTGGGAGTGACAGAGCTTTGTAAACCTGGGAATCAACATGAGACGTTCCAAACTTGTGAGCCCAGGTTCCTGCTGGAAGGATAGCGTGAAGCGTCTGCCTTCTCTTTTTCTACAGACTGTCCTTCAAAGGCTACCTAATTGGGGACCCAAATGCCTTTTTCTAAATGATGAGTCTGCAAGGTTAAGAAACATTCTTATTGATACAGAGGGATGATTTACACAAGATATCTCACTCCTGAAAGCCTATGGGTAGGATGCAGTTGCTTTACTTCATCACATTCTACAAATACACAAGTCACTCAAAACACAAAAATGTCTGACATAAATGTCTCTACCTCCTGGATTCAATGAATGCCTAAGACATGCTACATGAGAAAACCACGATACACTGCCAAGACACTTGCAATTTCACACTCCCAATCAGTAGTTCTCATTGTATAGTCCCTTTCTTTATGTGCCCCCCCCACCCCAAGAAGCTAGCAATGAGACAGGGAGCTTATTTGAGGGTGATTCCAGGAAACTCCAATCAGGAAGTGAGAGGCAAGGTAGGGAGGGAAGATAGCCACACAGCACATGCTTTATTTCACTCGGCAACTTGGGCTCAGTCTCATAGTTGTCCTCTGAAAGATGCCATGGGATCAATTCAGGATTGGTCCATCAAGAGGCGAAGAAGATGTGATTTATTCATTCTCATCTCATGAGTTGAAGAGTGCTTCTGGTCCACTTATTCCTAGGCACTTTTAGCTTGTTCTAAATTCAGATTGAGCACATTTTCATGGCCAGTGAACAGCAGGCAGAAGAGAGATGTAATAACTCGTATGTGCAGTTCATGAAAAGTACCCATAGGCAGCCTTCAGTGTTGGTTTAGGGGATGGGGGCCTGACAATGGCAGCATTTGCTATTAATCCACAATCTCACATCCCATCTACCAGGCAGATTTATTCATCTACCTATAATGACCAGAAATGAACATAATAAAGTCAGTCAACCCACTGAAAACACTATATGAGGCTTATTGAAAGTAACAAAGAACCAGAAAATCTCATAGTTACTGTTCCCTATCTGTACTTGGAAATTTCAGATGCCTATCTGACACCCATCTCTCCCCTTGCTCCTTTCTGGCAAGGTCCAATTTTGCCCAGTTAATCTGCTTTCTCCTGACCAGATGTTCATTAGTCCTGGTCCATAGTAACTCCTCCACTTTCCATGCAAATGACTGGCTTGGGAAATGGCACGAGTTATGATAAGAGAGTCCACTGCTAAAGAGACATACAACAAGAGGTGGGGCAGGTAGAGCTCTAATAGTGACACACCGTCTTCTCTACTATATGTGTACACCCCCAGTCATATGTGATCACCCTAGCATCAACAGAACTAGTATGTACAAGCATTTTCTAGAGAATGTGCTCTTTAGCCAGAGTTCACCCACCCTGAATTTGTGCAGTTATCTTGAGAAATTTACATATGGGAGCTGATACATATCTCAATTAAATTTCCTCCCATCCACCTGCAGGCTGGAGAGAGGGCCTAGAATGTTTGTTCTTCATTATACTTTGTGGATACTCCTACAACTCTTTGGCCTTTTGCAAATCTGATAATTATGCATTTTATGTCTTCGCTGGAGTTCTCCATGGCTTGACTTTTCTAATTCTCTACCACTTGTAAAAATGTTGAGATTGTTGGGGTGAAGTATAGATATGCTATTAGAGAGGACCCCTCCCTGAGACCATTAGTTACATTTTGAAGCAGTTTTCAAATAGCTACTAACTTATCAGTGGCATTCCCATCTATAGCAAGTCATGTGTCTGGCCAACACTAGATACTGCAAATCCTATGTTGAAATCAATAAAAAAGTTATCCATCTCATTGTCCTCAGCTACCCACTCACAGATCATTTAAAATAAGAAATCATTGCCAATGATGCCTTTAATGGAACTTCTATAAGGGTTAGGTTTATATGTTGGCAAATATAAGGCTATGTCTTATTCCTCACTAGTTTGAAGACTCTCAACAACGAATTACAACTCTTCATATATATATCATGCTTGCCTCTGAACCATTCGTTTGGGTGTGGGTCTCAACCCCAGCATGTATACCCCACAAACTGAAGTGGTACATATACTAATTCCATGGTGGCCAGATGGCTTCAAGGGTAATTCTCTAAAGTTTAGTGACATTCTCCTAAAAATATTGGAGACAGTTAGAGATAGCAGTTTGTAAAGTAGGAAAATGGCTTTTGTCAGTGGTGTTAGTGACCTTATGTTCAAATAAATACTTGGAATAAATGAAGCCTTGAGGATGGGAGGTAGGTATAGATATATTTTTAAAGTCATGCAGGATAGCTTGGTAACATTCTCAGTCTTTTCTGCCGTTTGTAATTCCATGTGTCTCCTTAATTTATCAGCTGGCAGAGCCTGCAAGTGACCTGGGAAAGGAGAGAGAGCCTGGATGGGAGTGAGAATGCACAGAAGTCCTTAAGAGGGAACAGGAAGTACCCACTGAAAGAGAGCAGACAGCAATGGCAAACGCTGGAGGAGGGCATATAGCAATGGTATACGCTGGAAGAGGGCAGATAGCAATGGCAAACGCTGGAGGAAGGCAGACAGCAATGGCAAAAGTTGGTAGAGGGCATATAGAGGGATCTGTTGAGCAAACTTGGCAATCATGCATCCATCATCCCAAGAACCATGACTACCCCTGTCCCCAGGACCCAGTCTCTTTGGATACTTGGCAACTTTTCATTTGGGATCAGAAGTCAATGGCTATAGAATTTGATCAGGTTTCTGAAGGACGTCAGTGGGTAGCTCCATGTTCCATGTGCCCACCAATAATCTCTTCACCCAAGAACCAGACGTAGGTATGTGGGCAAACAGATCTTTCCCTAGATAACACTCCGTGGAAGGTCAAAAAGTACAGTGACCCATGGGCCCCTCTCCAGAAGGGTACCTGCTTTCTTCTGGCTGTTTCTCGCCCCTGCTTGGCCTCTTAAGTGAACCCAGAGAAATGCAGAGTATTGTTTCTCTCTCAATCATATCCATTCCCCTACGATTTTAAACACACACACACACACACACACACACACACACACACACACACACACACACGTGTTCTCACATTAGCCACCTTCTTCCCATTTTTAAAATTTTGCCCATGATGAAGTGTGACAACCAGGACAGAAATATTGCTAGAAGCCAGAAGCTGATGGCCAGAAAGCAGGTTTCAATATGAACCTTTGATAAATGGTTCCTGCCCCCAAGGAAATTTGAATTCTTTTCTTTACAAAGCACACCATCTCTTCCCTAGGGCTCTTCAGATGTGAGCCTGTGGCTGCAGCAGCCCCAGTGCACATTCGGGATAAGCCTTGGCCATCTTATCTTTCACATGCAATGCTTCCCAGGAGTGGAGCTGGGCCTCTTTGGACTTATGTTCTCGTCCTGTGATGAGGTCTGGACATCTGAAAACAGCCACAGAGAGAATCCTGTCTCACGATGTGTGGATGGACAAGGGACATCTAGAAAAGTAAGCAAGGAGAGAGGGAGGCTCTGGGAAAACATTTCCATCTTTCCCTCAATCGAGGCAGGAAGCCCATTCAAGTACTACTGGGAGGTAAAGAAGAGACAAAGTTGATTGCTTTTTTGCAGTCTAGAAATGATAACAGTTGCATGACAAGAACGCTGTGGTCCACTCCCACTACAGATGTACTAGGAAGAAGGAAGAAAACCTCATCACAGAGGGATGGAGGCTACAGAACAAGTGACTGTTATTTACCAACAGCTCAAAAGGTCATCTCCCCAATGACCTTGAGAGTCTCCTACACCAACATGTATTTGCAGCCAACACCAAAATGTCTCTGCCGCAGGGAGCTGCTATCAAACTTTTTATTTGTTGCTGTAAAAGCCAGAGGCTTAGTTCAAGTATCTAAGCTCTTCAGCGTGCACAGGCCACCTCTCCACTGTGTCCCATAGCCTGGCCCTAGCAATAGAGCTGGCTCTGCTTGTAGGTACCAAGGATGAAACAGGAAGCCCCTCCTCCCCCACTGTTGGTTAAGTGAGGATGGCCATTTATGGTTGTGTAGGATGTACAATGAGCAAGGGTCTCTGGCTGAAGAGGGGACTCAGTGCTGTAATCTTACCATATTATCCTCTTACCAAGCCATTGTGGAGGACAGATTACATATATTTCCCTTAAGGTTTTAGTAAATATCTTCAAAATATAGAATGTATACAGGTGAAGAGCCTAAGTCATAAGTCCTGGCTTGATCACTTTTAGCTAACTAAATATACTCATACATTCAGCTCTGGGGAGAGACATGGACAACTAGCAGATCCCCAGGGGTGTCCCTCCAATGGGCATCCTTTAAAAGGTTTGAAACAAGGTACCATCTGTTCACTAAGCCATTGCCCATGAGGTTGAGAGTGCCATACGAACTCTTGTTTTCTTTAGTTCTGCACAAAAGCACTCTATGGGACAGCAGAATCTAGAGAAAGTGACCAGAGACCTAGGATAGAACCAAACACAACTGGCAAGAAAACAAAACGCCAATGAAATTATTCCTAATGATATTCTGCTATATTCATAGATTGATTTGGTGCCTAGTCCAACTATCATCAGAAAGCTTCACCCAGCAACTGATGGAAACAGATGCAGAGACCCACAGGCAAGCATTAGGTAGAGTTCAGGTAACACTGTGGAAGACAGAGGAAGGACTGTAGGAGCCAGTGGGGTAAAGGGCACCACAAGAAACCCCACAGAACCCAACAACCTGGGTTCGCAGGGGCTCACAGAGTCTGAACTGACAACCAGAGAGTGTGCATGGGACTGAACTAGGCCCTCTGCATATATGTTTACAATTGTATAACTTGGTCTTCTTGTGAGACTCCTAAAAGTGGGAAGCAGGGGGGGGGGTTGTCTCTGACTGTGTTGCTCCTACTAGGAGGAATGTGTCCTCCTAGCAGATTGTCTCATTCAGCCTTAATAGAAGAGGAGATGCCTAGTCTCACTGCAACTTGATATACCAAGGCTGGGTGATATTCATGGGAGGTCTCTCCTTTTCTGAAGAGAAACAGAGGAGGAGGAGAGAAAGGGAGAAGGAGGGAGAAACTGGGAGGAGAAGAGGGAGGGGAAACTTTGGGATATAAAAACAGAAAAATAAGTAAACAAACAAAAAAGGAAATTACAACCATGTGTTGAAGAATGTGTTAAGTGAGAACACACTCTCTGTCTCCTCTCTTCCTTTCCTCTGTCAGTTTCTCCTTATAGAACAAACCACAAAATATCATGATCAGGGAAAGGGGAGACAGGACAAGAATGAGGATTGCATTGGCTAAGAACAGACAGAAGGTGCAATCCACAGAGAACATCCCATCCTACGTGGAGAGCTGACTTGAGATTGGATGTTGCCCTTGAGCCAAGCTAGAATATGGATGAAAGTCTGGTCGATCCCCATGTCCTCTGAAGCATCCACACATAACTCCTTGTAGGCAGAGGGA
Organism: Neodon shergylaensis; assembly: GCA_025134845.1. NCBI lineage: Eukaryota > Metazoa > Chordata > Mammalia > Rodentia > Cricetidae > Neodon > Neodon shergylaensis. The sequence continues at coordinate 15,940,749 of JABTXL010005619.1, read as the reverse complement.
AAGGCATGCCTTGTTCAGACCCAGGTCATCTGAACCATGGTGCTCCCACATGGCACCAAGGACAGACTCTCCAAGATGGTCTATAGACATGATATGCCTTCTGCCCTTGCCTCCCAAGACCACACATTTCTTGATGTTTGGAGCCTATAGCTTTGTTCCTTGGGAAAAGTTGGGAACACCTGGGAAACAATAAGCGTGTGAATTACAAAAGTCATTTTTAAAAAAGGAACTCCATTTCCCCCTATGTTCTACCTGACACACCTTTCCCATAAGGTTCAAGAGAAAGACCATCTAGGATGCCTGATGAGCAGCCGCTGAGGGGCCAGGGGTTGAGCCCCAGCTGGGGAGACATGCGTGTGGCTTCACATTAGAAAGTCCACAGCAGCCAGTTACTCCTTCTAAATGTGAGCTTTAGTGGAAGGTTTACAGATACAACTGCTCTTGAGGAAATTGTTGTCATTTTGCTTGTCATATGCTTTATAGTCTATGGAATGTTCATGCTCAATGACTGCAGAAGTGGGGACCTCAGTGCAAGAGTGTGGGCCTGGGACAAGGCACCGCAGCATGCCCCAAACAAGGCTTCATCTACCATTCCACCAGGTTTGATTTTCACGAGAAGGTACATCAGATCTGGTTCACCTGGGGAGGCTCCGCATCTTGGACTCCTGTCTCACTGTAACCAGGAGGAGACTTCCCACAGCCCTGAGTTGAGTCTCCCAGCCAGTAATGGCTGTGGCTTTCTGCCTGTCTGCCTCTAGGCTCTCTCCTAGCAAAGCTGCTTAGCCCCTAAAATGCAATGAGTTGGTTTCCAGCCAGCAGCAGCAGGGGGTGGTAGGGACAGAGCTTAGCCAGGCGATCTGCCCAGTGCTAGCCACAGTCCCTCCTGCCCAAAGCAGGAACTTATTCAACATGACATCTTTGGTTGGAGCTTCTTCCTGCCCAGCCCTCCCTACTGTCTGTTCCCTCCTTCCTTATCATCATTTACCTGAGTCTGGAATTATAGTTATTGCCATCAAAGCTTATCTTTTAAGATATATATCTCATTTTGGGATGTCAGACTTTTGTGCTCTATATCTGTTGTCATATAATCAAGACAGAATTAGCTATCTAAGTCACCCAGCTCACAGTATTTAGTGAGGTAGTTCAGTTTGGCCAGTGATGCTGGGCCAGATATGATACACATGCCTTCTTGGTCTAAGCCTTCAAATTTCCTTTGCTGTCCTATTCTCTGCTTTCTCTTATTCCCGATCTGCTAAGCATGAGAGAGTTCCTAGGTTCTGGCAAATGGCAAGCTGAAGGTACTAAGCTGTTAGGCTTCTGAGTCACTGTGTGGGTGGGCGCTGGCTGAATATTGCATAGTCTTGGAACTTAGCAAGAATGATAAGCAGATGCCTTTGTTGATAAACTACTAACATCCATTATATCACCTATGATTACCATGAATCAACAAGGTACTTTTTGTTTGTCCTTCCTTCTAGGTTTACGGTATCCACAAGGTAGCTTTTATAGCTTCAGAGACTTGATGCTATTCAGTTAGGAGATGCTGGGAACCACAGGGAACATCAGAATTGGCAGAAGTGGCATGACCTAGTGATAAATGTGGGTTGCAACTTACAATAAACACCGTGAGCTCATGCAAAATCTTTTGGCAAAGGGTTTGTTGCTCATTTGTTCACCTGTCTGGCATAAGTAGCGATGAGACCCAAATAGGACTTAACCATCACCAACAAAAAAAAAATCACTTTAAATCCAGAGGGTTCTGTGGACTTGCTGTAAGGCCCACAGTGTGCTGATAGCAAAGCTGAGTGAGGGCTCTGGTTTTTTTTAAGGTGATTCAAGGTCACTTGAAGAACAGTCCCCTCTTCTGACATTGACTGTCACCCAAATACTTCAAGTGAAATCAATGGTTTCCTAGAACACATGATTCCATGAACACATGATGGCAAGTCCCTTGGTAATGGCTTCAGCCTGTGACCAAGCCTGAGACCTACCTAAATGCCACCAGTGGATAGAGAATTAACATATTTCCCTATTGCTGGGAAACAGAGGTTCAGTAATTATATTATACCTAGTAAGAGACCTGACTCTCCAGACTTTTATATTTTTATCTGTAAATATTAGCTTTCCCATTGAAGCAGCTTGCTTTCAACCTCTTGTACTTCCAATGTTTAATTAAAAGTCTCCCAGAACTCATTATATTCTGCCCTCTAAAAGTTGGCTCAGCACAAGCATTCTTTGCCAATGCAGCTCTTTCCTCTTACATGTTCTTTAGCAAAACTCATTGAAGCCACACTCTGAAGCCCAGAGTCTGGACAGGTTTGTCAGAGTTCTGGTGCTGGCATATGTCATAGATAAATGATGAACACCTGCAACCCTCGCCTGGACAAAGGAGATGAAGGTTAACAGTGAAGTTCCTCTGAGGGTCTTGCCACTTAGAAAAAAAAAGTATTTAAAAGTAAAGATAGCGGATTATATATAATTTAAAAATACAGAAGGACATCCTGTAGTTGCTCTGTGCTGTGGAGATCGTACAGCTTTAGAGACCTAGTGAGGGCCCAGCATCAATAGTATAGCAGAAACCAGAGACCCTGAACTAGACCAACGCCTCTTTGCAATACACACTTGCAAATAAAGACATATAGACAAAGGGGTTTATGGTGTGACTCACTATGTCACATGCCATCTTACATGATGAGATTTTTAAAATTTTTTCCTCCTAAATTTTATTTTTTGGGGGGTGCAGTAGTGGAGAGCAGATGCAAAGGGATCAAGACACGTGATGTAAAAAGACACATAAAATGAATAAAAAGAAGAAAACACAGGAGAGGGCAGATCTCTTATCTTGGATGGAAAGGTCAATATTGCTAATGTGTCAGTTCTTCCACATTCGATATGCGAATGCACTGCAATGGCAATCAAAGTCACAGCAAGTAATTCTTTAAGTATGAACAAAATGATCCCCACGATCACAAGGCAAATACACAGCCTATCCAACAGAATGCTGTGGAAGAACAAGGCAGGGTACTGACCCTACTCAGCTTCAACACTTACCACAAAGCTACAGTAACCACAACAATGCACTGCTGATAAAGAGATGGTTCAAAGGTGAATGCAACAAATGGGGGTTCAAAAATCCATCCCCACAAATACAATAAACCAACCTTGACAAGGTGTCAAAGGCTAGTCACTGGAGAAAAGGAGGCTTTTCAATAAATGGTGCTGGGAAGACTAAGTGTCCAAACACAAAAAAGAAAAATGACTGTGGACACTGACATCACATCTTCTACAAAGTCAACCTAGAATGGGCCACAGAATAAGTGTAAAATGCAAAACCAAGGGATGTGGGATTTCCCACTGTATGCTGTGAATGCTATTGGTTAATAAAGAAACTGTCTTGGCCTGTGATAGGGCAAAAGAGTAGAGCTAGGTGGGGAAAACTAAACTGAATGCTAGGAGAAGGAAGGCAGAATTTAGAGACACAATGTAGTGCTGCCAGGGACAGATGCTGGATAGAACCTTGCTGATAAGCCACTGCCACATGGCAATACACAGATTAATAGAAATGGGTTAATTTAATATGGAAGAGCTTGCTAGGTATATGCTAGAGTCATTGGCCAATCAGTGTTTTAAATAATATAGTTTTGTGTGATTATTTTGGGGCTGAGCAGCTGGGAACAAATAAGCGGCCTGTTATAACAAATTGCATGCCAATGTGGCTGACTAAACCTATGTAAAACCTGAGAAATCTTGGAAAGGAATACCAGTCACAAAAAACAGTGTTTAACACAGCTTCTTGTTCTGTTTGCAGGCAGTGTGCTACAGCTCCTTTAAAAGAGGTCTTCCTGATTCAGCAGTAGAACAACAACAAAAAAGCATGATTTTGAAATGACTGCTTCCTGGGCCATGCTGCCAGCATGAACTCTGACTCTTTCATGAGATCAGCTATGGAGCATTTAAATGGGTTCTGTGAGCAGAGTGCTACAACTTGCTTAATGGCAACATATACCTGCTGTATGCCTATAAATGGGGCAATATACATGGCACTTAGAGGCAATGAAAGGCTCCGCCATGCTGGACTGGGTGGAGCAAACAGGCAGGGCCGTGTTGGCCCTAGCCACACCCCCTTATCATAATGGCGCTTCTGGTCAGAAATTACAGATACACAATAAAGACATATTCAGATAAAAAAGATTCCTAAATGGGTCATAGTGTTGGATAAATGTGCATAGGCTTGGGAGAGAGAAGAAAAGGAGTATAGAGAGTTATAAAAAGAAGTAATTGGTTTGAGAAAACAAAGACTTTACCAGAGTGCAGACAGTCATAGATTAAAGTAATAAGACAATAAGCAATGTATAGATGGAAAATGCATAGAGAGTCTGGATTATGTATATTATTGTGTTTCTTTGAATTTATTGACTGTGAAGGACCTAAATACAGAGAGATATTTCATTGTATGGGCTGCTAGGGTAAACAAACATAAAAGTATTTTGATTTCAGTATTTAGGAAAAGAGATTCTTCTTTTGTTTCCACAAAAGATGAGAACCTATGGATTAATTTCAGACTAAGGTGGTTTGATGGACCAAGACCCCCTGAAAGGTCACCTTGAATATCCCCAAAAATTACTTCTCCCAACAAAAAGTAGGAAGCAGTTTAGAGAGAACTATGCCTAAATTCCCTAATGATTGTTACAAATGATTGTTTACAAATATTTGTTTACATTTAAAGGGGGATATGCTATAGATATGAATAATTTGCATTGGTATGGATCTTGGTTTACTGATACAAATTTTAGGTCAATTTTGTTATATGTATATTTCTGCTCTTGATTAAGGTATTGTGTTTGTGAAGCAAATTTAAAAATGTAATATATAATTAAATATAGGTTAATAGGTAGTCATCTATAATAGTCAAGCTTGTAGTCATGTTAGTTAGGTTTTCTAGAAATATAGAGATGTATTTCAGTTAGACAGGCATTCTTCAAATTTCTCAGAGACCTTCAGAATATGGCACTTAAAATGTTTTAAGAGCTTAAGATTTTTCATGACAATGAGACACATCTGCTCCTGACAGCACCAATTACTTCAAGAGGATGATGGGCATTGGAGAGGCTCCTTATGGAGTTTGTTAGCTATTTGGGAAAGAAATTGCTCTTTCCTGGACTGCTGGATGTCATGCTGTAGGAATTGGACATGCAGGACCTACAGAGAAATGACTGCTGAACTTGCCTAAAGGTGAGATGGTCCTTCAGGGTTTCTGCTTCATAAAAGAGTTTACAAGGCATTCTGCAAGACACAGAAGAAAGTGACTGACAAACTGCCAATATAGGAGGAACTGTCTTTGAAATTTCCTGCTTCATGGTAAAGTCTGCTGGATACTGTGGGCCTGTAGGCTGAAGATTGATGCCCCAACGGTACAGAAGAACTGTGGGTGACTGTCCAGGCAGCGAGATGTCTCTGTCAATTCTAGAGTTTTGAAAGTTGCTTACAATGTACTTCCTATTTACTTAGGTAATATTATATCCTTTTGAAGTCTTTGATGGGGTTGAAGAATAGATAGTTATAGTTTTCCTTAGTTATGATAAAAGATAAAATAGATATAAATATTGTAATAATTGTTGCCTGATACCTATTTTGTTATATGTAATTTTTCTGTGTTAAAGTTAACACCTTCCTTTTTATTTAAAGAAAAAAGGGGAGGTAATATGGGATTCCCCTCTGAATGTTATGAATACCATCGGTTAATAAAGAAACTGTCTTGGCCTGTTATAGGGCAAAAGAGTAGAGCTAGGCGGGGAAAACTAAACTGAATGCTGGGAAAGGAAGGCAGAATTTAGAGACATCATATAGCCCCACCAGAGACAGACACTGGATAGAACCTTGCTGGTAAGCCACTGCCACATGGTGATACACAGATTAATAGAAATGTGTTCATTTAATATGGAAGAGCTTGTTGGAATATGCTAGAGTCATTAGCCAAGCAGTGTTTTAAATAATAGAGTTTCTGTGTGATTATTTCATGGCTGAGCCACTAGGAAAAAACATGTGGCTTCCTACAATAGCCAAGGACCTCTATCATGAGAGAAACATCTAGTGAATGAGCTTTTCAACTTAACATAAAAGAAAATCAAAGTTTTGTGAACCTGAAAACTGCTCTACAAAAGATTCTCAGAGCACAGAAAGAAAAGCCACAGACTGGGAGAAACCATTCCCAGGACAAATATCTAACAGGATTTGGCAGTGAATTGGACAAAGAATTTTTAAAACTCAATAATAAGGAAACAATAGACTTTAGAAAAATACCAAATCATCTGAAAACACACCTTACCAAGGAGGATGCCCCAACGACATGTAGGCACATAAAATGGCACTCCACAACATGTGTCACTTGAAAAATGCAAATAAGACCAACATGATACCTACATGCAGATTAGAATGGTGCAGATCCAAAACACAGACAGCCCCAAATGCTAGTGAGGACATACAGAAAGTCTGTCAGTCATTTGCTCCTGGGGCTGCAAAATAGTACAACTATTTTGAAAGTTTGCAGTTAATCACAAAACTAAACACAATCCTGCTGCAGGCTTCAGGAGACGTGTGCTCCTTGGAATTGACCCAAATGAGTTCAAAACCTGAACTCACACAAAACTTGCACATGAGTGTGTACAGCAGCATATTCTGATTTATCAAAACCTGGAAGTGACCGAAGTATCCATTAGGATATGAACGGATAAACACACTGTGTTGTAACAACACAACTGAGTATTGGTGATAAAAATAATGAGCTAGCAAGACACACACACACACACACACACACACACACACACACGGAGGAGGCTTAGATGCATATTGCCAAGTAAAAGAAAGCAACCTGAAAAGACCAAGTACAGCATGGTTCCAATTATGTGACATTTGGAAGAAGTAGCACTGTGGAGACAGAGACAAGGTCTTTGGTGTCTAGAGGTTAGTGGGTAGGGGAAGGAATGAGTATGCATGGACCAAGCACAGAGGATTTCCAGGGCAGTTAAAATACTCTGTCAAATACAGTCTATTGTAGACATGGAACACAAAGCATCTAGTACATCCATGGAGCTGTGTACACATCAGGAATAAGCCCTGACATAGATTGTGGAGTTTAGCATACAACAACGCATCTTCATTTGTTTATCAGTTATAACTAACAAGTCACACTAATGTAGAACAAAAATGATAGGGGAATCTGGACTAGGGATGATGAACACACAGGGACTTTCTGTACTTTACCCCACCTTTTCTACAAATCTTAAAACTGCTCTAAAACTAATTTAAAATGTCTGTCTGAAATGTGTGTGTGTGTGTGTGTGTATACACATGCATGTGTGTGTGTTGCCTTATGAAGTTAGAGAAAGTGTGTTCTGGTTGGCAAGGCTATGTGAATTGAGTCCATGCAAATGTCTGCCTCTACTGCTGTGGACTCCTCTGCTTCTCCTGACTTGGACACAGGGTGATAGGATCAGATCGAGCTGTGATGCTTTGTGCTTGCATTGGCATGCTGGCTGTCATCACCCCATCCCAGAGATGTGTCAAGGATGATAGGGAAACTTAATAAAGGCCACAATGTTTGTTACTTTCAGAGTTTGAAAACAGGCTACTACTTTTCAAGGAGAGGACAGCCTCATAAACAGTCCATCCCATCCCTAGTTTGGTGAGACAGTCTGGTTGATGAATATCTCCTGCCAAAATTTCAAAAATGGCCCGACCCAGGCAGAGTTCCAGAGCCTCAGGAGAAGCATGGCTATTGATATATGATATGAAACCCTGGAGATTGTGGAGTCTGCAGTAGCCTGCTTCTCACTTAGCAAACTTTGAATCTATCTACCTAAATACCCATCAGTCCCAATGAGGAGAACACAGGCCATGTGCTTCTCAACATCCCTCCTCTCAGATGCCTTGTTGATCCCTGGCCACTAGCCCCATCACCCTTCTCCCTCTAATAAATGGCTCCTTGACTCTGGACTGGCTCTAGTTCTGGAGATTCTACTAATGTTTTCAAAAGTAACTCTGCAACTTTGCCACCATCCTTCTCTTGCCTCAATGATGCTAAAGCAGTTTGCTTTCACAGGGACCCACAGAGGGGCTTGGTAATAGTAGACAGAATGGATAGTTGGATTATATGCCTGCTTCTCTCTCCCTACCACACCTCCCAGCTCCTTTTGAAAATAAAGACTGGAACTTTCCAATCTGAAGAAACACTACACAGATATTTGATAACTAGATGCAGGTAGATATAGTGGGAGGGATAGAAGTGGGGGAATGAGCTTTAAAATGATAAATATTGAGTGATTTTGCCTGTAGATTGACTTTTCATATCTCCAAGTTTCTAAATAAATTCACTGAGATGGGGGAAAAGTGAATTGTAGTTCTAATACCCAAGGATTTGTAGATTGTTGTGTTTCAGTAAAAATAAGTGGTCAAGATTCTGTCTGATTCTCCCTGATTCTCCCTTCTATATCTGAAAGTATGAATCATAGTCAACCTGTATGATTACATACTTCTATTGTAGGACCCCAGCTCCTGTGCACAATCAAAGTCAGCCACTAGCATCTCCCAACCACCCAAAGCTGCAAAATCAAGGACTTGGTGACCCAGGATGTCCACTAGACGAGGTCTAGTCCATCTTGCTGAAACACACAGGTCAATGAGGGACTCTGTTCTCAGTGTTCAAAGGCCTCCTAAAACAGATTAAATTGAAGTGTTTCAGCTTCATGTGGACATGATTTATGGAGAAATGAAAAGGAGTATAAAAGACTTAGAGACATGGGAGGAAACAAGTTTGGGCTGCTTAAGGTAAATATTGTCCATTACTGATAACCATGAATGGGGACCTTAAGGCGTCACTTCATGTGACAGTCAAATAGTATGGAATTATATTGACAAAAACCATCCCAAATATGCTACAAATACATCTCTTATCCAAAGGACTCTGTCCAAATATAGCTGTCGAGCCTTTTGCTTTTCTGCTTGCTTGCTTCTTTGGGCAGGCTACTCAGAACATCTGATTTTTGTTTGAATACAGGCTTGTTTTCTACAGAAGATAAAAATGTTTAAGCCGAGGAAGAAAACTTTGGTGCCATATTCTTCCAGTGCTGGAGGGTGAGTGAGGTCTGATCTTCAGGCCTGGAGGGCTGCCCAGTGACATCATGCACTGTTCAACATGGGTCATTAGCATAACAGCAGCACAGAGTGACAAGGATACCACACCTAGAGGACCATAGTGGAAGTGTCTGTAAAAGCTGTACAGTACAGAAGGCACCCAAGTGAAAGCAGTCTGCTTAATTTTCAGGGAAGCCATATGGGTACAGGTACCCACAGAGGGCAGAAGGCATCACATCTCCCAAAGCTGGAGTTATAGGGCAGTTAAGCTGCCTGATGTGGGTGCTGGGAACCAAACTGAGGTCCTCTGGAAGAGCAGCAAGTGTCCTTAATCACTGAGCCATGTCTCCAGTTCCAAGGCCTCATTTGAGAGTTCCATTACTCAAAGTCATTTCACACTAATGCTATCAGATGCCTTTTATAAGTGGAAAGACAAGCATTTTTCTTCATAGCTGGGTGTCAGGTACCCAGACTCTGGGGACACGCACAACTCTGCTGACTTTCTTCCCTCCAAACACAGGGCTCCTGGTTCAACCCTGGACTGAGGGTACTCCCATGCCAGGCCATTATAGGGAAAAAATGTGCTCTTGTTGGCTGGCTGGGAGCACATGAAATATTCTGTTGAAAATGCGGATAGCTGCAGCAATGGCTTTGCCTGTTACTCCCCGTTACAGACCGCCTATGATGGTTGTTGTAAGTAGCCAACTTAATACACCTGGGGAGAGGGAACCTCAATTGAGGAAATGCTTCCATCAGGTTGGTGTGTGAGCCTTTCTGTGGGGACCATTTTCATGATTGCTATGGATGTAGGTGGATCCTTCAGATTGGTGACAGTGCCAGCCCTAGGCAGGCAGGCCTGGACTGTACAAGAAAGGTAGTCAAATGTGAGCCTGGGAGAAAACCAGTAACTAGGGCTCCTCTGTTAGTTTCTGCTTCAAGCTTCTGCATTAGATCATATCAGAGCTTCCATTTATGATGGACTATAACCTACAAGCTAAAATAAACCATTTCTTCCCCAAGTTGTTTATGGTCAGCATTTTATCACAACAGAAAGCAAACTAATGTGCTATCCCAAAAGAGAGAGATCAGCATCTTATGATGGTTTTGAAAAATCCAAAGCTGGACTCCTTGGATCAGTTGATGAAAATGCATCTATTGGAGGGTGTAGACCAGCCTCGGTAAGCCACATATAGGAAAGACAACCCCTTGGTTCCAGGATAACTGGGCTGTTTGATATGTTCTGGGGTAGAATATGCATTACAGTGTGACATTGGCAAGAAGAAATGTAGCCTTTCCAACGCACAGTTGGCATTTTCTTCTACCTGCCTACATAACTTTCTAATTAGGCATCAGGTTAGACTCATTGTTGTTGTATTTTTAAATGAAAAGTGAGTTTTAATTGTAAATTCTTTTAGGTAAGGCTGTAAAGTCCCTTTACACTATAATTAGACAAGAATAGATAAACACCCAGAAACACCTGTGTAACTCACTGTAGCATATGGAACAGCAGGGAGACTAGGCTGGGAGTTCCCACAATATACTGTAGGTACTATGAGCAGCTGTCCTTTCTCCCACACTATACTATAGGTACTATGAGCAGCTGGCCTTTCTCCCACACTATACTGTAGGTACTATGAGCACCTGGCCTTTGTCTTTTTCTAGACAGATCATGAGTTCCCCTCAAAATGTCATTTGTCACAGTGGAGATCGGGCTTCTACAAAGTTCTCCACCATATCTAGGACAGGAAATAATATTCCTACAGTATAAACTTTTGGGGGCTGAGGTCACTTAAGACATACTTTCTAATTACTTCCCATTACGTGCTCAGCCACAGGCCATCTCATACTTTCTCCTTAGTTGTCTGCTCCTCCCTACAAAGCAGTCCAGGCCCTCACTATGGGGTGACCAGAAGGGGACAATGGTCTCCAGCTTTATAGGTTTCTAAGGGAGAAGAAAGATTCCTTAATTTCACTGACAACAATGAAGAACATGTCTAGGGATTTCTGCCTTTTAATTTCTGCATCTGGATGCTTTGAAGCAACAGTACTTGTTGACCCTGGGACAGACTGTCAGTCTCAGGGTCAGCAATCCCTAATGACAATAAACAATTTGCCCGGAAGTTAAATACAAACCAATTAACCTAGGGTACACAGTCCAACAACTTTCTGCCTGGAGTTTCACACTTCATCCTGGATTACTATCTACCTGGTCTGGACTGGATTCCCAAAGCCTATGGTCTAGCTCTATGGACCAGAGTTATAAGAGTCATTTAGACCACAGCCCTTCTTCGCCTGCCCATTCTGCAACACCTGTTTCTTTCCACGGAAACCACAGTAAGGCTTTTCCCACCATTCTCCCAACTGGTCAGCTCAGGTTCTTCCCTGTGTGCTCCTGAATGCATATGCTCCCTCTTCTCGGAACCGAGTAACCAACAGTTCAGAGAAGGCCGTCCTATTTGTTGCCTTGCCCGCCACGCTTTCGATTTTCTATTAACACAATGTGCTTCAAGACAACACTGCCATCTGAGTCACTCACTGTTCCAGTTAGGTTTCTGCTGCTGTGATAAACACCATGACTGAAAGCAGCATGGGGGGAATCTCAGCTTAAATTTTTATTCCATCATAAATGGAAGCCAAGGCAGAACTCAGGCACAGGGCCCGACCTGAAATAGAGACCACTGAGGAACACTGTTTACTGGCTAGATCCGCAAGGCCGAATCATTCTGCTTTCATACACAAGTCAGGAACACCTGCCTTGGGGTACTATTACACACGGTGGGAAGGGCCCTCCCACATCAATCATCAATCAAGAAAATGTCCACAGAACTCCCCAAAGTCCAGTCTATTGGAGGCACTCCCTCAGCTGAAGCTCCTCCTTCCCAGGCAAACCAATGTCAGGTTAAGAAACCATGAACTACCATCCTTGCCAACTCCATAGCAATGCTCACCCCCAGGCCAGCAGAAACTTGTTTGTGGCTTTACTATTACAGTCCTTCTCAAAGAGGGAGACCACGCCCCGTGACTGAAGAGAGGCTCCAAAAACATCAAAGCCACACAGATAAAAGTTTAATAGTCTGCATAATGTAGAAATTTTACCTAAAGTGACCCAAGTGTAGTCATTGCCGGATTCAAATGAAAAATCTCCGTGTGTTTTCCCTACGGAGCATTCGTTAAAACCACCACAAGCATGGTTTCTGAGGAGCTGTGGATTTTGTAAGCTCATTAGTCTGTGGACGAGCATCCTGTGATTTGACCCAGTTTCAATTCCCCAACTCTGAAAATAAAATATAAATGTTTTATGCACAAGGATTTGATCATCTATCATTAGGCTGCTGGAAAAAAATGTGGATGCTATTGCCCCACATAGAATCTGAGATGTTCTAGGTGATATATCGCAAAGAGGAGGCAGACTCCATTAAGTCTTGAAGGAGACAATTTCCTAGAGAGGTAGCTATTTGCCTCAGAGAAAACATCTGGCCCTTAATTGAAATTACCTGAAGAATGGAACGATACCATGCCTTGTAAGTTACATAAGATGAGGACAATTACAGCCGCTGCCATCCACAGAAAGATCATGGGGAACGCTAAATACTCACGTGAATTTTTCATTTTCACGGTTTACAGCAGTGATTAAGAGCAGTGCTTTAAGAGGCTCCAGTAAACACGTGCTAAATGATGTATCTGGCTACGAATGGCAGGCAAAGCGGTCTTCCCAGTAAAGGTCGCACGGCTGAGCAGCTCTCTGTGGCACACCGTTCCATGCTTTCCTGCTTGTCAGAAGGGATCCCAAGCTTAGGATGGAAGGCCTCCATCTTTCCATGTTGGCTTTTGTTGCTAATTTTATTATGAATGTCTTAGAGCTTGAGAAAGGCGAGGTGGCTGTGGAATCTGACATCAGGTTGAAATTCTCCATGGGATCCTTAAATGCATAAGGACACTGAGAATAAGCTCAAGAGGCCAATCGAAAGATGAGCAGAGGAAACATTCAGGGGCCTTTTCCTTGATGAATTGGGGCTTTGAAGTTTCCAGTGGTTAGCAGGATGTTTGCCAAGAGTGCACGTATATATCTGTTTCATCTTGCGGAAAATGATATAGAGTATTCTCAGAATACCTATCTTGGGGGTTGGCTTTTGGTAAAGATAGTGGGTGAAAAACATCTTTGACATTTCTGTGATCTTGGTAGCTGCACCATTCCCTCTCAACACTGTATGACTTTTGCTCAACTCAACCAGATACCAGGAGAGGCAGGGACTTTAGTGTGTCTCCCCTCGGATAGCTCCCTGTCACAGCTTTGATCCCACAGTCCTCCACGTAGACAGCAGAATGTTTCTCAGCTGGACAAAGAGAGAAATATTCTTGAATTCAGACAGATAATACATCTTATGAGCGAATGATTATTTGACTGCATTTGCCTTTTTATGTTTAAAACAAGCCTGTTCTTGACTGACCTGCTGATTTCCTGTTTCTTGTCTGAGACTGACTGCTGTAGGCTGGGAAAGTATCACATCTTCTTGCTCCTCAGTTTCTTCACGGTCAGCTTCAAGGGAATCAAAGCAAGGAGGCTCTAGCAATTCACCTTGCAGGAGACACACATCTCGCCCATAACTCCATGGATCAGGCATTTCTAGCCCATGCTTGAGTGAGTGTGCTGTCTTTACCAAGAGCAGAGTGATCTTGATGCATACTCTCTAGACTGTACTTCCAACCCAAAGGATGCTTCCAGAAGACCAACATTGCCTCCTGCTCCCTCTTCCCTTCAAGATCAGCCAACACAGTGGCTTGCCACTTCTTCCTGCCTCCCTCAGCGCCCCACTGTGCTTTACAGGCAGTTTTCTAATAAGACCCTTGTATATTAGTTCATCCTTTATCTGTATCTGCTTCTTAGTGGGCTCAAGTTGGCAGAATGGATGGTCTTACAATGTCAAGTGAAGGTCAAGCATAAGACACAGCTGATATCTTCAACACCCCATTTCTGCTGGCCAACTAGTCAGTTGAAACTTTCACCAATTGCTGGAAGTTGGCGCTATGGCCCTGCCCCCAAAGCAAGCAGAAGTTGCTCCATTGAGTCTTAGCAAAGACACGTGGCTGGGCTGGGGTTCTGAAGGTAGGTAGGAGTAAAGGCTATAATCCCATGGAGACTTCGCTACTGATCAGGCTCAAATCAGGAGGCATGGAGAGGTGTGGGACAGCACCCCCTCCGTGGGTGTATGCGTGTACATGTGTGTCTAGCTGTGCATGTGCATCTCTGTGTGTGTGTGTGTGTGTGTGTGACCACATCTCAGCATACAGGTGCTGTGAGTGGCTTGCATGCATATACATTCATGCCTGTGTGTGCACCATGTGGTGGCCACCTGAGGCAGGGGCATCTCAAGGGAGAAGAGCTGCCAGCATGGATCAGCTGTGTTTTTATGCACTACTTTGTCCATTATCGTTCTCCTGGAAAGGTTACAAAAATCCTTCAGCACAGGTTTAGATTTTAATTTTCACCCAGATGAACTGAGAGAATGGCACCTCCTTCTGTGTTACTCCGAGTCCCTCCTCTATCTTCTCCTTCTTCTCTATATCCACTCTTGGTCTCCCTCACCCTGAACTCCTCTCCTTCATCTACTTCCCTTCTTTTGGCACCAGGCGCCTGATCTGGTTGCAATGGCACATAATGCTGAGCTGGGAGGCTCTCTTGATTATCCACTTCCTCGGCTCCAGCTCTGCTTGCTCTATTCCGTGAGGCCCCAGGTTGCCTTTGGCCACGTCTGTGAAGCTACTGCTAGTAGAGCCCTCAGTTAAAGGTGGGCTCTACCTCAGTCGTGGCTGAATCCTAACAGACAGAATTCCTACAATGTGAGATTACAGAGGCCCCTTCTGCTTGCCTCCAGCAAGCCTTCAGCTCCCACAGCATCCTTGCAGAATGCCCCCAGGCAGCTGCAATGGGCTCCCTCCCTGTGCTTGACCCATTTAATCGCTCTCTGCCCAATTCCACTGTACACACAGGTGTTTCTGAAGCTCCAGATTAAACAGAAGAGATTTGCTGTGAGGAAGTTCTTCATGCTTTAGGGTGACATAATTTAAAATCAAATGATGAATTTCTATCCAGGTTCATGGAGGATGCTTTATGTGGGACAGTAAAAATAAAGACTGGGTGACTGGAAAGCTGATGACCAATGACCACAGACTCACAGTATTCCCGGATGAAGCATATGTAGGACTAAAGGTCAGAGACATTATTTATTTAGCATATTGGCAGCGTGGAGGAGGTAATACTCTGAAAAATCTCACCGTCAATAAAGGAAGCCGAATGCTAAACTAAATACTAAACTAACACACCGAATTCAAATCCAATCCCCATAGTCTTGCCCATGAACATGCCTCTTTCCTAGGCTAAATTACATTCAAGAGGGAACGAAGGCCTGGAGCCCAAGGAAACAGCTACAGGGACACTGCAGTTCTACCCAGGCATTTAATTGACATGACATTCTATGTGGTTTTTCCTCTCCAGCATTTTCATCACAAATATGAGGGTCACAACATTGCAAACACTGCTTTGGATAACCCTGAGCCAAGATTAAATTCTCTTTTCTTGGAAGTTGTCAGGTGGAGCCCAGGAAACTGTCATGTTTGTATTTCAACAGGGATCAAATATTGAGCACTTCCAATGGGTCAGCTGACTAGAGACAAAGGTGAGACTGGCGGGGGACAGTGAATGCTTGCTTTTGTCAATGTTTCCACACTCCTTCCTGCATTCGGTAGTCTTAGGAGAAAGAAAGTTTCTGATCACAACTGCGGCTTATCGGTGGGGCAGCCATTTCAGATTTCTAGACAAACAGTGTATTTTCAGGCTCAGCTAGATGTCTCCATGGGTAAAGATGTCAGTCAAGCCTGACAACTTGAGTTCCATCCCCGAACTCACCCGATGGAAGGGAGAGCCACTCCTGCAAGCTATCCACTGACCTCTACACGCAGATCGTGGCATGTACTTGTCTCCATTAACAAACAAGCCAGCAGCTATGTATAATAAAATTAAAAGCAAAATATTGTATGTCCCTTTAAAATTCCTGGAGGTCGAGGGAGATGAAGAAATAGAGAGAAAATCTCCAAGACGAGAGGAAAGGACCACACGATCAATATAGCCGAGGGAAATCACGATGCTCAGTACCTTGTCTGATCTATATCTAAAATCCCCCCCACGATTCACTTAAGGATATACATACACTAATTTGAAGACTGCACTGAAAGAACACAGCTTTCTCGTAGCCACCAATTGAGCAGGGTGCATGACAGCTCAATTTTAAGAGATAAAAAGTAGGTTCCAAGTAGGTTCCAAGTTGCCAAGACCATATGACTCAGGGATGATGGTATACGGAATGGATCCGAGCTCAAAACTCCTGACTAGGGCTTCCTTACCTCTGTCTCCAAGGTAAAGACTATGGATGGTCCATGTCACCCCTACCCACTCGAGGAAAGAATCCAGAGGAGTGACGAAATGGTAGCTTAGTCATCTGTACTGCCGGATCTCTGATTCTGAGGAGAAGGAGTATCTATAGACAAGCACCATCAGTAAGACACGACCATCTAGGAGCAAAAGTTCTTTCATAGTCTGTTTTCAAATTGGGGATATCTTAGTCCTGGCAGGTGGTACCCTTGTAAATCAAGTGCTCTATAGACGACACATCTATGTTTAGCATTCTAGAGAATGGCTGGACTTGGCTGGCTAGGGCACTGTGATTCTGGATAGATGGAATGGTGCAGATCATGAACCCAAATTTTCTTGGCTACCTTAAATTGTTTAGTACATCACATCAGCTTTCCTAGCTGCCCTAGCATCCTTGGGATAAACTTCATAGAATATATCATGAAGCTTCATAGACATCAAGTCTATCAAGCTGCCAGGCATGAAAGGCAGAAGAAAGCATCTGAAACAGACTTAACAGACTGCCCCTCATGGCTATAGCTGACCGGATGTTCAGTTCTGCAATGGGGAAACGTGCGGATTTATGATTGTTTCTTCTGATTATAAAAGCTAATGTGACCTCTTTCAAAAGAGAACATGTTAATTCAGGGTGACTTGAATCTATGTTCTTGGACTTGGTTAACTCACACTTGGTCCGAAATAATCTCTCATTTCTTTATTTCCTGGACCCTAGTTAGACAGCTGCTTTCAGGAAGTCAGAGTTTCCTGATAGTCACTCAATACACAGTACAAGCGACATGCCAAATACATACCAGAGTCCAAGCTCACTCACTATTCCAGCAGCAAATAAACAAGGAGAAGGGCTGCATATGCATGCACTGAAAATTGCTGTTGCAGGCCAACTAAGACAGCAGAAGTGAGAGCTGCAGCCACCCCTCAGGGGATGCACGTGCGTGTGCAAACCCAATATTCATCCTAGCTCTTACTCAAGTGTTAACGCTCAGCTTAACCACAAATCTTGCCCACAGTTCTTACTTTAACACCAAACCTAACCTTTATTCAAACCCCAGCCCTTACTCTACCCCCAAACCTCACCCCATGTTTCATCTAACCCCAACCCTTATTCTACCCCCAACCCTTACCCCAGGGTTCATCCAACCCTAGCCCTTTCTCTATCCCTAGCCATTACCCCAGTCTTCGTCTAACCCCATCCCTAACTCTACCCACAACCATCACCTAAGGATTCATCTAACCCCAGCCTTTACTCTACCCCCAACCCTCATTTCAGGCTTTATCTAATCCCAGCCCTTTCTCTAACCCTAATCCTCACACAAGGCTTCTGCCAATGCGACTAGAATTAAAGAGTGACTAATTAATACGTACTAGATGCAGCACAAGAAAGTAAAAACTTTTAAAAGATGGCACTGAAATAAAACCTAAAGAGGACCATGTTTTTCTGCTGTTGAATTAGTGTCTGAAGGGATATTTCAATTATCTGTGGATGTGAATACCAGGAATGTGCCAATGCTAGATCCCATGTTTCTGTAAACATGCAGTGTGTTGAACGAGTGGTTGATTCATACATGTGTCGTCAGCTATTTTGCATATGTACAGGAATGTCTTAGTCACTGTTCTATTGCTCTAAAGAGACACCATGATCATGGCAACTCTTAATAGAGAAAGCATTGCATACAGATCAGAGACTTAGTCCATTATCACTATGGCAGAGAGCATGGTGGCAGGTACAGCAGGCAGGGTGCTGGAGAAGCAGTTAAAGCCATATCCTGATTGACAGGCAGAGATAGAGAGAGGGTGGTATGGGAGGGAGAGACTGGGTCTGATATGGGTTTTTGAAACCTCAAAGCCCACTCTCCCAGAGACACACTTTCTCCAACAAGGCCACACCTCCCAAACCTTCTAACCCCATCAAGGAGTTTCACTCCCTCATGACAGCAGATGTTTTTTCTGATTCCAAAAAATGTGCCCACTGAAATTAAAGGTGTGCTTGAATGCACAGGCTCCACCTTTGGCTAAGAACATGAACATGAATGTCTTCTGATGGAAGATGGGGGTCTTTATTCCAGGGAAATTGGTGGATCTCACAGGACATGTTAAGAGAGAAGATTCCCAGCCTTGGAGTCCCCTCTGCCTCTGGTAAAGATGTCCAAATGGGATCTTTATCTTCCCTAGGATTTTTCAAAACAGGCTTGTGTGAGAGAGAGGGACATGAAGAAGGGTAGGGTTTTATCAGGAACAGCCTCAAGAAGGTCTATATAGCAGCACTTTCCCAGTGACTCTCCTGGGACCAGGGCTGTCCTGCCTGCCCAAGTGGGATACTATAACGTAGGTGCCATGCTAAAATCTAGCAAACAAAGTCAACTTATTTTTAATGGTGTCAATTTGCATCTTCACTTGATAGGCTCACGTTACTGTTCTGAGTTGTCTAGATATTTCCTCAGATGAAATGCTCCTGAACTTAAATCAAGAAGTCTCCTGTTTCTTTTGAGAAAAGCAAACTTGATGCACTGATATTCATGTGTGCAACTTGGGGATACACTGCGGTTATTTACATATCTCACTTATGAGCGCTGCCTTTGGTGCCCTCTTCATGGAAGGTCACTGTGGTGCCAGTCTACTCTCTCTGAAATGCAGACTTGTGAGAGTCTGTTCACCAAACTCTGTATTTCCAGAATGAAATCATTCCAGTACCTGTGTGGGCACATGTGTGCATATATCTCACTATAACATAGGTATGTACAAACGTGCCCATGCATATAGACAGACATACATGCAAAGACATATGTACGCATGCACACAGACTAAGACACACAGGACAAACAAATAACTGCACACGCACTGAGAGGCATGAACACACAGACTTCCATCCCTTGTCCTTTTCACCCAGAAACCTGGGTTTTCCTTTGCCTTTCTGCTCTTTTCTTCTCCTTTTGTGCACATCCAATCAAAAGCATAGCTTCTTATCCAGCTCCTCTCCTCCCTCCCTAGTCCCACCACCAAAAGCCTGACATCCACCTGGACCACAGCAGGCCCTCTTGTCCCATCCCCCTCTATCTGACCTCATTTCTGCTCAAACCATTCTGTCACAGAACCAAAGAAACCCCAAGTGGCCTGACCTGTATGGAAGGGAATGTGACAACAGCTCACAGAATTGCATATGGCTTTATCTTTCAACACAGCCATCCCCGTGTCAGGAGTTTATCCAGAAGATGTGCATGCACAAAACTGAAATAATTCGTCATAGCATTATTTGTGATAGAAAGCTATTGAAAATAACCCAAAATCTCATCCCTAGGAGACAAGTCAGGGGCATAATTTTATGTAATATTGACTTTAGAAATGTATTTTATTTCCAAAGAATAAAATTAAGTTAAAACCCCTCAAGTTATAAACAAATGAATCTAATTGTTCACATTTATAACCACGGACACAAATAATATATTTCATCAATCCTTAATTAAATGTCCTAAACATTTACTATTGTAGGCCATACTCTAAAAAGGAAGAGATCCAAAGAAATATCACATTTTTATATCAAGTTACTGTGGTTAGTAATGTAGCTTCAGAGTCATTTGGGGAGACTGTGCATGTCGTAGGATAGAAGGAACAAGTACATGTACTCGTATTTTAATACTTTTGACACCAGTGCAGCAGAAAGACCCAGAGGACCAAGGGCCCAGGGTTAGAAGGCCATGACAGCTTCCAAGGAGGATTTGGCAGTGGCCTTAGGGGCCACAGTTGTGACTGAGGCCCTGACCATGGTCAAGGCCACGGGGCTCATGGAGGTAAAGCCAGCAGTGGTGGCCCATGCCTTTAATCCCAGCACCTGGGAGGCAGAGGCAGGTAGATCTCAGTGAGTTCGAGGCCAGCCTAGTCTACAAAGTGAGTTTCAGGCAGCCAAAGATAAACAGCGATACTCTGTCTCAAGAAAACAAAAATAAAAAAAGTAAAAATTAAAATAAATAGAGCAAAAAAAGCCACATAAAGATGGAAAATACACAGAGAGTCTAGATACTGTTATGTTATTGTGTTGTCTTTGAATTCTTTGACTGCTGAGGAAGGAGCAGCTGCTATAAGACATTTGACTATCAATGCTGCTGGATTAATCCAACCTATATATTTTGAAAATGCCTTGACTTCAAAATTTAAGTCAAAAAATATGTTACTTTGAAGAAGAGGTTTTGCTTTTGTTTCCACAGGAAATGAGAGGCTGTGGGTTGATTCTGGGTTAAGAAAAATAAGGTTTGATTGAGGAAGACCCCCTGAAAAATCTCCAATGGGGATTGATGATCCAACACTTCAGAGCAGCCCTGTTGTGGTTTCTTCTAAGTTCTGGATCCAGAAGAGATTCAAGGCTGCTGGCTGAGATGATCCAGCCTCACAGAATACTCCATACTTGACTATAATCCTAAATTTTCTTTGGGTCTGCATAAGATTACCAGCACCCCCAATCAACAGAAAGCAGCCCAGAAAATTACACCCACATTCACAAAAAATGAATTATGGATATTTGTCTTTGTTTAGAGTGTTGGTTACAAGTTGTTATAGATAATGATCAGAAAAAAAGCTAAACAAACGAGATTAGAGTTCTTGTTTTGAAAAGAACAAAGGGGAAATGTTGCGGGGATAATGCTCTCATACACTGCAAAGATTTGTCACTAGTATTGGTTTAATAAAATGTGGATTGGCCAGTAGCTAGGCAGGAAATATAGGCAGAGTGACCAGACTAAGAGAATTCTGGAAAGAAGAAAGGCAGAGACGTAATCCCCACCCAGATGCAAAGGAAGTAAGATGAGAATGCCTCACTGAGAAAAACACAGACAAAAATTATGGGTTAATTTAAATTGTAAGAGCTAGCTAATAATAAGCCCGAACTAACTGATCAAACTTAATATAAGCCTCTGTGTGTTATTTTGGGACTGAATGGCTGCAGGAGCTTTGGGTGGGGGCACAGAAACTTCCATCTACATACTTTAGAATCAACATGGAACAGGAGAGAGAAGAAAACAACCTTTTATTGTCAGTTTTTAAAACATAGATATCCCTAAGACTCTCCACTCTGAAGCAAAAACATCTCCAGCCACGGGTATGGTAAACACCTGGATCTTAGCTTCCAACATCAATTTTGAGTGAAGACATTGTGTTCCTCTGAGAAGTTAACTCTAAGACTAGATCAGAAAAGTACAAAGCAAGGCAGACAGTTTGTGAGTACTCAGAGTCAAATAGGGGCACAGCAGCCGCCTTTGAAGGGCTCCCATTGGCCCAATCTGGGGCAATATGAGCACCAAGAAGCATAACAATGTCCATAAATTAGGCTATAATGTAGCAAATAAAAGATGAGCCCGTAAATCTACAATGATGATTGTAAGGGGTACAGTGGGAGATTTTCTTTATAGAAGAATTTCAGGCAGCAAATGGAATGGAAGTATTGTAGAACTTCCCTTAATTAGAAAGGTTCAAATGCATCTTTAAAGTGGAGAGACTATGGCAGTACAGCCAAGTGAGCCATTTGGTACAGCAATTTGGTGACAAAATGGGCATCGTGAGTCTTTCACTGTGATACAATGGGAGGACATGCTCCCTTTTACATAGCTTTCTTGCCAAACGTATTTATCACACTCTAACTGTGAAAGAATACATACACATCTATACTATGGGGTTCTCTACAAACTAACTTTTTACTATATGTTTGTTTGTTTGTTTGTTTGCGATGCTAGGGATCAAACCCACATGTCCCGCTTGGTGGCAAATGTTCTACCACTGACCTACATCCACAGACCTACAGAAAATGCTAATTTGAATAAGTATCTTACTGAATTTTGTGGCCTGGGACTGCAGAATGGGACCATTACACCAGGCTGTCAAACAGTAATGTCAAGAAAAACAAAACAAAACAAGAAAGAAGTGGGAGATTATTCTACATTTAAAAGAGATAGAAGCCACTGGCCCAAACTCAGTGTCCTCCTTGACAAACTCTAGACAGAAAGCAAGAAAGCTAAAAAGTTCATTTAGAAAATTCTTGACAAGGCACTGGTCCTAGAGGGAATCCAGTCAAAACTGCATTTCAAATGGTAGAAAACAGATACAACATACTATCACACGCTTGATTCCACAGGTGTAACAATTGCAATGTGCTTATGTTGAACAATGTCCTTTACTCCTGCTGATGGATGCTCAAGCCTTTAGTCTTGATGCCTATAACCTACTTTCAAAGCTTCTGAAAAAACAATCAGAATGGAGAAAGGCAATTTGGCATCTGCTAACAAGTTGGGGATCCATGTGTGGAGTACACAGTTATTTACTGTAAGACGTTTGTGGACTGGAAGCTTCAGAGGAAAGAGATGGAGCCAGTGTGTGTGAAGATCCCCTGTCTTTGGTCTATTTTCAGCTCTCCCCTGGGTAACTTCTTAGTCATTTCCATCCCCCTTGTACCATTTTACTCCAGCCACACCCAGTCGACTGCTGTTTCTCAACACACTATGCCCGTGTTCCCATCTTTCCTACGGCTCAGTTACTTCCACCCACCACTAAAGTTTCTTCCTTTCCATTCACACTCACCTCAGATAAGAGTCTCTATAGGACCAATGCCTTTTCTGTGTATCATCGCAACACCCAAGGCTCAAGCACCTGCTTTTATTATATCAGGTACTAGGCTGTGTCTTGAAATGAACTACGTGCAATTCAACGTCTCTATCCGCCTGTAACCAGTAAGATCTCCAGGTAGAACTGGCTTTCATTTGTGACTGTACTACTAGTGCATTGTCATTCCTGGCCACCAAAAGGCCTGGAAACATGATACCTGTTTAATCTCAGCCAGTTTAGCCAGGATCCACTTGCCTCTTTCCCTAGCCTAAAGATCTAATCTTTATGAAAGACCCCAAAGAACAATTAGTGTAGCGCTAATATTCCTGGCATTAGAGCCACACTGATCTGGTTCTGCTCTGTGCCTCACCGCTTTCTGGCTGTAGGTGGGAGACCTTGACACACCTGATAATCACCTGCAGACACTTAGCCCTGTCTGCACACAATGTCTGGCCATTCTGTTCAGCAGCATCCCAGAACTGACTGTGAATTAACATGGGGAAAAAAGACTCCTGTTTCTCTGGCCTGGGATGGGATAATTCCAAGTTGTGTTCATCACAGTCAGACTGAATCCTAACTGCCTACTGGGAAACCTCTGCCCCCTAAAAATCCACAGATACCACTTACTGTGGAATGGATAGGGAATCACTAAACATGCTGCCCTCCCTAGACTTCTGTTCCTCTTGATGCCTGCTTTGGGTTAAGCTCTGAATAATGCTGGTGCTAATAGCAACAGCTTAGTCTTCACAAATCTATACCATTCAGGGAATGGGTTCAAACAGCAATGGAAGCACTTGAAGCTGGGAACACAACTGTGCCATCCTTCTGCTGCTCAGGCCCCCTTAAAATGCCTGGTGGAGGGAGTTCTTCCTGTGTTTATTCTTTGAGAAAGAAAGCAAGCTGTCAGTGTGTAAGTGGTCCAGCAACATTTTCTGTCCTGTTGACCGCAGCATCTCTCGCTCTCAGCTACGGAGGCCCTTTATCACTTGGCCCTGTTGCTGGCAGCTGGCTTGCAGTTTCTGTGGTTTGGGGCTGCTCTGCATGGGCTAGGCAGGAAAGGCTGGAGGAAGAGAGATGTTTGGCTTCTCAAATGTTTCTCTTACATGGAGTCTGGCTGACCTGCACACAACAGAAGAAATAGAACATTCCCTTATCTGCCAAAGTAGCTTCCTTGTGGCTTATAACACAGAACTACTCTCTTGGCCAGTCTAGCTGAATGTGGAGCAAAACCCTCTGGTGTAACTGCCCTGGGCGTACTATATCCATGCTTCATTTGCAAATATACCCATTTTAGAAAGGTGGAGACTGGAGCCAGAGGATCTGAAGTGAGGTGGCCGGTATGCAGGATGTTTTGAGTAGAAGATGGGAGGAGTTATCCATTGCCACTATTCAATGACACAGGGACAATCATTCTACCTTAGATCTGTAGGCAAAAACACTTGACCACATTTCTCTCTGTGGAGTCTCATTCTCCCAGATCTATGGAGCTTTATAAGAAGTAGGAATTTCTTTCTTGATTGCTAAAATAATATTGGCTTGCAACAGGGACTCCCTTTTTAAGCGTTTTTAACTTTCTTAAGGATGTATGGATGCTCATTATGTCACCTGGGTGGGGGGGCATTTATAAAGCTCCAGGAGTCACTGCAGACCAGTTATCTTCCTTGCTCTGGGTTGGGTGCAGAGGCGTCAGTGTTTTTCAAAGTCTCCTGGTGACCTAATTGCGCAGCCAGGGTCTGTGATTCCTGTCAGCATTTTCACCAAGGCTGCCCGGACAGGGACAGGATTAGATCTGATTAAGAGCTGGCTGCAAAGAATGCTGAACTCTGGAGGGCAGCCCCAGTCAGAAGCCAGACCCCTGCGGGCACACTAGGAACAAGAATCCCATTTCTTTCTGGAATACCCTGGCCCTCACCACTCCAATCCTTGTTTTTCTGACACCTGATATATGTATCATATCTGATACATGCATAATCTAGGCAAATGCTTCCAGGCTCTTCCAGCTCCTCTCTCCCCCAGTTCCAAGTGTGAGCTTTATAAAAGATTCTGAAGAGTGATTTAGTATGGCAGTCGCATGCTTAGAATCAGGGCTATCTTGATGTGGCTCTGCTATAAGATCTTTCGTGCACCAGCTGGATGGAGGAGACTTTGACTTGCCCAGAGGCTGTTAGATCCTGTCTGCATATGATCTCTGTTCAGTGAGCATGCTCAGTAGCACACCAATGACTCAACTAATTGGGGTGACTCCTGTTTCCTTGCCTCCGTATGAGAAAATACCAAGTCAGGTTCCCCAAAGATGCACAGAGGTTCTCAGAGGGTCTGAGCCGCAACTACCTACTGCAAGAATTCCTCCCTGACATCAGTGCCTCTTGACTCTCTCATCTCTCTCCCTGCATCCTTCACTTGCTTCCTGGGATGGTCTCCTAGACTCCAAGTCTGGTGCAGGCTCAAGTCAGGTCCTGGTCCAGGTTCAAGTAAGAAGGAAACTGAAATAAGCAAAATAGGCTCTGGAGTTAACGTCTTAGCCTATGGATGCCGTCTTTAACGACTCAATAGTCTGAACTGGGTGAGGTATGCACACTGCCACTCCCTACCGTGGGAAAGACAGAAGAGGGTAGCTATGGAGAAGATCCAACCTGGCAAGCTTTATCTCCACTCCTAGCTCCTTCACAACCTTCCCCCTAAGGCAGTGGTTCTTAACCTGTGGGTCGTGACCACTTTGTGGGGGAAAATGAATGACCCCTTTCTCAGGGGTCACACATCAGATATCCTGCATATCAGATATTTACATTACAATTCAAAACAGTCACAAAATTACACTTATAAAGTGGCATCAAAATAATCTTATGTCTGGAGGTCACCATAACGTGAGGAACTATATTAAAGGTCACAGCATTAGGAAGGTGGAGGACTCCTGGCCTAAGGCGACCTGCAGGACAGAAGAACTGACCTGTTTGATAGACGGACAGCTGACCTCAACTCCTAATATCGTTCTGTGTAGAGATTCAGGAATGTTCTCTTGGAGGCACCAGGTCACCTGTTACACATTAAGTCAACCACTTAACAGAGACTACCCCAGTTCCCTAGTTCCTGCACACACCACAAACTGGGACCCAGCCTAAAATTTCCCCTCCTTTCTTAACTAGCCAGAAACAGGGAAACTATGTTTTTATTGCCCAGCTTGTGCCAGCAGGAGAGGGCATTGGCAGAAGGCCCTCCCAGGTGGTGGTGTGCTTTCATCAAGAGGCAGAAAACGTGCAATTGCCACCATGGTGTTAGCAGCACCACGGCCTTGGCCTGGGTCCTTCACTCCGCAGGGAGATACGACATGGCAAATCTCTCCGTCGTCTTCGTTCTCTTTTGTTTCTTCCTTGAACTACTGATTTAAAGCAAAGCCTTCTTCTATCAGCTGTTTGGTAACCACAGTTGCACTTTTACAGGAAAGACATAAAAAAAAACCCTTGATTCTTTCTTGTTATTTATTAGCTCTCAATGAGTTGGGTCGCTAGCATCTTCCAAGCCAACGGGCTTTCCTGTTTGGAAGGTTCGTTACAGACGCCTGGTTTGAAACACACCTGGTGCACCGCGGAGGTTGTTTTATGGGATGCTGGAGTCATTACTCTCTGGCTAGTGTAACTGCTCCAAACTGGCTCCCGAGCCCTTGCCAACCCAGCCTTCTGTGAGCTATCTCTTGTTTCATTTGACACAGTGTTCCACCTTCAATGCTTCTTGTCTCGGCCTGCAAATCGACCTTTATTCCAGTGACTTCTGGTTCCTTTTAGGTGGAATAGTCCGTACAGGAGGGTCTCTTAAAAGTCACTGGGATGGACATTTCAGAGCCCTTTCAGGATAAATAACCCATGGCTGTGAGTACCAGTACACTTTTTTGTGTTTTTATTTGATGATTTCTCCCCTCTTTATGTGTTGTTTAGGAAACACTTATCTGGATGCTAAGTTTTTAAAACCAATATCCTAAGTTCTCGTTGATGGTTTTATTCTACTTTCTGGGAGATTTCAACTTTATGGCATCACTATGCTATGGGAGCTTTAATTTTGCTATTGTCTTCCCCCCTATCGCCTTCTCTGCTTGTTCCTTTCTTTATAGGATGCTGTTCTTGTTCCATGATGAAGCAACTCTCTTAAGCCCAAGATTAGTGCTTATCATTTTCTTCTGTTTTTCCTCCTCCTCCTTTTTCTTTCTTATTTATCATTTCCTTGATTTTCCTGTATGTAACCTCTCTATTTCTTACAAATTTCTGTCTTTCTTTTCTGTTTCTCCCCTTCAAATGTTTGATGGTTATTTGTGAATCATTTATGCTTAAAGGATGGGCTAAAGTACTGACTGAGAACTCTTTTCTGGAGGAAGAGACTGGAGGAAGGCTTCAATAAAGAGAGGTCTAGCAGCCTTTCTGGGGACTTACAAGGCCAATGTTACATGTGCCTCTTACCTTGAACTGATCAGTATCTACCCAGAGGATTTTCTAATTTTAGGTCTGGGGAGCACAGGCCTGGCTTCTGCTTCAGGGTGTCGTGTTGGGGTCTTACCACACAGAATGAAAACAATTTCCTTCTGCTTTTGTAAATGGCATGCCTTACCCCACTCCCTTACTCTGCCTCCTACCAGAATCACAAAGTTTCTGGGTCATATCAGTGGAAGCATCTTCACAGATCTCCCGAGGTTAGGGTGAGGCTGGGTTTCTGATTTCAAAACATGACAGGAGGAAGCTAAAAGTCTGCCATTGTTTCTAATGAAAAGTCAACTGATCCTTCTATTCTCATCTCTACCCAAGTCTTTGTCTTGATTTATGAGCTTATAAATGCTTTCTGAAATTAATCAGTTGGCTTCTAGCTGGCTCTCCTCTCTCCCCATGCATCACACAAAAGCAGGCACCCAACTTTATGTATCCCATCAGTGCGGTGCCCTGGTTCTATCCCCCTGACATCCTTGGAAGCAGAGCGGATATTGTTCTTCTCAAAGAACTGTCCTGACAATGAAAACCCAGACTCAGCAAAACATGGATACATGCCAGGTTAGTGGCTATAATAGAATCAAAACCACACTAATGAACCTGCCTGCCAGTGGCCCACTGCCACTAACTTGGCATTAATATCACAGCTTACAGAGTGGACATGACATGTCAGTGCTACCCACTGAAACTGGAGACTGGGAGGAGCTGTGACCGGGACCAGTCCTCTCCCCTTTCTCCTGTCCTTGCAAGTACAGAGAGGTATATCTGTCTGATTGGCCAAGGTCAAGGGTTCATAGTCTGGGGAGCTAGAACCTCAGCACTGGTCTTTTATGTGATTTTGGATGTTGGTGACAAAGACTTTTACCAGGGTGACCATTGTAGGAAAGGACCTCAACTTGATAGAAATGAATTCAGATGCTGGTGCACAATACATAATCAAAATCTGCCACTTGGCTGTAGCTGTCTTCTACAGTGTAACCCATAATTGCCTTGATGACTCCAGGAATATATGGATGTAAGAAGAGCTCACAAATAACTGGAATGTGCTTTAAGAAAGGTTCAGATGGAGTTGTGGATGCTCTTCTAGTTAGCTTTAACTGTCAACAAACACAGTGTAGAGTCATCTGAAAGGAGAGCCTTGGTTGAAGAACTGCCTAGCTCAGATTGGCCTGTGGTCATGTACGTGGAGGACTATCTTGATTTTGAATTGGTATAGGAGGGAGGGCCTAGCCCACCATGGGAGGTCCAATTCCTAGGCAGGCGAACCTGAACTGTGTAAGAAGGCCATCTGAGCCTAAGCCCACCTGGAAGCCAGAAAACAGCACTCTCCATGGTTCCTGCTGCACCTTCTCTGACTGTGACATGAGTTCTTTGGTTGGGATTAATGTTGTGTGGGATAGCAAGAAGTTCCTGCCTTGTGCTCTTGTCTTGCTTTCTCTCAACGACAGACTGTGATCTGGAATTGTAAGCAGAAATAGACCCTTCCCCCTCTAAGATGATTCTGGTCACAGCATTTTATCACAGCCGCAGAATAAAAGTAGAAGAACCCTAAGGCGGAGTCTCATCAGAGTGGTCACAGTCCTGGTTTCTGGAGCACATGGATA
The DNA here is from genome assembly GCA_025134845.1 of Neodon shergylaensis. NCBI lineage: Eukaryota > Metazoa > Chordata > Mammalia > Rodentia > Cricetidae > Neodon > Neodon shergylaensis. Next base: position 15,911,545 of record JABTXL010005619.1, on the reverse strand, counting down.
TGACACATATATCTCAACTGAGCTAGAAGGGACCACAGGTGTCACTGAGCCCACAGTGTCCTATCATCTCATAGGTAATCTGCATAAGAAAGAAGAATTGTCAGGCAAGTGTGCTGAGGTAAGGAATGCATCCAGGGACCACTGGGGACTTTCAGGCCTAGCTGGGCAACATAATAGCTTCTTGACCCTAGGAATCTTTCTGTGTCAAAACCAAACAACATGATTTAAATCCTTCAAAATTGGCATTTATTTGCCACACACAAATATTTGTCTTGGTTCTGAATCGCTGCTACACAAATAGCTCTCTTCCCTGGTAAATTCCTCCATGGCAGACACAGGAGCCGTGGCACTTCTGAATCTCTCCAGCTTGACTAAATTCAGACCTGGCAGATGCCACCCATGGTAGATACTTCAGGGCACAGGAGAAATTAGAATTTCTCTTCCATGAGGGAAATGACCTTCTTTCAGCTGCTCCATCAGAACAACAGTTCATAATTACATAGAGCGGCCTTGTCCATACTGAATGTTCTTCCAGTTCTCAGCAGAGGCAAGCGGGCAAATGAGCGAACCGTTCTGTCTCCTGGGGTTTGCTTGGTGAAATGGTGACAAAGAAGGAGTGGCTTCAGCGTTGGTTCCCAGGATCTCATGTGAAAAGACTGTGAACAGGAAATCTCGAGACATTCACACAAAGTCCCAAATATCTTCCAAAATCCATGCACCAAACCTTCTAGAATTCACACATGAATGCAATTAAAACACTTTGCATTGTTTGTTCCATACGTGGCTCTTAGTGTAGAAAATCCTGGACAAATCCTCTCACCATGGCAGGAATGTATGCAGATGGCTGTGGCTGCTTTCATAGAAATGGGTAGAAACAATCTCAGCCCACTAGGCCACGGGGCACAGGGCTGGTGTGCTAAAATCACCATCACACATGACCACAAGCAGCGGGTGAGAGTTCAGAAGGGGGGATCTACCTTCTTGTCCCAGGTTATGCGTGTTCTGGTTCATGAAGCAGCTGTTTCCAGCTTCCCATGACCTTGCCTCTGTGCATCAGCTCACCTTGGGTCTGCTTCTTCTAAGGAAATGTGCTAACGTATTCTGATGCCCAACAAAATAATCTAGGTAGGGGTGTCTCTGCTGCATACCACATTTGTCTGCTGGTAACTGAACCCGTGCCTTGCATATGTGTGTCAAACACTCTGACACTGAGCTATACCTCCAGATCATTCTAGGAATATATTAATCACTCCATCTGGCATCTAAGCTAACATTAATTCTCCCTTGAAGATGATGTCTGGAAGTACATCTTTGGGGAGAATGTTTTTCCAGTTTATCTCAGGTGTGATCTTAACAAACAAGAGACACTATTAGCCTATAAGAATAAATATAAAATATATAAAGCGACACAGAGAAGGGGGGACTTAAAAGTTCAAATAACCATTTATTTTGATAAAAGTAGTGTACTTAATTTCAGCTTTCTGGCACTCCAAGAAGAAATGGAAACATGCTATGACATGGTGCATCATTTATCCATCTGTGGAATATATGAGATAACGTTCAACCAAGAAGCCATCGATCAGGAAAAGGGCATCTAGGAGGCTCATTATTCTTTCTCTGTTTTAAAGAGAAAGGATATCTCTTCTGGAAAATCTGAGATAAAATATTTGAGAAGCAAACAGTAACTCCCCGTGATCCTGTTGCCCTGAGATAACTGATAAGAGGATTTGGAGACTCCTCTACCAGTCTCTCTCTATTGGAAACTATTAAACAGTCAACCGTGGTATCCTCCTGGCTTTCTGCTGAGTTCCCCATGTCAGGAAGAACTCCGTATCCATTATCATATTTACTGGCTCTGCAGACCATGGGCTGGGTGAGCCATAGTTGCTGAACTATTGCTTGCTGTACTTTGGTCCATTTATAGTAATGCATCATGCATCATGAGTATCCAGTGTATAAATGAGATCTCAAGGCCTGGTGACCTATTCAAGGGAGTGAATCCCTGAATCTGGATACACATTGGTGTGTTGCTTTTCAGACCTTCTGAGTGGCAATGGCACTCTACCTCGCTATACCCTCCTCTGGAGCACCGCTTTTGGATCTTTGCTAAATCAATAAAGGACGCAAGTCCCTCTGCCATTTCAATCTGCATTTTTCAAAACCAGTGAGGTTGGAGCTTCTATATTCTGTTGACTTTTCCACTTGCTTTTATTCTTTAGAGATTCCTTGCCCTTTTCTGGATATATATTTTGGGTCTTAATGGTTTTCTTATTGATTTGTATGAATGCCTATTAGGAATATTCATATTGTTATTCTGTCATATTTGCTTCAAACCTTTCCCAACTTGAAGCTCACCTGTTGATTGTGTCTTTGAGTATTACAGGTAAAATGCTAACCTGTAATGAAGTCACGCCTATTAATCGTTTCTATTATGTTTTCATTCGATGCACTCACTTTTAGCCATTCCATCACTGAGCCTTCCTAGAACAGTCTTCTCGGGAACTAGAGTAAAACAGTACCACATTGTTTGCTTTTTCTTATGCTTAGCTGCCTCAGTCAGGAAGCTGCAAATGTGACCATCAGGATTACAATTGGATCCTATGTGTCCCTCAGAACGCATGTACTTGATCCCCAGGGTAGATTGGAAAGTAGTTGATCCTTTAGAAGATGGAGCCTAATGGGCCATCTCTAGGGTATTGGGGGTGTGCCCTCGTAAGAGACTGTGGGACCGTGTCCCTGCCCTCGGCAGTTCTGCTCTGGTATGGTATGCTGCCTGTAGTAGTGAGCGGTGGGCTGCGTCCCGCTGCCCCTCTCCCGGCCGCCTGGCTAGCTTATGCCCTGAAATAATTACACGGAAACTGTATTCTTTTAAACACTGCCTGGCCCATTATTTCCAGCCTCTTATTGGCCAACTCTCACATCTTGATTAACCCATTTCTAATAATCTGTGTAGCACCATGAGGTGGCTTACCAGGAAAGATGTTAACCTGATTCCATCTTGGAGAGGAGAGCTGTGGCAACTGTCTCACTGCCTTCTTCCTCCCAGCATTCAGTTCTGTCTACTCCGCCTATCTAAGCTGCTGTCCTATCAAAGGCCAAGCTGTTTCTTTATTAATTAACCAATGAAAGCAACAGATAGACAGATGACATTCCCACATCAACTGTCTCACTGCAAGGCAATATCACAAGGTCAATTAATTATTCACTGAAACCTTTAAAACAGTGAGCCTAAATGCCCCTGTTCTCTGGGAATTGGTACTGATGGATGGATGAGACAGCCTGCATTTTAAAGTGAGGTTGAATATCAAGTGAAAAGGGGATTACTGAGTGCCCTTCCTAGGAACTAGCAACTTTGGGCATTTTCCCAGATGGACTCCTTGAACCTAACACTTTTCTAATTATAGAAGATGCGGGAAATCGTTCCAACTTTTCCATCATTTTTTCCTCCAATTCCCCCACCCCACCCCCATTACAGAGGCAAAGAATTCCAACATCTGAGGCCACTTGTTTATTTAGGCAGCAAATGCTCAGGGTATCTTGTTTTGACCCAGGAAATCTCATGAAAAACCGTCAACCACAAAACCAGCCATGTTCTTACATTTGTAACCACCTAGAGATCTAGGCCAGTTCTGGGAGAATGATGCTAGCCCCAGTGCTAAACTGGCCATTCTTGATTTAGAACAAAGGAGGCAAAAGGGAACATTACTTCCGGCACTAAACAGATGGTGAGAATGTCCCAGGTGGCCGCTAATTAGAGCACTCCCAGAAAGACGGGGCATTTCAGTAGCAAGTTTGGATGCTCTGGCCTGCCTTGTTCCAGAGTTTCCAGTCCTGATTATCATTATCATATTTATCCTAAAAACACTGCTGTGTGTTCAACAGAGACACATCAAAGAGATGGATTCTACAGAATAATATCAGCTGGCCATTGGTGAGGGGGGCTGGAAGGCAACCAGTGAGAGATTGGCAAACGGTTCAGTTGTTATCCGCATATGGAGACATACAAGGGGTCCAGGTCATGAGAGAACAGCATCTCTCCCCTCTTCTGCACCACATTTGACTAGGATATGCTGTGGGAGAGCCTGGGAACATTTCATCTGGACATGCTCCTGTTTTTAGATTTTGCTGTTCTTTTTCTTCCTCTTCATGTTCAATTTTTGACATTTCACCCACAAGGGAAACTGAACAGGCACAACCTTTTAGTTTCCCCAGCTCTACGCTACAGAAGGATTTTCTCTGGGAGTCTTTGGCTCTGTCTCACTACATCAACAGGACTTTTTGTTTTCCTATCCACATACCCCTCCCTCTGTCTGTATAATTTCATGAGGGCTTAATTTCATCAGGTTTTAAACAAAGATGCATTTGATGAGTATGAATGAAAATGGCAGGAGGTAAATTCACAGGTCAAATGCATGAAATTCTTAGAGTTGCCAGAGTTGGAGGGTTGCCTAGTGCAAACCTGGATTGTTCTGTAAGAAAGGGCTTGAAGTGCTGTAAACGCTCAGTTAAAATGTATGAGCAATAAATGCTGAGTTACAGAGCTCGGAGGGGGCGATTTAGGGGCCTTTCTCAAGCTCATACTGTGAGTTTCTTATCCCATAGCAGGTTCTGAGAAGAACACAAAGTTCAACAAATATGTAAGAAACAACAACATTCAACTATTTTGCAAGCAGCAAAGGAGATTAAGTGTCCCCATGTCCTGAGTTACAAGGCACAGACACTGGAGACCAATGCTGGAGCTGCTACAGTGAAATGCTTGCACCCTCAAAGCAGAACCCAGTTAGTCAAACCGATGGAGAGGTGGCCAGGTCTTTGGAAGAGAAGCACATGAGACACTCCTTAAGTGGTACCCTGCTGCTCCCTATCTGCTTCCCTCAAATCGCTCCCAGGTCAGCCTTGCTCGACTCATACACTGACAAACATAGACTGATAGGACTTTCTGTCATTTAAGCAACCCAGCTCTATCCCTGGTGCATGAGCCAGCTTGCTGCAGCCCTTTCCCTATGGTGGGATGCCATGCTCAGCCTTAATGCAGCCGGGAGGAGTTGGTCTTGCTCCAGCTTTATGTGCCAGACACTGATGTCTCCCCATGGAAGCCTTTACCAGTGGGAAGAGTGGATAAAGGGTAGCTGGGGGGGGTAAGTGGGAGGAGAAGAGGAAGGGAAAACTGTGGTTGGAATGTAAAATGAAATATAAAAAATAAAAATAAAATAAAATAAACAGAATAGCCCAGGTGGTACATACATGTAATTCCAGTGCTCAAGAACCAGAAACAAGACGATGTCTGTGCGTTTGCAGCCAGTTTGTTCTCTTTATTTAGAGAGTCCCAAGACAGTCAGGGCTACGTACTTAGACCTTGTTTTAAAAAGATTAATAAAAACAGATGAAATATAAAGAAAAGGAAAAGGGAAGAAATCCAACTCACTTCTTGCTGCTGCTGGTACTTAAAAGTTCCCAATTCCAGAATCAAAAATGATGAATCATTTGTCTGCTAGGCGATATCCAAAGCTAAGTCTGAATAAATCTTCAAGTCCAAATATTGACTTCACTGTCCTACCAATGAGGAGGCTACTGTAGGATTCTAAACACTTGTACCAGAAAAACAAAAGGCATTAATTCATAGAGCCGTTGTTTTCCTACTGAAGCAGGAACCTGAGGAAAATACATTTCCAGATCCAGAGTGGGTGGGCTCAATTCAGGATGGACTAATCACCTATTGAAGAGATGGGGCAAGAGTGTACGGAAGACTCATGTCGCTCCTACCATTCTGTGCCAGGAGCCCAAAAGACTTCCTCCTAGTGAATAAGTCATGGTTGCCTTGAACATGAGAGAGGAACATGACCACTGGTCAGGGAGAACAGGTATTCAGGAGTCAAATCAGAAGTCTCATGCATGGTCATGCCAAGGCCCTGAGTAATGCCTAGAAGAACTGTGTGGTCTTTCTTGAGAATCCATTTCAAAATGACAAGAATGTTTCTAGAATTATTTCCCACTTCCCTTTCACTATTAAATGCATACTCATTAATGTAGTGAGTCCCAAGACCCTATTTCATTAGCACCTTTGTCCAAATCATTACTGAGCACTTGTGGTGTATTGTTGCCATTGTGTAGCTGATCTCTCGCAGAGGGAACTATCTGATAAACATCTGCCGGAGAAGTGGGTGGGCTTGTGTGTGAGCGTGTTTCTGGTGCTACCTTGAGACACCTGAAACTCCCGGTGCACTGGACTACTTTGTTTACTTGTTTTCAGCATTTGCTGAATGCCCTGTTATGTACCAGGATATGTTCTCAAGACTGGAGCAAATCTGGACATGGCTGAGCATGTGTGCAAACGCTGGCAAGGTTCATACCGAAATGCAGTCAGTGGGAAGATGTGCAGAGAAAGATCACAGGGAGGGCTAGGAAGCAGTGAGAACTGGTTGTTCAAAGTTATCTCCTCTTATAACAAGCCTCCTGGGGGGATCTCAAGGGTTTCACAAAAGTAACCATCTGAGATGCACTCATAGTACCTAAGAACCTCCCATCTTTAGAGTCCACAGGATTTACTACTATATCTCCTCCAAGGGTCAAGCTTTTACTCATGTGAACCCCTGGTCAGACAAAACACAGCAAAAGTAAGTCCCATTTCCTTGGGGAAATGTTCTATATTTTATTTGCCACATTGTCAGGTTATATTTTATGCTTGGAGAATTTCTTAAATCTTGTAACCAACACTCTTTGCCCAGTATTTTGCTTCTAGGAGTCTTTCCTGATTGCACAGACAAAAGTGGAGCCACTAATTTGGGCACAAATATAAGCATGAGAATGAAGACTTGAATTCAGATCCCCAGCAAGCAAGTGAAAACCTGGGCATGGCAAAGTGGACTTAGAATCTTAGTACTGGGTATGCAAAGACAGGAGACTCCTAGGGGCCCACAGGATAGCCAGGCTAGCTGAATCAGTGAGTTCCAGGAAGAGACTCTACTTCAAAATACAAGGTGAAGAACAACTGAGGAAGGCATTCTGACATTGACCTCTATATGCCTGCACACACATGTAAATGAGTGCACACACCTACAAATGTATACACATAGTCATGCACACAAAGAGAATCATGAAAATGATAATAAATATACCAAATATTAATGATATGCCTGAGCAATAAAATTATATTTTTCTTTATGTTTTCAGTATTTTGTAATATATGTCCAGTCAGCATGCAATTTTTTTTTTTATTTTCGAGACAGGGTTTCTCTGTAGCTTTTGGTTCCTGTCCTGGAACTAGCTCTTGTAGACCAGGCTGGCCTCGAACTCACAGAGATCCTCCTGCCTCTGCCTCCCGAGTGCTGGGATTAAAGGTATGCGCCACCACCGCCCGGCTATGCAATTGTTTTATAATTAGCAAAAGTATAACATAAAAAATTTCAATTTTGGGGGTATTGATAATCAACATTTTCCTCTACTTTTTTTTATAGGCACAGACAGGTGGCCTTCTCTCCCATTCTTAGGAGTGGTTCTGAAAGTAGTAGTTATTTTTTAAAGTGTTACAGAATGTTCAAAGGAAGTACTGGTTTTGAAAGTTTACTCCTCAATGCAAATCTGGAATTGATAGCAGCCTTTATTCTTGGTATACCCCAATTCCCAGTAAAGTGAAGAGCAGTTCCAGGATTTCTCTTTCACTGACATCCTTTGCCAAGTTCACAGCAGTGTCTCGGTGAGCACAGAGTGCAGAGACAATGATGGACTCTACTGTTAAATGGGCAAATGAACTCAACAGACAGTTCTCAAAACAAGTACAAACAGATAACAAATACATGAAGAAATCTTCACAACACACCCAGCCATCAGCAATTGAAGCTGAAAATGAAACTGAAAACTATGCTGAGATCCCATCTTACTCTGGTTAGAAAACGAACAAAAGCAATGCTGGTAAAGATGCTGGGGGAGAAATAAACCTTCTACACTACTGTGGGGAATATGAGTCAAAGGAGCCACTATAGAGATCAATGTGAAGGTTCTACAACACAATGACAAATAGAACTACCAGCTGATCAGGCCAGTCCACTTCTGTGACTGAATGAATTTAAGTCAGCACACAACAGAGATGCTGCACACTAACGCTCACTATGGCACCAATGAAATAGCCAAAGAATGGAACCAGTCCAGATGCATCCAACAGATGACAATATTTAAAAATGTGATATAATATTTGTATATATGTATACATAAAATATATAATATGCATGTTGTATGTATGTATGTATATATGTACACATATGTGTACATACAATGGAGTTTTATTTGACCATAAATAAAGGAATTGTGCTATTTTGGGGAATATGACAGAACTGGATCACACACTAAGTGAAATTAAACAGATACAGAATGACAAGTGTTGCATGTTTTCCCTCACACTCCAAATGTGTATTAAAAACAAATGAAAGTAGAGGGAGAACCATTTGAAAATAAGGGAGAAACCAAAGGGGGGAGACAATGAGGGGACAATGGAGGGGGTCTATGATCAAAGTACATTATATACATATACAAACATGTCATAATGAAACCTAGTTTTACACAGTTACTCACACATTAGTAATAAATTTAAAAAAGAAACATATTCTTGCCATTATATCTTTACCAAAAGACTGAAGACTCATTGATAAAATGAAAAATCTATTTCTGTGAAGCAAGAAGGAAACCTAGCACATACTATGATCATCATCATTGTTGGTTTTTAGGTGTTTTTTTTACTTTATGCCTGAGAGTAATCAAAAGTAAAAATCCCCTAAAATAGACATTTATGTGGCTCGTTCATCTTCCTTGAAGCTCTTCATCTGCTGCCTCCTTCCTGCAGTCCTCTGAAGCCAGGAGAGCTTTGTTGTTATTTTCCTTTCTCTGTTTCTGACATGAAAGCCATCTCTGCCCTGCCAGGTGGCCTCCCTCAATGCCCGGAGCAGCTGGAGCAGCTGGAGCAGCTGGAGCAGCTGGAGCAGGCTCCATCAGAGCATAGCCTGTCCCTTCCTCAACTCCCAGGAGAGAGACAGAAATGAGGACACAGCTTTGGGAAACAGAACATCTGAAAATGACAGATACTTTCCATTTGAAGGGCATTTCCAACTCTTCAGAAATTTCTCACCTCCATTTGTTTAATTGCCCATCCCTCAAGAATTCCTAACTCTTTCTAAGCCATAAACTTCCCACTTTTCAGTGCTCTGTTCAAGTTCCCCCTCCCAGAATGCCCTACCTTCATACCTATGGGCTCTAAAACAAATGAATGATGGTATAGCAAGTAGCCACTTGTTCGTTCTGGCCACCCACAACTGAAATAATCACATAGAAACCATATTATTTAAATCACTGCTTGGCCCATTAGTTCTAGCTTCTTATTGGCTAACTCTTACATATTAACTTAACCCATTCCTATTAATCTGTGTATAGCCACATAGCAGTGGCTTACCGGCAAAGTTCCCAGGGTCTGTCTCCAGTGGGGGACTGCATTCCTTCTCTCTGACTCCGTCTCCTTCCTCCCAGCATTCAGTTTAGGTTTCCTCGCCCACCTAAGTTCTGCTCTATCAACAAGCCAAGGCAGTTTCTTTATGCATTAACCAATAAAAGCAACACATAGACAGAAGCACCTCCCACATCATGATGGTTCTTCGGAGCCTCCATTGTTCCTTTATTTATAAATTCACTGAGTTCTACTTGTCTGTGCAGCTTTTAGAAATCAACCACTTGATAACAAGTAATAAGTATTGCAGAGGTAAGCAACCCTGGAATGTTTTCATCCCTTGCTAGACTAAAAGTTTTTGAAGGAAGGAGGGGAAATCCTATTTGTTCAAATGCACCAACAAGGTTCTCACATCTAAATACTAACTAGGCACAACCCTGCTTAGCTTGATCAGATGTACTCAGGGTTGTTTGGTAGAGCTGTCACAGGTCTTATTAAGAATTTTTGAATTGAGCTGAACTGACTCTCCAGATGAAGACTGAAAAGTCAATTATTTTAGTCTTTGCACAGATATTAAAGGAAAGAAGAGGCAGAAGAGCTGTAAAATCCAAGTTCCTCAATTCTAAATCAACTTTGCTAATCCTTAGTCATTTCACAATTGCTCTCACACACAAGTACAAAAATACTTTACATAAAATTTCTAAGAAGAAATATTCCAGATGGGTTATGATTTGGTAACAACAGTCAAGTTGTCTCTGTGTCACCTTTCTCCTTCCATCCCTCCCTCTTTCTCTCCCCCCATACAAATAGTAACACATGTTTAAGAACAGTAGGCATTCTGCTAAAATACTAAGACCTTTCAGTTGAATACCCCAATGTTCTCAAAGTTAGGTAAGCCTAAGATTGAATTTTAAAGACTTTTCAAGGCAATCAAATAAGGAAGAAAGGATAGACACAAGATTTTAGCAGGCTCCACGAAACAATTCAAAATCAGATTTTCAGAAGTTCCCTTTTGAAATCCATTTGCTGACAGAATCTTTATTAATATAATCCTCACCACAGGAAATCAGTCCCTGAACAAACCTGAATGCATTTCCAAATCTGTGTGTTAAAACCACTTCATTATTTTACCCAAAGTCGCTGCTACAAATAACTTAAACCACACCTTCACGCTATCCTAGCCCAGTATGCACATCCATATTAGCTCAAAACTGTGTCTTCAGATAAGTAAAATTTATTTGAGTAGAAATAAAATGACAATTCTTTAAAAACTTCTCAGCTTAAACTTATTGGAAGCCATGCTACGGCACACTAGGAACTAAGTGATTTGTGTCACAGTGATGGGCAATGAGAATGCAGAGGAGATAGCAACTAGAAGGGTATACAGAGTTCTGTTTCTATGAGACTATGGCCAGCTGCTTCGCTGGCTGTTTAGCTTTGAAGATGCTTTCATGTATGATGGGTCATTGGTGGCATTTTGCCTATGTCTCCCTTCTCTACCCCAAAATCAAAAGGTGCTTTAAGCAGGTAGGAGGATACTCAGCAGCATTTTGTTTTCTAAGACATAGAAGTTTTTTTTTTGCTTTTTGTTTTTTTTTTGGTTTTGTTTTTTTTTTTTTTTTTGCTTCTACATGTAAGTTTTATTTTGCAGAGGGAATGAATGAAAAGAGGGAACTGAGGCTGACTTGTGGCATGTGGGGGACGTGGTTTTCCTATAGAGCTGTTGGAAGGAAGGCACGGAAAGAATAGGTTCCAAGGATTCAGTGCAGTCGCATCAACTGCATGAAGGAATTTTTTTTTTATTGGAACACCCTTCATTGAGCATGGGAGAGACTCATGACCAGGGCTGTGGAGAAACACACTGGATCTTGGAATCAAGACTACAGACTGATGGAGGAAGGTCACTGGTTAAGTAATAAAGAAACTGCTTGGCCTCATAGGTTAAAACATAGGTGGGAGGAGTAAACAGAACAGAATGCTGGGAGGAAGAGGAAGTGAGCTCAGACTCAACAGCTCTGCTCTCTGGAGCAGAGATGCTATGCTCCCCTCTCCCGAGCAGACGCGATAGCTCCTCTCAGAGGCAGACATGATGGAGCAAGCCGCCAGGTCAGACATGCTGAATCTTTCCCAGTAAGACCGATGCTACACAGTTATTAGAGATGGGTTGATCAGGATATCAGAATTAGCCAGTAAGGGCTAGAGCTAATAGGCCAAGCAGTGCTTAAAAGAATACAGTGCCCGTGTAATTATTTTGGGGCATAAGCTAACAGGCGGCCGGGGTGCTGGGGATGCAGCCCCCCCCCCCCCGCTCCTAAGACAACAACAGACATACTGAGGTTGGTGACATACATAAAGGTGATTCCTTACTTTTGGCTGGAAACCACTCTGTGTGCAGAGAACTCTCAGCCATTCTATGTGTGCCAACTAGTGATCCCTGGGCAAGGGTGTCTTTATTATCTATCTGTTCAATATACTCTAAGAATTTCATAGGAAGAAACTGTGGTTCTTTTTTACTTTATTTTTTATTTTGTGTTTATTAGTGTTTTGTCTGTCTGTCTGTCTGTCTGTGTACTTCATGTGTGCCTGTTGCCCCTTGAGGCCAGAAGAGGGCATCCGATCCCACACAGTTGAATTTATAGGTGATTGTAAGCCACCTTATGGCTTCTGGGAACCAAATCTAGGTCTTCTGCAAGTGCAGTAAGCATTCTTAACCACAGAGCCATCTCTCTAGCCCCAGGATTAAGGCTCTAGAAGCAAGGCTCTACAGACAAGCAAATTCTTCACCACTATAGCACTAACAAGCTCAGGAGAAACTTAGATCACTTTTCGTTCATGCCTGTTGAAAGAATAGCCACCCAACTGGGCAGAGCCCATCGCTTATGCAAGTGGTCTTCACTGTGTCAGCCATGCCAAGGCTCAGGTGAAGGATGGCATGCAAATGATGAGAGAAGCTCAGGTGAGCAACAGACTACACCTGACTGGTCACCATGGCAACCACACTGGCTCATACTAAGGTCCACATAGAACTAGACTGAAGCAAGAGGCCATGATCCACAAATGCATAAAGGAAGAGGCTGGTGGAAGGCACAGAAAGAACTACCATGCATACCTCGCCCCCAAGACACAGGTGACTTTTCCTTTGGTAATGTAGTTCAAGCTGTACTCACCAAGTACTTAACACTCGGTGACTCCGTAATCACCTCTCCATTTCCTTATGTGACCATGACAACTGGATAAAGCAAACTATAAAAATAGTTTCTTTCTATTCACAGTCCTGTCATAAGAACTTAAGGATTTCCAAAATTAGAGTGTCGATGAGCTTGTCTAGCCCAACAGTCCACGGGAGTGTGAGCTCATAAAACCGAGCTGCGGAAGAGGTTATGACTTACTGTGTTAATTGATATGCTCCCGGCTTCCAGGAGCATACCTGACATGTACCTGTGGTTCCAAAAATACCTGATGGGCAAAATGGAATTCTGAATCGAGATTTGGAGCTTTTCTTCTGCAATAATGTGATACGGCGCCACTTTGCATTGGAACCTCGGCCATTTCCCATGTATGCTTTGGGCTTCAGGTTCCTCAGGTGTGAGTTAAGGATTGCCTCTAGCAGTGTCTTCTACCTAACTTGATGTTCAGACACAAAGCTTGCTGGGGTCTCTTTCCCTTAGGGATACATAGGAAAAGTGAGCATGCCTTCATCCACTGCACTGTGACAGTTACTTAAAAGACTGACTATGAAAATCCACTGCTAATAACAAAAGGCTGGAAAAGTTACTGGGATCTCTTGTCCCTATAGGCTCTACTACAGGACTAAAAATAATCTCTTAAGGTTTGTTCTAGCTGTAGTGTGTGTGTGTGTGTGTGTACACGCGCGCATGCATGTGGGCACGTACACGTGTGTACATGCGTGTATGTATATCTTGCATGCATATATGCATGCTCACATATGTGGAGGCTTACGTGTCTCCCCTTTGTCTGTCTCTGTCTCTCTTTCTCTGTCTGCCTCTGTTTCTGTCTCTCTCGCTGTCGGCTTATCCTAAGGATCTCTGACTTCACCTTCTGAATTCAGGGATTACGTGGAAGTCTCCACTCAGCATCTACTTTGGTCCTGGGTTCCAACAAACTCCAGTCTTCATGCTTGCATGCTAAGAGATTGACCCACAATGTTGCATTGTTAGTCTTATAACTTACAGAAGATCTTTGCTTCTCCAGGGCCAGCATCCATGCTGTTCCTTCGAGCTGGAATGTTCTCTCCTGCCCACTCACTCTTGCAACTCTGCCAGACTAATTTCTACTCAAAGTTACTTCCCCAGGAAGGTCACCTGTCACCTTCAGGTGAGTCTGAGCCCTGTTGCTGGCTCTCACAGGACTCTGCCCTGTTAATGATGGTACTTGCACGGTCGTAATTAAGTAAATCAATGTAATTATTGGTCTGACGTCTGTTCCTCTTCCTAAATTATCATCTCCTCATCTTCCTGAGTATGAAGGTGCAGACTGTGGCTGTGTCCTCAAAGATGAACTCATGTTTTAATGACTGCTTCCTGAAGAAATAAATGAATGAATGACTAAATAGCAGGCACTCTGGTGGCAGAGACCTGCGATCCTAGCCACTCAGGATGCTGAGCAGAAAGGTCCTAAGTTAAAATTGGCCTGGACTATGGAGTGGCTTGAGGCCAAAGTTGGATACTTTCTGAGACCTCTGCCTCAACATTAAAAGTAAAACAGAAAACAAAAGGCTGGAGGCATAGCTAAACAATGGAGTGGGGTAAAGAGTAGCACATGTAATGCTTGATACACACACACGATCCATGGGGGGGATTGAGAGATGGAGGAAATAAAATATATTGCATATGGGTTGCACAAATTGCATCCCACACAGCTTATTATGTTGGACAAACCTACGGGTTCTGGTGACTCATTTATCTTAGAAAAGATGAAGAAACAACACTGGCCCTTTGAAAGAGCTCACTCCCTTGTTCTACGTATCTCACAATGTCAGTCCAGTGGCTCCTCTGAAGCATCTCAAACAACCCTGGGATACATCCTGGGTTACGTAATGTGAGACTCTTCGAGCCACATGTGTTAAGCGGATTCACAGTGATTAAGATTAAATAAGATAACAATTCAGTGCACTCACAGTAGCCCATCGTTTACTGCTCAAGAGTCAACCACGGCTGTAGATGCTACCATACTCCCCACACTACATAGATCATTTCTACCAAGACACACAGGCACTGCCCTGGGCCCTCCGTCTTCAGCTCTGCACATTCCATGTTTTGGGTCATCTACCTTGTTCCCTACTTGGGCTTTCTCCTTTCTAACACCATAATGGCACCTTTTTACAGCCAAATAGTTACCACTGATCTTTTCTAAAATGGTAGAAACAAGAAAGGTTTTTAAATTGCTCATTTGTCAAATAAACCAAGTTCTCTGGTTTCCCCCTTCTGCCCAACAGATATAATGCCCCATGAGGTTTTTGTCATTTTCATGTTCTTTTCTGAAAACAACTTGCCTTCGAGGTTGGCCCTCCAACCTCTGTCATTCCATCACTGGGTCGCCTCATCCAATGTCTCTTTAAGGATGCAGTCTCCTTTTCAAGGTGTCCTGACTATGTGGTGTCCACAGTAAATGTTTGGTTGGCTTCTCGCCACGTCTATCCTTCTGACGACATAAGTAGTTCCTTGTTGTAAATTTCTGAGACAGGGTCACGTGTAACCCAGATCAGTCTTAAACTTGGCTTCCTTTAGCCGCCACCTCCTGAGTGCTAGGAGTTATGCATCATATGTGGTGCTGGAGATCAACCTAGTGTTTCCTGTATTACAGTGAAGCTCTCAATCAACTGAGCTCCATTTTAAAGCCCTTGGTTAGGTTCTTTTGGAAGCCAAGCTTTGGGTGGTTGAGCCACTGCTCCAGCATCTGCATTAATCTCTCACAGTCACAGGACAATGAAGAATGACTGGAGAGAAAAACCTAGCAAATCTGCTTTCCTGGACTGAGCCTTCTTCATTTGCTGCCTATTCTGGCTGAGATCATCATGGATTTGATTATTTTGCAATCCTTTCTTTCAAGGCTTCTGTCTAATCTTTAGATTAGAGCCTAAGAGCAGTAATTCTTTCTTTCCTCTTTCATAACATTGCATTAAAGAGGGATTTCTGCCTTTCCGAAGGGTTGTAACTGGTTCACAGGTAGCCTCTCTCTTAGCTTCGGTTCTCCCAGAGGCAGACGCCAAGACAAAACTATACAGGCGAACAATGTACTATGGGGGCTGAGACCAAGAAATATGACTAAGAAACAGAAGGACAAGAGAGTGAAATGATGACGACGAATAAAAGGCGTGTTGGGGAGCCAGCCCCTCTAAGCACACGCAGGTCCTAACTCCATGTGACTCAGAATATGTGAGCTAGGGTTTGCACCAGCCCCCAGAGGCATTCGGCGAGGGTGATTCCCAGACCTAGTGGTATTTTTCCACATTCCACTGGACAGGCATAGTGTCCTTTGTTAGTCACAGAAAGCCCTCCAAGGAGGGCGGCCCTGCATGCATGGGTGGAAACTGGACCCTATAAATGTGTACAATTCATACATGCAAATGGGAGAAGTGCAGGTGCTGGAAGTCAGGACACGGATGGGGATGCCCTGAAATGGCAAGGCTCTGGCCAGGGCCCTGATCGTACCATGCCACCTTCAAACAGGTTCCTAACCTATCTGTACCAGGGATCCTTGGGGAAAGACACTTAACCTTTCCATTGACTAATGAAGGGACAAAAGTAGATGGTTTCCAAGGTTATAAAGACCCTGTAGCCTCTCTGAGGCTTTGGATTAGCTTCCAGGTATCCAAGTGGATGCTGTACAGCATCTCTGACCTGCAGTACACCATCAGATACAATAGGCTTCTTGGCCCATCTATCACTTGTTTGTTTGATGTCTGGGTTCCCCTGCGACTCCAGGAAAGCCTGAGCTGCAGCCTGTTTCCACTGTGGAGAATGTTCTGAAAGACGACAGAAACTAAGTCATCTGTGGCACCTCTATGAACTTCAGGCAACTGTGAGACACTCCCTGAGAAAGCAATAAAGGTCCATCTCTTTTAGACCTCTGACCTAAAAGAAGGACATGCACTATGTGACTGAAATGTTCTCAGCACTTGACATCCATCAGCTTACACACTCTGACATCAGTCCTGTGAACTAGGACTAAAAGTTGAAAAACCAAGGCAGAGGTTTCAACATTTGCCTAATATCCAGCTGTTAGACAGTACTAGCGCACTATAAATAAACAGAAAACACACAATCATCTTAATAGACTAATAAAAAATTATCTGATGAAATCAATATTCATTTTCAATAAAAAAATTCTCAATAATCTAGTAATAGAGAAGAACTCCTTCACTTGATAAATGATACCTACAAAAATTCCTACACCTTATATCTTATTAAAGAGATAAGACTGCATCCATTTCTCAAAAAGAATAGGCAAGACAAGGTTATCTATTCTTTCTACTTAAGCTAGTGCAGTAGGGAAGAAAAATAAATAAAATTAGAATAATATGTAGAATATTTATACATGTATGATACAGAAAATAGAACAAATATAATTATAAGGACAAAGTAAAAAATGCTCATTATTTACAGACATTGTGGTCCTTTGTATAGAAAACCTAATGCAGTTAATGAAAATCTATTAGAAGTAACACACGAGTTTTGCAAGGTTATAGAACACAAAATAAATATACAAAACCTATTGTGCCTCCATGCTATCAACAGACAACCAAAACAAAATTAAAATGTCAAAACTAAAAGAAAGTTTAAAAGCAATATATTTAGCACTAAAACTTTATAATCAGGAGTAAGTCTGATAAGAGGTATACAAAATCTGTATATTGAAAACTACAAAAAATTGCTGAGAGATGCTAAACACCTAAGCGATGGGGAACTGTGCCATATTAATGTCATGACGCAGAATCATGCTGCCAGTTCTCTCTAATTCAATTTATATATTGAAGAAGCCTCAATCAAAATCCCAACAGGCTTTCTTTTTCTTTTTAAGAATAAAAATTCAGTCCCTTTTAGTTAAATGATGAGGCAAACCAACAAGGAGTTTTATGAATTTCATAATAAACTGAATGAAAATTATTATTGGGGGAGGAGGGGGAAGGTTTCAAATATCAAAATAAATAAAACATCAAGATTTGAAAGAGGTCAAGACAGAAGAATCGTGCAACACCTAAAATTTAATAAAAACAGCATATAAAAAAAATAGTGCCCCCCCACACAGGTGGCTCTTTCCCTTGCTTCTTGAGGGAGAGCAACCATGCTTCTTACTTCCTGCTAGCATCTTCCTTCCTTTTGGGATTTCACTTCCTGTTACTGCCCTGCATCCTCAGGGAGCAAAGCTATGGCGTGCTACCCCTGCTCTTCCTTGTGCCCACATGGCATAAAAACTTAAGAGCCCTTTTCAACATCATGGATGCAAAGTAGGTTACTTCCTGGAAGCTTCCTACTTATATAAGAGATAAAAGAGACTGGCTATGTTTGCAACCTTTAGCTCTATAATCTTTACCTCGCTGCCCTCACCACCTTCATTTCCACAGTAAAGAAAAGGCATGTCACTCCCCTTTGTAACCACTGGAAAGGCTAACATTTGTAAGGTAAAAAGGAGCAAGGCATAGGGGGAAAGCTTCTGAAAACAACAAATGCTTGCCTTATAAACTGATGTTAGAACTTTATTTCCCCTCAATGTGTGTAAGCCCTGCTAAACTCCTGGGCTCAAGGCTAGTTTGCTTTCCAACTGCTGTATTCTCCCATTAGTCTGTTATCGTGATTGGAGGGCTGGGCTTTGCTATGCCACCTCAGAGGCTATGGCATACATTGGCGAGCATCTAACTGGTTATGCTGGAAACAGAGCTTATTTGGAAAGGATAAAAGCATATGGCTTGTAGGAAAAGACTGGGCAATGAGAAAAAAGGAATGTACAGTTTAAGGGTTTCAAGTCTACAGATTAAAAATAGGCCAGATGTAGGCGGAGGGAAAATCTGAAAGGCACATCTAGACTGTGTTTAAATTGAGACCCAAAGAGTTGATTCTACAGCGTTGGGTTGATATGTATGAAAAGATGCAAATGTTTACTAGCAAGTCTTAAGCGTATGTGTCGAGTGTTTATAACGTCTACCATGGAGTCAGGTTAATCGCTACTTTCTCATGTAGTCTTCAGTCCATTATCCTCTAAATCCTGTCCCACCTGTATTAACACTTAGCCAGGTGTGCATAAGCTTAGCCCCTCCTAACAGGTAGGGAAGTAATTAGATCTACACCTATGAGGAGAGGCTGAGGGGGGAGATACTCATAGTGAGCATGTTTTATTCCAATCACATGCATGGCTCAATGCATGGCTGCTATGACTCTCTTGAAGTGCCTGCAGCATATTATATTTGCCATGTGGATGTAGCTACTGCAGCACGTGGTATTCATGATGCTGGCCATCTGCCCTGAGATAGCTGGGTGTGCAAAACACACTGGGGTTTGAAAACCAGAGATTAAAAAAAAGGAGGACTTAAGAACATCATCAATAAATTTTGTATTATTTTCATGTAGAAATGAAACAGTTTTAATAATGGGAGAAATCAAATATTCGGTTCAGGTCACTTCATCTGCTGCCTTTTATTTTATTTAAAGTAGGTGTCAGAACATGTTTAATGTTTGGCTGTGGGTCTGCATCTGTTACAGTTGTGTGGCTTGGTCCTCTTGTGGAACTCCTAACAGTGAGAACAGGGACTGTCTCTGACTCTTTTATTGACTTTTGGGACCCTACTCCTCATACTGGGTTGTCCTGCCAGTATGGGGAAGTTCTTAGTCTTACTGCAACTTAATTGCCATGTTTTGTTGATACTCATGGGAGACCCATCCTTTCCTGAACAGAAATAAAGGGGAGAGGGGAAGTGGATTTGGGGGGTAGGAAGAAGGGACTGGGAAAAGAGGAGGGAGGGGAAACTGCAGTTGGGATGTAAAACAAACAAACAAATGTATTTGTTAAAGAAAGAAAACATGTAAGTACATTGCATGTCTTGCATTCTTGGAGAGCTGTCCTGAATGGTAGGGATGGATAGCTTCTGTGACCTCACTACTTGGTCTATTTTAAAAACAACATGAAGAGCACATTACTAAGAGTCAATTTTCGCATTGAAAGAAGTATAATCCCTGCAGGAGCCAAGCTATTTGGCATTTCCCTTTTCAGAGCTATAAACGGTTACCTTCATGGCTCACTGTACAACCTTCTTCAGTGACTACCGATTACTGATGATCCCCAAGGCTGTTACTGCTACTGAATACCATTCCTACTCTTTAAAACCAGCATATCATTGGGGGGGGCTAGTAGGCAGAAAAATTTGAATAGACAGACCCCAAACTGTCACCCCAAACCATTAGCTCATGCCTCGCCACCCCTTACCGTATTCCAATGGTTCAAACATACTTTTTCAATATTCCCCAAACGCATTACAATTTTCATGCTTCCCTGTCCTTTAAACATATTTTCTACTTAGAATATGACTTCCTTTCTCTGTCTGCAAAACTCCCACTCAGATATTAACATAACACAGACACCTCCTCCTATGTAAAATAAATCTGTTCTGATCTTGTAGTTCTCCACTTTTATCCTTTGATCACTGTGGTGTAGCTAGGTTTCATTGCAATTGTTTGATCATGCGAGCAGAGTCCAGGTCATGTCATCTGTACCATTCTCTGCTGGTGTGTTGTTCATACATGTGTCTATGTGAACCTTTGCAAACACAATTACACGAGAAAGAGAAATCAAGGAGAGTTATAGATCAGATATTTTGGCATATATCTACCACTAGATAGGTATAGTTCAATAAAAACAATACAAATATGATAAAATACATATACCCAGAATTTTCTACCACAACCATTTGTGAGTGGACACCTCAGTAGGGTTAGCTGCATTCACATTGTACAACATTCTCAGAACTGAAAGTGTAGATCCATCAAACTGTAAGTCTTTGTGAGTCTTCCTTCCAGCCCGTGACAACCAGTGTTCAATTCCCTGTCCTTGTGAGCAGGGCCACACAAAGTACCTCTTATAAGAAGAATCATATAGTATTTGCCTTTTCACAACTGGCCTATTCTTCAAGGTTCATATACACTGCCACATGCATCAGAACATTCTTGTACATAGACACTACAATGTGTTTTTCAGTCACCCATCAGTGAACACAATGGCTGCCTCTACCTTTGGCTACTGTGTTGCTGCGGATGAAGGTATTGCAACTAGAGTCTTTGCTTTCCATTCTTTAGGAATATGCCTAGAAACAGAGTTGCTGGTTCATGTGCCAATTCCATTTTGAATTTTAGAGAAATTTCAACAGTGACAACATCATCGTACACCTCTTCCCCTATTACACATGTTCCAATTTATCCTCTGACTTCCCAGTCATTTTCCTTTTTTTTTCTTTTTTTCTTCTTTCTTTCTTTCTTTCTTTTTTTTTTTTTTGTGATAGATCAGCCATGCCCCTGGTGTGGGGTGGTTTTCATTGATCAAGATTTTCTCAACAACTTCTGACATTAAGTATCTCTTTGTGCAGTTGCTAATAACTTGTAGATCATCTTTGAAGAAATGTCAATCTAAGTCCTTTGCACACTTTACATTGAGTTTATGATAGCTTGTTTATAATCTGTGGGTTTTAGAAGTGCTTTCTATATTCTAGATAAGCTGTTTATCAGATAAATATTTTCCAGTCTCTTTTTACTCTATTTGCAATGTTATTTCATTAATGGAGCCTTCTAACTTTGATATGATTCAAATTATCTGTTTGGACTTGTGTTGTCTATATTTTATTAGCCTTATATATGAGGAATCACTGATAAATCCAATAATCCAATGTCACGAACTTTCCCTCAGTGTTTTAAAGTCTTACGCTTTGTGTTTGTTTCTGTTAGTTTGTTGCTTTGAGATAGGATGCCTTTATGTAACCCAGCCATGCCTTTAGCTCATAATTCTCCTACCTCTGCATACAGAGTCCCAGAATTACAGGCATGTACTGCTATACAAGCTTCCTTTCTATAGTTCAAGCTTCCTTGAACTCTGGTCCCTGATCAATTTTGAGCTAGTTTTATTTTTTTTTTTAAAAAAAATCATGCAAAGATTTCATTCTTTGTGTGTACTCAAGTTTTCCTGACATTATTTGAATACTGTCCTTTTCCTTATGAATGGTCTTGGCACGTTGTTGAAAACCGTTTCTTCATATGTGTGAGACTGTATGTCTGTACTTCCTATTCGGTTCCATTGAGCCACATGTCAGTCTTTGTAGCCCTGACATGTTCTCTGGACCCCTGTGGCTTTGTCAAATTTTGAAATCACTTAGTGTAAAACCTACACTTTGTCATGACTGTTAGAGCTATTTGGGATCTTTAAAGATTCTACATGAATTTTAGGATATGTTTTTCTATTTATGGAAGACTATTATGACTTTTATATAGACTGCACGAAATCTAAATACTACTTTAAATGCAACTCTCATCTTAGCAATATTCTATTTGTGTCTTATACTTTTTCTTTAGGCAATAATTTAGATAATATTTAAATGCAATTGCTTTCTTAGATTCCTTTTCACATTACTTATTAATGGTTTATTGAATTGATTTTTGTGTGTTGATTATATGTATCTTTATATATGTAATCTTAGGTTTTTAAAATATAGTCATGTTTCTCACAGAATAATTTTATCACTTCACCCAAATTTGGATTTAAAAATAATCGTCTGATGGCTCTGCTAGGCCTTTCAAGGCTATGCTGAATACAAACGGCATCCTGATCATGTTCCATGCTTTAGTCAAAAATCAACTTTCAACCTTCCACCACTAAGTACGCTAACTTTGAATATCAGTGATCTCTTTATATTTCTTATTATAAATTTCTCATAAGCATTGGGCAGGGATCATGCATAATTTTGTAATTCAATGAAAATTCACTTAACAAATAAGAATTTATTGAGCATATTATGACAGTATTAGTTCATCAGAGAAAGTCTATTCTTTGCTCAAATGTAACCAGATGTTATCAGAAATAAGAGATAAACAGGAAGTGTGGCATAGTTCGTAGCCTTGGAAACAGAGAAAGAGATCTCCCCTTCTGATGGTGAACACTTCTTACCTTGACAGGGGTTGTCTACTTAATTCCTGCTATGAGGTCACAATGTCACAGTGGCAGTCTTTCTCTGATGATTTATCCGCAGGGCACATTCACATTTTAGAGTTATATATTTAACTTTTTCTCAGCGATACAGGGCTTGATGCGCACTAGGCGGGCTTGCTTCTACCAGGACATGTACATTTGCTATCTGAAATAAATACGCATGGCACACCTGTATGCTAAAGACCAATGGTTGAGAAACGTGTGCTCTGACTTTAGGATGGCATTCCGGGAAAATTCAAAGGGGGCCTTTGCCTCAGAAGGTAGAGATGACCACCAATTTCAATAGCCCTAAGAATACACAATCATAACTGTGGGTGCCAGGGATGTTTGGATGTGGCTTCCTGAAGACAGCCAAGTCACAGAGAAACTCACGATCATGCTTGAAAAACTGGGTGCTTTGTTGGAATGTTTCTCATGATTTCTTCAAGTCCTCTCCAAAACTTTGTCCACCAAGGGGGCGGGGCTCATACAGCCTCGTCTCTCAAGCGAGGTAGTAGAAAATGATGGAATTCAGAGTTAAAACGCTTGCAGGGCCTTTATGGCAAACTGAAATACTGTTAAGTTATTGTGTTCTCTCTATGGTCACCTTCCTACCCGCCCAACAGTCAGGTAGCTTGAAGGCCTAATACTAGAGGAAACCAGGTGTGGCTGTTGCTTATTTATCCCCAAAGGGCCATAGCTTAGCCCAGGAAAACTGTTGAAACATGGTTATTAATTCCTTTTCTGACCTCTAGACGGCTAAGGTCCATTTGTTATCTAACTGCTCTGAGTTAGGGCTACACAAAGATAAATGATGAGATGCCCCAGCCCTGGACACACAGAGTTCAAATGTTCTAAGGGAGACAGATGGCACACACTCTCGAGTGGCTAAAACATCCATTCCCTTCTCCATACATTCGAATTGAAATGCTACCACCTGCCAGATGACCCATGATCCAAGCAGCAGAGGCAGAAGTTCTCAGAAAGTCCCCACACATAGCCTCAGATGAGTGTCTAGCAGAATGGGGGAGTGATGCTTAGCGGATACAAAATGACAAAAGCAGTAACAAAGTAAAAACTTCTGTATTTTTCTGAGACATGCCTCTAGACATGGCCTGGAAAGTCTTCTTGATAGTCAGGGATACCTTTCCCAAAGCCTGAAGCCAGCCCCCTCCAGTACAATAGCCAAATGTACTGTGGCTTGGCCCATTGTTCCTCATGTTTGGAGAGGACTCTAGAATCTAGAATCCTGGTGGGCTGACCATAAAATACACTGCAGGGCACCATCCCAGGGATTCTGATTTGAGACCTGAGATGTGTTCTGAGACTAGGGAATGACGCCTGTGTGGCTGGATGAGGACCACTCCGAGAAGCACTGGTTATGATTTTCTATTGATGTACAGACAAAACCTAAGCTGCAGGATCCAATACCTCGAAAAGAATGCAAAAAGTTCTTCCCCAGACTAGAGTCCATTAACATTCTTCAGTGACACAGGTCTGGACTCATGGCGAGCAAGGCATGTTGACTCACGAATGATCCTTCAATCTTTTAGTCACTAAGAAGCCTCATTGTGGGCTCACGTTGGTTGTCAACATTAAAGGGATCAGGAGCTGTCTAGAATGTGCTGTGGGATGTGTTTGTGAACGTGCTTCCAGAGAAGAATAGCGTGGAGGGTCAGTAGGCAGCTGCGTGGGCAAGCTCTGCCAGGAGCGTGGGCAGCACTACCCAACAGGTCGGGGCCCAGGTGGAATGAAACAGCAGTGGAAGAGGGAAGCTTGTGTATGTGCATGGCCCTGGATGAACAAGCTTGAATTGTGCTGCTGCTGTGTTACCTGTGTCCATCAGAGTCCAGGTTCCTTGGGCTCTGAGCCTGGATCTGCACCAGCAAACTCTTCAAGAAGCTCCCAGGCCTTCAGCCTTGAACCGAGCATTTTTGGTCTATTTTAACTGCATCTTTGGTCTATTTTGTTTTGGGATTCCCAGCTTATGGCACTGAGTTGTCCCTGACTTACCAGGCTTTCCTGCTTACAAGCAGCCATTGTAAGATGCTGCAGCCTTTAATCATAAGAGACAGCTCAATAAATCCCCTCTTATACTTGTATATAGTCCATTGATTCTGTTCCTCTGGAGACCCCGGACTAATACGTTTACTATAGCCTGAAGCTAGTGTGAGATATAAAAAGAAAACCTGGAATTTGGAATCTGAACTAGGATGCTCAGGGTCTCGGCGGGAGTGGGCAGAGCCTCCCTCAGATCTGTTAAACAAGGCAGCCTGGGGTGTCATGCCAGGTGAACAGTAACAGCACTATACCACAGACACATCCTCTTCTGCACATATGTGAAGGTTTTATTAGGGTAGAACTTCTTCAAGCACATATGCGGTGCTTCGGCCTGGAGGAGAAGCCCATCCAGTGATTCATAACCTTAGTGATTACCATTTCTCATTAGTTATGAAGGCAGACAAAAGGAAATCCCAGGGGAATCACTGGGCAAATATGCTACCCCCTTCCTAAGACAGACTGTCTTTCTGAGGTTGGCTGCAGGGGCTGCAAACTTCAGATTAGGACAATCATATTGGAATGAACTCAGCAAGGTCTGAAGCTTCCTATCTTCATTCTTACTCCCACTTTTAATTTAAAGGGTATTCTGTAATTTAGATGAACAGAGAAATGGGCAGTGAGGCAAGTCCAGTGAATGCCAATAGTAAGATCTAGGTAGTAGCTACATGAATATTAATGAAATGTTCTTAGTTTGCCTGGAAATTCCCACAATGAAGTAGTGACAGAAAAGGAAGCCTACAGTTTTGGAGCAGATATCGAAGAGCTTAGAGGATATAATATGAGCTCAAAGGGAAAGATGTGTGGGACAAATTATAAATAAGAACAGGTTTTTTTCTATTGACTAAATTTTCAGATGTGATCTTTGGCTTGAAATTCAACAATAAATAAAATAAATTCCTAGATTAGTTACAGAACATGTAGTAGGAGATGCAGAAAATTAACAAATAAATCTATGAGACATTCGATATGTCATCCGCAGAGCAGTGCAATCATGCTAGCAAGGTTGATGCTCTCACAGAAACAACCATCTGAACACCAACCCGTAGAGGCAAATAGCTGTGAGAACTGAGAAATACAGGTGAGAGACTCTAACGCCCACAGTGCAGAGAAGACAGACTCACTTATGAGGATTAGAAAGACAGGTTCAATTTGGCTGAGTTAACCTGCACCAAACCCTAAGCAGTGTAAGGTAGCGATTGTCTCGATGCGGGCTGAGAAGACTATCTCATGCAGTTCACTTTGCTTTAGGCTCAGCAACAGGCCAGACCCCATATAACCAGACTCTGTGGAGGCTCTGCAAGTCTAGGCTTCAGATAGGTTCTAGCAATGGGTAAGCCCCACTAAGATTCACGTTCCCCTGGTGCTAGGCCAGTATCCAAACTAACCCCACTACTGGGTCAGCTCCTGCAAAGTCAGTCTTCAATATTGCCCACCATAGATGTGTAGATACATCTCTATAATCTAAGGTTCCAAGATCATACCAATAGGGTCTCCCAACTTTCACATACTCCACCTATGTTTCTACGACACTACAGATGGACCTCAATATCCCCTGAAGGTACAAGTTCCCCATGCCTGCCTCAAACATATAGGTTGGCCTTCCAGTTGCAATAGACACACAATAAACCTGGCTTTAGTTAGGCCCAGCCTCTGTGTTCCTAGACTCTAGGCTACTATTGTAGACCTATATTCCAAGCTTGGGATACCCAATGAATTCAGACAAAAGAAAGCCTTCTATAACCCTGCCAAATGGCCTTCCTAGAATCTTTATTTATTATTGTTGTTGTTATTTATTATTATTATTGTTGCTGTTGTTGTTGTTGTTATTGAAAGGGCCTCTCTCTATTGCACTGGCTGTCCTATAACCTGCTACGCAGACAAGGATCACCTTGAACTCACAGAGATCTTTGTGCCTCTGCTTCCTGAGTGCTGGAATGAAAAGTATGTGCCACCATTCCCAGCCCCACAATATTTAAAAGAGTTGATTGGCAAAGGGCTTGCCTTATCAATGCTGTTCTGTAAAAATTAGAATAGGAGCTGGCACAGTATTCTAATGTGCAGGTATCAATATGTGGCATAGAGATCTTACTATGTGGGCTGAGCTGGCCTAGAATTTGCTATGTCTCAAGGCAACAACAAAACAAAATAAAAAAGGGAAACTAGACCAAAAAAATAAATAAAAATAAAAATAAGTAAAATAAAACACAAAGGAAAAGATAAGTTCAACAAACAGACTTGGGAAATAAAAGAACCAAGAGCAACTTGAAAGTAAAAGTCACAATGACTGAACTGAAAAGTTCCAGAGGGGTTTTCAACAGCTGAATTGATCAAACAAAAGCTAGAATTTATGAACTGATGATGGGTCGATTAAAATTCAACAATCAGAGGAACAAAAAGAAAACGGAATGAAAGAGGGATTTTAAAAAGTCTATGAGAAACAAGAGATTCGATCAAGCAAACTAATATGTGCCTTCTATAAGTTCCAGAAGGCTTAGAGAAAGACAGAGTGGCTGGAATTTCATGTAAAGAAACAGTAGTGGAAGCTTCTAAAATCTGTAAAGAGAAAGACCATAAAATTCATAAAACTCAAAGAATCCCAAGAAGATTACATATAAGATTCCCAAGAGGCAGTGACAAAAAGAATTTTGGAAAAAGTTAAAAAAAATTAAAATTAAAAAAAGCAAATTACATACACAAGGAACTTCTTTAAAACTATCAACAGACTTTTTTAGTAGGAAACTTGAGTTCCAGGAAAGTATAGGCAAAAATATAATATTATTGAAACCAAACATCCACCAGGCACAAATGCTTTTATCTGGTACACCTGTCCTTCAGAAGCAAAGGGGAAAGACTTTCCCAGGCAAACAAAGAAGGCAGAAGTTTATTAACATGAGAAGTTTTAAAGTTTTAAATTCTTAAAACCAAAGTGAAAACACAGACAATTGGAAGGCATATAAAAAGACAAAACTCAAAAGAAAAGTTGGAATCAGACGAGATTGCTTCAACATTATTAACAGCAGTGTAAAAATCACTTTTAGGTTCATTATAGAAATTAGATGATGGGTTGAGGGAGGGGTTCAGTGGTAAAGTACTTGGTTGGCATAGCCAAAACCCTGGGTTAACCCCTACCACTGAAAAAAAGTGTCAAAATACAACTATTAAAAAAAAATACTAGGAATACCTGAAATTACTTGGTGGTAGATACTGACACATAAAAGATACAAACAGCGTATCGGTAATACATGTTGGAGAAGGATACATCAAAAAGGGATTTTTTTTAAAAAAAAAATGTAGTCAGTGATAAGTTGTGGTCAGATTAAACTGCAATAAATAATCACAATATGTTTTGTATAAGTTTTATGCTAACCAGAAACCATTAAGAGAAAGGAACCAATGTGTATCATTATACAAACCACCAAATCACTCAGAAAGATAAGGAAGAAAGCAGGGAGGCAAGTATGAGACAAAAAGCACTGACACAATGGTAAGCAGTGTCTTCTTCTTTAGCAATGAATAATTAAATGTGGATGTACTGAATTCTCAAACCAACAGATATGGAATGGATATACTTTTTCCTCAAAAAAATACTTTTTAACTTTAATTAAAATATAAATACATAATTTTCACCCACTCCATTCCGCCCTTCAAGTCCCTCCCATGTTTCTCCACAACTCAAATTGATGACATCGTTTTCTTTGATTACTAAAGAACAACCATTCCATAAAAGATTTATGCTAACTTCAATGACATATATAGGCTGAAACAGAATGTAGTGGGAAAAAAAGATATTCAATGTGAATGATAATTAAGAGGGAACAAGCTGGCTAGACCTCAAAGTTGATCTTAAATCAGAAAGTCTTGTAAGGGATGAAGAAAGCTATTATCTAATAAGAGGAGTTGACTTATCAAGATTCTATAGCATATATATACATATATGTGTGTATATATATATATGTGAAGAAGCATTTCAATATATACAGCAAATTATTTATTTGAAGGGCAAAATAGGCACAGTACAATAATAGTGTGGGATTAGCACTTTAACTACTTTTAACAAGAGATAGATCATTAAAAGAAAAAAAATCAGTATGAAAACATCAAGCTCAAATAAAACTTCAGACCAAATTCATCTAATGTGTATCTACAGAACACTTCATTCAACAGCAGCAGAATACACATTTAACTCTCTATCTATCTATCTATTTATCTATCTATCTATCTATCTATCTATCATCTATTATCATCTACTTATTTTTGAGGCAGGCTTTCTCTGTGTAGCCCTGGCTGTCCTGGAACCCAGTTTGTAGACCAGGATGGGCTTGAACATTGGAGATCTGCCTGCCTCTGTCTCCTGAGTACTGGAATTAGAAGTGTGCACCTCCATACCCAGTTTAAAATACAGGTTTATTTTAAGCACACATACAAAATTTCTCAAGAAAAGGTCATGGGCTAGGCCACAAAAGTCTTAACAAACTCAAGGAGACTAAAATCGTATCAAGTATCTTTTCCAACCACAGTGAAACTGGAAATATAAAACAGAAAAAAAGGGAAAATACACAAATATGTGAAGATTAAACAATACACTGCTAAACAACCAGTGCACCAAGGAAGAAATCAAAGCCTATCTTGAAACAAATGAAAACGGAAGCATAACATCCCCAAAACCTATGGCATGTAGCAAAACTGAGAGAAGTTCACTGTGATAGAAGAATGTTCTGGAATAAACAGCTTGGCTTTACACCTTAAGGAACCAAAAAGAAGAAAATTTATACCTCAATACCAAAATGAAAGAGAAAATGGAATCATAAACAGAAAAAAAACAAAACAGAAAACATAAAAACCACATAAAAGATTACTGAAAGTAAGAAATATCTTTTTAGAAAATGTTAGCAGGTGTTAGCCAGACTAAGTAAACAGAACGAAAACTCAAAGTTATTAATTAATGAGGGACATCATAACTGACCTAACAGAACTATCAGAGATCATGTAGATTAGGTAAGTAACTATATGATAAGTTGCATTAAGAAGCAAAGTTTGTTCAGGATGTGAGAAATCAATGAAAACAATACATTTAACAAAATTAAAATTATTTAAAGATAGAAATGCTCAAAAAGTTAGGGATAAACAGAAATTTTATCAATACAAAGAAAATCTTTTACAACTAAAAATTAAACTGACTATATAGTCATCCTTTTGTAACAAAGCAAATCTCACCAATTCTGTTTAACATCACACTAGAAGTTGTACCCAAAGCTATTAGGAAAAAAATAAGTGAAATATTTCCAAATTAAAAAGGAAGAAGTTAAATTGTTTGTTTTTGTAAATTCAATAATTTTATATATATATAGACTACCTTAACCACTCCACAAAAATATTCATAAGCCAATTCAATAAACTTGTAGGGTATGTATAGAATCCACATATAGAAGACAGTAGGGTTTCTATACACTAATAAGACGTTATCTGGAAAAAAATTAAGAAAATAATGCATTTGTAGTAACACAGAAAGAAATCCTTAGAAATAAACCTAACTGAGGTGGGAACTGCCCATGGAAAGCTTCAACACTGTTTGGAATTGGGTAAATAGAAACATATTCCCAATTTCTTATAAGAATTGATTTTGTTGAAATACCCATACTAGCCAAAGCAATCAAAGATTTGATGAAATTATTATCAAATTACAGTGGAATTTTTCAGAGAAATAGAAAAAAGATCATTACTCAAATTAGCATGAAACTATTAAAAAAATCCTAAAAGCAATCATGAACAATAACAGCAAAGCTAGAGATATCACATTACCTGATTTAAACATATACCAAAGAAGCCTGTAATCAGAACTAGGTACTAAGATAAAAATGGACAAACAGACCATTAGAAGATATTAGATCCAGAAACAAATGCTGGCAGGTACAGTTAGTTGGACTTCAATGTAGCTGCCAAGAGCACATAAGAGAGAAAGTTCAGTCTTTACAATAAATAGTATTGAAAACCCCACTTATTGATATTACATAGTGAAGATTCAGATTGGATCCTTATCATATACCACTTTCAAAGTCATATGAGAATGTAATAGAGACTCAGATGTAAAACTATAATTAGCAGAAGCCTACATGCGGGAAAGGTCCAGGCAATTAATTTTTGGCAATAATCCCCCAAATATAGACAATGAAAGCAGTAACTCACAAGATTACTTCAAACTAAAAACCATCTATGTAACAAATGAAGCAATCATCACTGTGAAGAAACATGATAGAGAAGGAAAGGCAATATTTGCAAAAAAAAGGTTAATATTGAAAACATGTAAGGAATTTGAGCAACTCAATAGCTACAAGATAACCTGACTTAAAGATGGACAAGGACCCCGAATACACATTCTTGAAGAGACGACAGTAGCCAAAAAGTACATGAAAAAATATATATCAGCATACTACATTTGCTGTTGGAGAAAGGCAATTCCAGCGATGGACAAGGATACCATCCCAACCCCAGTAGAACCCTTAGTTTGGATCCCAAAGGGAAGAAACTGAAAGCGAACTATCACCTAGGTAAGTGTTGAGTTCATAAGCAGGCAATAATTGATGGCTAAAGAAAGCATTCAGTGTTGGGAGGTAAAACAAGTGCCCGTGAATGAAACAGGTCAAACCAGAAATAGCTCCCCAGATTTCCAGCTGCAGAGCCAGTTGACACATGCGACAGCCATGCAAATATACCAAGTGTTGCTGTAGTGAAGCCCAGAACAATGAACGTGTCAAACAGAACAAACACGTAACAGGGAAACCCACAGCATGATGGTGGGTGGACATGGAGCATCAGCAAATGCGCATGAATTATCACGCATACGGTATCATATGGTTATATCAGTGCACAAGACAAATGAGGTATCCAACTTCCCCAAGGAGGAAGAAATAAAAGACACAATTTCTAATAAAAACTGTAAAATCAGTGAGGAGGACAACCTGCCCCATTTCAAACTTTTCTGGCAACTCAAGGGCATCCACAAAACTACCAGATTCCTCTTCATAAAGTATGGGGTTCAGTTGAAAACTCCCAAGACCCTCAATGGAAGAGCAGCTGCTGAAGTGATAGCTACAGAAAACGGACTGGCTTAGTCGGGCAGCACAGAGAAACATGTCTATCATTATGATTGCTTCCTATTTATAGCCTAGCCTCTGGGGAGGGTTTTGATCAGGACGGCCAGAAAGGATCAATCAGTTCATTCCAACCAGACTTGGTGATTTGACCACTTGTGCTTTGAGCATTAGGCTGGAGTTACTCTACAAAGAGATCACCCCTCTTCTACTCAGACAGAGCCTCTGTCAGAAACTGACAGAAGATGTTTGATCAGCAGGGTCAGTAGCCACTGGACAGAGCTGCATGTTTGCAATTTTGTAGGCTTCGCCATAGAGACTCCAGGCAGTCAGACTAGATCAGAGTGGCAAGACCAAAGCAAACTGCCGCTTCACCCCTAGCAAGATGGCATCATGCCCCAGCCTCTGGCCCAAGTTCCCCAGCACTCAGAGGCTGTGCATGCTTCAGAAATTACTTTCTAAGTGGGGGGAGATGGGCAATGAGAGATGATACACCTTAGACCTGCTGTCTCCTTCCTTGCATGTTGATACCAGTTGGTCAGGCAGTGCCAATGTATTCTGAAACTTTTGGTGCTCCCTTAAAAGGGGAGCGGGGACAAAGGGGGAGGAGCATACGATGACAGTGAGGGTAAAAGCTCTGCAGTGCTATGTGCTCTCAAGGCCTGGAGACACATGCTCTGCTGTGTCTGCTGTGTGTCCAGGGCCTCTGTTATAATAACCACTAACTTCTATTAACAAAAGCAGATTCTTGTCCAGGAGGAGTAGTGAGCAACTCTGAAAAGGTGGACTGATATCTGCTTTCACTTTTCTTTGTCCCTAATGCTATGGCTTTCCCCTGATAGGTTAGGACTGGAGCCATTCATTCACTGAGCAAAGGGCCCCAGAAGAGACACCTCAAGAGTGTTAATAAGTCACAGGACCACTGCATCTCCTTTTAGACAATATTTGAAATTTTTCATTTCTCCAGTCTCACGGTGACTGGAGAGGCAGGCCCGCTCTTAAGCATGACACACAAAAGGAAGTGCCAGAGGCTGGCACACTGAAGCCGAACTGGAAAGGAGCACACCCGTAGCCGCTGTCCCTCCAGTGGCACTCGCAGCATCTGCTCCCCATTCCAGGGATGATGTTCCCTGCCATGAACATTGCTCCTGACATCCATGTGGACGTCTGCCACGTGCCAGTTCTTGGCTGGGGACCAGGAAGCATTCTTAGCATGTCAACATCTTGGTAACATTGTCAGCAATTTGTGACTCACTACATGTGACTACGCCACGATTTTTCCCGGCTGACCCACCTCCCAGGGCTGCAAATGTGGTGGGAGAGGAGGGGTGGGAAATGCACAACATCGAAGCCTGAAGTTGCAGAGGACACAATCTGAGTGCGGGGAAAGATCGAACAGCCTGATGACTATCGTTGAGGATGCTATGATTGACTGAAATGAGGTAGGATATTTAGCAGAAAGAAGAAGAAAACAGTACAAACAATGAACAGAAAAAGAGAGTGAGTTATTTCTTCATAAGCATCACGACAACTGAGATTTAGGAAACGTCTTCATCTTTTCAGAAGATAGACAACCTAGCGATGCTGCTGTTACATGTTTCTCCGGGGACTTGGGTGGGGCATGGCCCTTGCTCAGTTTCCCCCAATATCCACCTGGATCGCTACAGATTACAGCCCCACCCAGTGTCATTTTCACCTCCAAGATCTTTTCTGATCGCCAGATCCATTCATCATCCACATCTTTTGCAATGTTTTTCTAAACTCAGAAGCACAGATTTGCAAATTATGATCTAATCATCTGCCATACTTACCGCTACTTCCCAGTAATAAGGAGCAAACTTCACATATGGAGATATGCTTCATAAAGGTGAGCTCATGACCTAATAGACGAATGAACAAATGCACAGAGAATCTTCACCAGATTGTGTCGGGAATACAGCATCCCTACTCAGAAGCTTATTAGCAATTCTATGAAAACACCTATGAAGTATTTTATACATATTTGAAACAAGTATTAAAAAATCATATTCTCTCTCAGTCCCAAACCCAACGCTGAAGGTATAAGGAGGGAAATCTAATTATGGTGCATGTGTTGCTGTTGCTATTGTTGTCAGTGGCCTGGGGGCAGTTGAGAAGGTTTTTGTGGGGATTTAATTATTTCTTTCACTATTTGCAGTAGAAGTACTGAGTGGCATGGTCTGTGGAGCATCAGGCAGTCCTGACTGTCTCCTAGATGGGAGAGGTAACTGTGGGTGGCTGATAACTCATCCAACCCCAATCCCTACCCAAGGACCAACAGAGGCACCTTCTCCAACACAAACAGCAACACACTCCAGTTCAGGTTCACCCCCAACTTCTGAGCTGGGACTCATCAAGTCCCTTTATCTTAAAAAAAAAAATCAGAAACTGGCTCCTCACTGATTATGGATTCAACACCAAACCCAGAAAGATAATGACTCCCACGTACTGCCAAGGATTCTCCCGCTTCAGCTCCCGCCCTAAAAGAGGTGCAGGAACAGGCACACATGGCGGCGCCTGCTGGGCAGTGCAAGCGTCTAGTGCAGGGCCAGGTGCCCCAGCAGCTTTCAGCATATAGAACAGATTAAAAGAGCAAACATCCAGCCATATGATCAAATCAGCAATACCTTTGCTACAGGGAACACAACCACAGTTCTTTATCCTGTTCCTGTCATGTCTCGAGGAGGTACAACATACCTGCTCATAGTCACTGTAACCTGGAATGGTTTGAGAATAGTCATGAAAAAAAAAACCTGAGACTCTGCAAGGTGTGTGTGAAGGTGCCAGGTCAGTTCCCTCCATGTGATGATGTTTTGTTTGAGAGTAAGGGTATACCTATTGATCCTTGCCTAAGATCAAATCCTTTAAGGAGAAAGCCGAGAGATGAAGAAACTAAGTACTTGCCAAATGAAGAAAGGTGGAACTTTGGGACTCGTGTGTCTCATCACCAAATCCTCCAGGGACCTCCTGCCTTGTCATGAGACTCATCTCAGGTGGAAGGGCAAGGAGAGAGGGGGAGGTTTAACCTTTATTAAAGGAAGTAACAATGCAGAAGGTCTTCAGCTAAATGGATCATTTAGCCCCAAATTCAAGCCTGAGTTTTTATATTGGTTCAATTTGTTCCTTCATTTGCTGAACAAACACTGCCAACTGCGCTGATGATGCTTAACCAGACCACATTCACCTTCTCGCCATCCATTAGTCTGGCTTTATTTTCTGTGCAGGGGTGATTCCCAGCCAAAAGCTCGAAGCTTAAAAATGGAGTCTAGCTTTGGTCTCAGATAGCTTTCAGGCCAGATTTATTTCTTCTCTCCTAACAAAGATGACCCAGAAAAGTTTTATTTAGATTTTATATAGGTCAAGGCATATAGGTCCTTGGCACATTGCGTGTCCAGCAAACTCTATGGGTTGAACAACTGATTTCAAAGAGTGGGCACACTCCTACGCTGTCCTATCCTGTCTTTTTCTAGGAAGTTCTCTTCCCTAAGCAGCACCCTCTGTCAGAAAACTCCACCCATAAATGGTGACGTGAAAGGCGCCAAACAGAAAGGGTTCTTTATTCTCACGTTCACATCTTTTCCGAGGTCTGTCCTGCCTGGCCGTCGTTCAGTCCCAAAGAAATCACACGGAGGTCTATATTAATTATAAACTGATTGGCCTAGTAGCTCAGGCTTCTTCTTAACTCTTATAAGTTATATTAGTCCATAATTCTTGTCTGAATTAGCCACATGGCTTGGTACCTTTTTCGGTGACTCAGGCACATCTTGCTTCCTCTGTGTCTGGCTTCCTCTCTCTCTGGGCCATGACTGCAGACTCAAAGTTCCACTTCCCAGAATTCTCATTGCCATGCCTCTACTTCCTGCCTGGTCACTGTCACCCCACCTATACTTCTTGCCTGGCTACTGGCCAACCAGCACTTTATTAAAAGTAATACAAGTGACAGGATAAAAGACCATTGTCCCACAGTCGGGGCAGAGATTAAACCCTTCAGACTTGTGGTCCAGTGGGCTCAGGGCCAAGCTACCTACCTGTCACTGAGACAAGAGAGCAATGACAGTAGAGACACAGAAATGAGTGGGTAAGGCTGTGCCCCAAGACAAGTTTACATAGATAAATGGACATAAATGAATCTGGCCAAAGGCTGTAGTTTGCCGCCCACAGTTTCTGATTTTGCTTTACTTTAATGAAAGATTTTTCACAACAGCTCAGAACTGGTAAACTCTGGGCCACTGAGACTTGTCCTCAGGATGTGTTGACATAAACTGACCAGGATCCAAGCCCATGTAAGGTCAAAGCACTGAAGGGCTTTTCACATACCTTTTCAGAGTGGCATTATTTACCAGGAAGAAAATGCAAAGACTTCAAAGGGCACATTAGACAAATGCTGAAAAATCTTTATATCCACATAACCCTCACCCAAGAAGCAGAGAACATTCCCACCATCCTGTGGCATTCCTCTGTGTACCCCGTGAAGTCCAGACACCTATCACTGTGGCTTAGATTGTTTGTTTGTGAGTTTCCAATAACCCAGGTTGGCCTCCAATTCTGTGTAGCCAAAAAAGACCTTGAACTCCCAATCCTCCCATCTCCACTTTCCTAATGCAAGGATTACAAGCACATACCGTCACACCAGTTCGTGCCCTCCTGTGAAAGAAACCGAGAGCCTCATACACGATTAAGCAAGCACTCTAGCAATTAGCTACACCCTCCACCCACCACGGCTCAGTTTAACTTATTATGGGATGCGCCAAAATGGAATCGCACGCAGCAGATTCTAAGGCATTGTGCTTTCGCTCAGTTGACTGTATTTGTAGTCCAGCCATGTGCTTCTGTAGCTCTGAACACCCATTTCTTTTGACTGTGATGCTCCACACTTGTGCAGACATTCTGCCATCTATCTCTACCTCTTCACAACAGGGGTGCATTGTTCCTGGTCCATAAAAAATCATTTCAAGTCCAAAAGAGAAGAAATACCTGAAGAAGTACCTAACCTGAAAACACATCCAAACATCTGCATGCCATTCAAACTTCTTTATGATTGAAGTTAATCCGCCACACCACACACACACACACACACACCAAAATGCCCATCTTGGCTCAGAGAGAAATGTGCAGCACAGTGCCACTAATAAATAATTCCTGTGTCACTAGAATCCCAAGTAGGCTGCCCTGGCAAACCCTCTAGAGTCCATGAATGTGTTTCGCCCAAGCTTTTCACAAGCCACGTGATGGACAGGCCTGTGGCGTTTCCTTTGCGAACACTGGACAGCAAGGCTGGGCTGCATAATTAACACCCATGGTTATTTCTCAATGCTTGCACCTGCCTCTCTTAATTTAATTATCTCTCCATTTCTACAATTCACTGCACACTGGTGATGGCTCCACCTGGCCATCCTTGCCCCGAATCTCCACTTGCCTGCAGGACTTTTCATCCAGAAATAATTAGGAACACAGGGTCCTCTGTCTCGTGGCCAACTGAGCCGTGAACACTCCTGGACCAAGGGGGAAGTTTTATCT
The DNA here is from genome assembly GCA_025134845.1 of Neodon shergylaensis. Taxonomy (NCBI): domain Eukaryota; kingdom Metazoa; phylum Chordata; class Mammalia; order Rodentia; family Cricetidae; genus Neodon; species Neodon shergylaensis. The sequence continues at coordinate 15,874,255 of JABTXL010005619.1, read as the reverse complement.
CCAACAAACGGAGTCAGCTCGCAGTGGTGTTAAAGGGGCAGGACTGACATCCAAGTATTCCTGCCTTGCTAAAAGCTACCAAAGAAAAAGGGGCAATGACCTTTCAGAACGCTTGGAACACACTGGCTCTGGGAATATCCTTTTCCCTTGGCTTGCTCATGGTAGATAGGAAAATGACTTGGAATTTTCCTCCCATTAAACCTACTGCAACAAGCTGCCATGAATGCCCACTATGAGGACACCTGGGGAGCAAAGCAGAGGGCAATCTGGAGAAGACTCTGGGGTCTCGCTGACAGGACTCAGTTGATCCTTGCAGCTAGTCATTATGTTCTAATAATATTCACCAGAACTCTAACCAAGGGGCACTCTTGAAAGACAAAGAGTCCCCCATTTGCCCTCTTTTTGATTTTTACGGAATCTGGCCACTTAGAGCCCTAAAACTGTTCTCAAATAGGCAGTTTCAGAAACAGAGAATAGAATTACAAGCAAAACGATAAGCAATGTCCTCCATAAGGCTCCCTGACGCTTGCACATCCTCCTATCATGGATACTTATATGAATGCACACACTCTTGAGCACTCGTGTCTGTCTGTGTGTACCTACACACAACTGTATATACTCATTCTCATACTTCCACATTTGTGGGAGGGTAAAATGATGGGGGTTTGATGATCAGATCTAAATCAAGAAGGGCGGGCTGTATTCAACATCTTATCTTCATTTCAATCTCTTCCACACACTCAAAAGAGCTTTCTAGGCAATGGTAATAATTTCAGAGATCTGCCCCCTCTTTTTACAGTCCTTTGCTCTCACAATAAATTATGGATCGCCTCAGCAAAGTGGAAAGGGTCCTCTAAAACACTGGTGCTTTGCTGGGCTTCTGGGATCTTCAAGCATGTTCAGAAAAGGCAGAGTCCCACCCCATCGTGGCCACCTCAGTAGCCCCTGCCATTTCCCCGTCAGTCAGAGGTCCAGCAAAGGGGCTGAGGATACATACAACCCTGATTCCTGGTTTGACATACCATTTTATTTCCAAGCCTCCAAGAGGAGGTGGCCACACATACTTCCCATGATTTACAATGGCTGTCACAGGGCTTGACACGGTGCTGCCTCCCCGCACATACCAAGGCTATCTGCCAAACAAACACAACAACAGCATGAACTCTGTAACCTATCTTGGTATGATCTTCTTCCCAAGCCAGAAGTTCTGACGCTGGATATTCTCTTTGGTCTCTGCCCACCCTGCCTCTGTGTTAGGCAACTTCTCTTTATGGGAAAGAAGTGTAGTGTCTGAGAGACTGGTTGGGAAGCTTACAAGGTCCCTCCGGGCCCTTCCAGTTTTCTTTCTCCAATACTTCACTGTACACACTTGAGCCCCAGGATTGATACGGGCTGTTCTCCCACTGGAACATACTCTGTCCTGCCTTCACAGAGCCTGGATAAGAATATTCACCCTTAGAAGGAAAAAGCCACACTATGTAGCCCAAGAATCTGGAGTCTCAATGAGTTCTCTCAGTCACAGACCTGGAAAGGGTGTTTCAGTACAGGGGACGACTTTGCAAGGTGAAGGCATGCCAACACAGAAATGAGGAGATGATACAGGGAAGGGAAGAGATCCAGCAAAGCATGTGTCTCACTGTCACGGAGCACAATAGAAACAGGTTAACGTCTTGCCAAAAAACCTGGAGGAAATGCAAGACTGAAAGCCCCTTGTACCTCAAGCGTCATCTCACCCAAGGGGTCTATGTACATCTTTGCCCTTCTATCATGACATGGCTGCCTTGAGAAGCATTCATGCCTGTCATTTCTGGTTCACTACAAAGGCAGGCAAGAAACTTTTAACTGGTGTGTTAGTCTGAACACACCCCTATATAAGTATATTGACTCATATACTCATATATTTGACTACTTGGTCCCCAGGTGGTAGAACTGTTTGGGAAGGACTAGGAGGTGTGACTTTGTTGGAGAGATGTGTCACTGAGGGTGGGCTTTGAACTTTCACAAGTCCACACCATTCCCAGTTAGCGCTCTCTCTCTCTCTCTCTCTCTCTGCCTCCTATTGGCACGTAAGGATGTGAGCTCTCAGTCAGCACCCCAGTGCCATGCCTGCCTGCCTGCCTACTGCCATGCTTCCTGCCATGATGATCACAGACTTACTTTCTCAAACAGTAAGCACACCCCCCAATAGACTCTTTCTTCATGATGTCAATATAAAAGTAACTAAGACAGGTGGCCAGAGGAAGCCTTCAGACAAAGGACCGCGGCTCCCCGAAGGGTGTGCTGATGGAAAGCAATGTCTTCTCATTGAACAGAGCGGCAACAGTTCTGTTTCTTACCTTCTGTAACACACCTATATTCTCATCTAGAAAACAGTGCCAGCATACCTCCTCCATGGGGATGTGAACAGAATTAAGTTAGATGATATCATGAACCCACTGTGCAAATGAGAAAGCAAAGGTAATCGTGCTAACCGCTCTAACCTTCAGGGGAGCTGGGAGCCCACCAGGTGCCCAAAGGGAGAATAAATGCAGACATTGGCCTTCTGCATCTTACAACATGCACAAAGGGGAGGCTCATTTGCCATTCAGAATTCCACTTGACAGAGAACAGAGTAAGCAGGTACTCAGCATAATCTTCAAAGAGCGAAGTGCCAGCTCACTGCTCAGCCTACTTTGTGAAGAGCTCAGGTGAATCCAACCTGCTTTGTCAGAGTACTGGCTCGGAGAAAAGGTGTCATTCCAAAAGTGTTATGTTTACTCACGTGTGACCAGACAGAAAAGCACTTGAGCAGCATCCTGCTCTCTCCCTCTCTCTCTCTCCACTCCTCCAGAGTGATATTTGAATCCTATCTTGGGGTAAGATAAGCAGATAAACGGGGCGATGTTGCTGGTTTCGAAACATGAATGATAGTCTTTGCTTTGCTCTCAGCCTACAGACTAAAAGTGTCACTTCATACTTCTTTAGAATGAGGTCGTGTGTGTATGTGTGTGCACACGCGCGTGCACAAAGTAGCTCACTGTGTAACTCAGGTTAGCACAGAACAAAAAAGCTGTATCGCCCAGGGCAAGAAACTACGCAGCCCAAAGTGGCCTTGAACTTGTGATTCTCTATAGCCAGGTATCATGATAGATAGCGTCTGAGACCCCTTTCCTTACTGGGTTCTTAAGCAAAGACATTTTAGCATCAAAGTGTTCATATTTCCTTAGAACAAAAGGTAAGAAAATCTAATTCCAATAGCTAAGCAACAACAACATGGGTGACTAATTAAGTAAGCTGAGAATCACACCCATCCAAGGAGATTCTAAAAGAAGCTATGACCAAGGCCAAGAGGGGTCTTGGATTTCTCAATAGATAATACTCCTAGGTACACCACCCTCACCACCTCACACAGCTTAATACTGAGGTAATTATAAAATGACTCCAGCAGATACTTCTACATCCAGAAGTCCACCCTCTCCAAAAAAATGGCACCTACAAGTAGATAAAGGTCTTCTTCCACTTTATCATCCCCCTTACATCTGTCTAGACAATATCTCTCTAACCTGAGACACAGGGCCTGGAGATCTACAGGAAAACTTGAATGTTCTCAAATACTGTGCAAAATTTAAGTCCAAATTTAGAGTCACAACAATCAGTTTACTCATGAGACCCCCTAGAAGTTGGGAATCACCAACCTAATCTAAAACAATACCTAGGACAGATATCAAGATGAAAAGATCTGTTATAGAGGCATAAGTGGTACGCTGGCTGTTCTGGTAACTAAGAAATAAAAAGATGAGCTTTTAAGTGTTATATCTAAGAACCGCTGCCCACAAGTTGGATGCTACTGTTTTACATGTATGAAATCGGTTGTTTAGAGTCAACACTTAAAAGTATCTTTAAAATCAAAGCTCATTTTACCCCAAAAGCATGATGATATAGCCATGTTAATTTTAGCTTAAGAAGTAACTATCCACCCCCCCAAAAAAAAACTTACGTAAAACTGATCCCCACCCCATCCCAGATGTCAGTATGAACTTATTGAGTTTGACACCCAATGAAGAACAGAAGGACAGTCCTGTAGAGAAGTTTGAGATGTCCCCATAGCACCTGGGGGAGATGGAAGGGTAGCCCCTGCCATTCTGGGCGCTGCTGGCAGCAGATCAGTCCACATCCTTTCTGGACCACAGGATTTGGTCGTCATTGTTGCTGTCTTCTCTTGGGAGGGGGTTGTACGTCATGTCACCATATGCTTTTGTTCTTCCAATGTAGAGGTCAGGTCTTCAAACTTGGAATGACTTCTCAAAGTCACGTGGAGAACTGGACAGGAACATATTGACCAAGAGTCCCTACCAGGACCCACTGGGGTCTGCCCAAATTCTCCTCTAATAATTGGGAGTCATTCATTTATTTCTCCCTTCCTCCTTATTATTATTTCATTCATCTTTCATTGTCTGAACTTTTGACACCATAAGCCAATATGGTGCTTAATTTCTCACAGACTAGCAATACCCCAACCAGATGAAAGATGAGCTGGGCTTCCATAGAGTCCTGCCTTTGCAGAGGTGGTGGCACTGGGGCTGATGTTGGCCAGCAGGACCAGAACATTCCAGTAAAGGTCTGGTTTCCTTTGGGTCTGCCAAGGGAGAAATTGGGTCATATAAGTCAGAGTCTCCTGAGGAACAGAAACAAACCAAAACCAGGCCCGAAAGCATCCTCATGAAAGGACGAAATGAGGTGAGGGCACAGAGCCAGCCTGCAGGCCCCCAAGCCCAGTGATCCAGAGATGCCAGAGTAACAGCCCCCAGAGATCACAAAACTTAAGGCGTGCACATGTACCTGTACTGGTGCTACCCACGCCCGCCCCTTACCATCCAGCCTAAGCATAGACCCTCTCTGTGTAGCTCATTTTCCTTGCGGTCTCATCCAGCCCCAGGCTGCCACAGGAAATGGTGAATCAGAAGAACTTTCCATAGACAGGCACAAATATTTGCCCTCTGATGCCATCTGATGAAGTCTCAACTTCTGCCCGCCGGAGCAATGAGACTTAGTGGTTATTCTCTGTCCTTGGCTTGGCCCTGAGCAGGTGGAGGGAAAGCTTTGCCTTGCATGTTTTTAAGGCTCTCTCTGGAATCAGCCCCGCTTCCTGCTCTAACTGCCTCTCTTTGCCACCGAGGAGGTCAGTGGAGCTCAGGGAGCAAGCTCATTCCTAGGGTTCTTCCTCTAGCTGGATGAGATTCTTAGTTACAGAGGCTGGAAGCTTCTCCAAGCCTTGGTCATGTGATATCTATGCTGATTTGTTGCTCTGTTTTGTCACGCTTGCCCCATTTGGTTTAAAACACACACACAAGAGAAAGGCATTCAGGACCCATACCATACAGCACTAGGAGGACAGAACTACACCTTTATTCCCCTTGCGCCTGCATCACTGCCACCACCACCTGTTTTCAGTTTTCGACTTTTCCTTAAGAACATCCCTCAGGTAGATGGCAGGGAGGACTCAGATGTGGCACCAGTGTGGGTGGCCTGAAGACATTTCTGTCCTCTCCCTGTGCCTCAGGACGGTTCACTTGTTAACAACACTTCCTTCCTGTCTCCTCACAGCCTCACTCCTGTGTGGTGTCTTCCTCTGAGTGAGTTGGATGCACAGAAGAAATGACATGAAAGGGCTCAAGAACTTGGCCTGCATGGCTTGGACCTGCCCAGCAGGGACAGAAAAAGGGAGGGGGAAGACAAAGAAGGAAGGACAGAGGAGAATGCAGGAAAGTAGCAGTGGTGGTGGTGGTAGTCAAAGGTTTTCACCTATATAGGGGTATGGAGAAGATTTCATGGGGGCTCCCCTATCCATGGGTTATGGATGATGGGATTCATTGGTGATCAATGCAAGTCGCCTGGTTTGGCTATACTCTTTTTCTCACAGCTAGTCAGACAATGCCTGTCCCTTTTGAGTACATCTTTGAGTCTACGTAGACTGCTCCACACATCAGTGTGCATCTATCCCAAAGACATGCCTGGTGTACATTCCAAAAAACTTATTTTCTGCCCAGGACTCTTGTCTCACTCCACTTGGCCCAGCACCAAAAAGGCAACATGTCAGAACCTGTTGGTGCATTGCTGCTGTTGCTCCTCCTCTGCCGTCGCCTTTCAGTGTTTGCCAGTCCTCAGCACTGGCATCTCTTAGCCCAGATGTGCAAAGAGCAGAAGAGCAAGAAATTGGCATCCTCATCCCACTGTGCAAAAGCTTTTGGCCAAGGACTAAAAACAGTTGCCACAGTAACCACAGCCTGGCTCCTACCTCCTTGGAGGAGTATGTATGAATGGATTCATAGAGAGTCGCGTGGTCCTCTGCTGTGTGGGCGCTGGGAGCTGCGAACAGAACTCTGACCACCACCCAAAAAGAGCGAGAGAGCCCCTTCTCTCCCTTAAAAGCAATAACATCCACAGACCGAAGACCACACCTCTAAGTCCAGTACCCCAAAAGCTATTGACTAAATGAATTCCCACAACAGTAGACTATGCCTCTCCCCACGTTTCCAGAATCTCTCAAAAGAGTTGTACCAGACTGTGGCCAAGTATCCCAATCATAAGTATGTAGGGGGAGCATTTCAGACTCAACCTAAAATAGTCTCTGCATTGTCATTTGCAAATAAGGGTCAGCATCACGTCTGCCTCAAGTGCCATGACCTTGCAAGACGTCAAGACCCTGGTGTTGGTTCGGTGTAAGATGCATGCTTCAATGCTCGAGCATTGTGAGCCAAGGTCCAGCCTCATCTCACCAGAGTGAAATCCTGCTTCTGCTTCCCTGACCTGAACTCTCTTTGCTTCCCAGACCTGACATATTTGCACATCTTTCCCTCCTGCCGGGCTGGGCTAGTTGCAGGGATTCACTCCAACTAATTTGTAGGCCAAGGACTTAACAATATCCTGGCATGGGAGTGTGATCTGAAAAACCACTAATAATTTCTCCAGATTTTGACAAGGCAGGAAGCTGACAGACAAGCCTCACAAGGAAACCCCTGTCAGTGGCTTGGCTAGTTCAGCCTCCCAGAGTTGTGGAGTTGCCTTCCTCCTGAGAGCTGCTCCGATGTGACAGGGACATTCCTCAAGACAGAAAATCCTTCCACAGAGGTTAAGAGTTCCCGGAAGGTCACCTTTAGGGTCACCCTTTGTTCCTCCCAGTCAACTGAAACGTCTCTCCCATCTGCTAGGTCTCAAATATGACACATTATATAATAACGTCAATCACAGCCACCAATCAATTGACAAATATTTATGAAGCTCCATGTGCCACTAAAGGAAAATAACACATAAAAGTAAATTAGTTTTAAAAAGTAGTATGTACTGATGAGAGAATTCACTGAAACTGTGAAGTAGCCACTGTGGGAGATTTTCGCACCCACGCTAATGGCTTACGCATTAAGCCATTTGGGAATCATTTGGGTACTTATTTTTTGTTCTGATTTAATTTTTTATTGAGGCATAATTTGCCTACAGGAAAACATGCAGCTTTCCAGTCTAAATTTAATGAAATTTGTCAAACGTGAATTTCTTTGTAAACCACAAGCCATAAAGCCGAAGAGCACTTCCCCACCCAGCTGGGTTCTTTGTGTCCCGTCCAGTCCGTCAGATACCATGCCCTTGAATGTCCAAACAGTTTAGTATATTTCCTAGGAACGCGGCCATTCCCTTCCATAACTAACACAAACTTGTCAAAACATGGAAATGAACAGGGATAGCATTACTATTTATCTAATCTTCAGATCTTCCCCAGTTTGTTCGTTAGGACACTAATGACTTTTATAGGAAAAATGATAACTTCTGGGTCAGGATTCCACCAGTCACACGCACTTAACTGTTTCATCACCTCCTCAACTGCCCCACCGCCTCCTCAACTGCCCCATTGCCTCCTCAATTGTCCCATCGTCTCCTCAACTGCCCCATCATCTCCTCAACTGTCCCATCGTCTCCTCAACTGCCCATCGTCTCCTCAACTGCCCCATCGCCTCCTCAACTGCCCCATCGCCCCCTCAACTGCCCCATCGCCTCCTCAACTGCCCCATCGCCCCCTCAACTGCCCCATCGCCCCCTTAACTGCCCCACTATCTCCAATCCTGGCCAGTTCCTCAGTCTTGTGTTGTCTTTCACGTCCTCCTCATTTTGGGAGACTACGAACGAGAAATTTGTTTAAATGCCTCAATCTGGGTTTGCCTGATGACAACCTGGGATTCTTCTCAAGCTGCACAAGTTAGGCAGAAGGGGCCAGGAGTGATGCCGTGGCTATCCCAGGCGCATGGCTCACCCTTCATCAGACAGCACATTCCCATGTCTGCCTTCACTGAAAATGTCAACAACAAAATCTCACAAGGGGTGGGAGTGCGCCAGGGTGTGAAGCAGCCATGTTTCCCTTTGTAATCATCAACTATTCTGTGGGATCTGCTTTGAGAATATGCTAATGTCCTGTTTACCAAGTTGTTAGCACTTGGTTTAGGATTCATTCGCGGTGTTTGTCTGAAATAATTACACTTCTGTATTGTTCTATGATATGCTCTGATAAACATATCCTTAAGGGCTGAGGTGTAGATGGGTGGTAAGAGTGCTTGCTTAGTATGCATGAGATCCTGAGTTCACTTTCTAGCCCTAGAAGGAGGGAAGGAAGGAAGGAAGGCAGGCAGGCAGGCAGGCAGGAAGGCAGGAAGGCTAGCTTGCTTATTTATTTATTTATTTATTTATTTATTTATTGGTTTTTCGAGACAGGTTTTTACTGTTTTTTTTGTTGTTGTTGTTGTTTTGTTTTTTTTTTTTTGAGCCTGCCCTAGAACTAGCTCTTGTAGACCAGGCTAGCCTTGAACTCACAGAGATCCTCCTGCCTCTGCCTCCCGAGTACTGGGTAGTTAATTTATTGTACAAGCAGAGACACTTACAAAAACCACATATAGTTAATCCACATCTAGACACTTTGGATACATACACCCTCCCACCCACCCCCACAAAGATATACACATATATAATAGCTTAGGAGCAATAGGCTCATATATATTATATATATGCACACATATATGTACATACACACATACACGTGCACACATTCGCAGATACACTATCCTAGGGCCATGAGAAACAAAGTCACACCGTTAAATCAATCATAATAAAAAATGATACCCTAGGGCCATGATAAACAAAGTCACACAGGCTAAATCAATCACAATAAAAATTATGCAACCAAGAGAGACAAGGTAAACATAAGACATATGTGGCTCCCTCAGAGTACCATGGCATGCTGTTTTACAGTGACGTCTTTTGATAAACAGAAGGACCATGGTTTAAAAATAAGTTTGAAGTGGCAAATAAAGCCATTAGCAGTCATTTATGAGCACAGAGTGTTATGTTCTGTATATAACAATGTGCTATGCTTTCATACACCCGGCACTTCAGGTGTCCACATCGTCACACTGCAAACACGGGAGTGTCTTACACGATACATGGACGTGTGAGTGGGTCCTGATGGCGATAAATGTCAGCCACAAGAATCTTTCAAATCCATTATAATCTTCTGGAACCACTGTCATTAACAGCTTATCAACGACTGAGCTGTTATGTGATAGATACCCCTTGAACGTTGAGTGCTCCCAAAGTTCCATGGAAGTCTTGGTCCTTTAGGTGGTGCTATTGAGAAATGCATAATTGAAGGCATTAAGATGGTCTTAGTGGATGGTCTTTAGGACATCGGGGGTGTGCCTCAAGGGAGACCTGAGACGGAAGTCTTTTCCACTTTTGCTTCCTGAGCATGAGGTGGCAGTTTGTTCGACCACATGCTATCCTCCATGCCTACCAGAGGCCTCAAGCAATGGAGCAGCCAGATAAGGGGCCCAAACCATAGTGCTGTGGAACAAAACCAATCTTCTTCCTCTTTCTCAAGAGTTGTGATGGACAGATAGAAAACTGACAAACACAGCTACACATGCTGTATCATCACGATGCCTGCTAAATGGTTAGTATTCAAATTCCATCGTTCTACTCACATTGTTCCATTCTTCTTTCTGTCCCCCATTCCTTCTAATGAAAACATAAGATTCTGATTTTATTCTCCTGATTATAACCTGCAAGTGTCTTTTTTTCTATATTAAAATTATCTCAGATTTGGCCAGTGACAACCACTTTAAATCAACTCATATGCCTTTTTGACACACCAGAACTATAAAATTCTCCCGGATCCTAAGGGACCACGGGTCTCATTTCTGTTTCAGAATGGATTTAACTATTCTTGAGTGTCTGTCTTTAATTTAGACATCCTTTGCTATACCAGTTTATGCTGGAGAAAATGGCTGCCATGGCTGTTTGTTACACACAAAAAAGTGAAGCCAACTGGGGCCCAGGGCTGTGAAGGGAGTGCAGATGGCTCCTATGAGAACCCAGGAAGGAAATTCAGTGCCAGAACCTCAGCTGGATTCAACAGATACTGTGGGAGGGACCATGAATCATGTAAACAGAGGGCCCTCAACAGGTTCCAGAGCCAGAATCAGGCAGAGAAAGTTTCAAGGGACTGAGACCCCATCAAGGGCTCAAGCCAAGAGGTATGATGGGAAGCCAAGATTGAAGGAAGAAAGATGTGGATGTAAGAACCTGGAGCTGGAGTGCCAGATCCCCAGGACGATCTTCTGACCTTGGTTTGATGTTCGTTTTTTGTTTGTTTGTTTGTCCTGTTTTTCACTCTGGCTACACCTTGCCCCATTCATCATCATCAACTAGGGACTTGTCCTGCACTGCTATATCAGCCATGATTGTTCTCAGAGTCAAAGCATCCCCAAATCCTTCTAACAAGTGTTGCTGACTTATTGTCACCACGGCATTAGGGCGTCTGTGTACACCCATTCATTCCTATTTCTAGGCTACACCCAAAAATTAATACTCGGAAGACTATTTTTTCCTGTCATTTATTCCAATAATGCATGTCCCTATGCACATACACATATGAGCAACACTGGCTGGACTGAGCAGGTTACAGGTTGTATTTATACGTGTTGATGTGGGAAGCCCTTCTGTGTATGTGTCGCTTTTATTGGATAATGACTAAAGTTGTTTCAGCCAATGGCTTAGCAGAGCAAAGCCAGGCAGGAAATCTGAACAGAGACATAGATAGAGAGTAGGCAGAGTCAGAGAGATGCCATGTAGCTGCCAAGGGAGAAAGACGCCACCACCAGAACCTTTCCAGTAAGCCACTGCTTCATGGTGATACACAGATTAATAGAAATGGGTTAATTTAAGATATAAGAGATAGGCAGGAATACACCTAAGCTATTGGCCAAACAGTATTGTAATTCATATAGTTTCTGTGCAAATATTCGGGTCTGAGTGGTTGGGAAATGAAAGAACAATCTCTGTTTACATGTGTGTATGTATGTGTTTGTATGCATATGTGTGTGTGTGTGTGAGAGAGAGAGAGAGAGAGAAAGAGAAAGAGAGAGAGAGAGAGTTTATAACACTAATAATTAAAGAAGTCACAAAGTCGAGATAGAGTTGGGGCCATGAGAAGTGTTGCAGAGGATGAGGGATGGGCAGGAACTATGTAAATACAGTCCTCAGATGTCATTCTCAAAACTATAAATGTTAAAAGACTGCACATTTTAGCTTCCAAATCCCATGTTTACATGTTCTATGGGTAAAAATGATGCTTCTTTTTGTACAGGAACTGTGAGGCAGAAGGAACACAAGTTCAAAACCTATTTACTGAAGAACCTTCTCAGGGTCAGTTTAGTCAACTTAGAAAGACTGCCTCAAGATAAAAAGTTTAAAAGGGGGTGCTACTGGGGGTAAAGCTCAATAGCAGAGCACTTATCTGGAATGTGTGGGGCATTCGGCTTAATCCTTATACCGCAACAAACAAGCAAACAAACAATGTACTGATGCACCATTGAATCGCATAGAAAACACACACAGCAGACATCAACAGTGGCAATTAGCCAACCGTTGCCAGGGAACATTCCCAAACAGAACTGCTTTCTTAGATAAACATGGCCCCCATATTAACTGAAAATGGTACCAGACACCACCTGAGATTTCCAGCCTTTGTCTGGGACGATTCAAAAAATTGCCTGCCACTCGTCTCATGACTCTGGTCAGCAAGGGCAACATCAGTTAGTTCTCTTTCCTTCTTTTGTCCCTTTCTCAAATGAGGGGTGGCTCAGCAGGGCGGGAAGACTGGACGAGTGTGCGAAGCTAACTGAAAGCCTGGGCATCTGCTCAGACACTGACTCGCTCCACCCTCTCCTAGCCAAGGAAAGGCTCCGTTTCACTGGAGAGAAAACCTAAGGCCTAGATTTTCTCATTTGTCTAAGAAACAGTTGCTTTTTCTCCTCTCAGCCTCCAGGTTTAGAGCTGAGAAACAACCGCCCTTTAAGAAGCCAGTTTGCTCCCCGGACCTCTGACAAGTGGTCGCAAGGCTACAGGCTCAGTTCAGCTACGTTCACTTCCTTCCTCCCAGCTACCTAACATGGTAGACACTATAGATGTGACTATTCAAAGTAAATTCTAATTAGATAAGTTTCAGAATATAGTCTTTTAGTCATACCATGTGTCAAATGTACAATAGACACAGTGACAAGTGGCAATACAACTAAACGGGACAAAGAATCTATGTGTCCCTGTAAATGCTGTGTAACCAAGGGGTAATATGTCAAAGGAGAGGAAGCCTGGGTCTGAGCCACCCAGTGACTCCTCAGAATGTAGTTTCCATATGGCCATGGGTGGTAGTAAGCTCCCGGACATGCGCAGCTTTGAATGTGGGAGACTTTAACTCTTCCAACCACTAGACACCGCCTTCCGCAGATGACACACTGTTCGTTTTTCAGCAAGGTAAAACATGCTTCAACAAGGTGCTGCATCACTAGCCCCTAAGCTAACCTGGATGAGAGCAAGTCAATTGAAGTCTACAAAAACCCTCCAGAGCTAATACACCTGCTTCCTATTTTTCAAGTTTTCATGAACAGAGAAATGGGGGGGGGGCTTATTCAGGGGATGTTTGATTATTGCAATTTTGTTTTGTTTTTAAGGACAGGAAAAAATTTCGGATAAGCGTTAGACAAATTAAGAATAAATTGGGGGACAGAAGGGAGATGGGGGACTTGGAAGAAAAGAGAGGAATGAGGGGAAACAGAAGTTGGATTATAAAAATAAATTAGTAAGTAAGATAAAAAATAGTAATGGAAACCTGTTGAAGAAATATACAAAATAAATAAATGAATGGAGGAACCACGGGAGAATAAAAACTCTCCTAGGGCCGTCTCTCTGTTTGAAAGTAATTCTCTTTGGAGATAATTACCAGCTCACTTATGCCATGGGCAGGAAGGATTGAATTCATCACGGCCGCTTTCCCTTCCAGAGATGAGAGTGAGTTTCAGAGCAGCGCCTTGAAGATGAACTTGACATTCATCATAGGTACTGAGAACTGTGTGCCTCGAAAGAAGGTACCCTTTCCATTTTTGCCAGATCAAGCTCTTCAGCAATGGGGCAGGGGAATTAGGACCCCCGTTCTCCCCCTGACCACCAACCACTAAAGGAAAAGGCTGTGTCAAATAGTACTCTAACACTTGGAAACCTGAGACATGTTAGAAAGTTAATCCCAGGGGGTGGGCAGGTAGGAAGATGGACTTCCTGTCCCAATAAAGCCCCTGCCAAACCCAGATGTTAGCAAGGGGAGAGCTATTTTTAAGGCCTGCAAAGTTTGAATTGGCTTAAACACAGTCCTAGCCTGGAGGCAAAGAGAAAAACCAGATAATAAACAATACCTGGACCCACGTGTCAGAACAAAGTCAGGAAGAAAAAAAAAAAGGCTGTGTTTTTACAAATCACTGTCCCAAACTAGAAAATGTATGCATGTTGTTATTGGAGCCTGGCAGTGGAAGGGTGGAGGCTGGTCATAGTGGCACCTCCCACCACCGGCAACTGCAAAAATAGCCCTGGAAGAAAACCCAAACTTCCACAGTTGCTTACTCTTATGTAAAGCATGAACTACAGCACTAGGGTACCGATCCATATCATCTAATTTACCAGCTACGAGTGTCTCCATGACAGTGAAAAAGTTCTAAGTTACCACTCTAGCAGATCTTTGCCTTAGCTAGCCCCCAGAGACCTCCCTTCTAGAAAATTGATTGTACCTGGCATCAAGTACAAAATGGGAGAGACTAAAGAAATGCCCAACCTTGAGGGCGCATCTTACCTGGCCATCTGTTTGTTTTCTGCAGAAGTCAGTGTGATTTTGCCATAGCTGGGGATTTGAACCAGGAGAGCTGATCTGACTCCCGTGAGGGGCTTCTGAAGACTCAGCCTCCCACGCTGCCTCCAGAATGCCCAATTTGGTAGGTCTGGGACAGGGCCTAAGAATCTACATTACCCTTGTACTCCTACAGGAAGCTAATAATGGGGTCACTGGATCACCGGATTATTCTTTGAGGCACTACCACTTGAACGACTCCCAGTGTTCCTAGAAGTTAGTCTGAAGGGAAGTCAAGTTGAAGTGATCAGCGGGACCAAATCTGTTCTTGGAGTCAGGCACACAGGCCTCTCAGGACGCCTCAGTCACCACCCAGTCCGGTGCGTGCGGCTTCATGACAAGCCACGCTGAGAGTGCCATTCAAAACACACAGTGTGCACTGTCCCCCCTCCCCCCCCCCCCCCTCTCCTCTCTGTGGTCTTCAGGGAGACTGCACATTGTGGCTTTGGTTAACTTGCAAGTTCGGTTGCTTGCTTCTTCCTTCTTTTCAGGTCTCAGCTGCCACACACCCTTGCAGCTGCCGCACACCCTTGCAGCTGCTGATTGGCAGGTTCTTGGCCCTGCAGGTAATGGCACGGCCCAAGGAAAACCAGGGTCTGGGTGAGTTTCCCAGGCCAGCCCTGGAAAGGCTGAGGCAACACATGGCTTAAAAGCAAACTGCCCCTGAGGAAACCTAGGACCATGTATGAATCCTGGGGGCTGGCTATCATGCCAGAGATCTGTTCCCCATTAACTCGTGGACAAAAGCTGTTCAGGAGCCCATATCCCTATAGGCCAGAGGAGGCAGAGCCTTTACTGCACCTTAAGAGTCCCCCTAAGACTTGCCTGGGTTCTCCCTAAAGACAGAAACCATTTGCCTTCAAGTCTACCTGCCTAATCTCGAATCTGTTCCCCTACAGGACACTGAGCCTCATTATTCCAGAGAAAATGGCATCTTTGAAACTGGACCCACTGGGCCCTCTCAAGTTACAAACTGACCCTTGAGTTGTTTTCATTCACCAGGAACTATTTTTCCTGGCATATGTGTAACACACAAAGAAAAAAAAAACCTTTTGCTTTTTTTTTTATAAAGCATCCAATACAAAACAAGCGATTGTTAAGGCTCCAAGCAGTCTGTTGTAATTCTCTAGCATGCTCTAAAAACAATAAGCCACATGAGGGTGTGTGTTCTTTGGCCTCAGCTTCTCTCCTGGGGTTGGCCCCAGTATACTTTGTTCCTTCCATGGGTTCTGACACAAAGCGCCCTGAATGGGCATCCCCAGCTAGACACATGCTGCCTGGACTCTCGGACTCTCCCCTTTGAATCAACAGAGCACCCAAAACTCAAAAAGCCAATAAGATTCTCCAGTGAACTGTTCTCTTATCACTTCACACTGTAAATAAAACTTGTTTTCATTCCTGATGATGACCCTAAGAAGACGCTCAAGCCTTTACTAGAGCTGAGGTATTATGGTCAGATATGATGCTATACAGCACTCTGGAAGTGGAGGAAGGAGGAACGTAAGTTCAGTGCCAGTCTGAACACCACAGAGAGTCATTTTTACAAAGGAAAAATAAATAAAACCTTAGCTGTCTGGCATAAAGCTATCTAAATACTGTCAGGTCAAAGGCAAAGTCAATCTGGTAACTAATAAATATAGCTTATCTCCAATGTGCGTAAGAAATTCTACAGTTTCCACCAAAGACAGAGAACAAAGGTAGTATGCTTGAAACGATATATGGAAGTTTGAAAGGCTATTGCTGCTCTGTGTGACCCACTCCTGAGCCTGCATCTCCACCTTCTTGTTTGGTTTTGGCTATAGGTGGGAAAGAAAGGGATGGTAACAAGCATCAGAGTGATGAGCCACAGAATGAAAATGGAGGCCCACCTAGAGACTCGGAGCCAGGGAGACTTCTGTGGGAGTTACTCTATGACCTCAGACTGATAGCAGTGTCTGCTCAAGTCTTTCAGTTCCTTTGGGTGACATATGTGAAGAGCCCAAACACTTAACTGCTTTCACGATAGCCACACCATGTTTGTTGAGAAATTTCTAGTTTTGGTTTTAGAGGCGGGGGCTTACTGTGTAGCCTAGGCTGAATTGATCTTCCTGCTTCAGTTTTCCTCAGTGCTTGGATGAAGGTGCACCTGGCTTAAGTACCATCATTTCCGCTTGCCGTTGGAAAGCAATGAGCTCAAACAAACTCAGGGTCTTTTTGATTCCTTGCCCAACAAGCAGTCAAGGCAGAATTCAAATTAAGATGACTCTAATTCAAAGATCCTTTCTCTGACCCCCTTAAAATGATACATAATATAAAAACGCCCTGGAAATGATGAAGCCACATGAAGGTTAAGGGGATATGTCTACCCACAAACCAGAAATGCTAATTAACATGACATTTCTACAAGGCTTCGGTTAAATGGAATTTTCCAGGTATATAAAACTTACCTTTAATTAAGAACCAACTCCTTTTTTTTTAGTGCAGAGATTTTTAATGGAAAATTTCCAAAAGTAATTATGCTTTTCCCCCGTCTTAAATACACATGAACTAGAATTTAAGATTTCTAAAAATAGCTTCTGATATTAATGAGTATCAAGTATGAAAGTAAGGTACAGCTGGAGAATAGTATTCGCCTGTGGCATTGACAGTATGACTCCTAATGGCTTGACTTGCTGGTTTTCTCAGCCTACTATCTTTTCTAGAATATTTTACTAGAGTAATTTTCACGTTTTTTTTCTAAGTTCTACCACCTCTTAGATTTTACAACAACATTGTAAAATACTTGTTTTATCACATCTTCATGCATGTACCCATCAATAAGCCTATTATTTTTAAACACATTTAAAATTATATTACAGGGGCCATTGAGATGACTCAGAAGGGAAGGGAGCCTGATTTGATACCTTAATAATAGAGTACCATCCTTGAAATCCAACTAAAAGGTGTTCTTTGAATTCCACACGAGGGTCTCATAACACATGCCCCATACCTCCAACTATAATACATAAAACTTGAATTATTACAGGCATAATCTGCATATGTCTCCCTGAGTATTTCAGGACGCACATCATTTGATATGATATCTGCTTGTGAAAATATAATTCAAACTACAGAATCAAATGCACAGATCTCAAGCGTGCATTCACATGATGTGGCAAGTGTATTCTAAAGCCTTACCCACTCACTGACCATGCTCTGGGAAGCCCCTGCCCTTTCCCAGTGGACACAGGCACACTCTCCAATAGACATAGTCTCACTCTCCAGTGGGCATAGTCACACTCCCCAGTGGACACAGCCACACTCCCTGGAATATTCACTCTCCAGCTTCTTTCACTATAGTCAGTCGTGGCTTTATGTTACCTGCAGTTATTTTGTTAGGGATCATGGGGGGCAAGTTCAAAGCCACTTTGCCGAAAATGCATGGGTATCAGGGTTGTCTTTAAAGGATTTAGAAGCATCTGACAGAGCCAGCATTCTGATTTCTTTATAAGTTCAATGCTGTTGAATTATTACAATGCTGGGCCAGCTTTGCCATCTACAAAAGAGCAGAACCTTCTAAAAATTAGCATTTTAATAAAGATTTGAGGAACTAGATGAGTAAGCAAGATGAGGTCTCCCTCAATAAATCATGTGCTGTAATAAAGATATTTTCATGCTGCTATCTTGACATTTAGTTCAGATGTTGCAGCACATCAAGATGGTTTTAGCTACTGAAGTATTGAGATTGTCACGAACCTGTTGAATGTGAATTTTGCATGCTGACACATTAGTATGCTGAGATGTTAAAACATCACAAGTTCAGGTGCTGACATGACATCTGAGCTAACATGCTGAGCCATCCACATGGTGACATGATGGGACATTGTGTTCAGATGCTGATGCGACATCTGAGCTAACGTGCTGAGTCAGCCACATGGTGAGATGATGGGACATTGTGTTCAGGTGCTGATGTGACATCTGAGCTTAAGTGCTGAGCCATTCACATGGTGAGATGATGGGACATTGTGTTCAGGTGCTGATGTGACATCTGAGCTCAGGTGCTGAGCCATTCATATGTTCAGATGAATGTTCGGGTGCTGATGTGACATCTGAGCTTAGGTGCTAAGCCATTCACATGGTGAGATGATGGGACATTGTCAACCTGAAGCTCTGAGACATTCACAGGTGCTGAAGCATTCAGATTCAGATGTGGAGGTTGTTTTAATGTTGACTCATGAAGAGGTTCACATGTGGAGATGTTTGGATCTTCTCACATATGTGCTGGACATTCAAATATTTTGGACAAGACTCAAATTCTCACTCCTCCTTAGTATCTCTCAAATATTCTTCCACATCCCTTTCCATGAAGCAAACAATCATTAAATCCTTGGAGGCCTTTCTTTGTGCATATAAACTCCTGGATCTCTGTTTGAGGTTTTCTTTGGTCCAGGATGGGGCTTGGCATCTACATGGAAATGCTGGGGTATATATCCATCACCTTAGCTATGAATGATCAGAGCCTGTGCCCTCACAGCCCTAATAAGCTGTGTTTGATCACCATCCTTAATAAGTCAATTAAACAAATAATAGTAAACAAAAAAAGACATTAAATGTGGTCACATTGACAAGAGGTATAAAGAACAATTCAGTGACCCTTGCTCCCTACCAACTTCAATTTTGGGGTCCTAACACAAAGTTTAGATTTAAGTATAGGGCCAGAGTTATGTGTGTTATATAACAGGGTCCATGATAAGGGGTATTAAGGAGTAGGCTTACCCATCATTAGCCTGACACTATCTGGGCTATTCTCCCCTGCAATTCCTGGAGACAAGCCCCTACTTCCAGACTCTGGTGCATGAAAGCTTTTGTCTTTTTCTTCTCCCAGTGATGCAGGATTCCCCTCTGTATGCTGTGAGTGTGTTTTGTTAATGAATAAAGCTGCTTTGGTCCTATAGTAGAGCAGAATAGCATAAGGCAGGGATTCCAAGCAGAGATAAAGGAGAAAGTAGGCAGAGTCAGGGCGAAGCCATGTAGCAACTGGAGGAAAAAGAAACCCATGTGCCAGTATCCCAGTAAACCATGAGCCTCATGGTAAAATATAAAATAATAGAAATGGGTTAATTTAAGATGTAAGAGCTAGCTAGAAATATGCTTAAGCTATTGGCCAAACAGTATTGCAATTAATACACTTTCTGTGTAATTATTTCGGGTCTGGGCAGTCGGAAAACAAACAAGCAGTCTCTGACTACAACCCAGCATGGGATTCCTGAGGGAATTTTAATTTCTTGGGGTCCACTGGTTCAATGGACAAAACCAAGTAACACAGTTGTCTTTTAGAATATCCTCATTTGGTCTGGCTTGACACTGACATTTGTGCTGGACCAAATACTGACAACAACAACAGCATCATTTTCTCCCCTCAATTGTCACCTCTGAGGTTCCACAATCCTTGAGAGCCAGGACAGGCTGTGAAGGCCACATCTGTCTGGTCCATCTCCGACTCAGAGCAGAACCTGCCCTTATAGATAGATCTCAACTCCCTGCTCCTATATGACCTGCCACACCGTGTAGGCATTTGCTAAGTCTTTGTTACTAAAGAAAAATAAGGAGTATACTATGTAATACCTAGGCTGAAATTTTAACATAGAAGCACAATGAATGCAGGAGCAGGATGGAGAACAGCTTAGCTGACTCAGCTGTGCTAGAGGGCCACATGTGTCAGACTTGGATTCCCTAGTGGTGGTTGATGAACAGAAAAGACTGTCATCACTAAAAGGTGCAGGAACTGACAACTACTAAACTCGGCATCAAAATAATTAGCATGGTCATTTGGTAAAGACAGTGTTTGAAGATGTAGCCAAGACTTGTCTTCTAGTGTACTTCTCTCACAGGCTCTCTGGAGCATCTACAAGGCTCTGCCCATTGCCAAAGCTTGAAGCAGCAATCAGGGGCTATCATGACTTTACAACAAACGTTTGAACATTTTATGACACATTGTAGTATGACTGATGTCCCCAAAGAATACACATGTACATCAGTAATTCAAAATGTCATCAGGCTCACCGCCACATCTCACCTCTAAACGTAACAATAAAGGAACCCACTAATCCCTCCACCAACTTCCTCTTTATTTACCGTACTGATAACCATATTTCAATAAAAATATCTTTTGGTGCCTGTGTGCTTAAAAGGAATTTTTTTACCACCCTGTTCAGGGATTTAGAGCCCCCGGAAATGGGGGACTGGTATTACTACTAAAGGACCAGGTCAGTGCTACTGAAGGTCCCTGGAGGACCCCACAGCTCTGGGTCAGAGAAGCCAGAGGTGAGACTCAATCTGGATTCTGGAAAGAGGCACTTGTTTGTCTTAGCAGACACTGCTTGCAGAGCTCATAAGACGAGCTATTTTTGGGCATGCCCTCTCTGCTAGCTCGTCTATTCCCTGTCTTGTTTTATTGGATTTTAATCAGGAACTATCTTGTGAAGTGGCCTGAACTAGTGGGTGGAGCCTCCCAACAGAGCAGAAAGTGAAGCGCATGACAGCATTCTCTATTCACTCTTCATTCTGTGATGAGAACCTCATGTGGCCGTCTGACTCTGGCCATTTAGGATGCCCGACTCTGCCTGGGGTACAGGAAATGGGCTGTGATGATTGGTTTTGTCAACTCTACACACATTTAGACATATTGGGAAAGGGGATGTTAATTCAGGAACTGCCACCATCAGATTGTCCTGTGGACATATCTATGGGACATTTTCTTGACTCATGACCGATATGGGAGGATCTAGCCCTCAGTGTGGTACCACCATGGCAGGCAGTCCTGGGTTGTATAAGAGAGCAAACTGAGCAAGCCGCAGGGAGCAAATAAATAAGCAGTTTTCCTCCATGGTCTCTGCTTCAGTCCCTGCCTCCAGGTTCCTCCCTTTTTACAAAGGACCGTAAGCTGTAATCTGAAAGAAACCCTTTCTCTCCCACGTTACTTTTGGATGTGTAGTTTATCACAGAAACAGAAAGTCAAACTAGGACTCAGGCCTTGGGAATCTGGCCAGGGCCAAAGTAGACCAAGACAGAAGAAAGACGCAATCGTTTTTAGTAAAAGGGAACCTCATTGGCAACCTCTAGACAACTTCCCCCTTCCCACAGGAAGAGGAGATGGGTCTTCCTGCTCTACTTAGAGGGAGATGGGATAGTTCTGCACCCATAGCACAAGGCACCATCATCTGCCCAAGACGACAGGCTTGCAAGCACCTACACACATCTTTTCAAGACACATACCACTCATTGACCTATTTCTGCAAAGCTGAGGCCACTCAGACAGCTCCGAGACGGAAACTTGACTGCTGACACAGGAATTTGGACAAAGTAACACGATTGATCTATATTGTACAGTAATCCTAATTCAGTTCCTATAGTGATGTTGGAGCAAACTGTATGAAACATGTAAATAGAGAGGTCAGGTGACCTGGATTTAAATATATATTCATGTAAAAGTTTGTAATTTTTTTTATATGAAAGCAAAAGAGTGGCTATTTGGGGGGAAGAAGGAAAAAGGGTGATGGGATGAGTCTGAGCAAAGTAAACAATACACATGTATGCAAATACTCCAATGAAACCCATTACTTTTACCTACTGACTTAAAAAAGAATTCGAATGAAAGTTTGGGCTAGGGACTGGACACAGTCTCTTGTCTCTTGTCATTGCCCTGCCTTTGAGGCTAAAATGTAGCTTGTGCAGAAATATTGTTGAATAAATAAACACACACACACACATCCTTTTTTGTTCATTCATTTGCCGGTTTATGAACTTTGGTTTTTTTTTCTAGATTGAGAATAATATGAATAAAACTCATAAGCACATTCACACACATACCTTTAATTTTTAAATTCATACCTTTAATTTTTAAATTTAGATTTGAGACAAAGTTTGACTATGTTACATGGTTTGGCTTCAAATTCCTGGGCTGAAGGTATCTTCCTGGCTCAGGCTCCCAAGTAACTAGGGCTTCATGCACATCCCCACACCTCAGGCTCATGTGCATACTGTTTTGGGACTCTATCTTTTCATCTTTCCTGGATTAAATCCCACGGAGGCAGAATAGGTGAACCACATGGTAAGTGTAAGATTATCTCATAAGAAGAGACTAAACTGTTCCCTGAAGTGACTTCTTCATGCTTTATGTTCCCATTTACAAGACATTCCAGTTGCTCCACGTATTTGCCAACACTTGGTATTGTCAGCTTTTATATCTGAGTCATTCTTGTAAGCATATGGTAGCATCTCGCGGCATTTTTGATTTTCATTTTCCAATGGCTACTGATAAGATGTCAAGCATCCCCGACAAGATTACTGCGTGGTGCATTTTTTATGGAGCTCATTAATGAGATGAAGCCTCCCACAAAGAGAAGGAACCCAATCTTAGCTCTTATTTCCATTTTGTCATCTTTGTAGCCAAGCAGTATTTAAGTTCTTTATACACAAGAATTATGATTTTATATCCCTGGCATAGTATCTGACACATGGAAAGAGTTCAACTGAACTCTGCTGGGAAAAAAAGTGAACAAATTCTAGTTAATTGTAGAATATAATTTAATGACATTCTTGGGTCCTATTGAAGAGTGCTGAGCTGTAGGCTTCTCTACGGTGATTGGCTCAAGACTGATCATTTTTTAAATTGCTGTAATTAAATTGTCTCTTTTTTCCACTTGAGATCTCCAATTTCCCCAGTCTGTAGATGACCTACCTTTCAAACGGGCAGTCTCAATTGATTATGAGCTTGTTCATAAACTGACAACTGAAAAAATAAAGCAAATGAGTCTGAGTTGGGGCCTTAAGGACTCTGATACATGTCTTTCTCTCCAGGCTGGTGATTACCAGGTTGAAACAGGAGTATGTGAACCAATATGGCAATTTGGTCAAAGCTGTGGGCAAAGAAACAAGAAAGTAGGATCTGGGTTCAAGTCCCGAGTCTTCTGCTTAGTACTCCTCAAATTTAGGAAACAACTGGATCTCACTAAGGTTCAGATTCCTCACTGGAAAACCAGGGAACTGGTGGTAGAGAGCTTGTCTGGCCTAAACAGGCTTTATTCCAGCCACCGGAGTCTGCCTCCCATCTCTTACCAGCCGGTACCACCATCTCCCAGTTGTTGGGCAATGAGACTGAAGTTCAAATAATCTATTCAGAATTGTCCTTTATCAGGAGAGCCCCCAGAAGGCTGTACCTCTTCCCCACTTCCAGGGGAGCTCCCTGTTGATTAAGAGATGTGTTGGTTGACTCCTTCACTCCTAAGGGAGAATCTAGGTGTAGCTTTGGCTATAAAGTCAATCCTGTCTACAACAGATCAGGCCAAGGCTGACCCCCATACCCATCTTTGGTTCCATCCCAGCTCAACACTGTATCCCTCCCTCTCTTACAGGTCTTTCTTGAGTTCTGTCCCCAACAAAACACATGCCATGAATCACTGCCACAGAGTTTACAACTGGCAATCTCACTTAAGATACCCCAGGATATTTGAGACACCATTTCTTTTATGATTCATTGATGATAATGAGGATAATATTTTTTGAAGTCGTGCTTGCTGACTTCAGGAGTTGCAGAGGATCAAAGCTACAATAAAATTTCATACTTTCTGTGCTTTTTGAAACCCATGGAGTCTACGGCTAGTATTATATTCAGTCTACCTTAAACCAATCGCCTGGGCAAAGTGAAATAAATGAGCCATCAATTATTAGCCTTGGGGGGCACATAAAGGGACCCACAAAGACAAATCTCCAGTCTATATGTTAGTGATGTAAAAAGAGTTGGAAAATATTCCAGGGAAGAAATTTCGCAGAATGTGAGGGCAGCAAAAATTAGTTGCATGGTTTTCATTGCTGTGAGGAGACACCACAACCATTACAACTCTTATAAAGAAAACCTTTAACTGAGGTGGCAGCTTATAGTTTCAGAGGTTCAGTCCAATATCATCATTACAGGGAGCATGGTGGCGGCATGCAGACAGACATGTGCTGGACGAGTAGCTGAGAATTCTACGTCTTACAGGCAACAGGAAGTGGTGTGAGAGTCACACTGAGTAACTGAAGCAAAGAAGACCTCAATGCGTACCCCAGCAGTGACATACTTCATCAGACAAGGCCACACCTCCTAACAGTGCCACTCCCTATGAGATTATGGGGCCAATTAAATTCAAACTACCACAGTTACTATTTTCTTGGTCACAGAGATGAGGGCTGACAGCAAGCTTAATGCTGAGCTTTGGTTGGAGAGCAGACACTAAAGAAGTTATCTGAGCTTACTGATCTCCAACAGTGTGAGGACAAGACAACAAAGGAAGCTGAGAAGGGAGTGACAGTCAGGAAAGTTCATAGATGAGGTGATTTACCATCTCCACGGGTTGGCTAGGATTATGTTTTAACCAATTCTATGGCGATGAGATGGAAGAATTATCAAGACTGGATTTCCACTTGGGAAAGTTGATATGAGAGGGGAAGATGATCCCATACGTGGTGTCTGAAATGACTAAAAGATCCAAAGGATAAAGGCACCTAAAGGATGGGTCTGACAGAAAACCAGGGGGAGATGTAGGATTACACAGTACAGGATTAGGTTTCTGAGAAAGACTGAGCTGATCCAAGAGAGGATCTATCTTCTTATCTATCTTCTCATCTATACCCCCAAGAGATTCAGTGGGCATCATTCCTGAACTAGGACTGTTGAGGACCACAAATATCAAGGAATTCAAGAGAGGGAAAGACCAATGACTAATGGATTTATCCTGGGTCATGGGGAACCCCTAATGTATATAAAAACCATAAGAGGAGATGAAAGCCAGGATCCTATCTGGACATATTCTTAAAGGTGCAGATTAAATTGTCATCAGGGTCAGGAAGAGAGGGGAATGAAAAAACAGACTTGTGATTCCATACCTTCTTGCAATTTTCCCAACTGAACTAAAATATTGCAAACTGATTCAAATGCCATGGGAATTAAAGAACCCTCCTACCAGAATCTAAGTGATTCTGAGCCAATCATTTAATTCATTCTTGAAACACATAGCAAATGAAAGGACCAGCATGCCAAGCATCTGTCTCAATTGATGTGTCCCCAATCCAGCCAGTTTATACCAGATGAAGACTAATGTCCATCAACTAGCAATGTCTACTGGGGGCTCAAGGATGTGCTGTGGTTGGCTATTGCTGCCTGGAAAGATAATGGATATGAGATGGCAGTGCACTAGTCACGCATTTGCTCTGTTCTGTGTAGAAACGTCTGGTAAGTCCAAATACTAATAGCTAAGCCAAATTATATAAATATGTATTTTAAAAGTTAATATTTTCTAAACACACTACTACAAATAATAATAGTTAAAGAGAGAAACAAAGAAGAAGAATACAAAAAGAAGACAGGAGATACATGGAAGAATAAAGTATTTAGAGAGAATTAAACTGAAAATTTATTTTACAAAGTAATTGGTATCTTCCCAAAAAATCCATTTTAAACAAGTGCTCTTTTTTATTAGCTACAGAAGAAATGAAATTTCACATTAAAACAGTTATTTCCCACTTTTCATTTATAGCCCCCAGCTATGAATTCATTCCTCACAAAGAGCAGAGCTGGAACTCTCAATAACCCCTGGCTTAAGAGAGAGCTACAGCAACTAAGAACCTCTCTGCACTGTTCTCTGCATGGCTCCTGGATACCTCAAAAAAGGTCTACAGCTCTTGAGGCCTTTTCTCCACCTTCCTGTGTCTGCACTTGGACATGGCATTTACCAGGATTAGTCTTGTGACATGTACAAGACATTTGTTGCAGCTAAGTGCAGAGGGACATGTGCCACACAGTGACAAACTATGTAGACAAAACACTGGCTATGCAAGATCAAAGGGTGATAAAACTAAAGGAGCCAGGACATCAGAAATGAAGATTGTCTGATTGTCATTCAATCTATATTTGTGTTCCCTGAAAACAGGACTTAGCGACTTAAGGCAAGTGACTATCCTGAGATCGGGAGGATTGTAATAGGAAAGGTGGGATGGGACAAGGAAACCCACAAAGGGTAAGCCCCTACCCAGTTACTATCGTGGGCAATGGAGCTCAACTGAGAAGTCTAGGAAGTCAGAAGAGGCATGCACACTTACAGCCAGGCCACCCAGAGGGCATCTCCATACTGCCTCTCCCTGGTTCTTGGTTGAAGACTGGTCCCAGGGCTGTATCCTCCTGCACTCTTAGTCTGCTTTGTGGAGTAGGCAGGGTGCTCCTTCCATGTATTTGCAAACCTCCCGAACCTCAGGCAGAAAGACTCAGGAGCAGGCAGTAAGAAGCTTGGGAAATACCCACTTAAGTAGTGCAGCTTGAAGGGCATGCAGTGAGCAAGGACAGGATCTAACACACAGTCTACGCCCCTTGTAAGAGGACACCCAGCCTGTGTGTATGCTCATCGAAGGCCTGCAGATAGGGAAGAGATGAGGCAAAGACAGACGGAGACCCACTCTATGGCTCTTCCTACGTGGAATCAATGCAGAATTTCTGACTTGTTGCTGTGGAGGTTTAGAAATGAATTTCTTGGAACAATGGTTTTGTGAGTTGCTATGGGGGCTAGAGACCTGGCTCAAAGTATGAATGCTACACTTGCAGAGGACGCCAGTTCAATTATCAGCACCCATATCAGGCCACCAACTGCCTATAACTCTAGCTCAAGAACATGTGATGTCTCTGGCCTCCTCAAACACCTGCACTCACATGTACATAGTCACACACGGATACACACACACACACACACACATACACACATACATACACACATACACACACACTTAAATAATAAAAGAAGGCACTGCTCTTTGGAACGAGGCTGCTTCACCACACACCAAATATATGTTGCCCACCAAGGAATTATACAGAAAAAGGCAGCAGGGCATCTGTCTTTAGATCATTGGTTCTCAACCTTCCGAATGCTGCGACCCTTTAATATAGATCTTCATGTCGTGGTGACCCCCAACCATAACAGTATTTTAGTTGCTATTTCATAATTGAAAATTTGCTACTGTTATCAATCAAAATAGAAATACCTGGCATGTGGCCCTTATTGGGATTGTGACCCACAGATTGAGAACCACTGCCTTAGAGGCCCCTAGATCCCAAGAGAAAGTGAGGATAGGAAAGGTAAGCACTGCATGTGAAACCGGATGTACTGGACCTTGTGTGTGCCCTAAAATATCAGGATGATTCCCCTAAGGAAAAACTGCATTTGGGTGATCATAGAGCCTACATTGCAGAGGCGATAGTGAAGAAATGGGCCTTTTAATGGATGATTTGGGGCAGGGCAGACAGATAGAAAGGGAATCTGCTCGGAGAAGACCTTAGGCCTAGAGGTGGGAATAGGACCACGTAGCTCCTAAAACAACAAGTAACCAGTATTTACTCCCTGTGTGCCCTTGTGCATGCCCCGGGGAGCAGGGAAGAAAACACGTCCTGCATGCCCTGGGAGCCTAGCAAAAGTCTGAATACTGAGCAAAGGATTAAGTCTGCCACTGAGACACCAACACCTCAGAGTTATAGGCAGTGTGCTGAGAGAGAACGCTCCAACAGAATGCTTATAGCAGAACTGGGGTGGTGGCCACACTAACAGCAAAGGAGAGATACGTGTAGGAGATAAAAGGGGTGACGAGCAAAGGGATAAAACAATCTATGTGGGTTCCGTGCCACAGGAGAACCTTCTGCGGCAGTGGGGATATCTGTGTCTGTATTGTCCAACACAGTGACGGCTCACCTCCTGCTACTGCGTCACCACTCCTCTCCCAGGACTGCGTGCGTTGAGGGGACTCTATCCGAGGCACTGAAATGAACAGCATGGAAACTTCCAATCATCTGGAAATTCCCAGCCTGCCTTGAAGAAAGCGAATCGCCCTCCCGAGTCCCATCTGAAGTGTGAAATGCTTTTTGCCAGCCCATAAAGAATGTTTGGACGGCCAAAACGTGAAACCCAAACCCCACATTGGGGAGCCCTTGATTTCTAGTGGAGCCTCAACACATATCCTGGGAGAAGCAAGGTCAATTACCACCTTGTTGTGATCTGCCAGAGGAGCTGTCATCGACTGGCAACCCCACCACAGAACACAGGCC
Source organism: Neodon shergylaensis (assembly GCA_025134845.1). Lineage (NCBI taxonomy): Eukaryota > Metazoa > Chordata > Mammalia > Rodentia > Cricetidae > Neodon > Neodon shergylaensis. The sequence goes on along the minus strand of JABTXL010005619.1, from coordinate 15,845,933 downwards.
AAAGATGGCATGACTCTAGATTGAACCAGGGAGAAACGTTCTGTTCAGCACCGGGAAGGTTTGAAGACAAAACAAGTGAGGGCGGAACTTGAGCTCCATGATCTCCGGTGTCTTTGGCAGTCCTTATCCCCTTTCATCTTTATTACAACCCCAAGGGGTAAGCCTGGTCACCCTAGCGTTGTGAATGCAAAAGTACATTAAGTATACTGTAGCTTAGACATGGTCTGGATGGGGCTTAACTCGGCTCATCTCCAACCCCACAGGGCCTTCTCTACTACCAAGCAGCTCCCTAAACATGATTTTTGATGCAATAACATTAACCTTTCATCTTTTGTACTGGACATACTGTTGTGGGAAATAGCCCATAATCTATTTTAATATATTTTAAAAGTTAACTAGTCACAGACATTAACTTAAAACTCCCAATCTCCAGGTTTATTTTCCTGAGCTCATCTGTTTCAAGACTTTATTTTCCAGAGAGGTTTGGAGTTCCCAGAACAATTGAACAGAATTCATAACTTCCCAAATGTGCCCCCTCCCTCTTTACTTGAAGAGGTGTTTTTGCAACAAGGGATTAACTGACGCTGCTAATGAACTGTGGCCCACGGTTTGTATTAGAGCTCTTCCTTGATGGGATCTGTGGGATTTGATGATGTATAACATCATACACCCATCATTACAGTGTCATGGAGACTAACTCCCTTTCCCTACATCTCCTCTGTACCCTACCTGCATTTCTCAGACCCTTGAGACTCCACATAACCACTGACCCCTTCTTTTTTTTATTTTTGTTTTTATTACAGTCTGGCCTATATGATGCACTTGGAGTCAGACCACGCACAACCTTTCCTAGTTGTCATGTTTTACTTAGTAACATGCATTAAAGTTACACGTGTCTTTTGTGACTTAATCCTATTTTATGAATGTGTTCCATTTCATTCATCAAACACCTGCTGAGAGTGTCTTAGTTGATTCCAACATGGGTCAACAAGATATTGTCTTATGCCTATCATCCTTTTGACTATTATTTTCTCTAGTTCCACACTGACTTGATTTCTGTCCCTCCGTGGCAAGTACTGAAGTCAGGTATTATCACTTTCCTGGCTGGTCTACCCAGTGTTAGAAGCTTACAGTCCAACTTTTGCCTCTGCATATGAAAAGTAGAGACACTTTGTTAGCATCCATGAACTCGGATGGGCTTTTGATTGGGATCGCTCTGAATCTACATGTCAATTTGGGAAGAACTGCAAAGTTATAAGCAAGTCCAGTTTATCTACACATGTAAAATTAGCATTCAGAATGCTGGCTTAGAGCTCCAACCATTGTTCCAAACCTTATTACATGTATATCTTAAGCATATTATTAAATTAAAAAAATAGGAGGTAGCCAAAAATTAAGAAAAGTTAAAAAGCAAATAAGCTTTTTAAAAAGCAAGCTAGCTGTACACTCTGTGTGGCCTTCTCATGGCCACTGCTCTTTCATCACTAGCCACTGTCCTGCCTGTCCAATGAAGGAAAAGGGATTCATAGACATCTAATCTCTCTAGCCAAGACCCCAACACTCAGAAGGGAAGGCTACCAGGATTCCTTCTTGGCTCAGCAATCAGAGCTTATTACTAACACTGTGGGAAACAAGAGACCAAAAATATCTGTATGTCAGTACTAGTTATAGGTGAGGTCCATTAGAAATACAAGTCCATGACTTTAGGAACTGTGGTTGGGCCCACACACATACACACTAAGATTTCCACTAAGCATGCTATATCTGTAAACTCACATCCTAATCTCTTTTCCTTTATGGCCATTCTCCATTTCGTGTTTCTCTGAATGTATTCAGTGTTGCCTTCCAGCATTGCTCATCCTTCCCCTCTGCTTCAGGTAGAACTTTGCTAACCAGTGGAACAGTCACCATTCTTCCCTCTGAACAATTCAGAAATCCCATAGAGCGCTTGCCCTCCTTGGAGTCTCTCCAGTTGTCAGATAAATGAGGTTATATACGTCTGCAGGGCCCAATGCAATGTCAACTATAACAACAAGACATGAGAGACCTAACCAGACCACTGCTGATATTTACTAAGCACTATCTATGCTTAATTGCTTAACACATGAATCGTTCAATTATCCCCATACGTTTGGTCCTAATTCTTTGTTGCATTTTACAAATGGAGACACTGAGGATGGATAGTGTAAGTTGACTCTCCCAAAGTCACACAGTTAAAATGGTAAAGCCAAACTCAGACTTGGATTATGTAGGTACCACAGTGTTATACCATTTTAAAAACTGTCAACCTGAATGTGGACTACCCTAAATGCCACCAGTTCAGAACAAACCACAGACTTCAGCTAATCCATGCCATTCTCACTCCGCAAGCACGTCCCCCTTTCTCGACTTCTATATGTTCTTTAACATCCTTCTCAAGTTTCACGTCTCCAATAATGTTACATTCACCAGCAGAATTAGCATTTCTCTAAAAAAAATACCAACAGACATAAAGATGAAAACAAAGTAGCTTCCTTTTGCCAACAGGAACACATTCTTGACACTTGGTATACATATTTCCACACCGCACAAAAATAGCTACTGTAAACATATTCCCATGTCATTCAACATTAACAGCATAATCTGTGATTGCCCAACCTTCCAATGCATTGGGTACGATAATTGAATATGATTTTAAACATCAGATCTGTCCAAAGATTAACACGGCCAATTCGGCAGAAATTTGTCATGACAGATACCAACGGGCAAAGTTCTGGAACCTTGGCAGAGTGCAGGCCTATGGCTCTGTACCAGTTTCCCACAGTGCCTAGGCAAGATGCAAGGGTTGATTTATTAATGGACCTGCATTGGCCAACAGCCCAGTCATCTTCATTACTGCCAATATTTTCTGGCGTGCATGTTAAATAACCAGCTTAACTTAGCATATAGAGCACTGCATTATTTAACAGTTTGAAGGCTAGTGAAGGAAAACTAGACCCCCACACAGGTATAGGTTCTGAACACTTCATTCTTGTAAGTCCAAATCTAAGTTGGTACCCCACTTTCAGTTTCCCCTCTGGCAGACTAATGTCCCAATAACACCAGTAATAACAATCAATGCTTTATAAAAAATATATAACATTTGAACACTCACCACCCTACTTGCTTTTCAAAAATACTTCAAGCACAGATACTACTAGAGATGTAAACTAGAAGCCCAGAAAGCCTCAGGAGTTCATTCTCTGTAGACAAGGGGTAAGTTAACACGCAGGTCTCAGGCTGCCAATCCCAAACATTGTGCTCATTCTTATCACACCATGCTGCCTTTCCAAGATCCCTGCTACATGGACAACGAACCACACTAAGGCAAGAGTTCTGTAAAGAAAGCAAGCGGTACCCATTTGCCTACAGGATGCAGATTAGGTACCCCTCAGCATTAAAGGCAACCCTCCAGAGAAGGGTATGCTATTCATTCTAGAACATGGATATCCGATCTCTGATATTGCAATATGACACTTGTTTATAAATAGAATACTGTTCTAGAACATGGTGCAAGAAAATTCAGATTTATTTTACACAAGCTGGACAGGCAAACTGGGATATATTTCTTCTCAGACATGTTTCTCAAATTCCTAGCTTACAATCTTTCCAAGAAAGCTTCATTTGTCGCACATCATAGTACCTTGATGGCAAGTGCTCAGTCTGGGGCAAAGTTCTCTCAGAAATGCAGACAGGCAGCTGCATTTAGGTGCATTCACATCCATGGTCAGAAACAGAGTGACAACGAGAAGAACAAAACAGCTGGCTTTAGGAACGTTCAATCCTGACCTTCCCTTTGAAGGGAGTACGGGAATACAGACTTCAGGTTCATTCTCATAATAAAGAATCTGGCTAGATCACATCAAAAGATCTGTTACCTGTGTATATGCAGAGTGGAAAATGACTTCTAGCTAAGGAATTATGCAATGTTGTTGAATTTCATGCCAGGGTTCTTGGCGATATGTTATTAGCAACATATAACCAGGTTCTTAGTTATATGTGGCTGTTGAGTGAAGGAGTGGCTACTGTCTTTACATCCTGGTCCCTCTGAAATGCTTTGAATGTGGCATTCTAATATTTATCTTTGGGATATCTAAAACAATATGTGAACCAAGTCTCCCAAAATTTTAGCATGAATTTTATAGGAAGACCATAGAGTCCTTTCACTACCTAGATTCCAGAATGTACGCTGAAGGGAGCAAAATCACTATTTCCCGAACTACTATGATCTATACACAACTGCTGAATATTTTATAAAATACCATTCTATGAATTTCAGTTCCAGAAACCCTGATCTGTATGCCCTGGTCTGATCCCAGAATCTGCACAGAAGGAACAACTCCCCAAGTGATTGTCACAGGTCTCTGTGAATGTCTTTGAACAAGATTAAAATCTTAAAGCAGCTGCCAATCTTGAGTAATTCATTGGAAAGTCTCAGTGTGACAGAGCTGAGAAATCCCCATGCTCACACCCCACCAAGACCAGAAGACTCAGTCACCATCCTGGCTTTGGTGTTCCTGCCCTACAGAGTAGTAGGGAAAACATAGAGCCTGCAAGTTTAGTGTCTTGAATTTGATCTCTGATTCTGTCATTCACCTGCACTTGTCATCTTATGATCAGAGTCTCAGTTCTTTCACAACAGGGACCAGGAAGAGCTAACTCACTTGCTGTGGCAAACATTCAGAATGGTGTGTACTCAAATTTCCTGGTGTTTTTGTGGCATTCCATGAAGGAGGAATACTACACAATGGTACTTCTTACATTAGCAGCTTTGTTCTAAACAGAAAGTCTACATGGCAAGATTCGAAAGAGAAATCGCTAATCTATTCTCTAATTTCCGGGTGCGTGGTAGTGTATCCGCAGCCTGTTTTATAGGGGACCTGGCAATGTCTGGACATTGAGTTCTGTCTTATTCTCTCCTCACTCCACTCTATCTCTCTGCCCAGACTATGAGATGATACAGTGGGGCCATTGAGAAAGAACACTCACACCCTTCAGCAGGAAGCATCTGTGTGAGTTTCTTACAGCTGCTGCAATTCTGCAGTGCAGACTGTGTGGCTTCAACAACAGAAGCCCATCGTCTCACAGTACTTGAGGCAAACATCCAGGATCAAGGAGTAGGTCGCACTAGCCAAGGCCTGGGAAGAACAATCTGTTTCAGCTTCTTCCCAGATACCAGCAATTTGCTGCCAACCGTCCATGTCCCTGGATTGTAGACACCTCTCCCAAAGGTCTGCATCCATGTTCACATTCCCAGCTGTAGTTAAGAAGAGGCCAGAACCACTACACTGAAATCCTTGCTTTATTATGACAATATATCCTGGTTAGCTGGAACTGAGAAGTGAGTGGTGGTTAAGAAGAGACTAGCGCTACAGAGGTGAAATCTTCTGGGAAGTATTTCTTTGGAGTCATCACATCACACAGAAGCTGTGGTCAAAGGTGCATCTTCTGAAGACAGCCAAACTTGGCAATGTGTAAGAGCTTCCCATGTGGTACTTGTTCTGAAGGCATGAAGAGGCCATGGAGCATTGCTGAAGCTTGGCTCTGTGAGAGGTCAGGAGAGGCTATTGGTGAAGATATAGCCTCAGTTATGCTGAAAACTCTAGGATTGAAAATGTCATGGAGAGAAGCTGAGGCTTGACACTATGGGGCAGGGGTAGAGACCCTGAAGAGAGCCCAGGAGAGGGTACTGGTTAGGTTCAGGCTATGGCCCCAGAATACTGGAGATGCCAGGAGTGTGGGACGACCTCCAAGAACATCAGCTGTAGAATGGAACTGGCCTAAGCCTACAACAAGCTGTGTGTGCTACAGATGACAGAGCTGGAGAAGGGGAACTACCTAGACCCTTTGGTACCCAGAGGATCATGAATGAGTCCCAGATGTCATGCCCTGGGCTTTTTACACTTTTGAGTGTTGATTTTTGTTTGATTTGTTTGCAACTATGCCATGACTCCCTTCAGGATAGACTATAATAGTAAGCTGAAATAAATCCTTCCCACATTGCTTTTGGTCATGTTGTTTATCACTGCATTAGAAACTGAACTAAGACAATAATGTCCTTTTATAAGGACCCCCATCATGTTTGCTCTACCTGGTCTTAATGATGTCATCTTACTGCAGTTACCTCTATAAAGAGCCTATTTACAAGGAAGTCTACATTCTCAGGGAGAAGGAGAGGGATGCCAACATACCTTTTTGTGAGCTTGCAGTTCAACTCATAGCACCACCCCAAACAGAAAGACCCGAGCTTGCTTTCTGGCCCTCACCATTTCCAAAGACCCAGTGACAGAGACCAGAGTATGAACCATTTAAAAGGGTGAATGGCTTCAGCTAGAAGAGTACTTCATTCAACACTTCTAGCTTCAGAAATCAGAAGGAAATCCTTTAGAGATCTTGTGGAACTCTCCTTTTGAAATGGGTCTGCATCCTCCCCTTCTTCCCCTGCCTAATGTACTTCTGGCTCAGCAGGGTTTATCAAATGGTAAGTAGTGTATTACTAATTCTGAGCTGCATTCCAGTGACTTGCTACTGGCTCAAAATTAGGAAAGATTGTCTTGAATTTAGTGCTTGCCCCTAGTTCCCTCTTGGTTCCTGGACTTCAGCCCTAGTCTTGGCAAACCCTGCAGCCCTGGGTTAAGAACACAGTTCTACCCAGCAGGTATACCAGGGCGGACCCTCTCTAAAACATCATGTGGGAAGCAAAGTGAACTGAGCCTCCAACAGTTATTTAGCAATTTCTGTCTCTCCCGACACTGACATACATTAGGTTAAGTTTTCCTAATGTGTTCCTTCTACTTTTCCAAACAAAGCGGGACATATGAGAAGTTCAGAAACAGCTGAGTAACTGAACTGACTCTTTAAAGAACTCTTATAGATTGTTATATAGACTCATTGGTGGTTATCAACAAATGTTGTCAGGGATTCTTCACTGGGTGGGTTTGCTTATCCTCTCTGCAGAATGAACACCCATATACATGCTAAGCGGAAGAGAAAAAAATCAAATCGACACCTGGAGACAAGTGTTAACTGTCCTCTGCTAAAATGTGACTTCCCAGACAAGAATGAAGACAGAACTCAAACCTCCACATGCTGCAACAGCCTGAGGCGTTTCCCATGGGAATGCACCAGGGAAGCCACAACAGGAAGCTCTGAAAGCCTCCGGAGTGATTACAAACATGTTTATTGGGAGCTCAGTACCCAAGAATGTCTTTCTACAATTCAGTAAGTTTATGACTCTTTAGAAGCTTGGCAAATATCCCTGTGCCGAGGAGAAGTTATCCCCTTCAAAATACAGAAAGCGCCTTGTGGACAAAAAATGATATCACCATGGCAACACATAGATGTTTCCACTCTTCTGATCTGACCTTAAAAAGACAGTGGAGAACCCTCTGAAGAGGAGAGACTAGGCCCATTTTTTAGACTTAATAAATGCCAAGGGGCCTGGTATAAACCCATAAAACAATGGTAGTAATAACTGCTCTCAGGGAGTGAGGGCTTGCTCCATACACAGAAGTCAGGTCTATTACCATTAAGGACATGGGCAATCTTCACACTGGTATAGGAAGGATCATTATCACTATCATTGTATTGAAATAAACCTGAAGCCTCCCAAGGTCAGCATGTTGTTCAAGGTCATACCTGCATATAAACGAGCCAGGTTCATACACTGTTTATAAACCCCAGAGGACAAACTCAAACTCCTCATGCTTCCCCACACTTTGCCTTAACAACTGGCTGACACTGAATAGCCAATGAGATCAAGGTGGCAATCTACCGGGAGGACCCAACCCCAGGTACCAAAATGACACCCTGCCTGCCCTGAAGTTCACTGTTCAAGTAGCCTCAGGGAGAATACATAGCCTGTGAAATCTCAAGTCTGAGTAGTGAGGGTCTCTTGGGTTCCTTCCATAGAGAATCTGAGGACTATGATGCTCTAGGAAATTTCAAAGAAAAGAAAACTGATACGCAGCCAGTCAACTGGCCCTGACGGTCTGGAACCCTATTATATGAGAGACAGACTGTGGGAGGCAAGACCAAAGTTAACATCTAGACATGCTAAAGACTTCCCTGATCACATTTCATAGCAAGACTGGTTGCTCAGGGGAGATCTTGGCTTTGCCAATAACTTCTCAATAAGCAGCTTTATTTCAGAGTTTCTTTCTAGTAAAGCTAAGAATATATACTCACGTCGCCCTGTAAGGCTACAAGCTGTAGCTGAAGATTCAGAATGCCTATTCTAACTATTGGCTGAGATGTAGACTTAGGGTCTGATTAATGTCAGTGTGTCACGGGTGTTTCTTTTAAGTTTATTTTTATAATAAAGTTCATAAAATATTTTTAAATGTAGCTGAAAATGTTTGGATATTTGATTTTAATATTTCATATGGTTAAAAGGTACATGGTATTGGTGACCTCCTAGTTTACTACTTTTTTTAAAAAAAAATCAACTAAGCAGGAGCAAATGAATATGACGGAAAGACCAACTGTCAGCCTGTTCTTCATTCATGTTTTGTAATCAGATTTTTCTGTTTTTCTTACTGGTAGATGGTGCCATCTCTTGAACTTGGGCTGTCCTTGTGACTTGATTTGTATAGTGGCATTTTATTTGTATTTTAATAAATAAAGCTTGCCTAAGGGTCAGAAAAAGTAAAACATTCACTCTGCCAGTCTAACAGACCAGACAGTAATGATACTCATTAATCCCAGTAGCCACACTAACTTGCCATAGAAACCAGGTGGCAGTGGTGTACACCCCTAATCCCAGAACTAGAGAGGATTATAAGACAGGAGTAGACAGCTCTCAGTCTTATTCTCATTCCAAGATTCCTGGAGGCAGGATCGCCATTTCGGACTGAGGTAGAGGTAAGAGCCAGTGGCTGGCTGTTTTGCTTTTCTGACCTTCAGGTTGAACCCTAGTTTCTATCTCTGAGTTTTTATTAATTGTACTTCAGATTTGACCATGAAAATCACTGAGAGTGATGCTATCCCATTTTCATGGGTCAGGTTTCAGGAGCCTTGTACACTTTGCAGCTTTCCGTCCATCCCTCTGAATGAATCGGAGACAGACATTGCAGGGAGAGCAGGCACAAAAGACCTATCCAACTGTTAGCCACCCCCAGAACATGTGAAACTATCCTAATCCTTCCAACCCCTAGGTGATCCCCAAATGATCCCACACAGGAACAAGCTCTAATGAGATCAGCTGAACCTATCCTGTTCGGTATGAGTGCCCGGCTGACCCATGGGCCCATGAACCATAGTAAATGTTGATAGACTGAAACAACAAAGTATAAGGATATTTTGTTATACAGCTATTGCTAACTGATACAAAAGGGTTCTCAGTGCATGAACGAAGGCTCTTTCCCCAACACATTCATATGACAGATTCTGTTCTAGTGACTGTTCTCTACAAAAACAGAACAAACTATTGTGTCTGCTATTTTAATGTGTTATATGCTAGATAAAATGCTTCTTCTGTTCATTTCCTTATTTAATTCGGGTAGCAAAATGCTTTCGATAGCCATACAGATACATTGACATTTAATATTTCCATATTAGAAACTCAGAGAGGTTGAGTGAACTAAAGCCACATGATCTGTGATTAATCCAAAAAGCAAATCTAAGGCCAACTTATCCCAAGCTCACATGCTTAGGAAGTTCTGCTTCTGCAATTCACTCATTCGTTAATTCATTTATTCGTTCATTCATTCATTATGCTATACAAGGGTTGATAAGTCCTTTCCAGGTTCCCCCAGTGTGACAGGACAAGCAGAGACTACCCAATTCTTTCTGGTATCCAGGAAGAAAGGATATTCACCCTGTATGTAAGTCAGAAGATGTATCTATGCAAGGCTTAGAAAGCTTCACCTATGAACCAGAGAGTCACTATTTCCATGGCTACGGTCCATATAGTCTTGTTCTACCACACGACCAGTCCCAGAAACACACAAATGAGAGGAAGTAGCTGAATCCCACAGCATTTTCTCTACAAACGCATACACAGTTTGTTAAACCGCAGCCTGCAGGATAGACCAGGGGAGGAGAAATATATGGAGATGTTGGTGCCCTTATTCCCCGGAGTTAGAAAACAATAATAACGTCTATTAAAAGTGTCATAATATTAGTAGAATCTGAATTATCCGCCCTTTTTATGTGATAGAGATGACTAATTGTTTCTTGATGAATGAATTCATTTGATTTACTTGCTATATATTAGCTCCCAGATCAGTGTTAGGGAAACACAAGAGGCTATATATAGGTGCCTAGATGGAGGTGGGTCTTGTATCTTATCTGTTGCTTTCATTGGTTAAGTAATAAAGAAACTGCCTAGGCCCATTTGATAGGCCAACCCTTAGATGGGTGGAGTAAACAGAACAGGATTGGGGGAGAAAGAAGCTGAGTCAGAGAGTCGCCATGATGCTCCCACTCCAGCCAGACGCGGGTTAAGATCCTCCCTGGTAAGCGCACCTCATGGTGCTGCATAGATTATTAGAAATGGGTTAAGAGGCTAAAATTAATGGGCCAGGCAGTCTTTAAATGAATACAGTTTCTGTGTAATTATTTCGGGTACAAAGCTAGCCATGTGGGCGGCCGGGTGCCGGGGACACAGCCCAGCCGCCCCGTACTACTACAGATTGGCGCCCAACGTGGGGCTAAATCCACTTAAAAACCTGAAAAGGCTTAAAAATAAGGGAGAGAGAGTTTAACACATATTTTTGCTGTTTGTTGGGCAAACTCTGGCTTTAAAGCATTTCAAGGCTTTTATGGGACTGGATGTTTATGTTCCCGCTTGGGATCGGAAGGAGAATGCTCTGAGACCATACAGATGGCTCCGCCGCCTGCACCTGGGCAGAATCAGGCTTAGGCAGGCGGAAGAGCATGGCGGATTCCTGCCGCGTTACAGAGACGTGTTTTCAGACTGCGCATTCCTCTGTGTGTCAGATTTTGCTGTAACTTGGATGAAAAGAGATTCTGTGCTCTGTGCCTGGAACTGTGTATGGCTCAGGGGCACCATATGGCTCTGAGGCAGGAGCGGCTCAGCTCCACCTTGCTGAACTGAGCAAGTCTC
>JABTXL010005619.1:15681706-15834837 GCA_025134845.1 Neodon shergylaensis | reverse complement strand
GGCGGCCGGGTGCCGGGGACACAGCCCAGCCGCCCCGTACTACTACAAAACATCCCACACGGTTGTCACTTAGGTTCTACTGTGCCAGTGCTCATTTACAATAAAATTTAATTGATGGTAATCCAGATTTCACAAAGAGGTGTTAGTAAACTTCTGAATTCCCTTCACCAAGCGTTTGTTGACATCTTTAACCATATTAGGCTTCATTTTGAAACCCTGGCCAGGAGAGTAAAGCTAAAGACTAAACAAAAGTGCCCACACCACTACTAGTATTTCTCAGTAGTCACTATCAATCAAATCAGTCATATGATAACTCCACGATCTCCCTTGTAACAATACAGAACTGATCATCCCTTATCTAGGTAGTCAAGCATTGAGCATCCCAACAGGCATGGATTCCCCATCAATGGGGATCCCAGCAATTACTCTTCTATGAACAAGAATAGGGTGCACAGACACAGAGATTTCCTATGAAAGTCTTTTAAAACCTTGAACTAATTGATTCACCACTATCTTTAGCTGCGTACAGTCTTGTTTGTTAGCTAAGAAAGACTGACAACCTACACAACTGAAGTGCGAAGGACTGAAAGGATTTAGGGATTAGTGACAGCACCCTTTAGACACTACTCACATACTTAATTCTTAAGTTTGAGACAGGAGATACGGAGGGCTTTGCTGTTCTATAATCTATTAGCAACGGCATTGTCAAGATGAGAGCCACTAACTATAAGTAGTCATGCAAATCACGATGAAGTAAAATTTAAAATTGAATTCTTCAGTCATATTAGCCCCATTTCCAGCCATATCACTGTATGGTACAAATAGAGAAAATGTCAGCCATCACCAAAATTACAGATGGGATGTGCACAGTTTCGAGATTCTGTAAAGTTGCTGTCAAAGAAATTGTTGGCCATGGATATTCCAAGGCTCTACTTGAGCACATGGTCCCTGGTTTGGAGCCCACATGCAGGTCAGAGCAGCAATGCCTACAGACACCTGACAAAGGACAGGTAGGGATCAGTGAACACACAGCCCAGCTTCCATGTGGTCTAACTCCGGTCACTCTGCGAGACAAATTCTCCTGAGGTTTCCAGAGTTGCCTGGTAACAGCAAACCCAGGTTGCCCACACGATTGCCTGCTGGCTCACACTCCCCTTACTGGCTCGACTTGGGTTCTGAGGGAACCTAACTAAGACAATTATGTCAGTAAGACAGTCCCATTGATCTTGGCACTGAATCTCAGTCTGAAACCTAGCTAACTTCACCGGCAAAAATGATCATTTGTGGATCAGCATATAAGATCTCAGAAAAGTGTATTTATTTCTTTAACTTTCTCACTGTGTGTGTACACATTTTCTCTATTTTCTGCACTCGGCAGCACTCTTGTCTTTTTTTTTTTTTTTTACTGTGTTGATACTTCTCAGCTTGATCATTTGCTTAATTGCCGGTTCTACTTTTAGAACATTTCGCTGTTTCCAAAAAACCAAGCCACTCTTCAGTGACATCTGGCCCCCATTGAGAATACTGAAAAGAACAAGTCCTGGGTTCTGAAAGCAATTCCCACAGTCCAGCTCTCAGGCCCTTTAGCCAATGGCAAGTCATTAGAATAAATGGGGCACGGCCACTCATTTCCCTTATTTCCTGTGTGACTTCCAAAAGCCGATTTCTTCATGGTCAAGTCTAGATGGCCATTTTTCTTGCTACCTTTTTGTTCAGATACAGCTCCCAGTCCATACAATTTAACCATCGAAAGCATGAGATGTGGTCGTTTGGCAGTGTATCCACAGGGTTGGTTTGATGTTCATTACTGAAAATATTAGTGGCAGGCAATTTTGTTTATCTTCTTTAGAGTCACTCTCTTGGCCTCTTTTTGCTTTTACAGTACAATTCACTGGGTGTGCTGTTTCACCGTGAATGGTCATAAGCAGTGTGAGCTCACATATTCCGTGTCCGACCATCACAGTCACATGCACTGAAGGCTAATTGGCTAGCATTGAAAATGACAAAATAATAAACAATAATCACATTAGAGCTTCTTCCTTTCCATTTTTATAAATTAACACAGTGTTCAAACACAACCATGATTTTTACTGCAAAAAAAATTAGCAAAACTCATCAGTAACATGTTATTTGCTCAACAAAATTCAAACTCACACACGAAAATTTATTCCTTCTCTAAACTTTAATTATTTCTTCCCAGTTCCCTCTTTGGCCAACAATTCAGCTCTTCAACACCTTCCCTTTATACCCCACCCACATAACGGCCATTTAAGTTACCATCCAAATATGCTTCTCAGACTCTTGTCTGAGGACTTCGGTGGTAGTGGAAGCGCGCACTAGTATAGCTGAACATCAGACTCAAATGGGGAATAAAAGGGCAGTCATATTAGTCCCATTTGTAACCCACATGTAACTGTGGGTGTCTTACTTGAATGTCTTTTCGGGGGCATCCAGTGTTCTACTATATATACCACCACTACAAACACACACAAACACACACACACACACACTGCCTGAAGTTTAAAGGGTCTGAGCCAGCAAGATAATATAAGCACTTGCCACACAAGCCTGATGACCTGCGTTTGATCACCAGATCCTCCAGTAGAAGGAGAGAATCAACCCCAAGGGCTATCATCTGATGTACAAATGAGTACCCTGTCATATACGTATGCACACTTGACACACACACACACACCTACACAAAGAAAATTAAATTAAAAGGGCTGTCCAGAGCTGGCTGGTCATTGTAAGAAGTCACAGTATGGGAGGACACATGTCATCCCTGGTGCTTTCAACAAAACATCCATCAACAATCCAGAGGGTGCTAGCCACCAGCCCTTTCAGCTTGCTGAAGAACATCCTCAGTCCATCTGACACTCTAGTGGCAAAACTGAACCGTTTATGAGTGCTGTCCATAAATTATCCCAGCTCCCTAGATGTCTAAATTTGAAGTTCTAGAAAGAGCAGCTGGAGGCATCAGGTATAAGCAGAGATGGAATCCACTAGCACGCAAGATAAAGCAAAATCAAAGCTTTTACTTCCTTTAAGATAATCCACGCAGCATCAACATTTTTATGAGGCCAACTGTGCCTTCTCTTACGTGGTGACTGTAGTGATTCCCCAAGTGCCTCTACGAACAATCATGAACATAGGCATCTTTTTAAAAGGAAGTTTTGGGGAGATGCCAAGCTTAAGAGGAAAGCAAAATCAACATTATATGGAATTCCTATAGATCACCCAGAGCCACCTATAGTAGATGCTGTGCCCCAAAATACCAGCATTTTATTGACCTGTCTGTACAATATCAATCTAGGGCCAGGCAGTTTCGTTGTATGTAGGACTAGCCTTCACCCTGAAATACTTCACTTCCTTGGCACAACACTCTCCTATAAAACAACATACTTTATCAGTTTCTGTAAGTTTATCATTGATATAATATATAGCAATATTTTGTTTATGTTTTAACAAATAAAGCTTGCCTGAAGATCAGAGTACAGAGCTAAGCCACTAGAGGCCAGGGAGTGGTGGCATGCATCTTTAATCTCAGGACTCCGGAGACAGAGGCAGAGGGATCTCTGTTAGTTCAAGGCAATCCTGGGCTATACAAGATTGAATCTGTTTATAAGAGCTCCTACAAAGGTGATCCCAGCCCCTGGGATCATGTGTCTTTAATCCCAGCACTAGGGAGGTAGAGACAGGAATAATATTGCTGGGTAGAGAGAGGAATATAAGGCCAGAGAAGACAGGTGTACATTTGTCTGAGGTTTGGTGGAGACAGCTGCAGTCTGAGGATCCCTCCTGCAGTCAAAGGACTACGTCTGGACTAAGTCTGATGAGTCAGTCTGAGGACAGATCACCCCTTTGGTCTGAGCATTGGTAGAGGTAGAAGGTCTCTCTAGTAGCTGCCCCACTGCTTCTCTGATCCTTCAGCATTCAGCCCCTAATACCTGACTCCAGGTTTTTATTATTTAGAACAGCTAAAATTCATGCTACAATAATGATAAACTTTTATTTCTTCAGTCTATCATTTATACCTATATCTTATCACTTAATTCAACAGAAGCCATTAGAATATTTTTCTTTCAACAGAGCCTTGTCACAATCCATTGTTCCACTGTCCCCCTGCCCCTGTCTAGTTTATGGTTGTCTGGAGCAATTCCACAGCCTTTCTATGTTGCATTCCACTGACATTCGTTCTTCATTTTAAAATATTTACTTATTTATCTGGAGTGTAAGTATATCTGTGTGGTAGCATGTATATTCCTGCATGTATTTGGTGGTCAGAGGACACTTGTGGGAGTTGGTCCCCCTACCATCTAGGTTCTAGAGATTGAACTCTGGTCATCAAGCATGGTAGCAAGCACCTTTATCCCAAAAAGCTACCTCACCAACCCAACACCAACATTGCCGAAGGCACAGTAACTTCTTGTTTCCATGGAAAGGTTTCTTATGAGATTTTGATCTGGTATTTCCAAATAATAATATTCAGACTGCATTTCCGGCCAGAATACTACAGAGAAGATGCATCCTTCCTTTATGCATTGTCACCTCTGCAAGATACATGGCCACATAGTGTTACTGGTGACATTGACTTTGATTAAGGTCATTTCAGCCAAAGCACTATCTGATTTCTCTACAGTTACTACTTCTGCTCTTGATAGATGGAGAGATTTGAAGGCAATGTACACTTATTCTTCCTCATCTAAACATCCCCCCTAGATTTGACCTGAACCTGTGATTTTTATCTGACCTGACCCTTCCAGTGATGGCTACAAAATTAAGAATTGGCAAGCGCAGCACCCACCTCCTCCACATCCAGCAGGCTCTGCTCACCAATCAACTGTGGGTAAAACTCTG
The DNA here is from genome assembly GCA_025134845.1 of Neodon shergylaensis. Taxonomy (NCBI): domain Eukaryota; kingdom Metazoa; phylum Chordata; class Mammalia; order Rodentia; family Cricetidae; genus Neodon; species Neodon shergylaensis. The sequence continues at coordinate 15,829,980 of JABTXL010005619.1, read as the reverse complement.
CCTCTCCTACCACTTTCTTCTCTCTGTGTTCATCTATTTAGTAGAACATGGATTCTTCGTTTTTCATGTATATAATAAATTTTTCCTTTTAAATATTTGGTGTTTAATTCAGAATTTGAACTATTGGGGGACACTCTCATTCTTAAACTATCACACTGATATCATGAAAATGTTCACACAACACATCTGAAAGACACCTTTCAATCCAGCCTTACCTAGACAACTTTTGGCCAAAGAGACATGAGCCATGCTATTACATACCCTTGAAAACAACTAAGATAGAGCTGCTTTAAGGCATGACCACATTTCAAAAGATAGTGTGTTAGCTCTCAAATCAAATTACACTAAATGTGAGGTAAAATTGTGAGTGATAAGGGTTTAGGAGTTCTGTGCACTTAAAGCCATGTGAAGAGACCCTAGATTTGAGCTATCTCAATGGGTATGTGGTTCCCCACAAACCTCCATCCTGGAACAAGAGAAGTTTCACATAAATTGTATTATCAAGAGACCCAGGGTGCTGGGTACAATTGTGCTACTGACATGGCAAAAACTACAACCTTGAAATAGCATGGATGACAGCACTGAACTCATTCAAATAAATAATCCAACAGCAAATTCAGGACCCATAAACATACTTTCAACCATAAACTAATTAATCTTTTAAGGAGGACAAAAATTCAGATAGAGTGATGTTATATTTTCCTAAAGATTTTACAGCCCATCTCATTTCTCTACAAGTTAAAACTAACATGAAAAATGGTATATACAAGATCATCTTTATAGCTATACAATAGACTGTAACAATTAAATAACTGGATGCCTAAGGAAAATTAAAACTTATTTGATGAGCTATAGAATACCTTATACATGCCTAGTAAGCTATAGGAGTAATGGTTATCTGTTTCTATTGATGGAAAAACATTTGTCAAATAAAAGATTAACATTAGTTAGTAAAACAATAAAAGATGAAAAGCCAGTATATTCAAGGGAAGAAAGCGTATTCTATTAGAACAGACATTCTACATTTTTTAATGAAGTAAAAAATAATCCCATCCCTCTTCTGTGTGCTACTATATTCATTTGTACAAAACTTCTGCCAAGCCTTACCTACCTGATCCCTACCCGCTCTTCCTCCAGCTCTCCTGGAATCCTCTTCTGTAAACATTCTGGCCCACATTTTGTTCTCATCAGTACCACAGCATGTTCTTATCCATGTCATTAATGGTCCCTGTGCCACCTGATAGGTCAGCAGTCTGCACTCTGCTGTCCTCCATCCTGGGTACCCAGCTTCCTATACCATATTTCTGGCTCTTCTCAGCTCCCTTGACTTCTCTCTACAGTGAATGGGCTCAGTCCATACTCCCCCATGGGGACTCTCTATAGCTATATATACAAGCCTTACTAGTCCAGCCTCCTTTTCAGCTTCAGCCCTGACTGGTGCCTGACATGACCTTACACCACATGAACATGTCTCATAATCATCTGCCTTTTCAAGGCCTCAACTTACCTATAGTTCTGGAACGTATTTCCAGAACAGAACATCTGATGTCCCTGCAGAGTTTACTTTATACTGTCTTCTCAACTATTTTTGCACCTGCTCGGATCAAGAACCTTAGACCTTTCTATGGACTCCTCACATCGTCTCCAAATTGCATCTAGAATTTAACGCTTCTTCATGTTCTCCCTTGTCACCAACCCATTGTGAACCATGACTTAACAGTTCTTAAACTTTCCACTTGTCCTTTATATTTTATTGATCCAACATTCTGATTGGCCCTTTAGAAATTACAATCCTGTCTTGAGGCAAGAAGGGGATCTTCATTCTGAAAGTAGGAGAACTCCAGTGAACTCCAGGGCCTGGTCCTCCCCTCTCTCTTGCTCTCTCTCCTATCCCTTCTTCCTTTATTACATTTCAGCAGCTTCTACACCACCTCACACATATGCCTCGCATACTTCCTTCCTCTTTGGCACCTTGCTCTTACCTCCTTTCAGCCTACATGTTGTTTCTTAGATCTCTCTCTAGTTTCTTCCCTCATCTTTTCTTCTATCTGATAGCCCAAATGCTACCTTCTCAAAGAGTTTTACCTTGAATAAAAGTGGCAACCAACCTCATATTCCCCTTATTAATCTCTGACTTTGTTAATTTCCCCCATTAGTATCTGTGCTTTTCTAATATCCTTTCTATTTATTATACAGATAACTTTATTGCCCATTGTTTGCCTTATTCACTATCTTTTAGCCATTATTGAACTTCCATGTATATAGGAACTCTATCTTTGTTCCTTGTCCATCTGTCACAGAAGACACAATGAGTTACCTACAGTAACTACCCAAATGATTGAATGAATACATTTGTATAAAATCTCATAGAAAAGTAGACAAAATAGCACAGAAACATATTTGAAACACCAAAGATGTTGAGCTGAGAATTCAATAGGTTTTGAGGTTGTGAACATAATTCATCCAAATCAGTTCATTGCTAATGATGTATGCTGTTGTGTATAGGTCAGATACTCAAACAAGCAAGACAATCTGTCCTGAGGGGACTCTACCTGGGATAAAGGAATAAAAGATTCGCTGTAATTCCAAAGTGATGAATTATGTTAACACCAAGACTCAGAGGAACAGGTAAATATAGCTGGATTACTCATTGTTTGTGTTGTTGGGATGAAATACCATGACCAAGGAGAAAGCTTATTTTGTCCAGCAATTTCAGAGGCCTAAAGTTCATAATTGTGGGGAAGGTATGGTAATAGGCAGGCATAGTGGCAAAACCAGGAAGCTGTGAGCTTACATCTTAATCACCCATAAGATGCAGAGTCAGTGAGCAGGAAGAGGGATGAGGCTATAAACAATCAAATCTGACACCAGTGATGTATTTTCTCCAGCAAGATCCCATGTCCAAAAAGTTATATAAATCTCCCTAAACACTTTGGGATCAAGTATTAAAATATAAGAATTTATGAAGGATTTTTCTTATCTAAAACATCACAATGGCAAAGCACTGATGCTTTTCTTATTTACCCCACTGCAGTCTTCATAGGTAACACGCTGAGTGGTGTATATATATGCATGTCATCTTGTATGCTCATCACAAGCATCTTCACCTGGGGGACTTATGCATGGGTCTTTTCTCTCAGGGACTTGTTTGGAATGAGAGTGGATGTAGCTATATATCAGGTGTTCCTACAATCCCTGACCCTGCCACAGACTAAGTCCACAAGGAACATCTTAACACCAAGCAAGCTCATGCATGGCTTCCCCATTAGCCCCTCATTCTGCCTATCAGAACACAAGAGGGCTCTAAAAATATTCCTCCCACTGTGTGAAGCAGAACAGAGCAAAACAACCCAAGACTCAGTAGTTAAATAATAATGAGCATTAAAAATAAAAGCAAAGAACTACAGAAACATGAACCAAATGAATGTGGGAAGCACCAAACCTCTGGAAGCGACCGACTACATCTCTTCCTGACTCAAGGCCTTGTTTGAATGAATCTCTAAACAGTACTTAATTATTGGCAATATTATTTTCCTTTTTTAAAAAAACTAAGAATCCATTTCTGTGAACCAAAGGAAACAAGCCTTGTCCTGTGTTTGTGTTTAAGAAAATAAAGAAGGGATGGCAGAATATGCTATAAATTCTCCCGTCGGCTCTCCTGACCCTGTCTCCACTTATCCTCGCCTCTTCTCTGTGCCACAGGATGCCTATCCTGAACCACTTGTGCTTTGGGGACTAGATGAATGGCAGATCTAAGAGTGGGAGGAAAGAGAGGTCAGGGTACTCTTTTTGCTGGTTCTTTTCCAGCTGATAGCTGCTCTCAAGTCCCTAAGGTAAACAGCTCCCACAGTTGTCTCCCACTTCCTTTACTCCTCCAGGCTTCTGGTGACGGCTTCTCACATGGTTCTCCTGGCTACTTCATAATCTCTGGTTCTCCTGGCTACTTCACAATCTCTGGTTCTCCTGGCTACTTCACAATCTCCTCTTGAGTCTCTCACCTGTCTCATCATGGTAAATAGCTTCTTCATAGAACCCTCCCTGCTCTGAGCATCCTACTGTGTGCTTCCCAGGTTCTGGAGGAAGCAAGAATGCGTGTACTACCAGAACAGCACACTCAGAAGGAAATACCACAGCCCTGGTAGTTGCCTCTTCTTCTATAGGAATGGCCATGATCGTGAAAAGCACTGAACGAGGTCGCCATCCACACTGATTCAGGCTGAAGCTGTTCACCTATGTCAGCACTGAGGGTTGAAATCTAGATTTCTTCTCTTTGTAGGACGACTCCATTCTAGCCTCAAGGGCACCCAGAGTATTTTAGGAATGTAGAAAAATAATCAGCATGAGTAAGAATGAGATGATGTCTCCTCATGAAAAAAAAAACCCTCCACCTTCCATTCACCTCTGAGCTGTCATTGCAGAAAAGCTGTATTCTTGAATATCAATTACCATGGTGAAGATTGCAAGCTGAAGACAGCACCAGGATTAACTTCCTGTACCAGTCTGAGGCATTTCCCAGGATGGCAGGTGTCACAATATTAATCCAAATATCAGATGCTATTAAATTCCTTGGGAAATATCAGGCACTTGGCTTTTCCAGTCAGCTGCTTATTGGGTATTCCATAGACATAGTGCAAGAAAATTCCAGTCCTAAATCAATAACTGGACTTCTCACGACTTAACCACTGGATACAGATGTTAAACCATCAAGCTGTGGAGTCCTGAGAGTGCAGTGACCAATGCTATTTTGACCACATCACCAGAAAGCTCTAGGCTGCCTGGGCTAGGACATGTGGGGTCAGTATATGCCTTAGTGTACACCTCTAGAAAATGAACTTTCTTAAAGGCAAGAATAATAGGGGCATAGTAGGTTCATACTAAATGCCAACAGGTTTATAATTTAGACAAGACTCATGTTTGTGGCCCCACCTCTCTGTAAGTAATAAGGTAAGAAAACTAATTAAAGTTAAAGTGGTTTCAGATGGATGTGGGTGGATTTTGAGAACCGAGACATGCAGCATTTGAGGTAATTTCTCCTGTTCTAGTGAAGGAAAAAAGAGACAGTCAAGTTCTCTCTCAGATATCCATTTATAGCCTTCCATCTACCACAGAAGATAGCCTGGAGATCTCAAATGACTGGAATAAGAGGAATATTTAATGGCTTCGGAAGAACAGTTTTCAATCTGAAGTCACCCAAGGTCACATCATTGTGTCCAGCTACCAGGTTCCAAGCCAGTGTCTCCAAACTCTTACAGATACCCTGCCACAGATATCAAGGTAGGAGCTCTCTTTGCATGGCCTGGCTTATCTCTCAATGTCCCAAGAAGATACTCTTCTAGTTTATGACAGGCCAGGAAGTAATTTTTATTAACTTAGAAGATTTTTTTTTTTGGATTTTTCGAGACAGGGTTTCTCCGTAGCTTTTGGTTCCTGTCCTGGAACTAGCTCTTGCAGACCAGGCTGGCCTCGAACTCACAGAGATCCGCCTGCCTCTGCCTCCCGAGTGCTGGGACCAAAGGCATGTGCCACCACCGCCCGGCAACTTAGGAGATTTTTAAAATGTCAATGATAGTGTTGATCACAACGTCATCTAAATGCCTTGCAGAGCTACACAAAGGTATTCTTTAAATGAAGCAGGGTGTTAAGGGAATAATTCTCCAGTTACCTTGGCAGATGAAGGGGTAACGCTTTGCTATTCCCGTGGGTGTCATTTCTAGCAATTCTGTAAAGTGGGTGTTATATACTGTATAAACTAGCAACCTTCCTTTATCTCCCCTATTGACCTCCTGTTGATTCAACTGCATGTGAGATTCATGGTGAAGGCGTCACAGGCAGGAGGCTGAAGACAAGCAGGCTTCACAGCACAAAGGGACCTGAAAGTCTAGGGAACTCCATGTCATCTCCACAGGGCCTGATTTCATTGGTTCACAAGGTCTACTTAAATTTAAAAGCATCTTGAATTAAAAATGACATGATAAGCTCTGCCGGAAGAACTCAAGGCTGAATTTCTTGGTCCTAGAAATTTTAGACTGGTCTACCCCAAAGCACCTGTGCCACTGAGCCCTGGGCACTTTAACCCCAGTTACCACATAGACAGTTAAACTCTACTCAGGGTCATTCTGCTTATAAAGCTCTATGCTCAATACCATAAAAGCTTAAAGAATAAAGAGGATTATGTTCATCCTCAAAGGGGAACTTTGTTCACCCAAAGTGGACTCCTTTTTGCCCATGTCTGTGTTCTTTCATCAGCTCTAGCTGAGAAGGAAAATTAATCCCAGCAAGCTTGGGGAAGGGCTTAACACAGGCACAGTTTGCTGGGTTCTGTGAGCTTAAGGTTGCTGAGCCCAGGGCTGATGTGTGGATGGCATTTCTTTATGGTTCCTAGCAGACACAAGGAATTCAGAAGAACAATACACAGTAATAGCAGAAATAAATGGCCACTCTCTAAGTAGATCTTACATAACTAGTAAAGTTCAAGCTACAGGGAGCAATTCTAGGACACTGAAAGTCAAAAATATCCCAAGGAAAAGACAAGGTGGGGAGACTGGGAAGACCACTAAGAACATGCCACATGACGTGCCCATTTGAGACAATTTGAGCTTTGAAAGAACAATATTGATAATGGATTGCTAAGGGTAAAAAAGACAATTACAAAGACTTCATGAACCTACAGTGATATTAAGAGAAAAATTCTATAGAGAAGAATACCAGCTACTGTGGGATGATTGAATAGAAAAACCACTGTTTGCACTGGTATAATGACTGGCGTAGGTGAGGATGACCCAAGGATGCTAATCCATGGGACAGAAGTTCATTGGGAGCAGGGTAGTTACACACAGCAAAGCAGCATTCTGCAAATGTACGCTAACCAAGGGATCAAGCTGGCCAGAGACCCTGATGAAATATACTTCTTACCAAAAATATCTAATGTGCAACAAATCAGGGGGAGAAAGTCAGAGCTTGGCATTCTACACATCAGCAGTCCTGGATCTGTCAAACATCGGTAACGTAGAAGAGGAGGAAAGAGTGCTATTCTGGCATGCAACGAAGCAGTGTGAGAACTGTGACTGGATTCTACACTGAAAACACCTCTAAGAAAGACTTGGTGAGACAACAGTGAGGAATTTCAATAGGGTATACATTAGTTGTTATTGACATTAACTTTGACCAAAAAACATAACTACATGTATTTAACACCCTGGAAATTTTCCCTTGGCATATACTTTAAATTGCTACAAACACAATTTAATGCAGCCAATCTCTTGTGAGCCCAAGGAGTTACACCATCTTAGATGATCTGTATTGATTTCTAAGCCTACACATGCAACTGGCTTTTTAAATTTGTTTCTCCAAATGTCGTTTCTCTCCTTCACTTATTTTTCTATCCTTTCTGCTCATTGCCTCCTTAATGCCAAGGATGGTGCTCAGTACATAGTCTATGTCCACTTGGTGTGTTAGTTGTTATTCCTTCTTCTTCTAACACTCATGTTTTAAGTTGATATGGAACTTCATTTCTTATGGAATTTCTTTATGAAATTTCAAGATAATCATTCTAGTTCTTTGTGTGATAATGTCAGTAGTTAAGAATGCTCCCTAGGAGATCAGGCTAATGCTTTACTAATATTGTTTTCTTAATATGTATGTTTTTAATGTATGTATGGAGTGTGCTCATGAGTGCATGGCCACGCCACATCCAAAAGACATCGTTCCACAGTACTCCTCCCCAACATGCTGCTCTTCTGTCCTTTCCACCTTCTCTTCTACTAGGTTCCCTGAGCTGTAGCAGAGATGTATGATATAGATGCCCCACATAGGGCCAGAGAGTCCACAGTCACTTATTCTCTATACTTTGGCCAATTCAGATATGTATTAATGACAATCTACTGCAAAAAAAAGCTTCTCTGATGAGAAGGCTCAAAGCTGGGTATAATTATGACATTTTCATACATTACCCTTTTATTTGGCTCATATGTTGAATGTTTATAAGCAAACGTCTATCCTCAATGTATTTTCAAATATATTTAAATACACATATAACACACATATACTGATAAGTAAAATACATATACATGTATCATCATACATTTGTTTATATAATAATATATGTATTTAACATAGCACGCATGTATATGTAAAACATAGTATGGACACGGGGAGACTAAGTGAATGGGATAATGCCCTGTATAAGATGTTGATACTAAGTCAGAAATACACCATATCAAAAAGGTCAACCCACTCAAGGCACAATGACTGGAGCATGAATCAAGCAATGGACAACATCTGTCCCAGGAAGATGAGCAGAAGCTCGAACCCAAGAGTTCCAGCAACTCAGCAACTATCTCCTAAATGTGGTAGAAACAATCTTCTAAGTTCCACTAAGGCATCCCTTCATGTTAATTTCACAACTTGGCTTTTATTATTTTAGCACATTACCATATTTTGATGGCATGTACCATGCTACATGCATACCATTCCTCTAAACAACGGAGCTTGGCCCTATCTGTGCTCAATGGAAAACAAAGCTAAGAGATGCCTGTCTTATAGGACACAGGACTTCAGTGCTCCTTTGGCCCGCACACTGGGCTCTGGATGCAGCCTTGATGTCTAACGGATTTAAACAGATGTAACTATAGTTGAGCAGGCTGCATGGACCCAGCCCTGATGTGTGCTGCAGCAATCCAAAGAGACATGGACTATTCCAGAACTCCCCTGGCCATCCCTAGAAGCTCTGGTGATCTCTCCCTAGAGCACAGAGAAGCCGATGAGCAGGAGGTATGAGTATATCAAAACCCCATAGTCAATAGGCACATGTCAGCTGTTATAAACTAGTATGGACTTACCACTTGTTCAAATACTTACCTGTTCTGTACCATTTGGAGAATAATTCCCCTTTAAGCCCCACCCCCAGAACTTCCTACTTTGCTTCCCTGCTCTGAAGGTCCACCCTATCAGCACCTCCCCATGACTCTCCCACATCTTGCTTTCTCATTTGTCAATGCGTGTGCTCTGCTGTTGATGGACACTTTACACAACACGATGCCTTTCAGAGCCCTGTTCTTCAGGGCAAGGAGGCTATATATCTCTGTACATCTACATGTCTCTACGCATGCAGGGGTGTTAGCAAGTGCACCCAAAAGAATCTACTGAGGAATGAAAAGATCTCTATGGCAGGGCTGCCTGCATGAGTATGAGTGAATCCAGGAACTAAGAAAGAAGGTAGAGTGTGAACTTCGCTGTCTCTGACCTACACTCAAGTTTCAATGGTGTCTTGGAACAGCAAGACACCCGAGGTCCTGGTTTGGTTTTGATGGAAAATGTTTGGGACATTCTCCCCCCACTCTCTGAGTGTGTGTCTGTGTGTCGTGGGGCGCTCATGCATGTGTATGCATATGAGTATAAGACTGAGGTCAACGTGTGTCTTCTCCAGTCTCTCTCCATCTATCTGCTTATGTATTTAGAGACAAAGCCTCACAAGAAACCTGGAACTCTCAGACTAAGCTAGACTGGTTGGCTAGCAAGCCTCAGAGATCCTTTTATCTCTGCCTTCCCAGGCCCGAACCCCAGAATACATATTCTGGTATATCTGGTGTGTTATGTGGTAGCTGGAAATATAAATTCAGGTCCTCATGCTTATGAGGCAAGTACTTTATTGATGGAGCCATCTTTATAGTCCTGGGACATACTTTTAAGAAAACACACACATGCATGCACGCACGCACGCACAGACACAACACACAGAGCAAAGAATTGTCCTATTCAGACTAGTGTCCTCCCTAAAGGAATCCATGGTTCTGTGAGATTCACTTTGTTCTTGTGTCTATTTCTCCAAATGAAGCTGAGTCTCACCTTCAAATAACTGTACTGACTAGGAAAGGAAGTGATAGCATGGGGCTAATATTCCAACAAGTCCAAAGAAGCAGATAACCTGACACATGGTATGGGGAGGCTCCTACACCCTAATACCAGGTCCCTCTCTCTGTGAGGTCTGGACAGTGTCTGAAATGGGGAATGAACTACTAGAATGAAAGCTGTTTTGTCTAAGGGAAAAAGAAATCCATCATTTAGACTGAGGCTGGACCAAATGCTTCACTCCCCTTGCAGGCAGGTTCTTACAGGTGAGTGTGGACATGACCGGGCTATCTCTAAGACATGAAAGGCATCCCTTTAGCCTTGTGCTCTTTTCTCATGGCCACCTGTCTGGGGTACATATCTATGACACACTTCCACACAACTCTCCTTCCACCCATGGAACCCCACAAGAGACTATAGCTTCCAGAGGTAACTAGGGACTTCAAATAGAGAGAAGCCAGTGTCTCCTATCCTTGATCTCATACCCGGTGGTGACAGCAGCAGATGTTGGGACACAGGCACTAAAGGAGCTAACTTAGTGCTTCTGGAAATGTTGCCAACATCTGTGCCAGAGATGAGGATATCATGAGGCTCCCGCAGCCAAGATGCCTATGTTTCTTCAGACACTGACCTTTCTCTGGTTGTTTCTTGTTCACTGCAGTCAATACCTTCTACCCCCAGCTACATGCAAAGATGGTACAATGGAATGTCTTGGCTTCTGATCCACTGAAGGGACCCTGGGACAAATATTTAGTGCAAGTGAATTATTCAAAAAGTGGAGAGGGGGAAGGGATTAAAATGGGGAAAAGTTAGTCAGTGAAACAGGCTATACAGCAGGTCACCACCAGGGGAGACTGGAGCCTAATTCTACTGAAGAACTCAAAGTGTTGATGTCGCCTCACGCCCGAGACGTCCCAACCGAGAAAGAGGGACCACTTGCTAAGGAGTATCACAGGGGCTGCTATGGCAACATAAAGGAGTGAGGAGGCTCTGGCCTCTAGAGAAAGGCACACAAGTGAGAGTAGGTGGCATCTGTTCAGAGTGTACTGAAGAGGTAAGAACAAGGAACCAGAGGCAGGACATGGCCAGCGTCTGCTGCCTGCATGATTCAGAACACAGATGTTACTGAGTCAGCATCAGGGATACAGATTATCTTTTCAACAAAAGGTTTAAGCTTCTTGGAATAAGGGGATACTGCCAGCCCAAGGCTTGTACATTGAATCAACAAAGTAGTTCAATTTGGACAAGGAGGGTATTGGTAGGAAGCCAAAGATACTTCTCAAAGGAGTCTAGACCTGCCTCTGGCTCAAGGGAGGAAGGTATATGTGGTATTTGAAAGAGAATGGCCTCCAAAGGGAGTAGCACTATTAGGAAGTATGGCCTTATTGGTGTAAGTGTGGTCTCTTAGAGGAACTGTGTCACAGTGGAAGTGGACTTTGAGTTCTCATATATGTTTAAGCCACACCCAGTGGAACAGGTCACTTCCTGTTGCCTGCAAGTTGAGATGTAGGACACTCAGGTACTTCTCCAATACCATGTCTGCCTAAACGTTAGCATGTTTTACCATGATGATAGTGAACTGAGCCTCTAAAAATGCAAGCCACCTCAATTAAATGTTTTCCATTATAAGAGTTGCTGTAGTCATGATCTCTCTTTACAGAGAAACCCCTAACTAAGACAGTGTACCTCCAGGCCATCTGCCTTGTTAGCTTCTAAAGAGGCATCTCAAAGTCAGACAGTAGTGGCACATGTCTTTAACCCCAGCTCTCAGAGGTAGGCAGATCTCTGTGAGTTCGAGGCCAACCTGGTCTACAAAGCAAGTTCCAGGACAGCCAGAGCTGTTATACAAAAAGAGGCATCTTAAGGCAAAACTGGCATGTGGCTGGGGACCCAAACTTGTCTGGCCAAATTTGTGAGTGATGAGGAGACCTTTATGGGTGACCCACACCCATGTTATGGCTGTTGTGCCCCATGCTCTTTTCCCTTTTTCTCTTTTCTGTGGAAACAGATGTGGATGCAGATTTTTTTTTAAAGATTTATTTATTATGTATACGACATTCTGCCTCCATGTATGCTGACACACCAGAAGAGGGCGCCAGATCTCATTACAGATGGTTGAGACCCACCATGTGGTTGCTGGGAATTGAACTCACGACCTGTGGAAGAACAGCCAGTCCTCTTAACCACTGAGCCATTTCTCCAGCCCCCGTGGATGCAGATTTTGATACAGCAGATTGCCAGGGAACCCTTATGAGAAGTAGGGGAGAAACAAAGCATCATTTACCAATGGAGGAGAAATGGAAGCAAGAGGATCCTGATATTCATGAATGAGTACATCAACCCAGCGGGAGCTCTCTTGGAAATCAAGGTAACTCATTTAAATAAAAACCGCAACACAATTACTATGCGCCAATAAAAATCATAAATCTGGGGACAGTTGAAAGCCCACCTACTCGGTAACCTTAACATTGTTCTCATCTTCTCCTCTGCACATTCTGTCTCAGCTCAGGTGACCTTCCTCTGCTGTGACCACACTGGCCTCCACACTCCCCCTCTTCTATCCAGTGGGGCTCACGATGACTTTGCTCCTGGCTGATTTACTGTCCCCCTGTTCAGAACTTAATCCCAGAATTTTTTGAATTGCTAGATTCAAAATTGGATTTTTCATTTGACTGATTTATGAGTAGCAGCTCATATCTGACAGGAAACCCCAGCCCTATCAAATGGACCACTGCACCTGCTCCTGTAGCCAACTACCTTCTTCCCCCTTGCTTGTCAGTTCTACAGACCCGGTTGTCTTCTCAGCGGCTTTGATGACCCACTTTTATCTACTAGCCCCCCCTCCAGCAAGCACACAGAGGTGGGAACTATGTTCTCATCTTTCCCAGCAAGCCCCTCACACTATTGCTCTCCTAGTATTTGGGGATGAGTTCATGTGAACTGGCTATAGTACCGAGCCTCCAGCAAGGTGACAGCCTTCCCCAGAGCCAGTGGCCACACAAAGAGCACAATGATCACCAGTTGGGGTGTTCTTGGGAATATCCAAGGCAGGCAGAGCCCAGCTCCATGAAACCACTATGACTCCTACCACAGCCGCACTTTGTCAGGAGTTTCCATGGTTCCGTAGTTTGAAGGCTCTGCCTCCAGATATAACTCCATGTATGACTACAATGCTAGGATCCCAGCATAAGTATGGTTCCTTTCCCGAACAGTCCATTCCTATTCAGTGCTAGGTGGAGAAAAAAAGCCTTCAAATATATACTACCTCCTAAATATTTAAGTGCCTGTCTGAGGGCTCTGTGCCCAGATCCTGAAATAAGCACACCATGGAAAACCCACTGTGTGGGCACAGCGGCCTGCTGTACATAGTTCCCTTCCCGTTTCCATTTTAATGCTTCTAATCTGATGGGAAAGGCCAAATAACCTTTCCTGGTAGGAAGGAAACTAGCAGCGTGGGGAATTTAGGAACAGGTGTGGGAAGGATAAGTGAGTCTGAGGAGAGCAACACAGAGGGCCCCTTCTTTGTAAAGGGAGCAAGCCGTTGTAGATTGGCTTCTAGAGGTGGGACAGAAGGAGGGTGTCCCAGAGGCAGTGAGTGACTTGACTGCCATGGCGCTGGCTCAGTGACCTGTAAGATCAAAGAAGAGTTCTTCTTTCGGCACGTTACGCTGAGGTTGCCTTTGCTGGAATGCCAAGAACAGGCAGTTAGCATTTGCAGACGACAGGGTGATCCCACGAGTCTGTGTGTTGCAAACATCATGCATGAATCCCACATCTGCCACATCAGGCCTCCAGCCCGCAATCAGTAACCCATGTCCAGACACATCAGCAGGCCACGACCGGGTAGGCACCAAGGTGTGCTGTGACAAGCCTTCACTGACTCTTCCCCTGGAAGACTGCAAGGCTGGGCAGCATGCCGGGGAGGCAAGGATTCCAGGATGCCTGCATAGCCAAGAACCTTCCGTGACTCACGTGCCCAGAACAACAGGGAAGCGTTTAGAATAGAAACAGATACCTTTGAGTCCAATCAAACTTTTAATGCATATTTTGCCCCAAACTATTATTCCAAAGGAGCAGGTCTTCAGGTCGCAGATCTTATAGCAAAGTCACGGGTGAGCCTGGAGGCAGACTGTCCAATGGAAGAGTTTTTAATTGTACACCAGCAAGGAGCACCCAGAGGCTACACATTTGAGTTGAGTAAGTACATACGAGTTACATCAGGGAGTATGTGTATATCAAGTGCACCCATACCCTAGAAGCTGAAAGTCTATAGTTCAGTTCTAGGTGTGTGGAATTATTGCCTCTTTGCCTGGGCATGGAAATGTATCATCCCAGTATGAGAGGTAGAGTAGCTGGAGCTTCAAATTCCCTGAAAGATCTAGACTGGTCCATGTGGCATTTCCATGGCACTGGCTGGAAAGGGGAAGAAGAAAGGGTCCTAACACACAAGCACAAGGAAAACGTCATCCCAGCCCACCAAACCTCCTCTGAAACAGGAAGGTGCTACTTATCTATTCATGATAAGCTGCAGAATTCTGACATCACATAAACTCAATGCTGTGGATTCTTGGTCAGAGTGTAAAATCTGACTTGTTAAGCTAAGGACAAAAGGAAGAAAAAGAAAAGGCAGGATGGGGCCTTGCTGTTGAAATGGCACAGTGCTTATAAGGCTGGATCCTAGCTTTGTTGTTTGTTGTTGTTTGGGTGCCACTCCCATGTATTTACACAGAGCCCTGGGAGGAGCCAGCTGCTCACCATTGCTCTCGCTAGGATGTTCTGGTTTTATTCTGCCTCTGAAAGGATAGTAATGCAGCACCCAGAATACTCTGTTCCACTCTATCTCGCCTTTCCACAAAGAAGGGGTCCTGGAAAGGTAACTAAGAGAGGGGAGCAAATGGAAATGTTGAGGGGCATCCCTGTGTGTCCTCACTCCATGCATCCTGACTCTGCTTTCTGTATGAAAGACAATAAATGAGGGGACAGTGAGTAAGAGTGACCTACCTGTGTGCATGTAAGCTATCCATTCAGGGAACTTAAGAACCCAGGCCAAGCTAGTAGTATCAAAACCCACAATCCTACACTGGCTGTAACTGGTCCTTAGAGGTCTCAGCCACTAAGACTGTAAGAGCATGTGGCAATCCCCAAACTTCACTCAAGAGCCAGAATAAAAATCACAACCTGTGCTGGGTGGCGGTGGCACATGCCTTTAATCCCAGCACTTGGGAGACAGAGGCAGGTGGATCCCTGAGTTTGAGGCAAGTCTGGTCTATAGAGAGAGTTCCAGGACAGCCAAGTCTATACAGGGAAGCTCTGCCTCTCGAAAAATCAAAACCAAAGATCTATCAATCAATCAGTCACAACTTGTGCTGCCTAGTTTTATGTCATCTTGACACAGGCTGGAGTGTGGAAAAACAGAACCTCAATTGAAAGAAAAATTCCCTTGCCAATTAGCTGGTGGACAAGTCTGTGGGGCATTTTCTTGACTGATGGCTGATGTGGGAGAGCCTAGCTCACTGAGGTGGTACCACCCTTGGGATTGTGGTCTTGATTGAGATAAAATAAAAGCAGGCCCAACAAGGTACAAGGAGCAAGCTTGTAGGCAACACTCCTCCCTAGCGTCCGTGTCAGTTCCTGTCTCCAGGTTCCAGTTTGAGTCCCTGCTCTGACTTCCATCAACGAGAATGTGATGTGCGAACTGTAAGCTGGAATAAACCCTTCTCTGCCCAGGTTGGTTTGTCATGGTCCTTAGCAGCAGAAACTCTAAGACCCAGCCCAAAGGCCCTTCTCCATCTCTAGTTACAAAGTCTAGACAGATATACAGAAACACAACCATGACACCACTCAAATGAAAAACCAAAGGGGGCGGATACAAGCTCCCAGGAGTTGTGTAAGTTTTCACACTTAACACATTCAGTAAACGTAAGCTGTGCCTCACGGATGCTGCTTCATAATGCAAATGAGTAAGAGGTCAGCAATCCACCCTCTCAGAACCCTGTTCAGAGAGGCTCCGTTCCTCGGGCAGCATACATGCAGGCAATGTGGTACAAGCAGAGAAGTGTGTGTGTGGGGGGAGTATTGTATGTGTGTATGCATGTATGTATATCTGCATGTGTGTGTATGTGCATGTGTATGTATGCATATTGTATGTGTGTGTATATGGATATATACATGTGTGTGAGGAAACTCACCCAATGCAGTATCTGTGCAGGTCAGAGGCTAACACTGGAATCTTTCATCATTTTTCCATCTTATTGTTTTATGGAAGAGCCTCTTTTGAAACCTGGAGCTCCCCTCTCTTGGATGGATGGACTGGCTAGTGAGCTCCTAGGATCTCCCTGTCTCTGACCTCCAGTGCTGGGATTCCAGCCTTCTGCTGCGGTGCCGGGAGGAGACTGCATGAGTTCTAGAATCTTTACACTTCAACAGCGAATACCACCCACTGAGCCCTCAGCTTACACCCTGCCCCAGAAGGAGACTCATTTTATGCTCTAGCTCTTTGTGGTTTTGTTTGGATTTTTTTTTAGGACTGCTATGTCTGCTTAAATGACTCGGCTAATTTAAAATCAACCATATACATACAAAATCTAAAGACACTAAACTGTTCTAAACACCCATGTAACTAGGACTGTGGACAGTTCTAGAGCTCTCCTTTGTACCTGTCCCTACTCTGGTCACCAGTTGATAATTCCTGGCACACTGATATGGCACACACTTTCCCTCTCACCCCTCAACCCCCACCCCCATTTTGAGACAGGGTATTACCACATAGCCTTGAAGGCCTGGAACAGAACTCATAGAGACTGCCCTGCATTCACCTCCTGGGTGCCAAGACCAAAGATGTGCTGTACTGCACCCAGCCCTGTGTGGCCTTTCTTAGAAACATAAATGAAGCCTTTCAGTAAGGCGAAACCAGCATCTTGCATGCCTAAGGAACACTTCCAAGACAGTGGTCTAACAAAGGCATACCCGATGCAACTTAACCATCACATTAGCACCTTAATAAGCCCATCGCATGATGTTTAGGTTCACAGCAAAACATTCCATTTCCCATTCCAAGAGTTACTGTTACATGTTCACGGCCAGTCACTATTCCAGGGCTTTAGAAATGAATGTGAGGGATGGAAAGACAGTTTAGGAAGTAAAATGCTTGCCTTGGAAGCAGAGTTCAGTCACCAGAACTCAAGTTACAAAGAAAAAATAAATCAGTTTTCCAGGGATCATGTGAAGTGTAAGGCTCCATCCCCTCCTGAAAAGCTAATGATTTTGAATGGTTTTGCGAGGTGGGTGTCATTTTCTCTAAAAATGCAGCCACTGAGGAAGCTGGGTGGTAGGAGTAGGGGTTCAGAGGGAAAGGAAGGGGAAATATAATCGGGGTGACTACAATCACAATGCATCTCTCTCATATATATGTATATGTATATGAAAATCTAAAGAAAAAGCTGCAAGTGACAGCATGTGCTTGTAACCTATTACAGAAGCAGACCAGGGCTCCCAAGGCTCACTGGTCAGCTACTCTGGCCTGCTTGGCAAGTTCCAGGCCAGTGAGAGACCTTGTCTCAGAGAAGGTAAAAATGTGGCCAACGTCTGAGGAATGGCACCTAAGGTTGCTCTCTGTCCTCCACACATGAATGCACACCTGCAGATACATGTGCACTTGCACTCACATGAACAAACACATGCATATCCCAAAACAGAGAATGGATGTGAAGGTGAGCAAAAAATCATACAGCACTGTGACACAGGAACAAGAGAAAATGCATAGGAAAACCAGCCCCCAATATAGTAGATGGACACGGGCTGCCACGCTATTACATGGGCCCTAAATAACATACATAATTTGTGCAATTCTTCTAAAAGATGGATTTTAGTGAGTGTGAAAAGCAAAATCAACTCTTTGCAGATGTGAGGCAAAAGAAAGAAAGTTATATGTGTGCACACGTTCACACACACACACACACATACACACACGCACACACACACGCACACTGTATGCCATCCGTCACTTCATAGGGCCATTTTCCTCCCAGGTGCGTGCTATATTAAACTGTTTTCCTTTGAAGATTCTTGCTGACTAAAAACAGCCTTCCATGGGCAACCTCTCTTTGCTGCACACCTTGTATCCATCTTTCCCTAGTCCCCAGCCAAGATCAGCATGGATCCCTCTAGTAGAAGTAGCTATTTCTCTCAGCATGTGGTTGCTGAGTGCTGAACTCTCCTATCTGCATGCCTTTTCACACAAAGAAGAATGCCTGGTCCCCATAAAACCCTCAGGGAATGTGGGGCTGTTGAGTATAGCAAGCTTCATCCCGATTTCCTGTATGTGGCCCTGAAAGAATCCATCATGGAAGAAGAACCTCTGAGCATACCCTGCTGGTTGAAATTGCACACTGCAAGCGCGGGATTTTGTATGCGGAGCCTTTGAGTACAAGCTTTAAGAGCTCATCCTTCTGAGCTCAGCGATACATATAAATAAGCAGCCAAAACTGAAGAGCCGATGACCCCAAACTGTCCATCTTGGTAGAAGGGAAGGAAGGAGGAAACGAAGGAATGTTGGGTCTACAGAGGGAAGGAAAAACAAAAGCTTTTAGAAAGACTCCAGAAAAAATAAGAACAACCTAGAATGATCTCAACAAAAAGGCCATGTTCCCAGATTGCAAGCACTTTGGCTGTCCTCGGAGTTGGCATTTGCCTCTCTCCAGCAAAACTGTCCACAATTAAAACAACAGGTAGCCCAAGAATAGGAGAGCATACCCATACACAACATCTGACAGTTTTACTAAAGAGCAAGGCATGGAAGTGGAGGGGGAAGAGCTATGCTGGGCTCAGTTTCTGCTCCTGCAGCCTGAGCCATTGCAACACAGACATGAGCTGTTTCCAGCCGGGACTTCATGGGCTGCAGACACCCATAAGGGAGAAGAGTGGCAGAGGCAGTACGTTTCATCCCTGGGTGGCCACAGGTCTGTCCTGGAGCATCCAGGACCTCCAAGAGAACTATGCGGCCTACTCGTTCCTCTCTTGTAGTGGCTTATTGATTTTTATTTCACACACCATATTTAACAAAGGAAGACAGAGTACTTACTGAACACACAGTCGTCCACACTTTTCAACATTTATTGTACTCATGGTCACCTGGGACTGTTTGGGATAAACTTTAGGTTTCAGTGGGCCCAGGCTTAGCCTGAGCTTCTGCACAGCCAGTCAGCTGTGGGGCAAGATTATACCTCTACTCCTCATCCTACATTCTGAGTGACAAGAGTCTGGACTAAGATTCAACGATGTTACAGGGCACAGTGGGAAGGCAAGGGCCTGTGTGTTTGAAACACTGGAGTTGTTGATCTGATGACAGAGCTGACAAGTGGCCTTGGACTGTCCAGACCCCTAGGGTTAGGTAGGGCTAGGACTCCAGAAGCAGTGTGGATGGCAGGCACTGAGTGAAAACAGTATTCAGCTACCTTAACATTGTCTAGTGACCCAGATTAGCCCCAGGGTCCAGGATAGTGCACAGGGCACAAAGGGAAGCTCTGCCTTCCTTGGCTTAGGGTTTGGGCATCTTTTGTCCTCCCAAAAGATTCTGCATCTGAGCCGGGTGGTGGTGGCACACACCTTTAATCCCAGTACTCAGCAGATCCCAGAAGCAGGCAGATTTCTGAGTTCAAGGTCAGTCTGGTCTACAAAAGCTAGTTCCAGGACAGGCCCAAAACTACAGAGAAACCCTGCTTCAAAACAACAACAAAAACAAACAAAACAAACAAACAAAAGGATTCTGCATCTGTATGTGTATGGCTAAGAAGGAATAACAAAAGGGTCTATAGCCCTCTAACACTAAAAAGAAACTAGAAAAGGTTCTGTGTTCTGTGGAGGCTGTTGCTCATGAAGCTTATGGGAGGTCCTTCTGTCTATGTGTTGTTTTTATTTGTTAATGAATAAAGAAACTGGCTTGGCCTATAGCAAGGTAGAACTTAGGCGGGAAAGCTAGGCTGAATGCTGGGAGAAAGGGGGCAGAGTCGGGAAGAAGCAATGCAGCCCTGCTGGAGAGAGATGCCAGAACCTTGCTGGTAGGCCATGAGCCTTGTGGTAAAATATAAAATAATGGAGATGGGCTAGCTCTTACATTACACTTAAGTAATCGGCCAATTAAGTAATTACTTAAGTAATTGGCCAAGCAGTATTTTAAATAATATTGTTTCTGTGTGATTATTTCCAGGGCTAAGCGGCTGGGAACCAACAGGGGCTCTCTCCTCCAACACTTAGAGGTTCATTCACCCTCTGCAAAGAGAAGACCCTGACCACCTAAGTTGGAGTTACTGTTTGCTCTTCACCAGAAGAGAAAAGGGAAGCCATACTTTCAAAATTTGCTGAGCACAGGGAGCTCCTGGGGAGGGTGCTGGCGTAGATTGTGAATTAGTAGATTTAGGTGGAATTATTTTTTAAAATTATTTATGTGAGTTTTTCACCTGAATGAATGTATGTATAACACATATGTATCTGACATATGTGTTGAGGTCAGACAAAGTTGTTATCAAGTCACCTGGATGGTTGTGTATTCAAGCACAATTTAATGAAAACTCTGGGTCAGAAATTATGGTTCAACCTGAAGATCTGAAAAGCAAAACAGCTAGCCACTGGCTCTCACCTGGACCTCAGTCTGAAATGGTGATCCTGCCACCCTGAATTAGAATGAGACTGCATCTGAGAGCTGTCTTGTCCCATTTTAAATCCTCTCTAGGGCTGGGATCAAAGGCGTGTACCACTAGGATTAAAGGCATTCACCACCCGATTTCTATGTCAACTAGTGTGGCTACTGGGATTAAAGGTGTGTGCTTCCATAATCTGGTCTGTAAGTCTGACTGGTGGGGACTATTTTACTCTCAGATCTCCAGGCAGTCTTTATTTATTAAAATACAAATAAAATGCCGCTATAGTGTATCAGTAGATAGGTACTGAAACTGAACCTCTGCAAGATCAGCAAGTGATGTTATCTACTGTGCCATCTCTCCAGCCCTAGGCCATGCATTTGTAAAGTACTCCCAGGTGCCACTGGCACTGCTGGGCTGGTCCCTGGACCAAACTGAGTAGCAGGAAGGGCTAAGTAATGACCAAGCCACCTCATTAGGCCCTTAATCCAAGTTAATTAATGGAATAGTCTAGTCACACTCTCAGGTCAAGCACAGACCACGTGGCAAACAAAATGATCATTTTCAGGGGAATGGAGAAACTGAACTGAATTCTGCAGCCACTTAGGTAAAAAGAAGGGTTATCCCAGCCTTCCAGTGCATTTGTAATTGCTAGCATTAACTGCATTTGTCTGTTCTCATGTTCCTGTGATACCTGTCAAAATGGAGCTTTACAAGACCAGGAGGTGTGGACAATTTAAAGGCAAATCTAGAAACCAGTAGAAATAACAGCAAGAGAACAGGGGGGACCAGGGGTGGATTATACAACAGTAAAATGTATCCTCAACAAAACCATGGTTTCACTGTGTTACCAGAAAGGCCATCTACATTTAGCATACACTGAGTAACTAGGAAGACAAGAATGGATAGAATTTGCTTTACAAATATATGGATCATGTGCTTATCTCTTTGTAAATGCTGTGGCATTTGAAGGGATGCTGTATTTCATTCATTTAACTATATTCAACAAGCATCTGTTGAGCTCCTCCATATATAAGGAACTGCACTATCAACAGCAGCCACTTAGGTAGAAATGATTTCTCCATGAAGCTGGATAAATGAGATGCATGAGTCATAATTCTGGCTCCTTAAAAATGAAATAAAGCCACTAGTGCAGTCCGCTTATTTCTCTACCATGAGTTGCAAATGACATCGCTGATTGGAGGCACTTTAAGAACAAATCGCTCAATAAAGGTTTGCAGAGTGTATCAAGGATAAAATCTATCTCAGGAGGCTATCAGCCAAATATGTATTAGGTGGACAGGGGGCTTCTGGTGATTTATCTCTCCAGCACCTGCTCCCTGAGGGCAACACCTGTCACCTGACAGTGGCTTGAGGATCACAAAGGCAGAGACACAGCTCCGCTTCTGGATTTTCGCAGCACACTGCGTAACAAAATCAGGGCTCCACGTTTAGTTTTCCCCATTTCACAATGAGTCCAGGCTGGGTCTAAGTTGGAGCTTTCTTTTTGCAAGGGTGATCTGAGCAAGAATTACAACGGTGGGGTTGGAAGGAACCAAAAGTCATGGAGTCGTTACCATCACTGTTTACCAAAACATCTTGAGAGAGGCCTTTCCCTTCTATAGCATCTTTATCAGTTAATTAGAAAACTTCGCAGTTTTCTAATGAACTAATACATCCCCATGAAACAACAACAACAACAAAAGACTCACCCTTCTCCAGACACTTCCTAAGGTTCATCCATAGGAAGAACCTCAGTAGATAATAACTCAATGTTGGCAAATAAAGATGACAACTCGCCGGGTGGTGCACACCTTTAATCCCAGCACTCAGGAGGGAGAGGCAGGCAGATCTCTGTGAGTTTGAGAGGTCAGCCTGGTCTACAGAGCGCTAGTTTCAGGACAGCTAGGGCTGTTACATAAAATCACTCCCCCCCTCACACACACACACGCAAAAAGAATGACAATTCATTTTTGTAAATGCTTTTGTTTCCATGAAAATCAAGCACATAAAAGCCAATTACAGTAGAGTCATTATCCACGGAGAATTGATTGTAAAGTCACAAGTACAGGCGTGAAACTGCAGAAAGCACCAAAGCTTCTATTATCAGCCTTGTCTGTGTGTATGCATACATTTGAGAGAACATGGCTTAGATAGTACGTGTACTAAGATACTAAGGATAATTACTAATAAATAGAATAATGATAGCAATATAATAAAAATCAGAGTATGTTCTCTCAAAATGTCACCTCTCAACATAATTTTTCCCCCATAAGTCATGTCTTCTCACCTTTTCACTTAAGCAATTAAAAACTTCTGTTGACATAGCTGAGTCGCTAGCACCACACCCCTTGTGCTTGGGGACACTATGAATGGAATAAGGGTCGCTTGAAGAAAAACATTTCAATATTATGGCAGCCAATTTGACTCCTGGGACTAGGTAGCTAAGTGATTAAGGGAAAGGCAGCATACACAGTGTGGATGCAAACACTAGACACAGGGAGAATATTATCCAGGACATCTCTCTTAAGGAGAGGGACAGACGGAGATGTCACACTAATACTCAGAATGTCACACAATTTCAAAGTTACACATTTTTGGAATTCCCCATTTGATCATTTTAGAACGCAGCTAATGACAGGCAACTGAAGCCATGCATGGTGAACTCGTGGCTAATGGTAGACTACTGTATTTCTATGGTGAGTTGAGCAAGATCGGTTCTGAGGTTCTGGGGGTTTGTACTATGTGATTGTACTGGATGTCCACAATGAGATGCTTCAGGGACTCTTAATCTGGCTCTGGGAGCATGTGGAGGTCTATGTCCTGGACAGGAATCAGGGCTTTACACACTAGTCACTGG
The DNA here is from genome assembly GCA_025134845.1 of Neodon shergylaensis. Classification (NCBI taxonomy): domain Eukaryota; kingdom Metazoa; phylum Chordata; class Mammalia; order Rodentia; family Cricetidae; genus Neodon; species Neodon shergylaensis. The sequence continues at coordinate 15,806,640 of JABTXL010005619.1, read as the reverse complement.
ACAGGCATGTCTCCAGGCACATTATACAGAATCCCAGATTCCTAAGAGGTTAGCAGAGAGGAACCAAGAGATGCTCCATTGGTTTGGGAAAGGGGAATGGAAAAGGATCAGACAGATCTGTCCCTGTGGCTCTCAGAAGCTCTGGAACTGAAACAGCATCGAGTCTCTGACAGGGTATGATAGTCTGTGTTCTCTAAGCATAGTGAATGATAGAAGTTTCTTCTCCGGCTTTATTCAAAGTTATTTCTAATCAAAACACATTTTCAGTGTCCATCTGACACGTCTAATTTTCAGGCAAGGGCTATTAGTTATTTAATTCAAGATCAATGAATCTTAGGACAGGAGCCTTCTGGCAGTTAGACACAAACAGTTCATCCAAGGATCTGCCCTTCACTGTTCCCAAATGCTCATCACTATAGCTCACTGGAACCATAGGTGCTCGTGTTTCATGTAAGGTCCTACCTACAACAACAATCATCATGCTGTTCATTCATTCATTCATTCATTCACTCACAAAATACCTCACTGAAACCTCCTCCATGCCATATCCTTGTATAGGCTCTAGGGGAAAAAACAGAATATATGCCAAACAAAGACCCATTTCTCAGAGGTCCCCTACCTGAGAGGGCTCTGCACAAAGAATTTTATGATTAAGATGTCTATTTTCCCAAAATTTTATCCTTCTTTCCCATGGGAGCTTTTCAATCTATTTTGGGACATTTTTGTGTGTCTTCTTAAAAATAATAAAAGAATTCCCTTTTGCCCTAGCAGGAGCCTTAACAAATCATCTAGTTCATCTGTGTATTTCATATACAAAATATGTGCTTCATAAGAGAGGGTCCATGAGGTATCTCAGGCACACTGGGCACTATACAATACTTGGCACAATTACGAACACTATCTGATTTGCCCTTTATAGTAATCTCATTGCGAAACTGGAAGACCATCTAATAACCGAGTCATTGACAAGCCGGTGTCAAGATGGCTTGTCTACAGAATGTCACACTGATGCTGTTTTTGTGCCAAAATGTTCTTTCAATTCTTTTCCATGGTTTTGCCATGACTTATACCTCACCCCAAGCCTTCATCAGAGCAGATACAGCCAGACCCCAAGGAATGTTCTGAGGTCTTCTAGCCCTTGGGAGCCTCAGCTCTCACTTAAAAAGATCAGCCAAGGATCCTCATGAAGCATCTCATGGGTACAGTTCCTATGTAGTGTCCCATAAGACTCAAGCCATCTTAGTATATATATTGAGTGAAAACCATAAGTGGGTCCAAGTGACCCCCAAAACATTATAGACCATGTTCAGTGCCCTCAGTTGCCTCTAAAAACTTGAAGGTAAGACCCTACTGCTGATGACATCATGTTTAAAACACAAAACTTGGAGGCATTGAGCCTTAACTGTCCTAGGAGCCTCCCTGAGGACTAGCTCCGGTTGTATCTGAATGTGATACACTCTTTAACAGGTGCTGCCACTTTCCACAAACCCTTTATCCTCCAGTGGGATTGTGGACCAGCACTACACATGGTGAGTGCTAAGACAGCATTCAAAGAGGTGAGACGCTGGAAGAAGATGTCATAAAACGGTATTCGAGTTTGGATCTTCACTAGGTTTTAAAGGGTCCCCAGGCTGTGTACAATTGTCAGGTGGTGGACCCTTTCAGAAATCATGGATAGCAGGATAAAGTTAGGGCATCAGAGGAACAGCTCAAAATGAGATATTGGAACCTTGGCCCTCTCTTTGCACTTTTGTTGCTTCCTAGGCATCGTGCTGTGGTGTACCCGTCAGGATGCTCTACCTCATCACAGGCTCAAAGATAACAGAGCCCCCTGGTAACAGACCGAAATTTCTGAAATGGTGAGCCAAAATAAATCTATCTTTTTTAACTCTATCATTATTTAATGTTTAGCTTTCTGTAAAAAAAAAGATTTATTTACTTATATACTTTATACACAAAAGTACTATGTCTTCATGTATATCTGCACACTAGAAGAGGGCACTGGATTCCATTACAGATGGTTGTTGTGAGTCACCATATGGGGGCCTGGAATTGAACTTGGGACCTTTGAAAGAGCTACCACTGCTCTTAACTGTTAAGCCATCTCTCCAGCCCCAATTTTATTTTTTAAGCTGATTATCTCAGATATTTTGTCACAGCAGCAGAAAACTGACGAACACAAATATCTTTCAGAGTTAGTCACCTTCTCACAGGTTCTCATGGCCATGGCTAGGCTGTAATGTTTTATTTCTCCCAGAAAAACTGAGAATACCAGGTAGGCCTAGAAATAGATTTTTTTTAAAAAAAAAGAAAAAATGAAAACAAAACCCAAAACATCCAAAAATCTACCTCTGGGAAAAGAGCATAATTATATAGAAATAAATGTGACATTTAAGAGTCAGTAATTCTATGGGGCCCCTGTGGGACCATGCTTCTCCAAGGATGTGAGAGCCCCAGTCATGTTGATCTTCAGGAGAAAGCTTCTAACAACCCCCCACACATCGTATGTGAACAAACAGTCAGAGGCAGTCAACTAGAAGAGGTAAATTTAGCAGCACAACTATCGCTTTGCTTATAAAAACTAATAAAAGGAGAAAAATAGATCTCGAAACATAGATGGGGCCAAAATATCCTGGTCCAGGTTTGAAGGATGTAGACTATTGAGGCAGCCAGGCGGCGAGCATGCCCCAAAATAAACTGACATCATACTCCCCTTCCACAGCCCATCTTCCCCCAAACATCTCCTTGACATTTTGCTGAGGGTGTTTTCTCACACACTTCTTTCCTTGTATAATGCTTTGTTATTAGCTTTAAGTTGGGGGACTTTCATTTCATTCTCTTTGAGAAACAGAAAAGCAAGCACAGGAATGGATGGCTCAGAACCTTGCTGACTCCTTTTGACAGAGAACAGTAGGTGAACCATGGAGGAATTCATTAGGGAATGAATGAATTTCTGTCTACTATGCCACAAAACCCTGAGGCATCATCAGGTGGGCACGGACTAAAACCTCTAGTCTTCTCCACTGGTCCTCGAAGACCCCAACGAAGCCAAACCCCAGCAGAATGGGAAGATTAAATTGTCATAACTTTCTAGGTGGAAAAGTCAGTTCAGTCCAGGCAATGACAGGACACTCACTCTTCCTTCATGCCGTTGGTGAATGACTATCCTAACAATGGCTAACAATCACTACTACTCAGGTATGATGCTACAGGGTCAGGGGTGCCAGCATCCTCCTTGTGACAACCTCATGTAGAAGGAAGTGAGCTCCTAGTGTGGAGGGTCAGAACTCACAGAACTCAAGTGAATTTCTTTATGAAAAAGCCTACCAAGTCATGAGTAGGAAATCAGACAGGTCTCCGCAGGATGACTGTCCGGACTGAAAAGGAACCCCAAGACATACTTCCCAGTAAATGAATACGCATCCTATGTGAGAAATTTCAGTTTTGAGACCAAGTTGGCCTTGTTCATGATCCTCCTGCCTCTGGAGCAGGTGGGATGGCAAGCCTGCACTATATTCCTAGCTTAGTATCATGCACTTGGAAACACAAACTACCCACGGGTGTCTCAGTGGGATGGAGCAGAGCCAGGTGGTTTGAAGAACACTGCACTATCCCATGCCTTGAGAAAGAAAAGGTATCTTTAATGTTACAGGAGCATCTTCGGAGAAACTTGGAAACCTTGGCTAATCTTAAATGCTAAATTTTAAAGAGAAATGAGAGGAGACGTGATTGGTCTCTTTTGGTGGTAACTGGTTTCAAAACTTTGCTTAGTGAGACACTATATTCAGTTTAAATGAGAAACAAAACGAATGTTAACTCAAGTCAGCAACGGCCCTATCTTAATGGAGTTTGGAAAGACTCTTTCCCACAGCCACCTGTACCTCCTAAGAAGGACACCACTTGCTGGTGATCATAATTCTTGCCCTGTGTGGGCAGGAGCCAGGAGTTGGTATTCTGCTCTGCACTCACTAGGTCACAGACTTGGTGACAACGCTGCCCACATCCGGTGGTGACAACACAGAAGGGGAACTCCACACCATGAATAGCCCCTGCTAACACACACGAGTAATCTTTTCAACAGCATATGTACACTCAACTCTTAAAGTGACAGCCCTCGTCCTGTAACTTTCAGCTGACGTAGGGATCCCTTTTCTACTCAGACCACTCCCTGAAGGCAGAGCTTGTTAACAGTGAGAAAGGCCACCAGCCTGAGGTAGAAAGAGTAAGATGATTCTATGACTGCACATCATTCAACTGTCTTAGATAGGTCATTTACCTGTTGGGTCTAAAGCTCTTCACTTGAAAGCTTGGGATGACAGTAATAATTGAGAACAATCACCCTCATATTGATCATTGGCCAATGTGTAAATAAGAAACAGCAGAAAAATGAGCCAGAGTCTATACTTAGAGCTCACCGCAATCATGAGAGGAGAATCATAGAATGCTAATGCTAATAAATCAAAATAACACTTACATCCATTTGAAATGATACCAAAATCATGGGTTACCTATGCATACATACACACGAGGTTAAAAATACCAAATATAAGTCAGACACCTTCATAATAGACAGGTGACTGCTTATGAAGGTCAAAGATCTGGTCAATTAAATATAAAAGATAAAAATTTGAACCGAAATGTTTTATTTCCTGTAGTTGAAAATATTAAATACAGGGAACAAACTATAACTCCAAAACCTGGAGCTTTCTGAGTACCATTCTGATGTGGGATTCCCCTCTATATGCTGTGAATATGTTTTATTACCATTGATTAATAAAGAAGCAGCTTTGGCCTATGGCAGGGCAGAATATAGCCAGGCTGGAAGAGATATATAGAGAGAGTTGGCAGAGTCAGGGAGATGCCATGCAGCTGCTGAAGGAGAAAGACGCCAGAACAGAACCTGACCCAGTAAGCCACAGCCTCGTAGCAACACAGAGATGAATAGAAATGGTTAATTTAAAATGTAAAAGTTACTTAATAAGAACAAGCAGTGTTGTAATTGATATAATTTTTTGTGATTATTCGGGTCTGGGCGGCCAGGAAATGAATGAGCAGTCTCTGCCTCCACTAATAAATGTAAAACTACAAAGAGGATTCCATACCTGACCTTAGATGACTCAGTGCACATGACTTTGTTTCATGTACAAAAAATTTAAAATATCACATGAAATAATCTTCAGGGATTTTCAAAACCTGCACGTGAACAGGAATGAATTGTGCCATTAACTGTAGGTTCCAACCCTAATATATCCCATTCTGTGTATGCAAATATTCCAAAACTAGAACTCTTTCAGAAACTTTTCCAGTCCCAAGGGTATATTAAATGTCCAAATTTATTGATTCTGAGAGTAAATACCTAGAAGTTTGGTTATTTCAGTAGGTTTTTGTTGTTGCTGTTTTGCTTCAACAAAGAAAGAATGAATGGAAGGAAGGAAAGAAGGAAGGAAGAAAGGAAGGAAGGAAGGAAGGAAGGAAGGAAGGAAGGAAGGAAGGGAAGGAAAGAATTAAAAACTGCCACATGGAAATCTGACAGATTCATTCATGCAATTCTTCATTCAGCAAAGCTTTCTTTCCACATGACAGGCAAAAATCCATATCCTGAGGATGTGGTAGTGAGCAAAGCATCCCTGATTCGGGGTTTATCCCTCACTGGGAAACAGCCAGAACTTGGAGAGTGCATCCTTACCAGACTTTCCCTGGCATGGCTTAGGGAGGGGTGAGGTATTGGGAAGCAGCCCTTGGGCATGGCTGGGCTGTAATTTCAGCACCACCCAGCTCTCTCTAGTTGCTCTGGAATGCCTGACTCATAAGCGTGGTACTGGAATTAAGGAGGTTCTGTAGGCAGGGCACTTAGCCCAGCCTTGGCTTCAAGGGGGCACTCAAGAAGTGCCTGGTTCCTTTGTCTCCTCCTTGGACAGAACCTGTGGGCTTCAATATTATGGTAGGAATGCTAAGTGTGCATCTGAAACAACTCATCTAAGAACTGATCATGGATTCAATGTTTCCATTTCTTCACAGGTTCAAACACAGCAGCAAACTGATTTTCAGAGCTGGGGAAAGGATGGACATCTGAACATTTGAGCAAGAAGGTGACCAGGGAGGACGGTGGTGAGGACCAGAGGTGAGCAGGGAGGCAACAGTGTTAAGAGATGGAGGCTCTCCAAACCATGTCACAGTAAGAGATGGCTGAAAGACCAAAGCGAGGGAAACCAGAAAATGGAAGAAACTGATAGCTGCCTTTAAAGATATACAAGTGAGAAAGGCTGAAGATGTATTGTACAAACTCAGAACAACATAAAGACAGCTAACTTTGGCTCTTCAAAAGGATGACACTGTTAACAACCCCAGGCGACTAGCAATGAGAGGCCTTTGCAAGGAGGTAAAGAGTGAACTTCCTGTCACTACAGGTATCCAAGGACATGAAGATACAGCACCTCAGAATGAGGCTCCAAAGGCATCTCCAGCATGACCTGGGCCACAGGAATTTTTTTAAGTTTATGAGTGTTAGAAGCTTATGGCTCTAATGTATGTGGAGAGGCAATCAAATAGCCACAAAGGTGTGCTGCTCCTGCCTCCCCTGGGAGTTGCCCGTTAATCCCTAAATGCCAGCTCCTGCCCTTACAGATCTCCTGCCACCTTTCTCCCAAGGAACCTGCGGAGTTGGTCATTTCTGGACTGAACACAAAGTGATGCCAGGGAGAGAGAACACATAGAGGTCCGCACAAGGATTCACCCAGGAAAGACTGAAACACTGGAAGGGAAACAAAGGCCTCTGCTCATGGGGCTCGTGACCAGAAATCAAGTTAGTGGGGCTGCAGATATGGTTTAGTGGTCAAGAGCACGTACTATTCCTAGAGAGGACCCAGGTTCAGTTTCCAGCACCCACATCGGTTCTCTCACAACCATTTGTAAACCACAGCTCCAGGGAGTCTGACACACTCTTCTGGCCTCTGTACAAGCCCCCACCGACACACACATAGAAAATTGGTCAGTGGAGGCCGGAGTCCAGATCCTGTCTGTAGGGAGAAGACAGCAGCTGCTAACAAACAGCAAACAGACAATCAATCTGATAGTCTGTATGGTACACACCTTCTGTCTGCCTCTAAGTCACAAATAGGGTCAGAAACCTGGAGATTGAGCATCATGGAAAGAGATGTTCCTCCTGTCCCTTCTCCCCTGACCATGACTTCTAGGGAAACAGGAAGTGAACAGTCACTACAAAGGAAGGGGAGGGATGGGCAGTGAGGATCCTTTCTTGGCCACTGGAGGTTCCTCAGGAGTGGGACAGTGGACGCATGACTGCATCAGATGCTGTGGCTACAGAACAAACCAACTCAAGTTGGCAGTGCCAAGGAACCAACCACAGCTGTTTCATTTTTCTCGTTCCTGGTTCTGGAAGTACCTGGGGTCCTGTGCACGACTTCTCCTCAGGGTCTCTTCTGAAGTTGTCTATCAGATGGGGGCTGTGCCTGGGTCATCCAGGAAGGGTCTCTACTCCCACGTTCAGTTGTTGAGCCAGCTCGGACTGCTGACTGGAAAGCCTGCATGTGGCTTTCCCTGACACCTTGGCTTTCTCCCAGTGTGGTGGCCAGGTTCCAAGATCAACTTATCCCAAGGGAGAGAGCCGGATGGAGGTTGTACTGCCCGCAGTTAACTCCGATGTAGAAGGTACACAGCTTCTGCTACATTTTACCTAGCAGACACAAGTCACGATGGCCAGCTACACTCACAGAGATAGCCAGCAGGCCAAGCCTATGCAGTGGTGGGTATGACCTAAAGTCCCATGAGGTACAAACCCTCCCTAGAAACTACACTCTTGTTCCTCTGAGGGATGCACACACCTCCTTCCAGCCTGGGGATTCCCTCCACTGTGCCAAGCTTTGGGCTAAAGAGCATTGCTGCCACAGATGTGCTCCACCTTTGAGAACCTTTAGGAAAAGAAAATCACGGAATAGCTGAATGACAGCTCGGGGTTCCTCACTTTAAACAGACCGACTCTCTTTGAAAAAAATGATTTAGGATGAAATACAAATTCCATTTCACACAAGGCAGAGCCTGGTGAGAGATTAAAGCGTTGCCTGAAGTTATGCATTCATTTGCTTTGAACTCTAGAGCCAGAAAAGCCTGTGTATGCCCTACCATCTCACACCCGCCAAGGGCCACGGGGTGGGCAGGATGTTTTCCATGGTATCATCTCCCTAACATCTACTCAGACCTCAAGGAGTCTTCTCTCTGACTAACACTTCTAGACATGACTTGCTGACTTTCCTGGATTGCAAAATAAAAGCTTTCCTCTGCTGACAGCTAATCCTGTTCCCTGGCAGAAGAATCTGGGGTAGGGTTCTCTTGTAGCTTCTAGTTTTGCAGTTGTGACAAGTTTGGAGCTTCCTCCCGGGTCCCCAGACGTCTGACACAGGGGAGAGGTAGTAAACCATAGAAGGAGGAAGGTGGATATGTTTTGTGATTTTCACAGACCTGAACCTAACGCTAACTGGGAGCCTTTACCAGCAAACACATTATGAGGCTGGGAGTTCTAGAGGGACAAGTCTGAGTACTTGCCTTGAGGGGGACAAACACGAATGGGCACGTTCCGAGGAAGGGGATGGAACATGATAAAATCTCTGGGGTTAGGATGTACTTCCCAGGACATTAGGACATGTGAGGAGACAGATGAAGGAGATTAACCAATGGCTGTTAGGGCCCTACTTGTCCTTCTCTACCCTCTGCTCTTGGGAACACACACTGGCCCAGTTTCTAACCACCAGAACCTGTGCACTCCTTCCCCCGAGGCATGACTGTTGAAACAGAAGAACTCCAAGGTGTGTCTGCTGTGCCTGTGAATTCTCTTCCACAAGGACTTTAAAATCCCATTTTGGCTCCTAATTCCTCGGGGGCTAGGATTTCAGCATGCGAATTTAGGAGAGACACAAGCATTCATATGGCACCCCACTTCCTCCATTCTGCGTACTCACATGTGTGCCTATCTTTGGAATGTCACCATGGTCAGACCACATCAAAAGAGGTGACCCATGTTTCACAGACATAGAAACTACTGACCTTCTATGTTTCTGCAGTCTCAAATGCTAGGCTGACTTATTAAATTGAATTATTTAAGGCTGAATTAAAAGTAGCCACACAGATGTCCCTCTCCCTTGGTCAGTAGATTGTACCCTCTGACCCTAGTTTCAGATTGGACACTGGCCCCTCTGTAGAATTATTTTCTGTTTCTAGCTAGAAAAGGAGCGTTTCTTTAAGATGCACAGACCAAATGTCTTGGTGCTTATTGGTTCCCAGGGGGATATAATCTCTCAGTAGTTATCATTAGAAATCTACAACTATTGTGTGAAAATGACACAAATTGACATGTTATTTATATGAAAATTTCCAACCCCGCTCTCCCCTTTCAGTTTTAAGAATCTTGTCTTCAATTTTGTTGTCTCAAACATATTATTGTGAATGTTTGCCAGCATCCAGGAAGGTAGGAAGAATTTTAGAGCGGCCACCTACAGACCACAGAGCCAGCATTAAAGTGATGAAAGTTGTATTTTATTGTTTCAGTGTTTTCCATGTAGCCTGGCCAGCATCCATTCATTAATCTGTCATATTTTGGTGCATTTCAAAGCAATTTACAGAAATTAATGTATCCCCCCCATGTCTGCAATAGGGAGGCTGAGACTGAAGAATCAAGAATTCAAGGCCAGCTTGGGCTACATACTGAGACCAGATGTCAGACAAACTGAAGCTATTCTCCTTCCCATTCATAGACTGATAAATGTATCATTAGCTAAAGTTTATTTTTCCCTTCTTTGGGGGCTACATTTACCTACAGAACAAAGCCCACAAGTCTAAATTCTACTCTTGGTGATTTGGTCACAGCTATACACTTGTGCATCCAACTACCACAAAGCTAAAGACACACCATGACCCCGGGAAGCTCTCTCGCGCAGTTTCTTAGAATCCTCCAGGCCCATCTTGCCTCCTCAATATCCACATATCGTATTGCTAGCACTATAGAATAATAGCTCATGTTTGTTCTAGAACTCTGCGTGGAAGCATGCACTTTGATAGACGCCTCCTTAGCACATGGCTTTGAGATCTATCCATATTTTGGAGTATAGATACATCCTTGATTATATATGTACATACATGCAAACATATATCAACACATGTAGATAGCGAATACGTTGTGCAGATAGCAAATACCCAATGATAAACTCTCTGGGTTAATGTTAATGAATTGGCTGGGTTTCTTTCTGGGAAAAGCCTTGTAAATTTTGATCATTTTTTTTTCCTCAGATACTTACACTTACGTGGTATTGAAAACTTCATCAGGGAAAGAAACTTAGCAAAGACCAGCTACCTGTAATCTCCCCTCTCATCTCTCTCCAAAGTGAAACTGTGGACTGGACTAAGGAAAAAGATGGGGCGTAGGAAACGTCTCTGTGGTTCTTAATGGCTTATTGCCAGTCCTGTCTCTTCGAGTGTAATGAAGGAAATTCAGCTATAGTAAGTATGAGGGGGAAGCTAAGGGATTGAAGGGAGGGGAGTGATGTGATCCACTGTGTAAACAGCCATGTGGAAGTTTCTGGGAGCCAGGAGGTCTATGCAGCATCTTTCTGGAGCTGGACAGACTCCTTATTACAATTAACAGTCATAGCATCAGAGAGAAGAAAGAATTCCACACTTGCATCTCCAGAGACATAGAAGCTGAGATAGAAACAACAACAACAACAAAAAAAAAAAAACTCAACCAACCAACCAAACAAACAAACAAAAAAAAAACCCAGGCCCTTGCACTAAAGTGAAAATTGTATTAGGGTCGTTGAATGGAGTAAGATTCTTAATTTCCAACAAATTCTGTCCTGGGAAAAAATCCCTTACCTGTCATTTATGTTCCTCAGTCCCTTACAAGGTAAATTTTAGTAGGTAACTTTTGATTTGTAAATGACCCATATAAAGATAACACATGAACCCTTCCATATCCGTCCAGTGCCTCAGCTTACTTTAGGCTCCCCTAGAAGCAGACACCAAGACAAGGATCTGAGTGTTTATTTAGGAGGCTATCCCAGGAAACACCGGAAGGAAACAAGCAAGTGATATAGGGACAGGAAGGCACCCAATACACCATGCTCCTTTAGTTGTTACCACTGGTAGGCTTTCGTCATCTGAGGAGAGAGCTAGGGAGATAGTTCAGTGGTTAAGAGAACTTATTGCTCTTGCAGAGGACTTGAGTTCAACTCTGAGGACCCATGTGGTGGCTCACAACCACTCATTACTCATTTCGGGAGGTCCAACACCTTCTTTTGACCTCCACAAGCAGCAGACACATCCTTGATGCCCAGTCAGAAGTTCTGACAAAATATTCATCCACATCAAAATGAAATGAATAAATATTAAAAGAATGTTTGAAAAAGAATTTAGCCCTTAACACCACAGGATATTAGAGTGAGCAGGTGCCATCGGCAAAAAAAAGGAAGAGTGCCCTCACTGTACCCCAAATCTGCAGGTACCTCTTCTTTTTACTTTCCAGATTCCAGAAATGTGAGCAACAGATTTCTTTTCCTTAGAGCCAAACAGTCTACAATATTTTGTTACAGCAGTCATATGAGCTAAGACAACAGGAAGCAGAGTCCGGCACAGAACAAATCCAACATCATTTGAACCCGTTCACCACCTTTCAGCTCTTCTTCATCACCCGCTGGGATTCATTCCATACACACGACTTAGCAGGCAGGATCTAAAGCTTCAAATCCCCACCAACCGTGGTCACTCTCTGGATTTGCCCAGAGCAAATATACAAGATTTCTCAAATGCAGAATTCCTGTTTCTCTATAAAAGACACATTTAGTGGCTTATTTTTATACCCATAGGCTGTTCTTGTGTGTTGTACAAATACTTGGGCAGTTAGAGCTATTTCTATTTTATTCCTAGATTTTTATATTAATATCTGTCAAGTTCACTATACTCTTCTCATGTCCCCCAAATCAGCATGAATAGTAAACATCACAGCTCCCTATGTGTCACTCTCTGAGTCCCTGTCTGTGAGATCACTTCGTCACAGCATATGCCCAGGAAATGGGCATCCACTCAACACTAAGCACGTGCTGGGTGTAAAGGACCTGGTGCTCTTTATAAACTCACTGCTGTGAATCCTCTCTGCTGCACAGAGGAGAAGCCAGAGTCCCTGAGATGTTAAACAGCTGTTTTACATGAGTGTCAAAGTCAGGATTCCTCCAGCCTACATCCCTTATTGTAGGATTATAAAATGTGAGCATCCTGTTGTGATGTGGGAGTGTCATATAGCAATCTGTTGATTTCATTGGTTAAGTAATAAAGGAACTGCTTGGCCCTCATAGGTTAAAACATAGGTGGGAGGAGTAAACAGAGTAGCATGCTGGGAGGAAGAGGAAGTGAGGTAAGACGCCTCAGAGACTCGACAGCTCTGCTCTCGGGAGCAGAGAAGCCATGCTCTGCTCTCCCGCAGAGAAGCCATGCTCCGCTCTCCCAGAGAGACGCCATGCTCAGCTCTTCTGGGTAGACTTGACAGCTCTGCTCTCTGGAGCAGAGACGCCAGGCTCCTCTCTCCCAGGAAGCTCTGACCCAGGATGGACTTAGGCTAGAATCTTCCCGGTAAGCGCACCTTGGGGTGCTTACACACACTATTAGAAATGGGCTAGTCCAGGTGCGAGAGTTAGCCGAGAAGAGGCTGGATATAATGGGCAAGCAGTGTTTAAATGAATACAAATTGTGTGTTGTTATTTCGGGGCATAAGCTAGCCAGGCAGCCAGGGTGCTGGGGACGCAGCCCGGCCGCTCCTATTACAACATTGTCGGAGTGGTGGCACACACCTTTAACCTTTAATCCCTGCACTCAGGAGGCAGAGGCAGGAGACTCACTGTGAGTTCAAGCCTGGTCTACAAAGTGAGTTCTAAGACAGCCAGGGCTATTACACAAAGAAACACTGTCTCAAAACAAAACAACAGCAAAAATCTGAGCATCCCTTATCTTCAGGTTTCCTCATGCTCATGACATCAAGACAAATGAATAGCAAACTACTGATAAATCCAGCCTACTCTTTGGCTCCCAACCCTTTGCCTCTTTCATTATGGTCTGCAGCACTAGGTGGTCTATAGCCTGCCGTGTTTCCTGTCTCGATTCCTTCTCTCTAATCTCAAACGTGTGTAGGATCTTGAAGTCTTACTATTAGGCCAGAACTGGGAGCCCAAGATGAGCTTTGGGTCTTTATATAGATAGATAAGATACTAGGCTAGCATAAAATCATTTTTGCTCTGTGTTTCTAAAAAAGGATGTTAGTATTTAATTCAGGGATTTTATTTTTTTATCATAGAAATGAATGGGAACATACCAGAAGGCCCACTAGCACCCATACAACAAACTATACACATTCATATTTAATGGGTTCTCTATAGTACATTGCGAGCACTATTCTCAACTTAGCTAGGCCTGGCCCTATGTAGATGAGGTAAAGAAGGCCATCAGTCTCCTGGCCACTGGAATCCCATTAAAGGAAGTCTCTGTGTCTATGGAAGTCTCTGTGGTGCATAGCTCAGCTCTGCCCTCTTGGTGTCCCTCAGGCAGACAGCTGAGACTGATTTCGGGATCCTGGAGAAATTACAAAGATGCTCTGGGGTGGTGGGGAGGGGATGAGCTGGGTCTCATCTCCCAGACACAGAGCATCACATTCCAGGTCGAAGTGTGACAGGGAGAGCTGCTTACACCCTAAGGTCCTGCCTTGTTTCCCTTACCTAAGCCATTCCTGCTTCTAAGCCTAAGGAGATACACAAACTTCACATTTCCTTGAGTGACTCTCATGAGCTAGACCAAGGGACTTCATACCTGAGTGCACCCAACAAGCCCCAGAAAACTTGTAAAAACCCAGATGTCTGGGTCTTCTTCCAGAAGTTCTGATCTAACAGGCCACAAATCCGGCCAAGAAATGACCACTTCTAGAAAGCCCTGAGGCCCAGGTTGCTCATGGTTCTGAGGTCCCTGGGAACACGTGGATGAAGGCAAATCAGGGCACTTTGCCAATCTAGATTTGTAGGTATGACTTAAAAGCCTATTGTGCACATCAGCAAAGCTAGGGGTGTCAGGCTATCACTTGGCTAGTCTGTCCTCATTATAGCGTCTTCTAGTGGTGGATTCCAGAGAGGCTTCTTCATACATTGAAACCCCAGCTTGGCTTTATCTAAACAATGAGGTAAGCTGTGCAAAAGGATAACTTCCTAGTGAGAGATTCAAATGAGTGTCCCCATTACCCTATATAGATTGCTGCTACAGAAATGACAGGGGAGAGAGAAGTTAAGACCCAGAGGGCTAGAGACATGAACTAGCATTTGATCCTGAGCCAGGAGGGAGACATCATTGCTTAGGCAACACAGGTCTAGTCAAGAGATACAATGGAGCTACAATGGGTGGACATAAAAGTAGGTGCTGTCAGTCACCCCATTTCTGTTCTTAGAACCTCTTCAAGTAGGTGAGGATGTTGCCCACCATTCTGGAGATGCCTGAGATACAAGCTTTGGTGAAACTGTCCATGGATGGCATGGGCTGGTATGCCTGGGTTCAACCCTGCATTGAAGCTTCACTCTTAGACTCAAGGTAGAAACAAATGCAGGAAGTAATGAGACTGAAAAGTAGAAGCTATGAATCATGAGACAGTCCAGACAGCACTGCTGAAGTATTTCTAGGGAATAGAAACCTGTTCCTCAAGTAACATTTTAAACATATTCCCAATACAAGAACATAGATATATTGAAGGATGGAGTTGTATATTATCTGTTGAGTAGAGGGGGCAGGAAATGAAAAATATGTAGCTCACAATCCTTCTAATCCTAGGGATTACATTAGATGTATTCAATGTGGTACAGGGATGGTCAGGGTTGGGAACAGAGAAGAAGTTTAAAAAGTCGGTATTGATTTAATCTTCTTTCCAGGCCACTGAGGCTTTTGTGTCAGGGTCTAGAACAGGGAACAGTAATAAATATTTCTATGAAGGGTCAAAAGATAACTAATTTTGGCTTCACACACAATATTGTCTGCTACTACTCAATTAAGCCCTAATAAACAAGAGCAGCCACCGACCACACATACATGGGTGTTCGTGACTGTTTTCTAATAAAACTTTATTCATAAAATATAGTTAACAGTGCCATTTTATCCAAGGGCTTTAGTTTGTTGAGACTGACTTTAAGGGAAGGGATTTGGAAGAGACTAGAAGTAGTAATCCCTCCAATTCCCCTCACCATTGTGATTCTGGACTTGCAATTATTTACTTACCAACTGGTATCATAGGAGACCCATTCCTAAGCTAGAGGCCTGAGCTGGGTGCATTTGTTTCAAGGGCCAAACTGTTCCAGTCAGCTAATGAACATCTAATACTCTGAAAAGCCAAACATGCTTTACAAAGAGCCCCCAAAGCCTTATATCAAAGGACAGCTTATCATCCTTTGCCTGCTTTTCAGAAGAATTCCAGACACCACTTACCAGATTATGTTAGAGAACAGTTTACTTTTAAAAAAGAAAGGTCTCAATAAAATGTCTTGAAGATCATAAAGGGATGTCAACGTGAGAAGAAATGCAAGGGAGATGGCCCTTTCCTGGCGGAGCCCATGTCTTTTAAACTTCTGATGACTCAGAATTAGAAAGCCCCCCACTCCCTTTCATCCTGTTCATCTACAAACTGGCCTCTTTTGGCCTTCTGAAGCCAGAAGTCCATTGAGGGATTCCTCTATGTATTGTCTTCTCACCGCTTGACCTGTGAGAATGGCGGCTTGTTGCTGAACTAGCCTGAATACTGTAGCTATCCTTGGAACAGCCTGACTAGCTGGCCAGGTTCTCATGTGCCTGAACACCCTTATAGTGACTGCAAATGGTTCTGTCAGCCTGCCTTCTTTTCCATTTCTTTAAGGAGGATAAAGGAAGATGCAACTCATTGCATGCACACAATGACCACTGAGGACCTATGCACGCCTGTACACACCTTGGTCTTGTAACACAGGTCCAGATGTCTTTCTTACCTCTACAGACCTTAGGCCCAACTAAGCTAAGGGGTGGAGTGAGCCAGGAGCGGAACTTCTCTATCCAAAGGGCCTCATTCCAAAGCCTATCACTTCAGCTCTTTTCCTCCTTCCAAAGTTTATTTCAGAGAGAGGGACCCTAAGAAGAAACTCATTTCCTCAAATTATCAGAGAACTGAAAACGGGGATGATGAAGGTTTCTGGAGACCCAACTGCAAAGTATATAAATAAAACTCTGCCAAACGTCCACTGACTTATAATAAAGAATGCATTTCTGCTGCACTTGTCCACCACCCTCAATATTACATTTAGCTAACTTAATTTTCTGTGGCTCAAATTTATTCAAAGTGAAATTTCTCTTAATAGGTCATCTGAATAAACAATTACAAGTGCTATTTGCCAAAAAACCAATATGTTTCCAGGCCTCAGCTGAAATCGGCAGTGTTAGGCTAAGAAAACAGCCTCAAAAATTCACAGAGAGCTGGAACAATTGCACAAAAAATTGGAGCCTGGAGGTCAGTCTTTACACTCAGTTCTGGAAGGGTAAAAAATGATAGGTTTCTACTAAAACCAGGGGAGATGAAATGTGCCATTCTTGCAAAAATTAAAAAATGCCTAAAATAATATATTCTAAAAAAGTGGCAAGTATCATATAAAGACTAAGACACCCCAATACTGCCAGACCAGTCACATAGAACATTATTATTTCATAAGAGGCTCTGCACTCTGCTTCTCCAGGCCTCTAAATGGGGTGATCTAGGCTATTGGTTATCATGATATTTTATTTGTGTTTTAATAAATCAGGCTTGCCTAAAGATCAGAGTGCAGAGCTAAGCCACTAGAGGTTAGGGAGTGGTGGCACATACTTTTAACCAAGGACTCAAGGCCACCGTGGGCCATACAAGATTGACTCTGTCTAAAAGAGAAACCGAGCTCATACAAAGTTGATCGCAGCACTTGAGATCATGCACCTCTTAATCCCAGCACTAAGGAAGTGGGGGCAGGAGTAGTATGGCTGGGTGGAGAGAGGACTATAAGGCAGAAGGAGACAGTTGCAGGAGAGTTCTGGTGGAGAGCACTGCAGTCGGCAGTCACGTTGAGGACAGGATGGCCCCTTTGTTTGTCTGAGCCTTGGTAGAGGTAAGAACTCTCTAGCGGCTTGGCTGCTTTGCTTTTCTGATCTTCAGCTTGAACCCCAGTCTCTGTCCCTGGGTTTTTATTATTCGTGCTACAGCTGACCTTCAGGGAGAAGTAAGGAGAGGCAGAGAGAGAAGGGGAAGAGAGGGACAGGTGAGGAAGGGGGAGAAGAAAGGAAAGGGAGGAGAAGGCTGAAATGCTTTGGAATTGTGCAAATGCAAGGAAGTTATTAGGACAAGCAGGAGGCTGACTTGGAGTTGAAGTTTGGTCAGTCTCTATTCTGGAAATTTCTCTGAATTAGTGGGTTTGTGTAATGGAAGGGATGAAAACTGGAGTTCTATTTCATAGTTGAAGAAATGGAGCTCTGAGAAGCACACCAGTTCCATGACAACAGAAGGAAATAAATGTCCTAATTTTACTGCTAGAGCCCAAATCTATAGGCTTCCTCTACCGGTCTCTAAAACGAGGGTTTCCAAGGACACAGTCTTGGAACTGAAAATGGTGACAACATAAGTAGTAACAGACTGTGCTCTGGGACAAATGTTACATTAACTCTTGCTTATGACCTTGACACCTTGGCTCACATGGCTACAGCTCAACTGGCACCCAGCATGTTCCTGTACAAACAATCACCCCTCCAAGCACAGAGGGAACCCCCAGCCATAGTCTCTATCAAGGCAGGGCCACTGCTGGCATCACAAATAAGAAGGGAAAGAGTCCAGAAACTGCAGGCTCCCTTCCTCACTCCGACACGAAGACTTCTGAGAGCAGACACCACTCTATTCAGCCAGCACAATGATATTCATTGTGTTCAGAGCCTCTTAAAGGAAAATGAACAAAGATTGGGGAATGGATCCGCCACAGCTCACTCCAGCTAAGTCCTCACACTCAACGAGTCAGAGGTAGAGATCACACAGCAGCTCACAGTTTCATTTGTCTTCGTTTCCTACAGTCAACTATGGTCCAAAAATATTAAATGAAAAATTCCAGACATAAGCAATTCATAACTTTTATTATAGTACATTGCTATAATTACTCTATTTTATTAGCAGTCATTATTATCCATTTCTATTAAATTAAAGGTTATTGTAGGTATTCATATATAAGAAAACTATATATGTGTGTGTATATATATGTATATATATTTACATATATATAATAAATACAGTGTTCTCTGTGCTTTCAGATAGCTACTAGGAGTATTCAGTATACCCCCATAGAATGGGGGTCGATGGACTATTAAATTAATAACACTAAATCACAGCCTTATCTGTGATTTGGCTTTTATTTCTGTCCCATAAAATAATACCTGTTCATCTTCAGAAGGCCCTGAGTCAGCTATTTCCTGCATACCCAGCATGCTTGGATCACACTACTCTTAGTCATGGAGGTCAGTGGAGATGATGGCGCTATTACCAGCACAGGATCTTCTGAGCTTGTCTGACAGATAAGAGCACTTGATTCTCATAGTGGACCACTCGAGAGAGTGGGCAGCTGACAGACCTAGACTGACCATCTCTTGTGGAGGAGTAGTGATGGCACTGTGGCTCTAGGGAACATCTGAAATGGGGAGACAGACACCTTCCAGCATCCATGGGGAGTTCGCAAGTCGACTCATGCAAGGTGTCCTAAATGGTGCATACTCTGTGACTTCAGTACCAGTTCGCACTTGTGAAAGAGCAGATGCTTGCCATAATTTCCGAGGAGTTGATGGGCTAAGATAACCTGGTTACATTGCCCACAGCTCATAGGTCCCAAGCTAGAATTCAAACCTAGGTGTGACTCCAAGATCTAGGTTGGAAGGTTGGAAAGGGAGATCACAGAGACACACATCTACTCGTCATTCTTGAGATGTCTGCAAGTGAGCTAGTAAGGCAGAAAATGTGTCTAGAGACCACTGGAAATTTTAGACCATCCTGCCCATTCATCCCTCCCATGCTGACAAACATGTCTGAGGACCTGTGCTGCCCAGTTACAGCAGCTACTGGTCACATGCAGCAACTGGATACGGGACACATGGCTAACACAAGGGAGCATCTAAAGCATCTGCATGTTTTGTTTTATGTTATTTTGGTTCATTTGATTTAATTTTAATAAATTTTATGTGTATGGGTATTTAGTCTACATGTATGTTTGTGTACCATAGATATGTCTGGTGCACGCAAAGGCCAGAAGAATGTATTGGATTCCCAGAACTGGGGTTACAAACATGTGAGTGCTAGGAATCAAAACTCTGGTCTTCTGGAAGAACAGCCAGTACTCTATCACTCAGGCTTCTTTCTCTTTCGCCTTAGCCATTTGATTTAAATTGTCACTGAATATTATCATCCAGGGTGCAGTTAGATACATTACACAACAACGGCATTCAGGAAAGGAAGTGGTCCCCCACAGTTTGCCAAGGGAGGGGAAGTTGAAAATTGCAGGCCCCAACACGCTAGAATGTGTACAGGGCTCCCTGCTTCAGGCATGAAAATCCTCCCTATAGCTTACTTCAGAGACAAGGTCCCAAAGTGAATCCCTTTAGTCTACAGATGAGTAAGATAGTATTATCAATTCTGGTACCATATTCCTTTGTAACCATTATTTGCAATGTTTTATAAGCATATAACAATTGTGCCTAATCGTGGGTTTAATTATGACATTTCCATACATGCACATCACAGACTTCCCGGTACAGCATGCCTGAGCTCTCTTTCACTGCCTCCTCTCTTCTTCCGAAAACCTTTCATCTCTTCTTCTCTGGACAACTTCAATAGATGTTAAGTTTGTGGATTTTTTTAATCAATTTGGACATTTTTGCTATCTATGAAGTTGAGCCATTATTACCTTGAAATGGCCTTCAATGTGCCTAAAGTTTCTACCTCTATCCTCTATGAGGAAGACATTCCTAATAGAGTGAGCAATGCCACAAATGGCAAGACGGCCTGCCTTCTTCCTACAAACAAAGCCACACCAGCAGGATATAGAATCCTTCCTTCTCCACCAACCCTTCAAATAGATACACTCAATGAAGGGTCTTCATCACCACGTCACATTGCACTCCACTCTTTCCACCACAGAGGTAGAAATGAGATTTCTACTGCTGTGATTCCTGTCTTCCTATGTCCTACTTACCATTCGCCTGCTAATTGAAGATATCCATTGAAAACATGTTTGGCTACCAAACAAGATCTCTAACGGAATCCTCGGAGTAGAAACTGTACCTTTCCTCTCCTGTCTGTTCAGGCCAATCCTTGATACGTCTGTGCTTTTCAGGTCATACATGACTATCCACTCAGCAAGACCGTTCAGACCCATCATGGCCATTTTCATTTATAATTAATATAGTTTGCACATGCTTCACTGACCTTTGAAAGTGTTCCTTGTGAACCTTTAATAACAACACACAGTAACCATTTCCCCTCCAATCTGAGGACCATATGTTATATAGTATTTTGGGGTAGACATACAAGTATCTGGTCTTCATTTTTTCCATTTCCATTTGAGAAATGATTATTAAGATGTTTGGCATGGTTGGAAAAGATCCTTCTACTCATTTTTTCCAAAAAGGAGTAAACATATGACTTCTCGAAACACTTTCCATATTAAAAGATCTAAGGCCTTTGGGAGCACATTGACAACTCTCTATCCTCATCTTTAGATACACAACCTTCACACTGTTGAGTTCTGAGCCCTTTGAGAGAATCAAATGTGAGTTTCTGGAACATATGCCCCAAACATCTTTAAAATCCTTCCAGATTAGAATTTAAAGAGGAGACAAGTCACCAAGCTCATCCTTGGCCACAATCACAGAAAATGGCAGCCATTGCCAGGACAACGCCACCACTATTACCTGGCTCAGTGCAATTCTTGCTGCTTCGGAGTCCTGCATCTTCAGAAGTCAGTGTATCATTCACCTGCATCAGCTTCCTCCCTACCATCCATTTTCTGTCTTCCCCGATGAGATCCATGAGGTCAAGTTCTAGAGAAGGAAAAAACAGAATCACCATGCATCATTAACAACCAAATGCGATGTCAGTCTTTACCCATGCTGGCCTGTGCCTTAATCAGCTATTGTCTTCCTCTGCACTGCATGTGCCTTTAAGGCTATAACTTTGAGGGTTTCCTCTGACTGTTGAATCCTACTAGACCCAACAAAAGCGGCCTTCTATCCAATAGCAGGAAGGAACTCATGTATGAACACTTCATTGCTTGAGAAGGATGACAGCGAGGTATGCATTCTATACTGGATTCCAGAGTTTCCCACAGTGTGAATAAACTAATGCTGTCCACAAGACAAATCTCTTGATGAAGTATATTTGGTTGATGGTTATCTCCTCTGGATTTCAATCCCCTATACCTAATGATGCTAAGAAATACTTAACATCCAATAATATCCATGGCAACAATACTCTCAGAAGAGCTAAATTCAAACTACAAATATGACACCATTAAGAACCAATCTAGGCCAGGTGGTGGTGGTGCACACATTTATCTCAGTACTCAGGAGGCAGAGTGATCTCTGTGAGTTCAGGTCCACCCTGGTCTACAAGAGCTAGTTCCAGGACAGCCAGGGCTGCTATACAGAGAAAACCTGTCTCAAATAAAACAAAACAAAACAAAAGAACTAATCCATGGGAACAATGGATTCTACTGAGTACTGAGTCAGTACTACCAATTTAGCCTACCAATGTCTACATCACCCCCACTTTTGTTTAAACCATCTCTTACATAAACCAACTGCATCTGAATTTATGCTCAGAAACTGCTTCTTGGAGGTTACCCAAGATAAGGTACCATTTCGCCATCTCCAAAGCAGTGGTCTGTAAGGGACCCAGCATAAGATTCCATAAAACAAGACATGAAGGGAAAAGATGACTCCAGAAGGCATGTTAGAGGGTGAACATATAACCATGTCTAGGTCTCTGAGTTATATGGCCATGGAGATGAACATGTCAGTAGAAAAACAAAGAAGACAGGGGACATGAGGGAAGAGGCTCTCCATCCAGTCTAGGCGATACAGAGTCTGAAGTTTCTACAGATAAGATTATCAGGAGGAAACAATATAGCTTCTTGGTAATGATACCTCAGGCAAGAGAGCTAGTACAAAAGAGATCCCAGGGAAGGCCTTGGGATATAGTCCAGATGGGTTCCCTGTAGGTCTCATGACTTGAGGGAGACTCCATGCACACATGCATTAGTGATGACTAAAGAAACAGAGAAAGAAAATCTTTGAGAATCTAACATTTGTCCAGCGAGCAGGCGGTTAAAATAAAATTCAACAAAGCATCATGAGAGGAAGTGGAAAGAAGTGAGGAAGGTGGAATGAAAAATAGGAAGAAGCATCTAAGGAAGAAAAACTAACAGTCTTGAACACTGGACAAATCCAGCAAGACAAACAGAGAAATGAGAGCCTGAGCTTGCCATATGGGGGTTGTTGGAGACAGAGGCCATGAGGGGGTTGTTGGAGACAGAGGCTATGAGGGGGTTGTTGGAGACAGACAGAGGCCATATAGTGGTTGTTGGAGACAGAGGCCATCAGGGGGTTGTTGGAGGTGGAGGTGGTCAGACATGGTAGTTCATTTTAGAAGCCTGGCATAAAGGAAAGAAATTATGGGAGATCATCACCTCCAAGATGGCTAGAATAGCCATGTTTATAAAAAAATGGTTGTATTGGATTCTTGTTTTTTTTTTTGAGAAAGAACTTAGAGTTGGGTGGGTAGAAAGGGGGGGAGAGGATCTGGAAGGACTTGGGGGAGAAAAAAATAAGATCAAATATATTTAAAATTTAAAAAGATCTTAATAAAGAGTCTGAACAACAAGTATGGGCACAGTGCTATGCTATCTGCCAGTCCACACAGTGTCTAAAGAAACAGTCATGCTGTGGCTGGCAGAGTGGCCATTTACTATCTGTCCTCATAAAGTGGGTCAGAATTCGGTGCTCTGTGGACCTGCAGCCTTAAGGTTCAGGCAGACCCCCAAAGACTTGCAAAGAGGCAAAAGTATTCCTTCCAATGACTCCCAAAGCTCGTTTGCCAAGTTTCCATGGTTCTGTGACTCTAAGAGAAAAGCTGATACCAATTAAGAGATGTAAAAGCAAAGCCAGCTATTGTAGCAGAAAATTAGAGGATTTTTTAACATAATGATTCAATATCTTCAGGAATTAGACACTATTAAGGCAGCACCTCAGCCTTCCAAAACCTACAAACTTTTATCTCAACAAAAACAGACTTGACCACTGACCACTGATACAACAATGATCTTTGGAGTCTGAGAAAATATTAATAATAAAAATAGTAACAACGTCCAGTAGGACAAAGTTTGATGGTGCTATATAGCTCAGTTTGATTTCCTCAAAAAATCTCTCGGTAAGAAGAGAAGGCTTCAGGGCCTATGTATCTCTAAATAACTCAGAGGGCAGTGACTTGCTTAAGATCACAGGCAATCTGTAGCCATATCAAATACTTCCATAGCTTTTGTCATTACGCTTATTGGACATCTACTATGTGCAAACAACCTATATGAAAATAGTAGCTCTATTTTTGCAAGTAAGTAAATGAAATGGAAGCATATCCTGGTTAAAAAAAAACTTGCCCTGCATTGCACAGTGAGCAAGAAGCAGAGGAGAGATTTGAACCCAGGAATAATGATCTCAAAGGCCAGTTTCATGGCAGATCCCTGAATGGAAGATGCTCACCCTGGTTGCAATGCACAGCTAATAGCAAAGTAGACTGGGAAAGGGGCCTGCATTTAATAATAAGTATGGGTGAAGACTATCTCATGAGACCTATTAAACAGTCCCCAGAAACTATTACGAAGTTGAGCAGGACTCCTGGAAAGCATCACAGACCAAAGACTCAAACACTAGTAAAATCTCATTCTATGCCTGACACTCTACTCAAGAACCTGGATATCTATGGCAAGGGCCATTGCATCCCTGCACACAGAGAGAAATGACAAAGTATAGGCAGCGGGGGAGCTAGGAGGCAGGGGAAAGTGAAGCAGATAATGCAAAGGATGCTCACACTTGCTCCTTTCATTTCTCCCTCCTAACTCACCTCCCTGGCTCCTTGGGCTTCTCTCCTACAGCCAAGAGGCTGCTCCGCAAAGCTACACTCGAGCAATGTCAACAAAAACACTTGGCCCTAGTCCACAGCATTCTTGGCTTCTCATCTGCCAGGCCCTGGAAGTTGCATGTTGGCCTAATTAGTCAGGGGAAGGGGAGGAGGCAGGAGGTGCGCAGGGGAAAAGCAGCAGGCTCCCATGTCACATGTCACCCGCAGAGGAAGCTTGTAGGGTTGTGGTCTCTCAGAAGAAGTGACAAGAGGGGGCCGCAGAGATGCTGTGGGTTGCTGCTGTCGAAGGAGGAAACTCAGTTCTCAATCTGAGATCCGAGCTGCACGCACTGAGGAAGCAAAGAGAGTGGAGGCTGGGTGCCAAGTTTCCGTTACAGAGCTGTGTGTTCACCCTTTGCACTCTCTCCTCCCCCTTCCCCTCGTTCTCGGGTTCTCTCCCATTCTCCTTCCCATGACCAAAGTAGACAGAACCCAGGGATTTCAGATACCAATAATGGATCTTCTTGGGAGCCTGATCCATGACCCAGATCCTCAGCTCACAGCCCTGACTCCTAACACACGATCTCTAGTCTGCTAGCCTAACTCTCAGGCCTTCTAACCTTTCTCAGACACTGATCTTAGGCTCAGAAGACAAGGTGTGTGTGTGTGGGGGGGATTCTTTTAGTTCTCTGCCAAGGGATTAACTCCTCAGAGGCCTAGACAGGTTGAGGATGGCATCATCGGTGAAAGTAGAGCAGCAGGAGAGGGAGGGGTAAGTAAGAGTGGTTGGGGAAATAAATGTGATCAAAGCACACATGTGTGCACACTCACATACATACACACACAATGCACACATATATGCATGAAAATGTCACCATATAACATGCTGTGCAATTAACAGATGTTAATAAAAATGGAAAATAGAAGAATATAAAATGTATCTTGCATGTCCCTCTGCTATGCACCAAGTCCCCTTGCTATGCCACATCACCACATCCTGTTACTCTTTCGCCTCAGACGTTGACCAATCAAATGTAACCCAAGTCCATATCTGAGCCCATAGTCTAGGCATTCATTTTCCCACCTTGTCCTTGGAGTGCTAGGGGAGGCAGGGGAGTGGCCTCACAGGAACAACAGTCCCTCTCTGAGAGTACATAAAACTCTACCCTCTAGAAAACTGGAATGCTGTCCTGCTTTTTAAAATGAGAGTGGAGAACCTCCATTCCCAAGGATCCGGAACACCATGGCAACAGCCCCTCCCCTCTTGCAGGTGCACGAACTAAGGTATGGAATCTCCTGCATCATTCAAAAAGGGAGGAGCAGAAAACTCAGTCTCAGGGCACAGGGTTCAAGCTGATGGTGATGGCCACTGGCAGACTCGGGGCTGGCCCTGCAAGCCTCACCGAGGCTATAAATACCCACCGTGCAGTTTACACAGCTGCCTCCACTCTATTCACCCCAGGTCTTCACCCTAAGGTTGGAGGTCGAGTTTGCACAAGCCAGCAGCCTGCAGACCGCCTTCTGCAGGCTCCAGTGATCAACACCACTCTCCACATGGCCCCTTTTCTGGCCCACCCCTTATATCCCAAGAGGGCAGCCGGGCAATTTTTATCTTCTATAAGTGAAAGGGGTTTATACATGAGGATTTTTTTCCAGTGAATTTTTTAAACACTTTATTCTTATTTCATAAACCAGCTTACAAAGCAGCAGGTTTCCATATGGGACTTTTATACATATTCATTGGGGCCACTTCCCTCCCCCTCACTGTGTCACTCCCTTTCCACTTTTTTCTACATCTACCCCACCTTCTGAGTTTTGAAACAAGAACTTCCCTCTGCATTGTTTCCTGGTCCTGGGAAGGAAGTGTGTGGTGAAGCCATAACTCAATAACTCCAAATCCAGCAGAGAGGGAGAAGCTGAGGCTAAGTGGGCTATGCGCTGGTTTCCCTCAACTATATGGAAGCTTCCAGAAAGAGTTCCAGAGAGACCCAGAGGTATTTAAGAAAAGAACCCCAAACCCTAGGGAAGCCAGGGATTCCATTTTCATACCCTCCTGGGGCTAGACATTGAATTCTGTATCTAATTCACATGAAGTTCCCTGGCCATACCAGTTACAGGTGCTCCGTCCAGACTTTGAGAGGCCATCCTCTCGGCACCAGAGGCAAAGGTTCGAAGGCCTTGTCAGAACCTGGCATTGCTGCTGGTGTGGAGACAAAGAGTGCAGTAGGCTCGAGCCTTGGTGGAGGCAGGGAGGATGAGGACATAAGCAGGCTGTGAGATGGCTGGTATACAGTCCTGTCAGACATCTATAGACTGTGCCTATCCCAAGACAAGATGCCAAGCTCACCACAGCAAATGCAAGCAAAGGCCCATGTTTGTCCCTGCTTCCCACCAGAATCATTTTGATTTCTAGTCCAACCTGATGCTCACCACTCCATTGTCCCACCTTATGCATCCACACCCAATTCACCAACCTGGAAGAAGTCTGGCAAGTTGAATGAGTTCCTGGCAAGGAAGAAAGGACTTCTCAAGTTTGAGAGCAAAGGCATGAGAAAAGATCCAAAGTGCTGCTGACGATGTGGGGAAGGACAAGGCCGGGTAACTGCGACAATGACACAGGGATGGAGAGTGCAGACAGCTTTCTCTCTTCATGACATACACTCTACTACAAATGCAGCAAATGTGAATGTTCTGATGATCCATGCATCCTGCCCATTCCCCAATTTCCTTTTGATGGTCCACTGGCATGTCAAGGATCCAAGCTTAGCACCAAATAGCTCCTGTTCTCCTAGTCTCTCTTTGCTCATCAATTCACCTTACTGGAGAAGCTCCTTTACCACCTGCTGCCTGCTGATTTTTTTTCTAGATCCCATTATCTGCAGAGCTAGAAGATTAGGCTCTTCATGATGCATCTCCTGACTGGCCCCACATAAGAGGAACCCCCCCCCCATACACACATACTATGTTTGATATGGAGATTCTTGTTGCAATATATTGAGTGTGACAACATTAGGACACGGGCTCTTTAGGAGGTTATTAGTTTATGAGGCTGGGATGTCATCACTGAATCACAGGGATAGTATTAATATCTTTATAAAGGGACCCCAGAGAGCCTTCTAGCTCTTTTTTCCAAAAGATAAGGATACAAGAAGACAGCAGCCTGCAAACCAGAAGACAGCTCTCACCTGACCCTGCCCTGATACCTTGATCTCAGAATTGAAGTCTAAGGAACTCTGAGGAATAATATTTTTTTATTGTTTAAGCCATGTAATGTCACATCCACCCTCGACCAGCAAGGAAAAACGCAACACCCGGAGCTCTTCTTGCAGCAGTTTTCAGGACTTTATTCACAGCAATCTATCTCCTTCTCCTTCTCTTTCTCTCTCTCTCCTTCTCCTCTCTCTCTTTCCCTGACCTCTCTCTTTTTCTCCTCTCTCTCTCCTCTTTGCAAACCTCTCTCTCCGGGCAAACCTCTCCCAGCCCTTAAGTAGGCATGGGCTGCCAACCCCAAACTGCCAGGTGGGCACTGCCCATAGGTTCACGCATATGCAGGCAGCTGATAATCATTGCGTGATCATAGCATAGGTCAGACTTTAGCCATCACAGGAGTTGATTATACATCTCCATCAGGTGTGATTCCATGCAGCTTGCTACAATGTAATCCATAGTATTCTGTTATATTTAGGATACTTCTCAAATTTTAATATTATTATGTGTAGATACAGAGTGGGTTTTGAAATTCTGTCTTTTTAATTACTTTCCAGGAAGACCAGTGCTGCTGGTCCAAACGCCACTCCAAGAGGCAGGAGTTTCACACGTCTTTAAATGATGCACGCATGTGTTCAGGAAAGGGTCCGAGTAACTGTATACTAGTTTTCCCCATGATGCAATTCAGAAAGGAAACTGCACGTGTCTGGGAAGTGAGTTCTGCAGGAACTCCAAGCAGTCCTTCCCCAGAGAGTCCCGGTTTGGAAGATGGGCTGAGCAGTCCCAAAAGGAATGAGGAAGTGAAATGGCCGGACTGGAAAGGAAAGAGCTGTGGTTCTACCGGGTGTGGGTTCCATATTGCAGGAGGAAAGTCTGGGGGGGGCATTCTTCTCTTCATGAGGCAACTCTGAAGACCTACAGTTAGTCCCTCCATGAGCAAGAGCCTACTGGGTCCACCAATTATTGTATGGAACTCAGGATCAAATACTAAAATCAAACTCATGTGCCCTCTTTGCCTGAAGAGAGGAAGAGAAATGAACGGTGGGTTTCTCAGACAGCAGAAGCCATTAGGTCAGCCAGCACTCCATCCATTCACCCAAGGGCTGCAAACCCAGCTCAGCTTGTGCTAGCAACAGTGCAATCAGACTTCTAGCAAGGTCAGTCTCTAAAGATGGAGACAAGGGGGAAATAGGAAGGAAGGAGAGGAGAGATGATATCAGGTATACTCATAATTCACTGAATGGAATGTGGACCTCACCTTGAAGTGGAAACTATATTGCAGATAGAGGTTGAAATACCTAAAATACTACTTCTCTAAATTCTCTTCTTTGCCTGTCTGACTCAAAATCTAACCTACCAAGAAATTTCCAGTGGGTTCATGAGTACTTATGTTTTTCAATGTTCCTAAAATCCAAAATAATTCTCTATATTGATAATTCTCTATATTGTAGAAGGCAAAAAAAACATACAAATACAATGGAGATTAACTAAAACTTTATACATCGATGAGATTTTCTTATGCCCATGCTCACCAATACGATAGTCACCAGCCACGAGTAGCTATTGTTCACTTAAATTGTTGACGGGAGCTGCGGGCTGCTTTCTGCCACCCAGCTCCTGGCCACCTGGCTAGCTTTTGCCCCAAAATAACAACACACAAACTGTATTAATTTAAACACTGCTTGGCCCACTAGCTCTAGCCTCTTACGGGCTAATTCTCATATTTTGCCTAACCCATTTTTAGTAATCTGTGTAGCACCAGTCTTACCGGGAACGATTCAGTATGTCTGACCTGGCGGCTTGCTTCATTGTGCCTGCCCCAGAGCGAAGAGCTATCGAGTCTGAGCTCACTTCCTCTTCCTCCCCGCATTCTGTTCTGTTTACTCCACCCACCTATGTTTTAACCTATGAGGCCAAACAATTTCTTTATTAATTAACCAATGACCTTCCTCCATCATTAAATAAAGTTACCTAACTGGGAAATGAAGCTTCTATTTTCTATTAATTAGTTTAAGTGTAGGTTTAAATAACCACATGTGATGGGTGTCGAACAAAAGTTGGTTGCATCCCTTAAGCCAAATGTTTCATTTCAAGGCCACAAATCAAAGTAGACTCCCTATTCTACTGGCATACTTCAGGGACAAAATAGGCAAAGGGTGAGGTACTGGCCTTTAGTTAAAGCTGATCAAATATTACAGTGATACAAAGGAGATAGACTTCGCTCAATTGTGTTTTTCGTTCCCTTTCTTATTTTCACGGGTAAAAGAAAGACAATTTTAACAGCATAAGAGAACAGAATTTTCAATACTGAAAACCAGCCCAAAGCCCTCTTACACAGACATTTTCCACCACAGCACAGAATCATTCCCACATCTGATTTAAACCTCAGGAAAATCTAGCCGATCAAGCAATCAGATGAGGTCCCTGAGGAAGAGACCTGGTAATAGGACCTTGTCCTCTTGGGCATATAGTGACCTGGGATTCTAACCACAGATCTGCCAACCACTTTTGTCTGTAGAAGTAGACTCAGTCCATCTCTGTTACTGATCTGAGCACTGAAAGGCACGAGCTATTTGACCTCTGATGCTCCTTTTAAGTTCATCTTTTATCTAGGACAGGGTTCTCTGATGGTGGATAGGATCCCTGGCCTCCAGAGCTTTGTGGAAGGGTCACATCACTTTTCGGAGAAAAGGACCTACTAAAAATGGCACGTATTCATCGCATGCCAATGTAAAATCAGGAAAACAATATTGATTTAATATTTAACAAATGAGTGGGCAGCACCACCCTGAGTGCACATGCCCAATATTAATAATTACTATAACCAAAAGGCAGGGGTGCTCCTAAAGGAAGAACACAGGACAGGCATGGTACCACCCATAGCTCCCCTGCTTTCATAGAATTACAGCATGGCACTCTTTAAATAAATTCCGTTCAATAAAACCACAAATTATGACTCAAGTTAGTAAATTCTGTATACTACTTTGAGATGAGATGTGGATATGATCTCAGATATTTATTTTTATCTCATATATGTATAACTATTCTTTAGAAAATATTTTTTTAACCTGTGACTTTGGGCCAGTGAGGCGGCTCAGAGGCTGAGAGTGCATGTCACCAAGCCTGACGACTTGAGTTCAAGTCCTGAAACCTACCTGGTGGAAGGAGGGAACTAACTCCTGCAAGCTGTCCTCTGACCTGCACAGGCATTCCCTAAGTGTCATTCAAATGCATTCTTGAGTTCACATTTACAGTAAGGGCATGCAAAAATTACTTTTAAATATTTCTTTATTATAAAATGACAACTACTATAAATATGCTAACATTTTCTGGGAAGACCATGATTACCACATAAATAGTCTCCTTGCTAATATTCCCAGAGATGCACATAGACACCCACAGATAAACATGCGTCTTTCAAAATGACATTTGAACAGCTAGTGAGAATGTTGTTGCTTTCCTAAAGTGACTTGCTCTATGGAAAGACCATTTGAAAAACAAATAGCAAGAAGTTTCCTTAGTAGAAGATAAAGATCAGTGGACTCTTAAAAAGGTGGATTGTCCCGCCCACCGTAAACTAGGTAGAATTGTGTGATCCAGAAAAGGAGTTTTGAACACATGTACTAAAAGTGTGTAAATGTGCCGCCTGAGGAACAACGTGATTAATCAGCTGAGCCAGGATGAGGATTCTTTGCATAACTGGCTATGACTGAAAAATCAGTGCCATAACTTAGAAGATCT
Organism: Neodon shergylaensis; assembly: GCA_025134845.1. Taxonomy (NCBI): domain Eukaryota; kingdom Metazoa; phylum Chordata; class Mammalia; order Rodentia; family Cricetidae; genus Neodon; species Neodon shergylaensis. The sequence goes on along the minus strand of JABTXL010005619.1, from coordinate 15,775,481 downwards.
CACTTACAGTGTGTTTCTCCCATTTAGACACATGCGCCTTGCCAGATTATCTTAGCCATTAAGCTTCAAGTCTAAATGAAATACAAAGTAGTCAGAGCATCAAACACATATTTCTGGAAAGCCACATGTTCAAAAATGATTAAGTGTATTGAGTCATGTCTACTCAATAAAACAATGTTCAATCATGTTATGGTATTCATTAAAATCTAAATGTCTTGTTTTATGAAAAAAATAAAAGCAATTTTTAAAATCATTTTTTAACTTTTACCTCTTAAATTTATGTTTCTGGATTTTATAGGGCCTAAAGCTATATAAGTTTCCTTCTTTAAATTATAAAATAGAAATACAAAATTTGGTATAAGACCCCTGTAAAATACATCATTTTCGCACCTAATAAAGTATTAAAGACACACGAATTCACACTGTACAGAAGAACTTTCAGATCCTGGCTTCAAATGACCCCATCCATCCCAGCTAAGCCACACACTGCTGGTGTACCTATGACTGTATTTTCCACACAGAGAACACATCTGACCCCTGCAGTTCTGACTAATATGTTCCTTCATTTCTCTTAAAACTCACATTTTGCTTTCAATTGAGTAGAATTTGACCACACTACATCACTTGGCTCCTCAAAAGCGCAGCCTTTTCCATCAGCTGTGCTTGAATAAACACTCCAATTTATTCCCGGTACAAGAACCAAACTGCCTGCATCTCCTCTCTTGCTGCATCACCCCACTGCTGCGGAAGGGGGCAGGGACTAAGACATCCCCTCATCCTGGGCTCTTCTTAATTCACACCGATAACAAAGTCATCAGGAGAGACTCTCTCTGAGGGAGGAGAAATGAAAGGCAATTATTCCTCTGTGGTCCTGAGGACAAGGCTCTTCAAAGATAGGAAGTATCAGGACTCTCCCTGGGGGTGGTGGGGGATGACAGGGACCAGGGACAAAAGGACACAACATTGATAGTGAGGAAAAGCAGTTCACAGCCTCACAGAGAGTAATAAATGCACCTCTGGATGATGGCTTGAGTATCAGCCATGTATAATTCCCATCACCTCACTTAGGTCACGGGCTTCCTGACAAGGTCATCCTTTCTCATTGGTCTCTAGGAAGGTCTTGCACAGAAAGGTTCAGCAAATGTCTATTGCAAAACACACAATGTTAACTACACTGGAAATTTGGTATTTATACTCAGCCCACCCCTTTCACATCTCTTCTCCCTTAATTTGAATCAACCTAAGATTTCCATTCTGGAAGCGACTCTTCACCACACCGGGTCTACCAATTCTGACAGGAAGCTCCATCCACCCATGCAGCCTGCACGGAATGCATGGGCAGTTGCAACAGTTTGGAGGTCCTCCTAGAGCCTAGTGTGGATATTTGGGGAGGTGAGGCCTAGTGGGGGTTTTCAGGAGACTGGATGAATGCTTTAAAGGAGACCTGGGATGCTGGACCCTCTTCACTCTCTCTTCCAGTTCTCAGTCACCATGAGCAACTTTGCTGTCCTGTTTGTATCACACCATGACACATTATCTCACCACAGATGCAAAGCAACTAGGCAACTGATAACAGAAAGCTGCAAACTCAGGCGGCACAACAAACCTTTCCTCTCCACAAGTCAATCACCTCAGTTGTTTTGTTACAGTAGTGGAAAACTGACAAATGTACCCAAAAAAAGGCCATCATCTCGTGGGCCACGACGATTGGTTCCAACAGATGGTTATAACTGAACCAGTTCAGTTTCCAAGAGAGATCTTTTCCCATTCTTTCCCAATGAACATGAACCTGGAGCTAGGAAATCCCAGAGGCTTTGAGTACGAGAACACACCAGGCGCACCAAGGTGACCACAGACCAGGTCAACAGGCAGGCAATCAAGTCCAAGATGACATCATACGTTGGCTTTGACAGATGAACGAACCCAGGATGATCTTGAGCATTTAGTCACATGTTGCAATGATTTCTGTCTGCAGCCTGAGCCAGTCTAGGTTGGTCTTTCTCTAAGAGCCATGGAAAGGCTCCCATCTGATCCATGATTCATTTTTTTTAAAGTCCCATCTCATGTAAAATCTGATGAAATCTAAAAAAACTAAACTAGCATTTTTTTTTTGAACAAATGTCCCTGAGCCTGTCAAGTGCCATCTATGAAACAAAGGAACAGATCTGCAGGAGATTGGAGGGCTACTGTGGACTAGGATGACTACAGGGCATAAGGAGATTAAGCACAGGCGGAGCTGAGGGTAGCCCGAGTTCATCTCAGCACAGTTCCCCAAACACTCAGCCAGCCTGGGCAGCCGGCAGCCAGAGGCCAGCGCAGTCAAATGCTATGAAAAGCCTCAAATACCACTGTGGCAGTGCAGGAATGCTTTAGATGGCAGTGCGGTGCTGGCAACACTGGGAAGTGGCCCGGTTTGGGTTCCCCAAAAACCGAATTTGAGAAGACAAAGACCTGGATGTAAGTAGTTTGTTCTGAGGGGGAGAGGGAGGAGGCCGAGAAAGACTGGAAAGCAAGACAAGAGGAAAATATACCATGATGCATCAGGGGACCCTTACTCCTAAAGAGGCTCAAGTCTCCTGGACACTCGAAGATGTATCCAGAAAGTCTTCCCAAATTGTCCATCTAAAGAACGAATGCTGTTTCTAGAATCCCACCAGTGTAGAGTTACCCCTAAAAGCATGAACTCTGTGAACTCCGGCCTGTATTTTGAGAAGGTCAAGCCAGTTCCTGCCCATCGAGAAAGGGTTTCAGAATGAAAGAAGGCATTCCCTGTCATTTCAACGGGAGTCTGGATTTCTAGTGACCTGCCCACTGCGGCTGTGACCAGAACCCAAGGAGAGCAGGCAGGGTGTCTAGAGGGAATCCAAATGATGTCATCGACCAGAGGTAACCTTGGCCTTGTCTTTGACGCAAAGTCTCTTGGAGCAAGTGGGAAGATGCGGTTGGTGCAGAGCCACGATGGACATTCTAATGTTTTCTTCTTTCTCTCCTCTTACCATGGAACTTGACTCCAGGAGGGAAATAACCCCCTTGACATCTCACAGAGAGGCCAGGAGGGGGTGGGGCTGGTGGAGCACTTTCTGTTTAAACACAAAGTCACTGTGCTCTCACTATTTTCTGATCTTTGGGTTACACACACACACACACACACACACACACACACACCCCTCTCCAAACTGGAATCTGAAGCCAGCAACAGAAGATCACTCGGGGCTAATGGAAAAACAAGATCAGCTCCAGGTCCTCCTGCCTCAGCCTGAATCTCAGGTCCATCAAGAGGAAAGGCAAGCTGGGGAAAGAGGATACTACTGAGCCTGCCAGTGGCAGGCTGGAGAAAGTGGGGTGCTACCCACCACCATATACTGTCTGAACTGCAGGCAGGATTGACTGGATCACACAATTCAGCCGGGGGCAATCCCCCCCCCCCCACTGACTTTCAGAGGCCTACATTCCTACTCCTGCATTTCTATTACTTGTTTCCCAGGATCCTGACAGGTCTCCGAGGCAGGCTTTCAATGACTTCCCCTTGGAAAACACTCATTGAAAATGAACCTCAATACTTAGTATTGGGTTTCTGCCGCATGCACCTAGCCGTGAGCTCCCGGTCCCACTCTGTGCAGATTGTTGCTTGCAGGCTGCCTGTTTCCGGCTTTCCAGCTCACATTCTGTTTCCCAAAATTCCACTGGGCTAGTCCTTCCTGAATGCCCTGAGACAGCCTGTCCATCACAGCTTCTATGGCCATAAAGTAAGAGTAGACAAGAGACGGACAGACACAGGGACACGTGGACACACGCTATAAAGGGGTGATACCAGGAGCTTCTGGCAATGAATGGAGTATGTTTTCTCTTTCAGAATTATTATCATCTCTCCATGACAGAAAGGTGAGTGGGTGGTTGACAGCACAGATGTCAGGCAGCGTGGGGTTGCTACCTGGCAACCTTCATGGTAGATAACACAAACATTGTACCTTTCTCAAGATCATTCCTACCCACCCCTGTTGTACCAGCAGGCTGCGGTTAGTGAGAGGGCCACTATTGCTTGCATGTGGCCCGTCTCTGGCTTGGGAACAAGAAGAAACTGCCAGCGAGACATAAAAGGAAATCTCCTGATAACTTCCAGGTAGGGAGGCTCTCGCTCATCAGATAGAATTGTTGGTGTCATATACTGCTTTCCTTCTATGTGAAGAGGGGAGGCCTGGACCCATTGCGGTCATTTTGCCACTATGGAGAAGCTGGTTTTGAGATGAAGCAAACACAGGGGAAAGGAGAGAGAGAATGGATCTGGCTTCTTGACATACCCATGGATCTGTTCACTATTCGAGCCTTGATGCCCCCATACTCTACTAAAAACATCTGTGATGCCATCACCAGGAAAACAAAGCATTTCGGCGTTTTATTTTCGACAGTATGAAGTGCCATGCCTTCTCCTCTGACACAGCACACTGTTTTCTACCTGGCATCTGTGTATTTCTGGTCTATGTGACCTTACTGCCACAGGAGCTTCTGAGAAGCTGGCCCTCCATGCGTGAACTGTCCCACAGGGCGGCCTCCCCAGACAAGAAGAGTTTTCACAGAAAGCAGTGAATGCTCACCAGAGGCCCTCTCCTCCTTCTCAGGGCCCACATCTGTTGGGTGAGGGAGAGCACCCTGTCCATCAGGGCAGCCTGGCAGGCATCTCCACACATCACAGCAGAAGAGGGCAAGGAGACAGGGAAAGGGATGCTCTCTGAGGGCAACATTTGCCTCAGAGATGCTTGCTGAAGCCATGATGGTGTTATGAATGTTACCATCTGTTTTCTGTGACAGCCTGAAGCCACGTGAGTGTCTGGGGGCATCTGAGGTGCTATAGAAAGTCATTCTTTGCTGCGTCCTACTCCCAAGGCTACTCTGTCTGATCTATGTCTCTGGTTGACCTCTTTGCACTGGTGACAGGCATGACAGACAGGGACTCACTAAGTCAGACGAGTGCATCTCCCCTGTCAGCGGAGTTTCCATTGGGAGGAAAGAGAGCACAGACAGAAAATAACACCACCAGTAACCGTGTCTCACAGGCTTCTCCGAAAGTCCAGAGAGGACGGGGTTCCCCTAACTATTTGATGGGAAGAAGTAAGCCAGCACGCTATCTCCCTCTGAGGCAACCAGGCCAGCTCTTTGCAGAGGATGCGCAGGTTGTGAACTGAGAGGGCTTTGTTTTAATCACTGGTTCTTTGTGCTCAGGCCGGGTCTGCTTCGCTGTACAATCAGCACCGCTCTTTCTCCTGTTTCTTCTAAATACAACACAGACAGAACTTCAGTGACGTCTCCCCCCTGAGGAGATGTGCAGGACACCATGCAAACACATGTGCACTCCTGCCCCATTAACACCCATCATTCTAGCCATGCCTGCATCATGCCAGGCATAGTTACGGATTGGCATTCCCATTACATTTCAACAGTTCGCTTAATATGGCAGTGACATCGTGAAGTGTTAATTGCTCTGCCTGAAATGGAAAAGAACTATCTTAGAATTGAGTCTAACAATTTGACAAAGGTCATAAATTACATGTTGAATCTCAGCCTTAGGTAGACTGCCAGTTACACTGAGTCTAATAGCAGCCTGATAATGGTCCTGGCAGATTTAAGGTGATCACCCCAAATTCATGGTGTTTTGAGCAGAGGAGGGTGGCCTGGATCCCCCACCTTTTATCTCCAATCCAAGGTTATTTTATAGGCATTTTAGTCCCTTATCCAGATATTTGAATTCTGTCTGACCCACCTCACTAATAATGTTTGCATCTGAGAGGATGAAAGGAGGGCCTGGACTATTCCGGTTTTGTATTTTGTTGTTATTTGTTTGTTCGATATGATAGGTGATTCAGAAAAAGACTTTATAATGGTAAAGAAAAAACGAGCAAAGCTAGAGGCACAGCAAATGTGGATGGTAGAATTTCACTGGCGGGCATCTGAATGACACTCTATAATATTTTCAAATGTCTCTGAATGACTGAACAGTTTCATATAAAATACTGGGGACATCGTTACTCAGGCTTCTTTAGTACATTAATATTGATAATCCCCCTTTCGTAGTATCTAAAAGTACAGCAAGGGTCATGGCCAAGTTCAATGTACACAATGAGCCCTTCTAGGTATGGCCATGCCTGGCTGTGTGGTCAGTATGGCATCACCTGTCTGATCCTTAAACACAACACTGTACTGCCATTCAGACGAGAGTCTGAGATAATGTTTACTCTGCTTCAGGGTCTTGTAGTGACAATGTGCTGGTACTCACTATAGCCAAGAACCCTGAACACAACCATTACCAAATAAACAGACATCCTGGTAGATAAACAGGCATCAGGCAGTAGGGAACATCTTGTTCCAGAATCACGCCTACTTGAATCCTTACTCCCAGGACATCCCCATTCCTCCAGCATCTCAAGACGTACCTTGACTTCAGCCCCTCTTCCAGAGGAGCTTGCCCCATCTTCCCTCAAGAGCAAAGCCACACAGACAAGAGTACTCTCTGGACAGAGCTATCAAATGATCCTGCCCAGGGGCAAATTCTCTCTGTGCAGCTCTGTTTTCAATACTTCCTCGGGATATCACTGTGCCCAGGAAAACCACCCAGTTAATTTGTTTGTGGCTGGGGGTCTATCCCTGCATTCACATTAAAATGGAGCTGGATTATTCTACTGGTGATTTACCGCAAGCACCAGATGGACTTTGATGCAGTTTGCATCGTATTCCACAAACCTGCCCGATCTGCCCTGATTTTGTGCTTGATTGTGGCTGTGTAGCCTCCAGGACTGCTTGATTTTTCTCTGGAGATCCCTGAAAGCTTGTGCCTACTGGAAGAATGACAGTAAGTCAAAGCTCATTCGTAGCTCCCTCCTCATCCCTGCTTTTCTGGCTGAACCTCTATGTCCTGCTACCTAAAGAAAAGACCTACGGGACTACCAAAAACTTTTCATTTGTCTTATTCCATGGCCTTTCCATGGGCAGGAAAAACTCATGGGAGATGAAGCAACTAGCTGAAGAAGAGCTGCAATCCAGCTCCTGGAAGCGTGGGTCCCCAAGACTGTGAACACTGGCACCAGTGTGGTCTCAGGGAAACCAGGTGCAGACACAGGTAACACGACAGACAGGGACCCTCCCAATGTATCAGTATGGCGAAATAGAGGATTCCTGGGCCAGCGTCAGACTGATCGTCCTTTAAAGTACAGGTGGAAGGCTAAGGGAACATACTCTCAGGGTAGAAATAAGAATCTCACCCAGAGCTCTGGGTTGACGGTCAGTATTGTCCAGCCTCGCCCAGGAGACAAGCCTCTGTGCATCTCTACAAAGAAATATAGATTGGGCAGTTGAAGTAGGAAGTCACAGGTGGGCAGCACCATCCATGGAACAGGGTCCTGCGCTGAAGAAAAGAGTGAGCTGGGCGTTCACGCCTCTCTGCTTCCCAACTAAGGATGCGGAGTGATCAGTTGCTGTGATATCCCTGACACAATGGTCTGCACCCTCAAGCCAGGAGTCCATTGAAACCTCTTCTTCCCTACACTGATTTTTCTCCAGGTATTCTGTCACATCGGGAGAAAGGGAATCTAGTAATGCTTCTAGGAGTGATATGGGTGTGTTGCTTGGTTCCGCAGACTGATAGTCTGCAAAGGGGTGTAACTCAGACTTCAGAATGTTTCCACAATGCCCAGCAAAGGCACCTGGCAGAAGAAACATTTAGAAAAGTCAATCCTACAGGAGGACTCACACAAAAAGTGAAGTCATTTTCAGCCCTCTTTGTTGGTGTACTTGGGGATCAAGATATTCCTATGGTCTCCAGGAAAAGCAGGCAGTACAGAGGAATCAACTGCCTATTTCTCTCAGCCTGCAGCTCAGGGGAGGATCAATTAAGGAAAGCTTTGTTCAGCTCAGACTATGAATTTTTTAAAACAGTCCTATCCGTGGTTACAGACATCTCTTTGAATGGCTCACAGAACAGGAGAAAAGAAAAGACCAGTTCCAAGGCTTACTCCTTCCAGGATTTCTCTTTAAAATCATATTTTTGCAAAGGATGTTTTTTTTTTTAAAAAAAAAAAGACCCAAGTGACTTTTCCCTAAAATTGAGTTTTAACCATTATGCCAGATGAGTCATCCGAAGTTCAAACCTGAGGACAGATTTGGTGGAGGAATAGAATTCTGGAGCTTAGATGGTCCTTAAGGAGGGTATGGTAAGTCCAAAAAAAATTATATAGTGTACGCAATTCCAGAGCCTCCTGGAGAAATATTAAAAGGGAATACCAAACAGGTGAAATTAATTCTAAAACATGTTCATTTAGCCTGACATACCCAAAATACTGACATTTCAATGTGCTCTAATTACAAAAATTACTTTATCAACTTTACTTATATATGATTTATTATGTAAAATATTAACTTATGATATGAAATTCACCCATGTGAAAGCACACAATTAAGCCTGTTTAAAAGAATTTCCAGAGCTGGGTAAGGTTGCTTTACCAACATCTACTTTAAGAATATTTTTATCATGGCAAAAAAGCACCTAGAAGCAATCCCTCTTTGTTATGTGCTCGTGCACCCCTGGGTGACCACCAACCAGGCTCTTGAGCTCACACATGTAGCTACACTGAGGTATAGGAGGGTCTTCTGTCTATGTGTTACTTTCATTGGTTAAATAAAGAGACTGCCTTGGCCTTTTGATAGGATGAACTCAGGTAGGCGGGGAAGACAGAACAGAATTCTGAGAGGAAGAAAGCAGAGGCAGAGAGCTTCCCACCATGAAGCTGCCAGGTCAGACATGCTGAATCTTTCCCGGTAAGCCACGAGCTCGTGGTGACATATAGATTATTAGAAGTGGGTTGAATCAAGATGTGAGAGTTAGCCAATAAGAGGCTAGAACGAATGGGCCAGACAGTGTTTAATTAATACAATTTCCACGTGGTTATTTCAGGGGTTAAGCTAGCTGGGTGCGGGATGCAGCCAGCTGCTCCATCTACAACAACACTGGACATGGCCTATGGCTTACAGCATAGTCTCTGGTGAATGACTGATTTAACTTAACATAGCATGTTCAATGTTTGCCCATGTTGCTACACACATCAACCTAACACTCCTTTTATGTGCCAAATCCATTAATTGATAAAAAGTCACTAATAAGCTATTTCACATTCTTGTTCTGAGGGAAGCTTACAAAAGCAAACCTCCTATGGACCAGCTGAAGACCATGTAATCCATGCTAACGATGGCCATGCCTTCTGGACTGAGTGTACACAGCTAGTCTCTCTCTATCACACTAAATAAATGCCTTGCAAAGACAGTCACTTGTCCAAGGCCACATGCCTGACATTTTTAAACCTGCATGTTCATGGGCCCATCCTATGCAACATGCTTCATCCTCATCTACACTAGGGGGCACATGGAGAAGACCAAGATGAAAATCCACCCAAAGGTCCATTACTCTCCCTGAACAGCATTCTACACCATGGCTCTCATTCTGTTTTTATTCAAGGCTCAGACCCTGAGACAAGGTGGGAATCAGCCATAGTCACCCTAAAGAGAGTTGTGTATGAAGGGTCAAAGGAAAAGAAAAAGAGGAAGGGAAGAAAAAGAGGGAGGGAAGGAGGGAGGACATCTCTATACTTCAAACAGCTGGATTCCAGTAGTGTCTACTATTGATGGGCAGCAGAGGTTAAACTGGCCAGTCACCACACGGAAATAGCTGAACTGAAGTCCTTAGGAAGAAAGACAATGTGCATGTCCCCTGCTTTAGAAGGTAGTTATGGAAACAAAATATAAATACACCTAGGAATGGGAGATTTGCTGGGTAATCACCAAAGGACTTCCATCCCTTAGAATAATAACGCCCCGTGAATCCCCACTCCATGGATTGAAGGCATTTCCCATTTCTGGGAAGGGCAGATCCGCCCTTTCCTCGGCATACAGAATACTTAGCAGTAAGCTGGCACATATATGGCAGGAATAATGCACCAGATGGCTTCTGAGTGTTCTGCTTAGGGTAGATCAGCTACCGTATGTGGCTCATGGCAACCTGTGTGGGGACTGTAATCATTATTATTAATGCTATTATTTTCATGATCTGCTTTTAAAGAGGAAAAACTAGCACAGAGGTTAAATAATCTCCTAGAAGCCACAGAGCTGTTACGTGGCACAGCCCACATTTGATCCACATTTGAACCCTCAGAATTCAAGATTCCAACCATGAGGCTACTTTTGCAAAGACTGGACTATACCGGCAGCCTGACCTCACCCATGAAGCTTACCTCTCCTCAACAGAACCCAAAGAGTTTCCACTGCATGCCAGTGTCCTCCTGAGCCTTCTGGCTCCAAACAACATTTGTGGCCACCCCGCCTACAAGGTATAAAACAGAAAGACAAAAGAATTCCTTCCTTTTGTGTATGAATTATTATCACTTGTTGCCACTTACATGAGCCACGGGGCTCTTGTTTTATCGAACTGGCAGGAGCTGCTGAGTCTGTCACTGAGGAATAACAAGACTCCACCATCCTTAGAGCCATTGGCCTTGTCCCCAAACCATGCCCCAAATCCATGGTAGCTGAAATGCTTTTTCAGAGTTCCTCCTCTGGTGCAGTCTGGTAGGTGCTTTTCCCACCAAAGGTGAGGTCTCTCTGCTCTAGTCTCAGCTCAGGGAAGAATAAGAGAGGGCCAGATCAATCATGAAGGCCTGTAGCTACAGCTACTTGGGAGGGTGAGACAAGAAGACAGCAAAATTCAGGACTGCCTGGGCTTATGGAGTGAGTTCAAGGCCAACCTGAGTAACTTGGTGAGACCCAGTTTCAAAATAAAAGCTCAGTGGTAGAGTGTTCGCTGAGCAAGCATGAGGTTCTGGGTTCATTCACCAATATAAGAAAAGAAAGGATTAAGAACAAAAAAGGTTCTTGAGATCTATCCATTCATGAACATCTGCGTGGCCAGACAGAAGCAGACACATCATTCGTGGACAGATTGCAGGGTGCTTGTGGAACATGTCCCCACTAGAGCACACTAGGAAAGCCCTGGCTGGAAGCTAGCCAAAGTCAGGCTAGATACAGGCAGGCACATGCTCAGTTTGTTCATACAGTGTAAAAAGTCCCCAAGTTTATACAAAAAGCAATTTCACTTTGAGAACCAAGAACATGTGGCAAAAAAGTTTAGAGTTTATGCTACTCTGGGATGGAGGAGAGTACGGACCATGTATCGGACAAGAGAAGTTCTAAGCTCTCAGAGTCCCAACCACTCCCTCCCTCTTACTACTCACAAGGCCATGGGTGAGTCCCAGTTGATCAGGTCTCCTTTCTCTCTTATTTAAGCCCCACATGCACCATACAAGGAACAGAGCACTGAGATGTCCCTCGCCTGCAAGGGCTTCCCTTAACACTCAAGCCCTCCTCTTATTGAAGATCCTGCTTTCCTCTCCCAGGTGCATGCTTGGTTTTTCCATTTCCTCTAGCGGCTTGGGAAAGCAGAGTCATTCCATCACCTTCTCTCAGCTCTCTCCCTGCCAGACTGAGCAACTGAAGGAGGGGCAAGGTGTACATGAGTTCACGCACAGCCACAGTGCTCAAACCTACGCCAAGGCCTCAGAAGGTCATGGCCCGTGTACACCTGATTCCTACAGGCAGAGAGGCTGATGAGTCCAAATCAACATTAATGAAATAATCAGAGCAGTGAACATCAGACTATAGGGGAGGGTACTGAAAACCCAGAAGATTATGACCTGACTGCTGAGAAAGCTCAGGGTAGAAGCGAGCCCTGTCAAGGTGACACCTGGCAAGTTGTTTATATGTGCCACACATAAACTGTCCTCAGATCCTGACTACTTTCTTGCATGTCTCTTCTTTGTTGAGCTGGAAAGGTCCTGGAAATGGCTGGTTTCCATAACCGAGAGATGGGAATGACATTTACCCTCAATGTTTGATGGTCACTCATTGAAAGTGGCAGGACACTGTCCACACCTTGGGATATGTCAACAAGTCCCCAGGAGATATGGAGCTTAGTTACAGCCCCTCCTCCACCTACAGGAACAGGCAGTTGAGTCCATAGGCCATCTGGGACAATGGTGACAATGGTCAATACCTTCTATAAATGGCACCAGTCCAGCTGCAGCCCTGGGGGACACATGAGGAACAGGGTCATTGCCTAATCCTGTGGGAAGACCAAACATCCAGGAATTACTCCACATGTTGCCGCGTGACTGACCTCGCCTGACTCCAAAGGCAAAGTACCTATTGCATAATGACAGGACTCTAAGCACACGCTGCTCCTCCCGGGACACTGAAGAGACAAGTGCCACTTCTCTCTATAGCTCTGAGGTGTAGTACAAGTTGTGCACATGTCTACTTCAGATAGAAGCTAACCCATCCCCATCCTGGAGGATCCAAAGAAATGTATTATAGGAACTCCAGACAAGAGTTATTGAAAAAAATCTACGGAGTTGCTGGCTGCTGGTTTCCAGAGTCACATGGGACAATGTCACATGCAAATGAACACAGCAAGACAACTCAAAGGGAATGCGCAGGGGTTTCTGGGAAACATGTCCCTTATTCCATCTGGAGAAACTTTTTTAAGCAAGAAGAGAGGTAAGGCAGGAAAACAGAACAGCTCTAAGCAGCTATTCATGGAAAAGATGAAATGGAACCACCCTGCCAGCTAGCTGGTTTCGACAGATGACAAAAATGACTAAAATCAGCTGTCTGAGTTAATTAGCGCCTATTACCCTGGGTGGATTACTGCCCTGTCACCACCATGGCTTTTTATTCTTGTTCCAGGCTTTGGGACCCACCAAAGCTAAGGGTATGCCCAACACAAAAACACATCTGAGTTCATCCTGACTTCGATCTGCCCTTCTGCCATACAAAACCATCTGGCTCCATCTCGAAGGCGGTTATTTTGGCCCTGACACCTCTTTAATCTTAGATCCACAGCTATCTAGGGTAACATTGGCTCTGGCTGACATGGCCCGCCGTATCCAGAGAAATGATACTCTCCCCATAATGGCTGTAAAAGATAACGAGGAATTTATTAGGAGTTACACACAGCACTCTGTGCTGTCTTTGATAAAATCAATGAGCAGCATAGGCTTCAAATCCACAAAGTTGGCAGCAACCACTAGGCATGTTGCCTAGGTGCAGAGAAGAGCCATTAGGGGGTGTGTACATGGCATTAGCAGTTCAGAACACGGAAAATCTGGGTGACTTCCTATAGCAAGGGAGGTGGGACTAGCTTGGCTCTCTGGTGGCCATCTAGAAAAACATCATTCTGAGCCAGACGGAGAGAAGACAGATGTTGGAGAAGCACCCTCTGCGGGCATATGAGTGCCCACGTCACTTCTATTCCATGTTTTGCTGCTGCTCCCCATCACCTTTCTCAAAGGACTGTCCCCAGCATTTATTTATTTGTGAATTAGAAGGAGATTTTATCAGGAGCAGGGGAGGGATGAGAAGCGCACTCAACCTGTAGAGGACTAGTTTGGTGGGAAAATCCCCCATCTCATTTGTTCTGCAATGGGATGATCTTGAAGCTGTACGTACACACACACACACACACACAAACATCCCATTAAGGTTCAGTCTCACAAGCCCACTGCAGTGCTCAGCTTAAGAGCACTTGAGCATTCAGGGCTAAAGGGATAGCTCAGTTGGTAAAACACAGGCTTTGAAAGCATGAGGACATAAGTTCTTATGACCAGCAACCATCTAAGAGACAGTTATGACAGCATGTGTTTGTAATGCCTGTGCTGGGGAGGTAGAGACAGGTGAATCCCTGCTAAATTAGATAGCCTGCTAAATTCAATGATAAACCTCGCCTCCAAAACTAAGGAAAAGAATACTCATGGAAGATACCTGAACTTGACTTTTGGCCTCAACTTGCATGTGAAGGCACATGTAGGCATACGGATGTATGTGTTTATATTCATATATGTGTATACACACAGATACATAAATGTTAACACACTCCCCACCCACATATGCATGTGTATCACATAACCCACATGAAATAGATGGTATTTATTTGCCCTTCTGCCTCACTTACCTCATTCCCTCTGTCTGCTTCCTGGGTCACCTCCTTGTACTAAAGCACTTAATCTGAATGTCTGTTTTTAGGAAAACCCAAGCTAAGACATTGGCTGAACATGCAGGATTTAAATTCACAAGTTCTTGTTTTCCTTTGCTGTCTGTGGCTTATTCCTCCGGGGACACATTAGCTCTCCCTTACTACCCCTAATATAGAAATAATAGGCCTAAGAAAATGCTAGGCAGGAGGAAAGCTCTCTACAGCAATGAGAGATCATACTGGCCTGAGAGCTGCCTGCCATCAGGATCCCACTGGTTCTTTAGGATAGATTTCCCTAAAATCTCTTTGCTTGCCTTACCTTTTCTTTAAGGAGTCAAATGGAGTTTCTATTCTGAGCACCACTCAATACCTTCAAAGGCAGGAGCATGTCATAAGGTAGAGGTAATAGATAGGCTATCAATTAGTGATGTCTGTAATGGCACCAAGACAGGAGACTGGTAACTATAAGCTAAAGCACTTATAATCGCACATGGAAAGGTATAAAGAACTTGAGACCAGATAAACTAATAAATTAAAATTGAATTCTAATATATAAAGATGTGCGATCTTGGGCATTTTTATTTTCCAGCCGAGGCTTTAGTTTTCTCTGTGAAGTTAATGTCTCCTAACTAGAAGACTATTGTAGGATGATAGGCAGAAGCCCCCATCATAGTCCCTGCTCAATGAAGTTCAGTACCCCTCTCAATGAAAGCCAGAGAGTTCACTTAAATTGAGTTTCAAATTTCTTAAGCAAAGGCATTATTTGACAACACAATTTAAAGGATTTAAATCCTTTACTGGTAAAGGATCACAAAATGATTATAATCTTTTTGTTGTTGTTTGTCTTTGTTTGTTGTTGTTTTTGTTGGTTTGTTTTTTTTTTTTCTTTTCTTCTCTTCTTCTTTTTCTTCCTCTAAAGTTGAACATTTCCCTCTGGCCACACCTCCATTCTGGTTGGGGTAGTTCTGTAGTGGAATTTAACCCTCCAGGCAAAGAAATCTGATCCTAAGTAAACCCAAACACACCCTGTAGACCCTGGTGGCCATAATTCCTAGGTCAATTAAAAACACTGAAGAAAGATGGTGCTGAGACATGGCACTGGCTTTGATGAAACACTGCTCTGAATAATTAACCAGCGGCGATGCAAGTTTAGAGCCTGTCCATTAGCTGATTGTCCTATTTAGAAAATGGGACAGCAGCCCAATCTCAGGAGCCGGTGCTCCTGACGTGTGTATCTCCACCATCAAGATACTGGAAAGTTGTGCAAGTGAGAAGCGACTCTAAAACCTTCTGCAAAGGGTATAAGCAGTGGTTTGGAAAATATGCTGGAAAGCTAGCTGCCAAAAACCAAAAATGAGAGCAATTTCGGGCACTTTTAGTTGCCAGAAAATGTACCAGAGGCCAGTCCTTAGCCCACTGTAGGATGGGGCCTGGGCACATGGCTGTTGAATGACTCAATGGCTGCTGGCCCCGCACATCACCCTCCCATGCTCAGAATGTGCACAGGATAGCATCGGAGGAAGGCAATTAGGAAAAGGAGCCCTTACAATACTGATGAGGAGCTAGAGAGATGGAGGGCTCAGTGAGTCTCTCTCCCAAAAAACATGCTCAGAACATAAAGCCCTCACTTTGCAGTCCAGAAAGAAGCCAGTGTTGGTTGCTATGGTCTAGTTAAATCACAGCAGTACCCCAACAGCACAGGTCAAGTTTCACTCCTACTGTACATCAACCAAAAGCTCAGCATTTGCTGCTAACTCAAATCACCATTCAAACAGCATGGGCCTCTTGATCAGCGACCCACATCCAAATTTTCAAAGTCGGTCTTGAAGGGTCACTGCGTGACTCATCCCGACAGGCCAGCAGGTCATGAAGCCATGCTTCCTCCCATCTGCCAGGCATTAAGCCCATGTGACATGTTACAAGATGAACAATGTAAAGAAGATGCTGCTCCCAAGTTAGAAGTGAAGCAAAGCAATGGAAAGAGGTACCACGGGAGGGAGTTGTGGCCACGAGGTGATGATGGAGCCAGGGAAGACACAGCTGTCCGTGGGAATGATGACACTTGTCGTTGGTCAGGCTAGATTGCAGCGACAGGAATTAGCAAAGGCAAACACCCGAAAGGAAAGCAGCCATGAAGGAAAAAGAGAGCTGTATCTGAGGAACTATAGGAAATGTTTCATGTAACTAAAAGCCCAAAAGGCAAACTGATGCAGAGCACCAGAAGAAATATCCTAATGATGCTCGCTCCATGCCTTAAACCCTTTTCAGATTCAGATGACTCAATTATTGTTTGCTTTTTTTTGGTGTTTTTAAATTTTTTATTTTACAAAGAAGACACTTGATCCTCAATATTTAAAATGTTTAAAGAGTGCTAACTGAATATCTGTATTTTATTTTTCATCAAACTGTGCATTAACAACCAATGCTAAAAGTCTTTGCTGTTGTTAGTTTATGTCCTAGGTTTAGGACCCAGAGTCACATCCATGCCAGGCAAGCATTCTACCATCAGCCTATCCTCCTAGTTCATAGGAGGGTGGGATGCTGGGCACATAGAATTGATTCTCTGTATATGTAGAAGTCTGTAAGAAAGAGAAACATCAAAGCTTGCTTAGAGGCTGGTTCAGACTTCTGGGTCCAATCAATGAAGCAAGATGCCAGAACTATGGTCAGATTTTTCCAAGTCCCTCCGCTTTCCTCAATTTGTGGAATTCTGCTGTGTTCCCAAACAAAAGTGAACTGGCAGATAAGGAACAAAAGCATCCAGTGTACATTTTTGAAGCTTTACCATGACTTAAATAGGCCCTTATAAGATGGGTTTCCCCATTTCTTCTCGATCTCCACACAAGACTTAACATCCTTGCCTACAAAATAGAAAAAATGAGACACCAGGACAATTAGACACTCGCCCCAAACCACACAACTAGGAAAAGCAGATCTAGATCCTGTTGGCCAATAGAAACAAAATGTGTACAGATGCAAGTCCTACATAGAACTGTGCACTGCTTAGCACTTACGACTTCAAGTTTTCTAAAAGAAATAATGTAAACAACCCAAACACATCAAAAATATCCTTGTAACACATAATCAGTACAGAATTATTACTGAAATATTCATATTCTTCAAAGTCTGATGGGCATATGACAATCTGGATTCGGCAGTTCAAGTTTGCACTTGGCTACATGTTGGCTGCTGTACCACACAGAGCTGGGAGCTGTCTGCTACTGCCAGGATTGAACATTTCAGTGGCTGGGAGCCTCATATTTTTAGCCACAAAATTATTACCTCTGGATTATACCCTTCCCTCTTACAGAGTATTCTGAGAAAGTCATAGATCACTAGAAAGTGCTGAAGACATTCAGAAATTGGATTTAGATTTTTTTCTTTTCTCCCTCCTTAATTCCCCTTCAGTCAGACAAACACTGGGAGAAGCAACTGAGGAGATGTTTTTGGCATGGAAAGCTGCAGGGTATAGTATGCCTCAATGGGAAGGGGGGGTATCAGGAAAGACCCCATGCTAGGAGATGGCAGCGAGGAAGACATATGCCTCTCCTTGCCAAAAGGTTCATATTCACCTATTTGAACACTACTGGTGTTTGGACATTCAACTGATTTTTGTTTATTGATTGTAATAGTGTGTGACTGTTTTGTCTGCATGTATATATGCTCACCATATGTGTGTCTGGAGCCCACAAAATGGGATGGACAGATCGGAGTTACAGATACTTGTAAATCACTGGGAATCAACTGGTTATGGGTGCTGGGAACTGAACCCAGGCTCTGGAAGAACAACCAGTGCTCTTAATCACCACTAACCTGAGGAAATGCTTTTATTTTTAACTTGCCTTGACATATTACATCACTTATTAGCTCAGATAAAATACTGATTAAGAGGAAAAATGTAGAGAAAAATTTCTGTTCTGTCAAGTCCCACAGCCATTCAGTCCCAAAGAAATACACAGAGGATTATATTGATTATAAACTGTTTTGCCTATTAGCTCAGGCTTATTATTAACTAGCACTTACAACTTAAATTAATCCATAACTCTTGTCTATGTTTAGCCACATGGCTTGGTACCTTTTTTCAGTAAGGCATTTTCATCTTACTTCCTCTGCATCCGGCTTGTGAGTGAGTCTCTGCCTTTTCTTTTCCCAGAATTTTCTTAGTCTGGTTGCCCTGCCTTTACTTCCTGCCTGGCTACTGGCCAAACAGTGTTTTATTAAACTAACATGGGTGATAATCTTTAAAGCATAAAAGAGCATTATCCCACAGCATTTCCTCTGTTTTTTTTTTCTTTTCAAAACAAGAGCTCTGAATCTAATCTTCTTTGTTTGGCTTTATTCCCGACCATTATCCAAAACAACTTGTAACCAACATTCTAAACAAAGACAAACATTCATAATTTTCTAGTTTTCTAGGCTACTTCCTACTAATTGGGGACCAAAGAAAATTTAGGATTATGGTCAAGCCCTGCTGGAGTATTCTGTGAGACTGGATCATCTAAGCCTTGAAGCTGTTCTGGATGTAGAAATCAGAGGAAACTGCAACAGAGATCCTCTGAAACATTGGATCATCTGGGCTATCCATTCCATTCCTACTGGAGATTTTTCGGGGGGGGGTCTTCCTTGATCAAACCTTATTTTTCTTAACCCAGAATAAAGCCACAGCCTCTTATTTCCTGTAAAAATAAAAGTAAAACCTCTTCTCCAAAGTAACATATCTTCTGACTTAAATTTTGAAGTCAAGACATTTTCAAAATATTTAAGTTGGGTTAATCCAGCAGCATGTATAATCAAATATCTTTTAGCAGCTGTCACTCCATCCTCAGCAGCCAAACAATTCAAATATAACACAATAACATACAGTATCCAGATTCTCTGTGTATTTTTCATCTTTACATGGACTTTTTTTACACTATTTATTTATTTATTTATTTATTTTAGACAGGGTTTCTCTGTATATATTTGCCTGTCCTGGAACTCACTCTGTAGACCAGGCTGGCCTCAAACCCACAGAGATTCAACTGCCTCTGTCTCCCAAGTGCTAGGATTAACGGGGTGCACCACTATACCTGACCACTCTAATTCTTTTTTTTTAAGGACTTTATCCTTTTTTCATTTCTCTCTTAAGCTTAAACATACTATAAACCGTTTAGAGGATTTTTTTGTCTGAATCTGTCTTTACTGTCTATCTCTACCTTTTTTCTAACCACATGAGTCTTTAATCTGCTAAGCAACATGGTTAGGATTAAAGCTGTGGCTCTGGCAGCTGGCTCTACCCCATTCCTTAGCTTTTTGAGAATCTAGCTTCATGGGAAAGGTACTAGAAAGGAACCACATTTATTGTTACAACTCTGTGGAGTTTCTAGACCAATGCAACCACCAACCAACCTGATGCCAATTGCTCATAAACACCACTCAAGTGTTTGGTTGAAAGGCCTTTTTTAATAGTTGTAAGGTTTTTGTTGCTAATGCTGAGTCAGGAAGCCTCTCTTAAAGGAGCCACACCTCTGTTCATTGCCAGCAAACAGCCAAGCAGAGAAAAGATTGTGAACAAGAAACTGTGCTTGACTCTCTTCTTGTCTGTTTAGAAGCCTTTCTTTTTTTTTCAAAGCTTTCTCAGGCTTTATGTGGAAATTCTTGCCAAATGTTTGGGTGCCATTTGTAGACAGAAGTTGCTGTCCCACCTGGTCCCGCACATAGAGGCTTATATTAATTATAAACTGTTTGGCCTATTAGCTCAAGCTTATTATTAACTAGCTCTTACAAATTAAATTAATCCATAATTCTTCTCTATGTTTAGCCACATGGCTTGGTACCTTTTCTCAGTAAAGCGTTTTTATCTTGCTTCCTCTGCATCCAGCTGGTGAGTAACTCTCTACCTTTCCTCTTCCCAGAATTCTCTTAGTCTGGTTACCCCACCTATACTTTCTGCCTAACTACTGGCCAATCAGCATTTCATTAAACCAATACAAGTGACAAATCTTTATAGTGTACAAGAGCATTATCCCACAGCAGAATAATATGATCAATGTTGCATGTTCTTGACTTTAAAAGAAATACTTATTTAATATTTAACTAATAACTATATTTCTTTTCTGGATAGTCTACTTCTACTTTCTAGTAGTCCTTCATGGCAAAAAAGAGAGGGGGGAGTGGCAGGAGGTAAAAGAGCTAGAGAGGTAGAGATAAATAGAGAGAGAGAAGAAAGAAAGGGAACATTTGAATTTGTGAAATGTCTTTCTACATTTATTCTGTGAATCACATATTTTATTTGCTAATCTATTTGTAAGGTAGGCTCAATTAATAAATTTAAAGACACAAAGATACTGATAAAAATTTTAATATTGCACATTTCTCTAAGTGTTCAGTTTTTCTTACATCACACTGTCAGAATATATTTCTCTGAACATCTACAGTTTTGCCTGGGTCTCCTACTGCACTGACAATGGCCTCCCTGGACAGCTACATCTATGTTCCACTGTTCTTGTCTAATATTGGCCATTTCTGTTGGCTAATTTATCGAGAAGTATATTTCAATGCTCTTCAAGAAGAACTCAGTTTTGGTTCTGATGGTTCCACAGTTTGTAAATTCTGCTTCCGATTTAAGTAGATGTACTCACACAGATTAGTTCCTTCCTGTGAATGTCTCTGGGTTTATTTGATTGCTTTTTCCGCTAACTTCTTACAGTGAATAATTAATGCATTTATTTTTAGTCTTTCTGTACTGTGGTGTAGTACACTACAGTTGTGAACTGCATAACAGCCTCAGTCAACAACACTTAATCAAGTTCCCTGAGATTATAATAGAGCTGGGTATGTTCTTAGCTAGCATGAAGATAGTACATTCTTTCACCCACAATTGGGCTGGTGCTGATGCCGATGAATCTGCTGTTCTGCCTACTGAAGAGGGCACAGATTGTACAACTATGCACAATGCCTGAACCTGGTAACTAACTTCCTTATTTGCCATGTTATAGGGCTTTAATTTTTTTAAATTCGCCTACAAAATATTAGCTATCATGATGGCATTTTCAAACAAAGTGAACAAAGTATGTCTTAGCATATTCTCCTCTCACTCATCTTCCCTTTTCCCCATATCCTTGCCAGCATTTATTGTCAAGATTTCTTGATGATAGCCATTCTGATCAGAAGAAGGCAGCATCTCAAAGTAGTTTTAATTTGCATTTTCCCCAATAGCTAGGGATGCTGAACATTAAAATAAACAAAAACCTTCTTGCCCATTTGTGATTTTCTTTTGAGCACTGTCACTCTTTATCCATTCTTTAAAGGGTTAACTATAAAACATCCTGGGAAAGGGCCTGCTCTGGAGACTTTTCAGTGGGACAAAGGTAGAGGTGACAGGTGACTTTGAGACCCTTGGTGCTGTGTCAGCCTGTGCTAGTGTGTGTGTTTGTGTTTGGGCTTAGAAAAAATCATTTAAAAACAATAACATGAATATAAAGAATGCATTCTGAGGCCAGACATACACATATAACTTAAAAAAATGTACGCATTCATGAAAATATCTACTCTCTTCCCCTCAAAACACAAGAATGTAGTGTTTTAATTCTGACAATCTACCAAAATTAATTATACCATCACTATTGCTCCATGCAGCTTAAAAAGTTTATATACATGTTTATGCATGCTGTTGGATGAAGTTTCTTAGATTAAGAGAACTTCAGATGTTTACGGCCTATTATATGTAGATCTTGGCATGGGATATCTAGAGTCATGAAAACAAAGACTCTCAAACCCACGTGGCAGGTCCACGGCAAGATATTTTTGGAATGAGCTCCTCCACTCCCAACTAGAGCCCAGGTCAAAAGGGAGAAGTTTCTCAACATTTTCTTTTGAAGGAGAGTTACTGTATAGTATTTTTCTTACTAATGAAAATGTCCCTCTCTCAGATAAGTGTACTGTATCTTGGTCACCAATCCATGACCACCCCCCAGCCTTACCCTTTATCCTTAGTCACTTCATTAAAGGTACATCTCTTGACTATTGCCACTAGAAAAAATGAAGCAGTCAGTGGCGGCATGCTCCTCCCATGAATATTGGTCCTTTGGTTTGGTTTCAGTTCCAGGGATATCTTCTCCTTCACTGTAAACTTATCCCTCCCCCTGCTATGATTTTTCTTCAGCATTTCATGGATCAGGACGAATTTCAGGGTGTCTTGTCTACTGGGCATCACATAGCTATCACAATGATCTTTATAAAAGATTTGGCTAGTTATGTCATCCTTAGAATCCTCAAGGATTTCCCTTCACCCTGACAACAGGCATTCAATTTCTTATTGCAACTTAGAACTGCCTGGTTCTGCCTCCCTTCCCTCATCTCATCCCAGGTCATCCTAGGTTTCATCTACTTCCTGCTAGCATACTTATCTCCCATACTCAGTCTTTCTAGTTGGCACCAAGTGTCCTGCATCCCAGTGTCCTTGACAAAAGCTACCACCTTGCATTTGCATATGTCACTACTATCATCTTCTTGTCCTAACAGCTGCTTCCTTGGGGAAATTTCCCTCGGTTCCTGGAAGTGCTGATACCATCACCTGCAACTATTTGGACATTTCCAAATGTGCTGTTCCCCACACCTCCCAGCATCCACCATGCAGCTGTTGATGTGTGGCTCTTCCTGCTGTATGGTCCTCTTCACTTCTGGCTCATAGATTAGCTGCTGTGAGGCTATTCCACACTCAGCATCTTGTGGACTTCATATATATGTGTGTTCTTATAACCACATTCTAGACTCATTAGTACAAATCCTGGGAAAGCAAAGCAGGGTAAATCCAGTAATTCACTTCTAAAATAACTCTTCAAGTTACCTAAAGAAAGCACATGCCCTTATCCCAGTATAAGACTCTCCCAGGAGAGTCAGGAGTTCAAAATAAACCTAGGTTACATGGCAACATTGCTAGGGAGAAAGACAGAGAGAATATCAAATTTTTATCTTTAAAAACATTATTTCTATCTGTACATTAAAAAAACAGACAGAAAAGTAGTTTCTTAGCATACTTCCTGGATTTTACTGAGGGAAAAAAAATTCATGCTTCAATAGAAAAATCATGTATTGTTGACAGTACATTTTCCAAATTATATGATTCCAACTTTTTCATTACCCTTGAGCTATTTTACAACATTGTAAATTGATGATGCAAAATAATTACCTGGACTTGCTAAT
Organism: Neodon shergylaensis; assembly: GCA_025134845.1. Taxonomy (NCBI): domain Eukaryota; kingdom Metazoa; phylum Chordata; class Mammalia; order Rodentia; family Cricetidae; genus Neodon; species Neodon shergylaensis. The sequence goes on along the minus strand of JABTXL010005619.1, from coordinate 15,752,239 downwards.
TTCATAGAGTACATTTAATTCACTTTCCCTCTTCCACTGAAGAGGGAAGCCATTTTGCCTCCATTTTCACACTGATTACTCTCCCTGGCCAGCAACTACGTGTTCTTTGTACTCCTTTTTTGACATGTTTGTATCATTTTACCAGCTTCCTCAATAAAAAACCAAGTAAATGAATAGACATATTCTTTAGACATACATACAGACCTACATACACACGCATGTGCATGCACACACACATATGTATATATACATACAGTAACCATGGTTCACCACTTCTGAAAATATTTATTTAGCAAGGAATGAGAGAATGTGCCCTTGAGTGAGTACTGTCTGGTCAACACTGCCATGTGTGGGAAATGCCAGCTGCTTTGGGTACAGTTTTGCGAACCGAGTGAAAAATCGCTTCTTTCCATTGCCTGGACCGCTATTGTCCAAACCCCAATCTATGTGGGGCATCTCAGACACAATACAAGGCAAACCGGTCTCACCTCACACCTCTCACCCCGGGGGAAGGTGCAAGTGAATTGATGAAGCTGAAACACAGACAAAACCTGGGGTTTCCATTTACTCCTCTGAGGGCACACAGCCTGGCTCCAGACACTGCCAGCGCCCCTCCCTTTGAGTTGTAAACGAATCCGCCTCTTGGATCTGGGTTCAGTACATCCCCTCACAACCCCACACCTTGCCTTACTTCTTCCTGCTTTTCCACAGAATTATTATACTCTCAAAACCAAAACTCCCTGTGAGGATGGGAGTCCGCAAGGAGATCCGATCACCCTGAGGTAGAGAGACAGGCTGAAGCCAATCACTTTCTCCAAAGTACCTGTCCAGGAACCTTGGAGGTATACTGGGCCAATCAAAGGGAGCCATTCAAACATGCTGCCTGCTGGGATCAGGTTCACTTCTTATTCAGCACTTCCACAGTCCTTACTACTCTTTCTCATCACCCCCTTGCCACAGAGACAAAAAGCAGCTACTTTGTAGTAAAATAACCCCAGTATCTGGAGGGCACTGAGTCACTGTTCGTCGCCTTTTCCCTGCAAATGCCAAAGATGCTGAAGAGAATGCAGAGCCACCTGCCTGAAAGGGCTATCTCCAGCTCAGCCACGGAGGCTGAGAGCTAACATTTCACCATCAGCACCACCAATGCCCATCCTTACAAGCCACTGTCACCAACTCATCTGTGCCAGCTTGGGGAAATGGTCCCGGGCGTTTTCACGGTTTCCGAATTCAGACCTGGATGCTTAATCTGGTCTGTGTGAGACTAAGCATGCTTTCTCTTGTCAACAGCCTGATCCCAAGAATGGAGCAATGGAGTTGCTGCAAGCGGATCCAGGCCATCTGTAGAAAATTGTTCTGGCCCAGAGAGGGAACTAGGAATGGAAACCCCACAGTTCTGGTGGCACCTGGGGAATTGCCCAGACCTGCGTGGTGTCTGCACAACCCTAGTGTCTTATAGTAGCTGTTCTAAGCTTTGATGGGCCTCAAACAGGGTCACCACATATCTGGGGGCCCCCATGTCCTGCTCTACCCAACAGCCATATCTCACAGTTGTTTTGCCTACTTGCCTAGTACTCTTGGATTCGGGAAATCTACTTTCCCCCAACCTACTGAATGGTACCATGCAAGCTGGTTGGGCCAGGGGAGTTCACAAGGTGATTCATAAGGATCGTAGATGAAGGCCTAAGGCAGGCCAGGCCCTCAGGGGCTCCTGTACTCACAACTGGTGTCAACTAAAATCCACTTCCTATCCAGATACCATCCTGCCGCTCTGATCAGCGGCTTCCCACGGCTTCCAGTTACACCTGTGTTTCAGAGAATCTGCCTTCTTTCAGAGGTCACACACTTGCCATCCACCCCAGGCCAGGAACAGCCAGGGACTAGGGACTAGGGACTAGGGACTGGGAAGTACAGAAGGTGGCCTTTTGCTTCAAGATCAGATCAACTCTGTGATGTCCGCGTGTTATGGAGTTCCCAGTGGGATTTACTAGACTCCGGCCAAGAAAACATTCCCAGCTGCCTCTCTCGCTTCCAACTCTCAAGAATATACTAGTGCTAAGTAGTGGCAGCAGATGACTCCCTGGGAGGAGGTTAGAGTTCTACCCTATCTGTCCCCAGCCCCAAGGGTTGGGAGCAAACCCCTGTATAAGACACCTATGTTGGCCTCTCCGGCTTCCCTGCACCTGTGTAGGTCAAGGAGGAATTTCAGGGAAAAAGAAAGAAATGATGCTTTATTAATATATGTATTTATTGATTGAGTCACAGAATCTTGCAAGACCTTGGATATTTAGGAGATACTCACTGAAGGGACCTAATAAAGCAGCCTTTTTATTCCTTGTAAATTGATCCTTGGTTAGGCCCTCGGAGTTGGGCCAGTCAGTGAGAAGACACAGCCAGAGAGAAGAGATGCATGTCAGCTCTAAATCATTTTCCACACCAACTATCACATCGGCCCTGCACAGTCCAGGGAGTGGCCCGCCATCAAGATGGAGGCTTCCCAGCCCTAGGCATTCAAGTTTTCAATAGGAGGATGTTGCCCATGGTCCAAAGATAGAGAAGGGGGTTGATGGTGACATAAAACCCACTCTGCTCACTTCTAGATCTGAGTGCCAATCCGGGACCTGTCCCAGAATAGTTTTGTGTGCTAGAGCCCAAGACTCACGTCAAGACTGCCTACAAGGGATCTCACACCATGTCCAACCACTTCTCAGAGCACAGTTATTGGTAGAGGCCAGCAGGCTCCCTCTGGCCAGCAGGTGGTAGTCTTCGGGTCTATCTGGGAGCAAGACTTTGTATAAGAACAGACCATGAGACAGACAATGTGCATAGAAAGGCCACACGGCTTCTATTCCTAGAGACACTGGACCATTAGACTCCAGTGGCTGCTATGGTGTTCCACAGAGCACCGAGGATGGAGTCGCATGGGACACAGACAGACAGATGGACACACACACACAAATAGGCTTTTAGATTCTTCCCCTCCACCCCATGTCTTGTGAATTCAGACCACATTCACAAACCTTTGATCAGCAGGTAGGGTGAGGAAAAAAAAAACCCACCAGGACTAATGCATCAATCAAACCAATTACCTGCCAACATAGAGAGCCTGGGATATCCCAGCCCTCCACAGATATACAGGGGCTTCTCAAGATTCTATCCACACCTAAGCTGAACTGAGCAGAAGAGAGAGGGGCCAACAGCCGAAAGAACATTCTTCTCTAGCAATGTAACAAAATGTCTCAAGTAAATGCCTTTCCCAGCAGCAGCACCCTGCCCTCCCTGCCTGTATCAGAGCCCGGCCTCGGGGGAGGAGCAAGCCCTCCCCCCATCTCAGAGCTACCTTAGAGCAGACAGCAAGCTGGCTATGGGATCCCCAGTCACAGAGGGTGTGGTCAGAAAGAGGGTGCTGCATTTGGAGAATGTGCTGCCCTGTTATTTCTACCTCGGGGTGTCTGGTCCTCACACCACTTATTATGAGTTTAGCACCTTTCCAGCCCCGCAGAGACCATGGGAGAGAGGCAGCGCTTACAGGGCAGACCCCAGACACAGTCATTTGGGGAAGACTCATCCGTGCAGTTTCCATTTAATAAGCATTCCTCTGAAGAGCTGTGGCTACTGCGATCACACTTCCTCTGGGATAATTAACACCTCTCTCCTCACTGTAATTCCCCTGCCTGCATTACTACCACGGGGCAAGGTGTGCACGTGTGTGTGTGTGTGTGTGTGTGTGTGTGTGTGTGTGTGTGTGTGTGGTGTGTAAAGGAAGGGATGAGGAAAGGAGCATCAAATAACAACAACAACAACAAAAATAATAATAATAATGATAATAATTGGTTTTGCCTCCATAAGGCAATTCATGTGCCTCTGGTGTGTCCCTTGTCTAGGCACTTCTCTATGTATGGCCCTAGGGTTCAAGGGTTAGAGGCTATGGCACCATGGTGCTAGCTGCTGCCTTGCTCCCAAGAGAGCCTTTGATCCTCCTTTGGCTGTGGTTTTCCCATGAGACCTTCCATCAAGCATCCATGACAGAAAACTGCAAGGCCACTTTCTTCCTTACTTAAACATTAAACAGGAGCATCCCGGGGGAGGGGGACTGCTCAGGAACCATGTCAGATGCAGGTACAGCCCTACTCTGCAGAGGAACGTAGACACGCAGACCTGTGAGCGTGGAAAGATGAAAAGACGTGTGCAAGAATGTTCTTAGCAGCACAGTTCATAACATAAAAACCACAGGAAGTCGCCAGCTGTTCATCAGTTCTCACAAGTAAGTGACAGCGATCGGGAGTCATCTACCACCAATGAGGACATGGCTCAGTCTCCTGTATGTGACTCTTAGGGAAGGATCCACAGATTACACTGAAATAGCACAATACTGGGTAGAATAAACCTATGCCTACCTATGGGGTACTTGGTTTATGAAAATGCATCTATACATGTATGGTAAGTGCATTTCCTGTGTGTATATAACATTTCTCTATCACACTCTCTCCCTCCCTTTCTCCCGCCTTCCCTTCCCCCTTTCCTGGCTCCTCCTCCCTCTTTCTCCCTTTCTCTCCCTCTCTCTCCCTCTTTCTCTTTCTCTCCTTCCTTTCTCTCTCCAAGAGCAGTTTTTAGGAAACAGAATGAATCATGATCCCTCCTCTGAAGCTGTCCTTGTCACTTCCTATTCAGGTTGAAAATAGAAAAGCCACAGGAAACATTCGGCAGCTCAGGCTTTCACAGAATCTACCCAAAGTAAAATCAACTGAAGCAAAATGCTTCCAGCAGAGGGAGAGGTGGAGGCTGGAGGGACTGAGGGAGAAGGCAGAACCAAGAGTCCCACATGAAAGCAGCACACTGTCCTCCCCAACCTCTCTCTCAACCCATCCCTTCTCATGTCCACGTTAACGTGAGACCAGAGACAGACGGCAATGGCCCCTCAGTATCCATAGAGGATTGGTTCCAGGAGCCCCTGCAGATACTAAGAGCCAAAGAGAGACCAAGTTCTTACAAACTGTGCACATTTTCCCATACTTTCTAAGTAACTACATTACTTATAACACTGAATACAATGAAAACATTGGTTACACTACATTAAAAGCCTATACACTTTGTCACAGACATCATTTTTTCTGGATTTTTTTTTTTAATCATGGGTGATTGAATCCATGGAGAAGGGGTACCAGCTGTACTATTCAAGGAGAACACGTGAAAGATCTACTCGATGCCCCAAGTTTCTGCCTAGCCATACCAGTTTGCAGGTATCTCGGCTGGGCCAGTATGAACAGACACTGACCCTGGAGAGCAGTTCCCTCAGACCGTACAGGGACCTCCACCAGGTCTTCTCAGAAGGTCTTCTAACGAAATCCCTTTCAAGATGACATGCCGGCAAAGTGGCTAGAGGCAGACTGAAGAAGCAGGACAAGAGCGGATGACTCTGCTGTCCCTGACCACTAGCTCCATCTAACTCCATGGCTTGCCCCATACCTGCCTGTCCCAGCAGTAGGCATGCAAGTCCTTAGACAGCTGACCATGAAAGACCTTCACTGTGGATAGGAAGGGACAAGTGAATGAAATACACAGTACCTGAGACTTGGAGGCCTCTAAGCTGGGACCCCAAGGAAGAGGGACATGTGTACAATTGCCAAGTGCTGTGTTTAGAGAGACTACATGCATCAAATGTCTGCTGTGAGGCCATCATGCTTCCTTGCCAACATTTCGGGCTAAGGTTGATACCATTCATAATTTTTAAATCAATTTCATAATTGAGAACTGTCTGGAGCTTGGGCAGGTTCCCCAACAGCCAGGGAAAAAGAGAATGACTGGGTCTGTTCAATGTTTTACAAAAAGTCTGGTTAATCACAAAGTTCCCTCTGCAGAGACACTAACCTTCCTTGTCAGAGTTTGGATGTGGTATGTCCTCTGAGGGCTCAAGCGTTAGACTCACGGTCTCCAGGATGGTGACATTAGGAGACAATGGGAACTTTAAGAGGTGGTCAGCTTCTTGGAGCAGCTACCCCTGAAAACATTTATGGAGATCCTGAAGGGTCGTATGAGGGTGAGTTGTTCTAAGAAGAGCAAGACTGAGCCCATCTTGCTCTCTGGCTTCTTGTCTTCCTCTGCAGTCTCTACCTCTTGAGTGCACATCTCCCATGACATCCTGAAGCCAGTGACTGTCTACCAGAGATAGAGCTATGCTGTTTGGATCAGCTCCCAAAATTTTGGAGTGAAGAGTATGTTTTTCCTTATAAAATACCAAGCCTTGGGTATTTTCTTATAGCAAAAAGACTAGTACAATAACATAAGACATACGGAATATTCTCTCTCTTCTTTATATGCATCCTTGTCCAACAGTGGATTTCTGTTATCACCATTGACCTTCCAGTGTGGCCTGGATGCATATTTTAAGATTTCTCCTTGTCTAGATAGAAGTCCATAACAAAACAAAGTCGGATTGGTCTATCAATCCCTAGGGAGGGATGGAGACTCCATGATTCTCTAGGCAACAGCGGCGTTCCTCTCCTGGTATACTGTGTGGTACTGATTTATACTGAGTTCTATTGATGCCTATGCCTATCCCCAGAGTCACAATGCTTCCCTCCACCACAATGTATACTGGGTTCCCAAAAGAAGAAACCTGGACATCTCTGTAACATTCTATTTAGATCAGTCACAGGATTCTGTACACATCCATGCTAACCTGGGCCCTGTATAAAACAGCGGACCCTAATTCCTAGGTCAGTCTCTCTAGGGTCTGAGCTCCCCAAAGTAACATATACTATGATCAGGAAAAACAGTGAAAAGGTAAGCTAAAAAGCCAGGGAGTCTTTTATCAGAGGTCACCCGGCCAATGCTTTCTCCACCCACAAGTGGAAATCACTCATTTTGCTCAGTCCACAGCTATTCAGCAGACTTCTCCCTGCAGACAAACTTGCTAGAGACTGTAGACAGAACGCACTGGAGATTTCAGTGCTAACTCTGGTGATCTTACCGCCTGGTGTTACCTGGAGAAGCTGATCCCGGGCATGCGCACTAAGAGCTCTACACAGGGGTGCTGAACACCCATGCCATTTGTGACTGGATAGTAAATCATAACTCACCTTCACCATAATGGGAAGAACCAAAATTCCAAATAATCTGTTATTTCCGTATGAATGAGGCAGACTTTGTGAGGAACACCAAAACCACAGTAGGCATTTCAAATGGCAGGAACTGAACTCTGGGAATCAACCTTCTAAGTGAGTGCATGACCAAAGGGGAGGCAGATCCAGGGCCATCAACAAGGAAAACCGTTCCCTGTAGAACTAATGCTTACTTAGGTCTCAGAACCAGGCTACTAATTGGATGGTGTCTATTACCATAGCGACTGGGATCAAAACCCAGGGATGCATATCAAAATAAATGCCATACACATAAATGGCAGACTAATCATGGCTATTTTTTCTCCCCAGGTCCCTCAGAAATATTTGGTCCAGTGTCTCCTTTCAGGATCTGAACCTTTAGCTCCCATGAGGTCAGCAAAGGAGCCATTCCTGGGAAATTCCGGAGTTAATCCTGTTATCCAAGAAGTTAAAGAGAACCATTCTTCATTTGACTTGAAGCAGGTCCACATGTTTTTCTCTCAGTATCCTTAAGCTCTCAAGAAAGCCACAAATGTTTCTCTAACACAGATGGATCCGAATGGTGTGTTAATAAGTTTCATTACTGTGACAAATTACCTGAGGTAAACCAGTTACAAGGAAAAGAGGTTTATTCAAGTTTACAATTTTAAAGGTTTCACTCCAGGATCTTTTGGGCCTGTGGCATCATGGCCTGAATACCTTCAGAGGATGGTGCTCTTCGTGGTGGCTGGAAAGCAAAAGGAGAGACCAGAGGGGCCAGTGGTTCCAGCATCTGCTTCCTGATGGTTCCCCCAATGACTTCCCTCTCTTCCAATAGGTCTGACAACCTAAAGCTTACAGTCTCCTGAAAGGATCACATGCCTGAACTAAACCTTCAAACTGTGAGCCTCTGCAGCACATTCTAGACCCACACTGTAACAGTCACTCAAAGAAAGGAAAGGTATATGCTTATTGGAGTCGGGAGGGGAGAGGTCAACATTCTACACCCCTGCCTTATCAGAAATGCTTCTCAGACTTCTCTGATGCCACATAAGAGCATGGAGAACAAAGCTGCCTAGTTCTCCACAGAGACTCAGCAGGTCAGGGTAGAACCCAAGAGCCTGCACCTCCTCACAAAGCTTCTGGGAGATCCCAGGGGATGCCAGCTGCTGTCCCTGGGAATCTCACTTGGAAAACCACTGACTTATACAACAAGCAAAAATATATGACATATGGGAGGAATCCATTGAGCCATACAACCTCAATGGCCCTGTGAAACCAAGAGAAAATCACATTTACAAGAGTAATTCTTGTAAAATAAAAATGAACGATGAATCAGGTCACGCTTGGGGGCAAAGCCATACTGCTCTGGCTGTAAATTTACCTGAGAAGGAAGTGCATTTCCCACATCACCCAAGAGGCTAAAGGATTCAAATTAAAGGTGGAATTTGATCAATGTACTGTTGTGAACGCAATGATAGATGACAGGCTCACATTTTACAGATGGGGAAACTGAGGACAAAAGAGAACATGAAGAAGACTAATTCCATTAGGGGGTGAGAACCTCCTGCCTCCATGCTGTCTAGGTCTTCTGCTCTGGGCAATATCAGCGAAGTAATGGGCCAAGTTTTTTGTCCCTTGGTGTTTCTGTGACCGAAATCATACAGATGCAAGAGCAGAATGATCCCAGCCCAGTCCTGTCCAATGGCCACAAAAAAGATTTCATTCCTCAGCTCTCCAAAAGGAAACCTTCCTTCCATGCTGACACTTGGAATGCGCATCAGGAAAGAGAGCCAGGCAAGGGCTCTTCCTGCATCTTCCCTCCCCTCCCCGAATCATACCCCACTTCCCAAAAAATAAAGTCCAAGGGGGAAAGCCATCAAGGGACACTTACAGCACCCAGAAACCCACAAAAGCACCTCGACCCAGCAGGACAAGATGCCTCCATTTATGCTTCTCTTGGATCCAGATGAAAAGATAATGTTCTTACCATATTAGGCCAAGCAACTGTCCAGAAATTCTTCTCTCCCCTAAGGATTGTTGCTTTTTATTCAACTAACACAACAGGTCTGCACAACCATGGGAAGCCTGGAGACATCATTTTCCTCACCCCAGCTTTTCCCTGATCTTTGTAAAACTGAGGCAAGGGTTAAAATTGTGTTTCCCTTTAGATGTTGCCATCAGAGAAGCAGTTAGTGTGTGAGGAAGCCAAAGCAGCCTTCAAGCAGAGCCCATGCCTCAGCCTGATTTCAACAAGCTTCCTGCCTTGCCCTTCACACGGGTTGCGCACCTTAGCCTTCACTGTGCCCTCTCCTGTTCCGCTTCTATCTCCATCTGGTTGGAGAGCTTCTGCAGAATCTACGGAAGGACAATTCTAGGGAGAAGCCTAACCTGAGGTTGAGAAGACAATATGGGGATACCTGACAATAGGTGCACAGGAAAACTGAAAAGTCTTTCAAAAACCCTATAGTGGGTGGCCTCCTGGAGCAAGTTCTATTGTGTGAAGTCCTGTGGCCCATCAGCACCGTCGATAGCTTTACTGGGCTGTGCAGACCTGTGGAACCACTGCAAACACAGTGGCAAGGGGAAAGGTGGCGGGATTTGCACAGAGCCGTGCACACGTGTCTAATAACAGCAACGAAATGCCTCAATAACCAGTACAATTTAAAGAATCAGCCACAGGTAATTATGACCAATCTATTCAATAGAATGACCAATCTGTGATATGGAAATTCTTATTTTAAAGTATTGGTCTTATTACTTATTTGTGTAGGGGTGTCTTTTCTTAGGAAGCTGGTATTATAGTTTTTGGGAAAGTAACAACTGAAGGAACAATAAATATATAACCTTTAAGTAGTTACACAGAAATGCTAACACAAAAACCCCCATAAAATGTGCACACAGTCAACTCCACAGGCATCTGTGTCTGCCTTTAAAAGTTAGACTGTGGTCAACGTTTGATACATAGAGTATAGGAGTTTCCATTGCCACCCTAATAAATTATCATAAATTTGGTGCCTTTGAACAGCCTCCAATTTTACAGTTCTGGAATATGGAATCCAAAACAGGTCTCAATATGCCCAACATTCTGTTCTTTCTGGAAGCTACACAACAGAATCCTAGATGCTGCCTAAAGTGCTTGGTTTGTGGTTCTATCTTCAAGCCAGGAGTCACACTGCTCTGACTTCTGTGTGGGTCATCACACACCCTTCTCTGACTCAGCATCTCCTTTCTCCCTTTTGCCAATAAGAAGCTGTGTAATAACACGACATCGCCTTGATGATCATGACAATTCAGCACTTTAGGATCAACTGACTATCAATCTTAATTCCATCTGTGAACTTACTTCCCCCTTAACTGCCATGCAGCACAACAAAATGACAGGAGTCTAAGGATCAGCGCATACACATCTGTGAAGGGCCATTATTATACCTACCACACTAGGTGTGACAGATAATTTCAGTTGTTAATTCAACTTTTTGGGGGGGGCAGGGAGGGTCTCGTCATGCATCCAAAGTTGGCCTAGTGCTTAACTTGTAGAGTAAGCTAGCCTCAATCTCACAGAGATCTGCCTGCTTCTACCTCCCGAATTCAGGGATTAAAGATGTACACCACCATGCCCGACTATCTTAACTATATCTTAAATCAGCAACATGCAAGCCCTTGGGCTCTCCAGTGAGGAGCTTTCTAGATTTGATGATTTGAAGTAGGAAGACTTAGCATAAAATTGGGACAGTACAGACAAAGTAAAGTCTTTTTTTTTTTTTTGCCTGCTTATTCTCACTCTTGCTGGCAAGTTTATCTCTTCTGTGATTGCCAACACGGCATTCCTTCACTGATGCTAGAATAAGCTTCTTCCTCTCCCAATATAGACTAAAAACAGCAATTCTCCAAAAGTCCTCCATGCCTTTAGCACTCAGAACTGTGGACTGGACAACTACTGCGTTCTTGGCCTATCCCATGTGAGACAGCCATTGTTGTACTGCCCAGACCATGTAAAAAAATAAAAATAATATATACCTATACTATAAATAAAAAGTATAATATACATATATATTTTTTAATTTATTTTTCTTATAAGCTCTGTTCCACTGGAGAATCCGGAATAACACACTGAGATAACCTCTAGCCCAGGTCCCCAGGCAGCAAGGTTCAATGATCTCTGCCTCAGAGGGACTCAGAATAGGACAGCAGTTCTCAACCTGTGGGCCATGACCCCTTTGGGGCTGCTGCATATCAAACATTTACATTACTATCCATAAGAGTAGCAAAATTACAGTTATGAGGTAGCAACAGAATAATTTGATGGTTGGGAGTCACCACAACACAAAGAACTATACTAAACGGTTCACAGCACTGGCAAGGGTGAGAACTCCAGGAACAGGGGAAGCATCCAAACAGCTTTCAATCATTAAGTGTAAATCTAAAATGACCACCAGCATTAACTTGGATGAAGCTGGCTGGGACTCACCTGCAGTGTTGGGAAGATAATTTTCTTTCTAATAAGCAGACATTTTCAAGCTGAAACCCGACGAGGCACTCTGGAAGATAATGTCAGCTAGCTAGGGGCGAACAGTTCGCATTTCTCCACATCCCCAATAAATGGGACACAGAAAAACGTAGAAAGATGCCGAGTGTGGAGGCCCTGAGACATAACAATGGGATGTGACAGATGGACCAGAGAGAATACGCTGACCCTCAGGTGTAAGCACCAACCTCAGAAAAACGAGGGCTTTGTGACCGAAAGGAACTGATTTCAAGGACACCTCCATCCCCATCAACACAGCATTTTACACTCATCTATTCAGGGACCCCATTTCCTGGAAATGCAAATTAACCAGAGAGAAAACCGGATGCTGATATATTGCTTTCCAGAGACTAAGACAAAAGAGGAGGGATGGTGAGTGCCAGAGAGCTGTAATCCGGGAAGATGGGAAACTTTCATACACTATCTCTGGTTTAAGAACTAGGAAGAATCGTTTCTTGATGAAAATAATAAAGAGAATAAAGTCCCAGTCACATGTTCACAGCCCTAGGAAGCAGGAACAGACTTCAGAGTAGAGTGGGGATCCTCAAACACTGGACAGTTAGCCAAGCTACACCCGCCAGCCCGTCCTTCAGCATCACTGACACTCATGGAAACCGACTGTTGGGGCCACGTGAGAATGGAGAAGGACACTGGGGGAACAAGAGGTCTGTCTAGACTTCCTCAGTCAAAGACAATGGCTTTCATCTCCTGAAAAATCCCTGCATCTTAATGAAAAAGAAAAAGGAATGTTTCTCACAAAGAAGAAAGTATTATATGGAAAGAAGCTCTCAGCAAAAACCTAAATGGAGTCTCGATGTTGTGCAAGAAACATGGGAAAAAAATTGGATCACTAAACAGCAAGGCTAAGATAACAATGGAGTTGGCTAACTTAGAGGTAGATGAGGCATAAGATAGATAAAAGAAATGTAGCCATAAAGTATACAGAGAAATGAAAGGCAAAAGTCATTGTTGTGCTGAAAATCCAATCACCAAGGAGAAAAATAATGCAGATGTTCCTAGAATATGATCAGGGAAAAACCAGAGACGGGCATGATGGCACATTCCTTTAATCCTAGTACTTGGGAGGCAGAAGCAGGTGAACCTCTGAGACTCTGAGACCAGTTGAGGCCAGTCTGGTCGACATAGCAAGATCTGGACTAGCCAGAGCTACATAGTGAAGGAAGGAAGGAAGGAAGGAAGGAAGGAAGGAAGGAAGGAAGGAAGGGCAATTGACATGAAAGACAAACAAATGGTTTTCTGAATTACAAATAGTTCATAGTTTTAAGAACTGAAGTAAAGGATAACTATGCTACAATCCACAGACCCATAGAGGCTGGGTAACAAGGAAGACCCAAGGGGGATGCATGGCTCTCCCTAGGAAGGAGAAATAGAAGAGATTTCCTAGGTGGACAGGAGACAGGTGGGGATAGGAACTTGGGGAACTGAGTTAGGGGATGAATAGAGGGGAAAGTAGTAAAAGAGATGGCTGCAAAAGAGGGGTGAGCATTTTAGGGTCAGGAATCTACAAAAATGAGCCTAGCGAGGACTCCTAACAATAGTGGACGCACAGCCTGAACTGGCCATCTCCTGTGATAAGATTGGTGACTACCTCAATTTATATCAGAGCCTTTATCCAGATGGATACAGATGCAGAGACCCACTGCCAAACATTAGCTGGAGGAATCCCGCTGAAGAGGAGGGAGAAGGATTATAGGAACCAGAGGGGTCAAGGACAACACAGGGAAACCCACAGAAACAACTAACCTGGCTCACAGGAACTAACAGGGTCTGAACCAACAACCTTGGAGCCTGCATGTGACCGACCTAGACCCTCTACAATAATGCGACAGTTATGGCTTGGTCTACTCATGGAATTCTTAACAATGGAGCAGAAGTGGTCCCTAACACTTTGGCTGGCTCTTGGGAACCCATTCCTCATACTGGATGGCACTGACCAGCCTTAATATAAGGGGGCAGGGTGTTCGCTCAGTCTTACCACAACTTGATATGCCATGTTTTGCTTATACCCATGGGAGGACTTCCCTTTTCTGACCAGAAACAGAGGAGGAACGGATTGGGGCAGGGGCAGAAGGCAGTGGGAAGGGAATGGGAGGAGAGGAGCAAGGGAAAACTTTGGTTGGGATATAAAATAAGTAAATTAATTAAATTTAAAAAAATAAGGGGACTCTGAATCCAAACCATGAGACTGAGTCCTAACGGAGCGAAATTGAGCCTGCTGCAGCACTTTAAAGTTTTACTCTGAAAATTGTTAGTAATGCTCTTATCGCATTAAATAGTAATACATCTTTCTCATACTGATTAAGAACAACAGTTTTCTACTCTGATTTGTTTTTAAGATAAACCGAGTTGATCTATGGACCTTCTGTTTCTCATTCATTCACTTAACACACATCCACTGAACAAATGAGATGTAAAATATGGCTGTCTTTATTTTATAATCTATCTAATTCAGCAGCAGCTATCATGAGTGTATATATTAAAAATATGGAGTATAAATTGGTACACAAGCTTAATAAAAATAGTTTTTTGTTTATTTGAAAAAAAGAATTGAAACAGATAAGAATCCACAATAGTCATATTCTCCAGACAAAAATGAGATAAAACTGGAACTTAGAATATATATATATATATATATATATATATGGACATCTGAGAAATCAGAAATCAGTCTCTTAAATAATTACAGAGGAAATAAAGTGGAAATTATACTACTATTTGCAATGAACCAACAATGACTACATGATCCTTAAATATTTATATATAGTGTAAGTCTGACTACCCACAAAATCAAATGTACCACTAATCAAGATAAATAAAGATAATACTCATAATTCAACATATTGGAAGATAAATGGAATAAGAAGACTTGTATAGAAATATGGTAGCTGAAACTGAATCAGCAAAATGGGAAAACCAAAGTAGATCAATACAATCAGTTAATCTTTAAAAATTAATAAAGTCAGCCAAATAGCATCCAATCGGATCAAGGGAAACAGAAAAGCTTATCTCAGTGCTGAGGGAAGATCATACAAACACAAGTACAACAGTTAAAGCAAATAAAAAGGATGCATAATTTTGATCATTTTTAAAATCTTAATGAAATTGACAGTTCTTTGGGAAAATGGAAATTGCCCACATGGGAAAATATGAATGGAAGAAACTGTAGTTTGCACATAATTGCTACCAAAAAAAGACCACGGGGACCTTGGAAGAGGGTTGAAGGAGAGGGGAGAGGCAGGGAGAGAATAAGAGAAAAATGTAGAGCTCAATAAAAAAAAAAAGACCACGGACAAGCTCATTCTAACTATCAAACTAATTTCCATGCTTGACAACATATTCTGTAACATAAAGAAACATGGAAGTTGTCATTTTATAAAGTTAATGTTATTTTGACACCCTAGTCTAGAAAATAAATACATAAATTCATTAATATAAGAGAGTAAATATTTCATAGAGGGTCCCAACAAAACAAATTCAAAGGAAAAACCCTATTATCACAGCCATGTAGACTTGGCTTACTGTGGAGCTGTACTTAACATCATATTGTGCTAAACACTTCAATAGGCATTAACTAGGCATTTCTTCATATTCAATGTCTGTGAGTTATCATAAACATCAGAGACGCTAGAACTAGAAACAAAATTCCACAACAGATCAATAAATACTCAGTAGCAAGCTGGTCCAAAAGTGCCCTATCTGATAGCAAATTATCACAAAATCTGACACTATTGCTTTGCATAATAAATTATTTTTTTAATTTGATGCTATTGCTTTGCATAATAAATTAATTTTAAAGTATTTACACAATTTTTATTGAAAAATAATTTTATACAATATATTTTGACCACGTTTTCCCCTCTCCTAATCCAGGTCCCTCTCACCTCTCTATCCACCCAATTTTATGTTCTTTTTCTCTGTCTCTCTTTAAACAATTGAACATCCAAATGAAATAAATACACACAAACAGAAAAACTGCATAGAAACAGAAGCCAAAGCAATCAAGCAAAAGACTAATAAGGCAAAAAAAAAAATACCCAAACGAAGCAAAATGAGATGAAAAGTTTATTAAAATCCCATTGAGTTCATTTTGTATTGGCCAACTACTCCTCAGCATGTTGCCTTGTCCAGGAGTGTGGTTAATACACCCAGTGAAACCTCACTGGAGCAAACTAATTGTTCCTTTGCTATTGGGCATCAGTTGCACATAGCTTCTTGGTTAGGGATGAGAGTCCATGTCCACTTCTCCCTCTCAGTGCTGGAACCCTATATGGCTTGAACCTACGCAGACAGACCCAGGGCAAGCGGGAATTCTCAGTCGCTGAGAGTTCATATGCTCATCAGTCCTGCTGTGTATGGAGTCATCCAGTCACCCCTGGTTCTTGCGTTCTTTCTGCCTCCTCTTTCCCATGGACCCCTGAGCTCTGAAGGAAGGGCTTTGATGAAGACATCCCCATTAGAACTGAGTGCTCCAATGTCTCTCACTCTCTGTGTACCATCTGTTTGTGTTAGTTCCTATCTACGGCAAGAAGTTTCTCTGATGAGGGTTGAGTGAGGCATTGGTGTACAGGTCAAACAGAATCCCATCAGAAGTCATTTTATTGCTACGTCCCTTTAGCATAGCAGTTCTCGACCATTGAAAAACACAAATATTTACATTACAATTCAAAACAGTAACAAAATTAATGTTATAAAGTAGCAATGGAAATAAATTTATGGTTGGGGTCACTACAACATGAGGAACTGTTTAAAACTGTATTAAAGGGCCACGGCATTGGTAAGGTTGAGATGTACGGCTTTAGCAGAATAATTATATTTACATCATTTTTAAATTTTAAGAATACAATGCGGGGCCTGGAGAGATGGCTTAGTGATTGAGAGCGCATGCAGTTCCTGCAGAGGACATGAGTTCGGCTCCCAGCACCCATATCAAGCAGCTCACTACCTTCTATAAGTCTAGTGCCAGAGCACAGCATGCTCTCTTCTGATCTCCACAGGCACCTGAACACGCACGGCATCCTCTTACACAGAAGCACAGACACATAAATAAAAAATAAGCCGTAAAAAACAATTAAACAGTATGAAGAAATATTTCAAATGTATACGGAATGAAGCAATGGCAATGATAAATAATACACGGCAGAATGACTTTCCCAAACAAACGCAGGAAAGAAATGGGGAAGTGATCATGACTTCCAGCTAACTTCCTTAGAGCCTGATCAAACAAAACAGCACCGCAGGGGTGAGAGAAATCTGCACTGCAGAATGCCATTTTTTCCACACACTATTTATAGATTTGCCCAATCCTAGAGGGATTTCATGGAAATTTTACAGAGATTCTAAAGTTCACTTAGGAAGATAAACGGATGATAACAGCAAATGACTTTTTCCAAAACAAGAGGACGGGAGCCTCACCCTGCCAAAAAATTAACATGCTAACAAACGACAGCCTTAATTAACGAGGAAGCGGAGTAAAATCGATGTCATAAAAGCAGCCAGTGGCACAGGGAGAATAAACAAGGGCCGAAGCCATGCGAGAAATGCGTGGGTCAAGATGATTCCATAAACAAGACCAGAATTAACGGGCGAGTCTGTGGATCTGTTTGCATCTTCAGGCCAACTACAATTAACCCCAGATGAGAACAGGGTTATTTTTTAAGCTAAATCATACAGGTAGGAAGAAAAGATAGGAACAATTATGTGGAATAGATATACGATTGAGATCCTGAATCTAAGAATACAATAATGAAAAATAAAAGCAAAAGAGAGAGAGAGAGAGTTTGAAATGGATGAAAATGATACCGATATGCCACAAAAACTTCTGAGAGGATAGGATACACAGAATACATATAAAACTCTTACACTTCATCATTTAAAAAGTGATTACCTCCCTAGGTAGAAATGCAGAGCTCAGTGTTGGAACACAGACTTACAACCCTGACCCGGAATGATTTTCCTCCAATGAAAAAAGAAAATTGAGATTACCCATGAAGAAATCTTTTCCACAAGGAAAGAAAGTGATATAACGGAGGAAAGACAGAGGAGAAAGGCAAACAAAAGTGGTGAGAGTCCATTCTTCTACAGTAACTATGTAAGTATGGGAACTATGTAAGCACTGGACTGGAGCTCAGTGATGGAGCACTTGCCTCGTATCCACAAGAGGCTGGGGCTTGACTCCCAGTGCTGAAGAAACGCACCCCACAAAAATTATCATACTCACTTTTGGCAAGTGGACATTGAATCCGAAGCTGTCAAGTATGGCTGTGGGGATTTCAAACCTGTTCACATTCCTGGAAGCTGACAGAGCAGGAACTATGAGCCTCTCGGAAGGACATGTCCGTTAATGAGGAAATACTGTTTCTAAGCCTCCAGTCAAAGAAACTGTCAGATACTGGCAAGGATTTCTGCACGAGACTCTCACCACAGAAAACTCATGGAAAATACCTCGTGCTGCCAAACATAGACCTAAAAAAAGCCAGGTGTAGGGGCACACACTTCTAATCCCACCAGCCAGAAGGCAGAGGCAGGGGCAGCTCTATGAGTTTGAGGTCAAGTTCCAAACCAGCCAGGGTTACAGAGTGAGAACCTATCCAAAAAATAAAATGTTGTCAAAAAGAAACTCAAATGAATCAGGTATGACATGGAACAATCCAAGGAGAATCAGACTGTCTGGGTTCTAATCTAAGACACAGAAACCCTAAGCTTCAACAATTTGCTTCAATTTTTGTGTCCTGTTTTCCTTTACTTGTGAAACAGAGAGAAAAATTTTCCCATTCCATAGGGTTATTCGGAGAGGCCAAAGAAGTTAAGACATAAAAAGTATCTGGAACAGAGTTCCCCGGCCTGCTAAGGACTCCAGAAACATTGGTTTCCATAATATTTACAGAAGCATCATGAGCTTTGTGACAGATGTACACCTCCAACTCCTCCAGCACGCACAGGCGGAGGCAAGAGGACTAACCTGAGCTACATAGCAAGGCGCTCTCTCACATACGAAAAAAAAAAACGCAATTTTATTACCATCATGCAGACATTAAATCATATCTGAACTTTAAAGTCATGAAGAAATGCTGATGACAAGCTAAAAGGGAGGCTCCATCAATTCCAATCTTTTCTCGCAGACAGAAGAGTGGTGTGGTGGGGGGAGCATCTCCCAACTCATTCTGTGGGCCAGTATTGCCCTGACAGCAAAACCAGACAAAGACAGCACCAAGAAACAAAATCACAGACCATTTTCTCATGCGATCATAACATAAAAGTCCTCAGTAAAAATTTAGCAATTCAAATCCAAGAAATGTAAACTGCAAAACCATTTCCTGAGCTACTGCGGCTTCTCCTTGGTGTGCAAGACTGGCTCTGTGTTCAAAAGCCATTCCACACAATCCATTCTGTATAACCACTATCAACTGTCCAAGAGAAAAATCAGAGGGGCAATTATTCTGACAAATTTCAATACCTACCCCTTATTTTAAAAAGGAGCTTCTCACCAAATGAAAATTAGACATGAAATTCCTTCACATCATAACATATATAACTATGAAAATACTACAATAAACATCGTGCTTAACAGTTTATGACTAAATATTATTTTCTAACATCAGGACAAGTCATGGGTGACTATTCAAATGACATACTAAAGAATCCAGCCAGGGTAATATGGTAGGGAAAAGAACTGAGTATTATAGCATCTTCATTCCTAAACAATCTAAAAGCCACCAAGTGCCTTACAAGAGGGAACAGAATAAAGTATTCAATCCCTGCAAATGATATGTTACTCAGTCAAAAGAAGTGGACACGCAAGATCCCGATTCCGAAGGCAACTTAAGTGAAATCATAATATTAAGTAAAAGAAACAAACTGTTAGTGTCTTGGATTCCATTTGCAAAAAAATAATAATTTCTGTTTTTCTTTTGAGGCAAGTCTTCCTATTTAGCCTCAACTAGCCTCAAACTCATGGTCTTTCTGTCTACCCCTCCCTAGTGCTGGCATTACATTTGGCTACATTCTTAAAAATTCAAATACTCTGATAACAGACAATGGTCAGGGTAATGGATGAGAGGAAGACGTGACTACAAAGGGACAATTCAGAGTTTTGCAGGAAGAGTGATATTCTATCTGTATCTTGACTGTCAGTCAGTTCTACTGTATGCAATTTTAAAATTAAAACATATTAATTTTTTATTTAAAAACAATGTAGGGACCAGCAAGGTGATTTAGTGGGTAAGGACACTTGCCTTTAAGCCTAAAAGAAGAAAATTCAATCTTCCCAGTTGTCCTCTGACTTCTCCACTATGCTGTGGCATGAATACATACATGTACTCACATGCACACATATATACATACATACACACACACATACTGGATAGATAGATAGATCAGTTTTTTCTTAATTTAAAGATCTGTTGGGAGTGGTGGTACAAGCCTTTAATTCCAGCATTTGAGAGGCAGAGGCAGGAAGGTCTCTGAGTTTGAGGCCAGCCTGGACTACAGAAACAAGTTCCAGGACAGCCTGGGCAAACACAGAAAAACCCTGTCTTAAAAAACAAACAAAAAAAATAAAGATCTAATCCATTATATATGGTTTGATGTCAAGATTGACATATTGAAGGGAGGAAATGACATCACAATGTCAGAAAATAATGAGGCTGATCTGAATTTGCCTAGATTTGTTTAAAGTGGGTGCGATGAGTTTACTCGTTGTACACAGCCCAAAACTACCCGTGATTTTAAACATCAACCTGAAACCCCACTCCAGAGACCATGGATTGTTTTTCAAATCCTACGATTCTAAGGTCCTAGGAAGCTATCCTTAGCAACCAGTATTTGGGGCAAGGTCCAGAAGCATGATATCAAGGACAAAATGAAGTTGGAAAGTTATACGTTCAAACATTGCTAACAAGAAAAACAGAAGAAAGAAGAAAACCCAGGCCACTCACTTCCAAAGAGCCCATTATCCTCCTGATTACATCAAGACAGACGTGCGTGGAACAAAGGCAAGGAGTGTCCAAGGGCCAGTGCTCCAGCCCCGCACATCTCCTCACTTGCTACACGAAGCGGCTCGCCCTGTGACTCCCCCTTTTTTCCCATGGACTGACTCTCCCGAATGTCACAAAGTTTCCCAGGAGATTCCAGCACTTCGGTAGCATTTCCGAATGTGAGACAATCTTCATTCATTAGATCCCTCCCTTAACTGTGCTGTGTATTCTTAAGCGGATTCTTTTTTTTTTTTCAAGCAAAGAGTGAAATTGGCAATTTTTTTCATGTCACTTCTAACAAAATCAGACATTAAGATTCAGTCGCCCCAAGAGTGCCTCCATGTCAATATTGCAGAAAACAAATACCAAGGAAAGCAGTATGGAAGCCTTATATGGCTAAACTTCCCGAATGATCCATCTATCTGAAGAAGCCATTTTTATGCATCCTTCATTCAGAAATATGACACAAATGACAGAAATAACTATCCATCAAAGAAGCCCTCCGCATACCAAGCATAAACTTTCCTTTGTGTTCAGTTTTCCATACGTTAGAGCGTTGACTCTGCAAACATAGGCTGTCCACATCTTCAGTTCTCAAATGTAAACAAACTTGGTGACTATTTCTCTACCCCAATGTATAATCAAAATTTTGTACAGAATATAATAGTCCTGGTGGTGATTTTCCTTCATTCTTAAAACCACGATTTTTAAGTTGATGTTATTTGAGTGTAGGTGATTATCAATTACTTAATGCCACTGGTCCTTTTATACTAAAAGATATGGACGGTGTTGTCCTTAGAGGGACCCTTCTCCAATACCTTGATGGTTGGCGGTAGATGCACAAATCCACATGGGTTATTAAACTTGTAGAACCCAGAACGCACGCACGCGCGCACACACACACACACACGCACACACGCACACACGCGCACACACACAAATGCATAGATAATAAAAGAATCAATCCAAGTGAGAAAGGTAGATTGGATTGATGCTACCATCCTACTAATAATATTATGTCACAATTTTGCAAAATATTACAGTGAGGTTAAATAGAAAACACTACAATGGAGAGTCCTGTATTTTGTTTTCCACCTATATGAGAATCTTCAATTCACTCAATAAAAAATTTCAATTAAAAAAGACTTTCCATTCCTCCTACTCTCTACCCTTAGTTTCCATATGTAGCTAAAATTGAAAAGGAAGAGGAGGGAGGAAGGAGGCAATCTGATTTAAATCATGTGGGATGGCCTGGGTTCTGTCATCAAATAAGTTATTGAGCCTTTTCCTAGTCACTGTTGGGAAGACCTAAGTTCTTGAGGTAGAGCAAGTGCTCTTACTGAGAAATACCTCTTCTCCCACTGGACTCCCTGAGAGAACAGGTCACCGCCTGACAAAGATGGAAAACAAGACACATAGAGCCTTTCCCAGTGACATGACCCAGTCAGATGAGCTCCTAGGGACACTTACCAACAAGTCCTTCCTCTGCCATTGCCATGATCTCTGAAACAGCCTTACCTACACACAAGGGAGGTGCAGACACCAAAGTGTCTGACATTTAAAGACACTGGTAAGGAAAATGGAACAACATAGGCAGACAAGAGCCACTTACAGAAGAGTCCGCAGAAAGAAGGGGACTCTTCAAAATGAATGTGTGCATACTCAGAGGTGGGAGAGATGATGCGAATGGATAAAATAAGGAGCTATTAAAGCAATCCCCACAGGAGATGCAGCTCTTGGGAGATGAAGCCAGTGTAAGAGTTGGAAACCTGGGCCACACGACAGTCCAGCGAATGACAGCACTTGCTGTGCAAACCTGGTGACCTGAGTGAGATCCTCGGAACCCAGTAAAGGTCAAGGCAGAGAAGTAACGCCATAAGGTTATCCTCTGGCTCCACGTGCATGCTTCTTCTGACACACACCATACAGGCAGACCCCTGCAATAATGACTAATTAAATAAAGGTTTCTTTTTTTAAGGAGTGGGAAATTCTTGGTTTAAAAAAATGTAGAGGGGCTGGAGAAATGGTTCAGAGATTACAAATACTGGCTGCTCTGCCAGAGGACCTGGGTTGGATTCCTTAGCACCCATGTGACAGCTCAAACTTTCTGGAACTACAGTCCTAGAAGATCCACACTTCTCTTCTGGCCTCCTCAGGAACCAGGACCACATGTGATACACAGACATACATGTAGTCAAAATACCTCCATGTACTAATATAAATAGATAATAAATAATATGTATAGAAATCACACCCAATGTCCGGGACGATTGCATGTAACTGTAACCTCAGTCCTTGAGAAGCTAAGGCAGAAGGATCATGCATCCAAGGCGAGACTGGGCTATATAACAAAACCTATCTCAAAAGAAAAAGAAAAGCCCAGTCCAAATGGTAAAAGGAGTAGTAAAGGAAGGTAGATGAGGGGATGCTTCCAGGAACTCAGGCATGCAGTAACAGACAACCCAGAAAGGGAGCAAGCAAGGATGAAGACGTCACAGAGCTGGAGATCCTAGGCCTGTGGGACACACACTTTCAGATCAGAAGAATCTGAAGGGAGTGGATAGACACGGAACCATACTGGTCATATAACTCACTGACTCTAGGAGCAAATAACACAGGAGGAACAAAGCAAATGTCTTAGAAAAGGGAAACAGAGTCAAAAAACAATTAAAAACCAGGACAGAATCAGACTTCCAAGAGGCATCATTGAAAGAAAGATACACATGCAACATCTTCAGAGCCCCAAAGAAAACAAGGCTCACCTTAAATTATTTTCCTTTTATTTTAAATCTAAGGCTAGCCTCAAAATCATAACCCTCCTGCTTCAGCACTCCCAAATTCTAGGATTATAGGTGCATAACCTACATTATGAGCCCAAACCACGTGACCCATGGGTCAGACGAAGGATCACAGCTTCGACCATACCAGGTATCACACCTAGGTCTGCTTTGCCTTATTCCAGAAGCACCTGGAATGTGTGAGCCTCAAAACAACAACTGGAGGCGTAAGCCAAGAGGGACGCATGCGCGACTTCTAGGAAGACAATTTTCAGGGGAGAGCTCGGAGACGTGAACCGCACAGAACAGAGACGCATGCGCGACTTCTAGGAAGACAACTTCCAGGGGAAAACTCAGAGTTGTGAACGGCACAGAGCTGAAGGGGGGGGGGGAGCAAGACGACAGCTGGACAGCAGACTTCCCAAGTAACCTGACCAGACAAGAAACAGCCAGAAGAATCCGCATGAAGATCGCTTCCCAGAGAAACCCCGATGGTGAACGTAATGCCATTGTACATACGAAGATAAGATGAGGCCGGGGGAAGAGAGTTTGGAGTGAAATTGTAGCAAACGTTTAGAAAACCAAGTAGAAGAATATTGATTTACATCCAGAAGAGAAATTTTGAGTTCAATGTATTTCACAGCTCAGCGACACTGGGCCTCTACATAGCCATAATACAATGAATATTGCACATCTACCTACCTCAGCGGACTCAGTCTTGGCTGCACACTGGCACCAACTGCATCACCCTTAACAAAACATCGCAATGTCCACACCTTACCCTAGGGCATTCCATCAGTATCTCTGGGCAAGACTCAGACCCAAGTGAAGTGCAGAGTTCCCTAGGTGACACTGCAGACTGAGGAACACGAGCTCGTCAGAGAGACAATTCTCACCTCTGGTATACTCCTCGCAAGTCCTCATCTGTGGCGGCAACTGCTGATAATCCCGATTTTTCAACTGTCGGCTTCTTGTCCCACCAGCTCACTACATCAAACTACCCAAAAATGAACACTTCCCGTTCCGTCTAGAAAATGGCACTATTGTCCTCCTGGTGTGGATGTGCAATGCCAGTCTGGTCTCCCAGGCCTCTCCACCACCCTCTGTTCCTTCGCGTCCTCCAGGGGTTTAAATTCTGGTGGCGGAGCAGGTCGCTAAAGTAAAAATGTCCCTTTCTCAGTCAGAACGAAGGAGACATGTACGGGGAAAACGAAGAGCAATACTGTCAATACTGCAGAAGCTACAGATGGGAAATTCTCCAAACTGGGGAGCAGCTGAGCTGATTTTATTTGCCCATCCTCTCAGGAATACATAGCTACTGAAAAGCAAAGAATGAATGCTAAATTGCATGGTTTAAATAAGCAACCAGCGCTGGTCTATCCTGATCCCCAGGGTTCCCTTCTAATCCTAAACTCCAGGCTTTAAAGGGCCATGGCCAATCAGCTCCATGGTCCACATTTGTATCCAGGTTCTCTGAGTTTTTAACCTAGGATTCAAAAATATATGGGGGTATTCTAATCCCATAAGCATGTATGTGGTTGGTTCAAAACAGTAACAGCTTAGCCACACAGCCTCCATATTGCAATCAACTACACTTGGATCCATTAACATTTGCTAATCTATCCAAAAAATGACATCTCATTATTTTTAAATTCCAATTTCCCACTTGATAATTGAGGGTGAAAAATGTTATTTGGGGTTATTGGCCATCTGCAGTGGCATCTCTGTTACCTGCCCACAGTATTTCTCAGTTTTCTAGGAGTTTGTCTTTCTAACTAGTTTCCATCTGCTTTCCAAGTCTCAGCGCTCTGAAGAACCATATACTCCTCCAGGGCATGCTGGATTTCTCATTCATATCTCCAAAATTCTTCAAAAATAGCTACTCGGTGCCCTGCTACTCAAAAATCCCAAAGGCCAATACTGGGTGTCTATCTCAGATACCACTGTAACCCCAACAACTAGCAAAATGCCTGATTAAGGGAGGCATAGGTAGAGATCCCTACATCTGATGTCCTTGGGAGCCCATGAAGGTCTCCTTCCAAGGAATCCACTGAGAAGAATTTCACAAGAAGAGAGCTAACAGGGATGGTTATGGGGCAGGAAAGCCATTAAAGAATGGTGACACCCAACATTAGCAACAGTACGGAGGAGCATGGCCAATCCCAAGGCAGAAGCAGACTGGGAGAAGAGCAAGCGCAATGCTGGAAGCCCGTAGCCCATCACCCCCTTGGCTTATGGCAAACCTTCCTCCACTTGAGTCCTCAGTACTTCACAGTCTCAGATCCTACACAGCAGACCCTTGTTTAAAACTATTACAAGCAATGAATAAAACGGGCTGTCAAATAAACTCTACAGAATCAGAAACTGATGGCCATCAATCAGAAATCCTCAAATCCCTCTCTTGAGATCACAACCCACTTGCAGTGTGATGTCGGCAACATTTTTTTTGAATCCCCCTAGACCTCAGTTTCCTCATTGGAACAGTCTCAGTAGTCTCCATTACCCAAACACATACACAAAGATTTTCCTTGTGCACATGGAACACTCCTTATAGAAGCGAGAGTTGCCAAAGTCCTGCTCTATCAGCCAGCTTCCACCAGGCCCTGGAAGGCTCAGCAAATAGCTAGTTTTGCAATTCTTTTGGCTTTGCCAACCCTCTGGGGTAAAAAAAAAATCTTCCCTCTTCCCACAAGGATTCGAGGCTTCTGAGGAGAGGAAATCTTTGAGAAAAATCTGGGTTGATGAGCAGCTAAGAAAAGGCAGGAGGAGAGAAACACTTCTATATATGTTTGTGCGGAAAATAGAAAAGGTTGAAAGCAACGTGTTTCTAAAATACTGCTTCTATGAAGCCAGCCTTCTGTTACTCCTTACTCCTCGGCAGACTGAAAAAGGCAGGGTGATTCCCTGTCTTGTGTTCCTCTCTGTCAATGCTGGATAATGCATCCATATGCAACCTTGACACGGGCGTCCCCAGGTTCAAATCCTACCACCATCCAAGTGATACTGCGCAGACCCTGCCACGTTTTTTTCAGCTTGGTACTCGCCACAGAAAAAAGGGCAACAACATCAAATTTACAGGACCAGAAATTATGAAAATAAGCATATGCCAGCAAGTAGGGCCCTAAAACAGGGTGGGTCGTTTTTTTTGGTTTTGTTTTGTTATTTTTATCACAGGCATTGAAGTTCAGAAATCAAAAGGACTTCTCTAAAACAAATATATTTCGAGCTCTTATTATGGGCTGGGTGATGGGGGTGACTGATGTCAGCATAGATCACAGGGTCTCTGACCTCCTGGAGCTCAGAACCCAATCAATGAAGAGGAATGTTACTCAAACAAACAGATAGCTGCCGACTTTGATAAATATAATCAACCGAAAGCAGTGTTTTCAGAGAACACGGCGGGGAATCTGATATAGTCCAGGAGATCCTGGCCTTACAGAAGGATTATGTCACCGCAGAGTGAGGTGGTGGTGGACACAGCAGGACAGAGGGACCAGCACATGTGAGAAAACTGGGACCAGAAAGGTCATACACCCTTGCGAAGCAACAGAAAAGTCCAAGTGAAGTCAGAAAAGAGAAGGCTAAAGGAGGAGACTTGAAGTGAGGGAGTCTGCAGGCTGCACCCCAAATCCTCTGACGAGTGGAATTCCATTGAAGCCAAGATGGACTCTCAATATGCATTTCACATCCACACTGTGCCTCCATCTTCAAAGATTAGCTCCATCTTCACATCAAATAAGGTCAAGGCCATTATTCTCATGATTGGAGGACATTTCAAAAATATTATGCATGTGCATGTATGTGTGGTGTATATTCACATGGGTGTACATACAAATGTCTACATACAAGTTATATGTACATACTTCCTGTACTCACAACTGGTCACCTTGGGAAATGCCTTCACTCACTCCTAAGTTACGGTCCTTTCAAATCTCCAGAGTTTTTCCAAATATACCAATCATCATATTTCCCATTAAACTGAGAAAATGGTGACTCCACATCCTCACCCTTTCAACCTGGGTGGCATTTGTTCTTGCCTTGACCATCAGAAGGCCACCATGGCAGCAGTACTTTGTGGCTTCTGCTAGAGCGCAAGACTACCAAGCACCTTGTTTTCAGGGGTGGTATCTCTTGGAACCTGGCTGCCATGCTCTGAGGAAGTTCAAACTGAGCCCCAAGGAAAGACCATGCGTGTGTTAGTCAACATCCACATCAACCCTTATAAATGGGAGTGATGGTGTCTCGGTTGATTCCAAATCCACTGTCATGTTGCCCAGTCTTACACTCTTCCCAGTCAAGGCCTCTGACACAATGAAGTAGAGAAAAGCCATCCCAAACATGTCCATAAAATTCCTGAACTGAAGTACCCATGGGCAAAAAAGTAAAACAACTTTTTAAACTTGATACCAAGTTTGGGGCTAATTTGTTAACTAGTGATAGTATATGTATATGTATATGTATATGGAGAGTATATATGTATATATACATATATACTCCTAAGTTGTGGTCTTTTCAAATCTATGAATGTGTATGTGTGCAAATATTTACTTTTTTCTTAGTTATACCCTTAGAACTTTCGAGAGATGATGTATATAACTGCTCCTGCGTTAGAACCCCTACCTCTAGAGAAAGATGGCCATGGAGTTTATATTAAAAAAAAAAGTGAAACATTTCTAAGCCACTCAATGTATACAAAAGTAATCCATTCTCATGGCAAGAATAAATGAAAACCCTCATTAGCAAATCTAACACCTTATTTAAATTGGCTTTGAACACAGAGATCAAAAAGAAGATCTTCATCAGCAACAACTAAATAGGGCACCCGGGGCCTGTGTCTCCCCTGCTGAAGGCTCACAAGACTGAAGCCTGTGTTTGCAGATGAGGTAAATACACATAAGGTATGCTTGGCACAGTGCCTGGCACTTGAGATGCCCAAACTGTAGCTGCTATTATTATTGCTTTTGTTGTAGTCAGAATTAAGAATTCTCTTCCTCCCAGCACCAACTCTTCCTGACCTAAATTAAACATCCTCACATCCTAGTTACACAGGAGGAAAAAAAAAAAGAACCACTATGGATTCTTTGATATACTTCTTCTGACCAAATACTGAGCACAAAAAAAAGGGGGGCCACAGAGAAACCCTGCCTCGAAAAACCAAAAAAAAATTGTAAAAAAAAAAGACTTTGCAAAATAGAACTGAACTTTTCAGTATGTAACCAAGTCTAGATTTACTGAGAAATCAAAAAAAAATCCCAAATTTCATGACTAGAAATGTTAGACATTATGTAACATAACTTTCACACACCTCTACTTCTGATAAAAAAAGAACTAACTATCCTTTTATAACAAAAAAACAGGTAGGGGATTCTTAGGAAACAGGCCTCTGGGAGGGGGGTATCTTGCTATCTTTAACAAATACCACATGCCTTTAAAGGTAAAATATTGCCTTTAGTCAT
Organism: Neodon shergylaensis; assembly: GCA_025134845.1. Classification (NCBI taxonomy): domain Eukaryota; kingdom Metazoa; phylum Chordata; class Mammalia; order Rodentia; family Cricetidae; genus Neodon; species Neodon shergylaensis. Next base: position 15,723,406 of record JABTXL010005619.1, on the reverse strand, counting down.
TAGGACGATACACCCACATGACCAAACAATCATCCCAGTGCTGCACCCCAAAGCAAGGAACACAACTGGGAACAAAGAGTCAGATCCCCTCAAGTTGGTTTGTCCCTCCACTCCTCGATTCCTATGTGACTTTACTTAATCGCCCATGGTGAGTCCCAGAGTCTTTAAAATGGGGTAAAATGATGAACCTTTTGCCCACACTGAAAAGATATTATGTAGAGTGGCCCTGGAGTTTTGGGGTGTCACTACTCCGATGTTTCTGATGCCGAATGGCAATCCCCAAGCAAAATACCAGCGGAAGATCCCCCTGCAGCAATTAATTTGCTTAAAATTATCTTGCAAGAAAACTATGCCTTGCTGCTGCAACACGGCTGGGCCTCCCCTACTGAAAGCAGCATCTAATGGAAGCAAGGTGATTAGAGACAGAATGAGGACCAGCAAGCCATGGAGTTGGGGGTGGAGGTGAAAAGCAGAGCCTGGGTAACAGGGTCCTTAGAACTGTTGGGTTTCTCCCAGCTAAGTCTTCCCAGGGTTGGGAATCAGGAGTCCCTGCACTAGACATTGACAGGGGGCTAAAGAGGAAGTGAGAGTGAGAGCGAGAATATGAAATATAAATAAGAAAAGGGTAGAGATGGGAGTCATGCTACGGCATAAAATTTGAGTCAGTAGCACCCGGGCAGAAACGTCATTGTCAGGGCAACTACTTCCAAATGAAAGTCAGGTTCCAAGTTTACACTGCGTGCTACCCTATCAGCCCAGACATGCCAGCTCCTGGTGGGGATAAGGAATTGAAGCCCCCTGCAGCTGATTGACTTTCACTGCGTGGGTCACATTCACCACCCAGGGGGAAAAAAAAGTCTGTTATGTCCTGGAAAGTGCTGAGAAGCCTGTCATTCACAGCGCCCCAACCTGTAGGGAAACCGCCACCAAGTAGTTGACTTGAAATAGCTCTTGCCAAGGGAGGCATAAACTATCTGTTGGCTTTCACTCTTAGTGACAGTCAGTGGACACTGCTTAGCAGATCTGAATCTGCCCTTGGAGAGAAGACTGACTTCATTCCAACAACACAGCCCCTCCCTCGTGTCAGCACCCAGGGCCAGAAAATCTAAGATTCAGAAGCCACGGTGAGAGTCATCATGTCTAAGGGCTTCACTGAAAACCAGGACCGTTTCTCTCCCATTACCATATATGATGAAGTCTCTAGAGACATCTGCAAAGTCCAGAATGACCCTCGAGTTTCACCATGTAGCACTGCATCAGCCAGTGTGAGGGAAGTCCCTCTCTTGATGGATAGCATCTTTTAAAATGCCACAATCACTATCAAAACACCTTTATTGTGCGCTTCAAAGCAACGCTTATCAGATCCGTGTCTATCTTAACAGCGCAGCACATATCTGTAACTGTTTTACTCCACCTACAACCATTTATTCGTCTGCTTCCCCCAAAACCCTGACACTTGAAAAGCCAGCGTACAAAATCATTTTACAACTGCTTTTCTCCCAAGTCTTTCCTTTCCGTGGTGTTATTTTGTTCTTTTACACAGCTGCATCCCAGAGTCCAAATGGTTTCCAATAGACAACTGTTTCAAGAACGTTTCTCTTCAATGTCTATTTTAGCTCTAGAAAAGCCAAGGGCAAAGATAAGACCGAAGTCTCGTGTGTGTGTGTGTGTGTGTGTGTGTGTGTGTGTGTGTGTGTGTGCGCGCGCGCGCGCGCGCGTGCACCACCAGCCAAGGCACCAGGAAAAAGTGGACAGCACAGAGTGGTCCATCCCCAGCTCAACAGCTCAAGTCCGGGGAAGGAAGCAAACCAGCCCTGAGAAAAAAATTCATGTGTTCCTGCTGAGCGACCCTTTAAGAGAAAATGCCCATTACTAAACCCCAGCTTGGGTAGCTATCACTTTCTCCCGTCCGAAGTTACCAGCACCTGCTCTCATACCGCAACGGTGGCAAGGAGCACTCTCTGTTGCCCCTCCACCTGTTCTGTGTGGAGAACACGTGGAGAACCGGGAGTGAGCCGATTAGCCAGCCCTGCAAGCCCTCAGCAAGCCAGGAGTACAGGTGGTTGATTACATACACAAGTACCGATTGCTGCCAGGACAACTTTATTACTGGCCCTGGTGGTGAAAGGGTTCTTCCCTGTCACCACCGCCACCATGAGTCCTGAGACTGTGGGAAAGGAGCAGAAGGCAAGAGTCACAAGTAAAGGTCTTCAGGGTGCCTAAGGGGGCTGGTCGCTCTTCCACTGCAGCACTCTTAGAGCCCAGACCCCTTCCTTCCCAGCCCTCCAAGGAACCTGGGTGTCCTCGTGCCTATTCGGTGTGGCCAGAGCAGAGCGCAGCCGCCCCGCTCTGAGCGCCCCAGAGCCTGAGCCGCTGGAGCCGCAGCGCCCACTCGGGGAAGGCTGCGAGCACTCACCCTTCCGCTCTCGCAGGCTCGACAGCGACCAGAGCAGCAGCGCCACTGAGGCCAGGAAGCAAAGCTGGCTCAGCAGAAGGTCCCTCCGGCGGCGGCGGCGACGGCGGCGCGCGCGGTCCTGGTCGCCCGGCGGCGGCATCCTCGGGCGGCCGGGCGGCGTCCCTGGCGGGCGGCGTCCGCTCGGGTCGCGGGCGGCCGCGGCAGGGACGGCGGCGGGAGGCAGCCCTGCGCGCAGCAGCCGCGCGTCCTCGCTGCGTTCCCACCCGGCCGCCGCCTCCTGCTCTCCCTCCTCCCGGCCGCTGCCCGTCTCCACGCCGTCGCCCTCGTCGCTATCGCTCAGTCCCTCCTCCCCCGCCATCTCCTCCTCCTCTCCGCTCGCCCGCGCCGCCGCCTCCTTGCGCTTGGGGTCCCTCTCCAGCTCGCGCACCATGGCTCCCACGCTCCGCGCCCGCGCTCGGCCTGGGGCGGCGGCGGCGGGGGCGGCCGGGAGGCGGGGGCGGCGGGGGCCGGGGAGGAGGAGCGGAGAAGGACCGGCGAGAGGAGGGCCGGCCGCTGGCCACCCTGAGCAGGCCCTGGTCTCCGGCTGCGGGAGCGCGTCGCAGAATCGCCCCCCTACTACACGGTCCACGCGCGGGGGACTCGGAGCCGAGCGGCGGCCGGGGCGCGCCAGCGGCACGGGCGAGAGCAGCTTCCCGTAGCCCCGCAGCGAGTCCACGATAGGGGGTGGGGTGCACGGGAGGGGGTCTCTGGCCAGCACTGCGGGGAGGGGGCGCAGGGAGGAGACTGGGCTGCGGAGGGAGCCCAGTGCACAGCCCTTCAACCCTTTGGTGCCCAAAGAAAGCGGTGGTGCTGGAGGTCCGCAAGACGGGATTCCGGTAGACAGATCTCCACCGAGGAGGATTCGCTAGAAACTTTCAGAGAAAAGGAGGTTTCCTTGGCTCTCTTCCATCCTCTGCCTTCAGTTAGAGCGTGAGAGTGTGCTAGGTCGCCAGTGCCTAACCACTGGTCGGGCCTCCTCCCGTTGGCCTCCGGGGTTCCCCTCTGCCCCCTGGTGGGGATCCCGGTGAGCCAGGCTCAAGTTCTAAAACTGGTCTCCTGGGGTCTTTTGGCTTATTCGGGGTGTCCTGGCTCCCCCCTCTGGCTCAGGTTCACATTTCTCGCTCCCTGAGGAACTGAAGCACGTCCGTGTGTGGCTGAAGCCAAGGGGGCCCTGGCATGATCCCTGGGGAAGGAGACTACTGGCCTTCTGTGAGGCTCATCAGCCTATCTCACCCCAAGATTAAATCTAGGCCCCCATTCCCCTAATTCGGTTCTTTTATCCCTGCCTATTTGAAATGTGGAAGCTGATAACCCCACCTCCATCTGCAGCAGGTGACCATTGAAGTTGATGATCCCAGGCACAGCTCACTTTCCATGCTTGGACCCTGGCCGTCCCTTGCCTCCTTCCAGTGCCAGCCAACTGGGGCACAACACACAAAACCAGAGAAAGAAGTGTGTTTTACAAGTGGTGCTGAAAACCTAAGTCTTATCCTAAATGGGATGGCCCTGTGGAAGCTCTTGGGATTGAGCAGCCTAGCCCTGGGAGGTTGCAGGTAGGGGGACCTCTGTACGGGTTTCTCCATGCCTAGGTCACAAAGGACCCACAGAATCGGCAGTAGGTGCCCTTCCACACTGTCAGGTGTCCCCTGACAACATCTGGGGAAGAGAGAGAGAGAGAGAGAGAGAGAGAGAGAGAGAGAGAGAGAGATTGAGAGAGATTTTGCTTCCCGTGGGTACAATTATTCCCTCCTCCCCTCATGCTGGCTGCCCCATGTGCAGCACGCCTTCCCTGAAATGCCTGAGTGAGTCTACCTTTGCTTTGGTTGCCAGGTACCAAAGGAGGAATTTAAACTATTCAAGTCCATCCAGGTTGGAGTGTCATGGAGAATTCCCCAGTTAGGCCACCTCCATTAAGCACTCTGAGACTCTTGAGGAGTTCAGAGTAATCCAACTTGCTAGTGAAGTCATTCATATGAGTCTCTTGTGAAAAGCAAGTGTGCGGGACGGGGAACCTGGAATTTACTGAGTCAGGGAATGAACACTAACTCATCTGGGGGCAGAAAGTACCATAGGCAGAAGGAATTGTGTGATCTGCCATGTGTAGGGGGTGTGAGGAAGCCGTGAAGGGCAGTGGGGAACTAGCCCAGGCACAGATGATTCTCTAGAAGAGACAGGAGACTTGTGGCCCAGAGAAAGGACAGTGCTGGTTGATACTTGTTTTGAGAAATCTCAGAGTAAAAAAAGGTGGGGGAATAAAACCACATTGAAAGATAGCTTCTGGGAGATGCCAATCATGACTGCAAGTGGAAGGTGGGGATTTCTGATTCCCCTCCTGACAGTGTCTTAGTGCAGAGAGGCTCCCTAATTCCTAGGATGCGAGCATCTTTGCCAGAATGTACCTGAGATCACAGAGGTCCTTTGTCTCTTCCTCCTACCCCACCATCAGGCAAGGGTAGAACAGAGCAATCTCTTGGTGTCCTATCAGATCTAAAGGAAAAGGGAGACAGACAGCCTTGGTGTGGTTCTTTGAGTTCTATGTTATCTTCCTGGCTCAGTTTTGGGGAGGTCCCTCGGGAAACAAGAAGTTTGGAAGGATCTGGATCCTGAAAGAATTTATCTGCGGTGTTTCACTCTTAGGAAGTTCGAGGCTCCCGATGTGACTGCTGCCTTTTATTCCCTGGTCTGTTCCCTACTTGGTCTCACATCTTATGCTTCAAGATAAAAATCCCACACTTACAGTTTCATCCCAGAATGAGCTGACTTGGAAAGAGAAGCGTGGAGGCACTGGGTCCTTTCCCCTTCAAGAATGAAGCAGGTGTATTTCCAGAGTTATCTCCACACTGGGTGAAGGCAGGGCTCACCCTCTTTTCCCAGTTTTTACTTCCATAAGCCCTTCACTTGTAATTGTGTGCAGAGTTGGTGTCGGGAATAGAAGCAAATCATTGTTTGCACAGCCCAGCCATTGCACTACCAACAACAACAAAACTCAAAAGCCTTCCCAGGAACCCCAAGCATGCTGACACACTTCTGTGATCCCAGCCCCTAAGAGATTGAGACAGAAGGATTACAAATCTTCATCTGTTTGGGCTATAAACATAGTTCCAGGCCAGCCTGAGCTACACCCTGAATGAAACTCTGAGCCAAAACAGCAACAAGAAACAAGAGTAACAAACAATACTCCCTCCTCTGATAACACTGGCTCGATATCCTTCACCAGGCGGTGAGGCGGGGCCTCCACTGTGTCAAGACAAGGCACATCTTTCTGGGCTCTCCTGCTGTCTTTTCCTGCTCTCCTATCTCCCCTCACCCACAGTGCCCAGACCTGACTGAGCAGTCTCCGTAACAAAGCAAGGTTGTGTCTCCAGAACACCAACCATGGCCAGTTGTGTGCAACAGACAAGCTAGGATCTAGAGAGGAGGAGAGGAGAAAAAAAAGTAACCACCTACGTGATGAAGTGCCCCCTCTCCATGCTGCTCAGTAACGTGGAGGTGAGGCTCAAGCAAGGAAAGATCGCTAGCTGTCCAGGGTGAACATTTTTGCACAATGAACCAGTGTCGGTAGAAGGAGAAAAAAAATCTTCCTGGCATGTAGAACCTTCTATGGGTCTTGGGAGTTAAGGATACGTGATTTGTCTGTTTATTGTATAGGTAGGACAGACCAACTGCCCTTCACCTGTGGGTCATGTGTTCTTCCCATAGCCCGGCACACAGAATTGGGTAAGATCCCCACTTTTATTGCAGAAGAAACTGTACTACTCTTGCCCTTTGTCTTTATTAAAAAGCTTGTGCAGCCACAGCTCAAAGTGCAAAGCTCCTCTGCAGGGTGTGAACATGGAGAACGCCGAGTCCCCAGCATGGGCTCCTCCTGGGCTAGGAGCTCAGCTGATGCCTGGGGTTCAAAGAGACCTCTTATTTTATCGTTATTTTTAAGTGTTAATTTTTTTTCATTCTTTCCCCGGTTGTATGCATTTGTTTGAAGAATTTTGACTCACCACATGGATGGCTGTTGTTATCTTTGCATGGCTCATGGCCCAAACCACAGCTTTCTTCTTTCTAAAACGGACTTTAATGAGGTAAATATATATATATATATCAGAATGTGCACAGTTTAAGTCTTTACTCCACGAAGTCAAGTTTGTACATGCACCCTGCTAAGTACCAAAGTAAGCCTGGGACATTTTCCCCACCGTCTCTTTTGAAAGCAGTAATCCTTCCATATGGCAGCCTTCCTCCCTCTTTCTGCCAACTTTAGGTCACTCTCGCCTGTCCTTGAACTTCCACTCACTCTGCTTTGTCTCCGTGACATCCGTCCACGCTGGTGTTGTGCATTTGTTTGAACTTTCTCATGTAGGTATGGAGATTTTTTTTTTCCTACCTGACGCTTCAGTTCCCTTCCAAGTTCAGTCTGAGCCAAGAATAATCAAACCACCACCTCTGGACCAAAGACAAATGACCTCCCGGGCTAGCTAGTTTCGTAAGGAACTTCAGCTAAAATTGAAAGCAGTCGCTAGCTGCTTCTCAAACCTGTTGTGCCACGTAGGGATTGGCGCCAGTGTGACTTCAGTTCCACGTGTCAACAGATGGGTTGGGGGAGAGGGGGTGGCATGCTTTGAAGGATGAGCATAGGGAAATTCTCCATAAGTATGTATACACTTCAAAAACTGCTTTCCACGGGGAAAGTCAGTATAGTCATTCCCCCTCTATTTTTCTACCTCTTTTATTCTGGGGGCAGGGGGAGGAAAACAGGACAGATGCTCTCAGGAATAGTGCACACTCAGTCCCTCATAGTCAAAGACTTGCCTTGTAATCCAGTGTTAGCTGGTGTTAAGGGTCCATGGGGACCTATCAGAGATGTCCTCACCCAGCCACCCTGGGCAGTGGGGGACCAGTCTAGTCAGCTGTGTTATTCTCCAGCTTCCTGGGAGTCTTCAGCAGGCCGAGACCTGCTGCTGTGAGAGACGACCAGTTAGGTGGGCACTTGGCGTGGGTCCTAGAGGAAAATCTAAAAAGAAAAGATCTATTACCTAGCTCCTGCTTGTCAATATTTTCAGCTGACTTGCTTTGAGTGTTTTAAAGTACTAGCACCACACACCAGCACATTCTATGGCAATGTCTGCATCTCTTGTTTCACCTGAGTATGAAAAATGAGTTCCATAAAATAAGCTAGAGTCACAGAAATAAGAGACTGAAGCGCTCAGTCCTCAGAAGGAAAACATTAATCACTCGCAACATGAGCCCTTTGATCACTCTTAAGATCATTCGGTTCTCAGCCTGTGGATGGCGACCCCTCTCGGGGTCAAATGACTCTTCCCTAGGGGTTACCTAAGACCATCTGAAAGAAAAACGATATTTATATTACAATTCATAGCCATAGCAAAATTATAGTTAAGAAATAGCAATGAAAATTTTATGGTCTGGGGTCACCGCAGCATGAGGAACTAACTGTGTTAAAGGTCACAGAATCAGGGAGGTGGGGAACCACTGACTTAGAAGGAAAACTCACCTGTGTCTCTTTTTTGTCTATGTAAGTTCAAGCAGATACAACACTATGTGTGGAGAGACGGCCAGGGTGGGCCCCAAAGCATACTGCTGTCCTCAGATCATTTGATTTATGAGCCCCTTGGGATTTATATTTATGTTTTCAGACACTTGTACATAGCCCTGGCCAGTCTTAGATTTGCAATCCTCCTAACCTGGTCCGCTGAGGGCTGTGGCTGCAGGTGTGGCCGCTGTGCCCAGTTAAAAGTCTCATGCTTTTAATCAAGATGTTTTCTCAATACCTCATCCTGATAGGTTATGATATATATCAGGGAAAATTAGAAGCCACAGTATGAGTTGCATAATCCCATTTCTTTAAAGTTCAACAAAATCACCTCTCTATCCCTATATATGTGAGTTTATTTATTTGTGTATGTAGACCCATTCCTGACATAATGAACAAATTGATCAAATTATACATACTTAGTATCTATCCTATGAAAGTTTAAAACAAAGATCTATAATGTATGAATGTGCACATATGTGCCTATATGTATATAAAATACAATATAGATCAAGATATGTTAGGTGTTTATATATGTATATTTGTATATTTCATATATATGATATATATTAGGTGTTTAACAGTGAGGTACAGGATTTTGATGAGAACTGATGAACACAAAGGGACTTTCCACTTTTTTATTTTATATGCTCCTATAGTTAGGTAATTCTTCTCCCATGAATATGTCCTAGCTTTTAATTTACAAAATAAAGATAATTAAAAGAATTCTTTCACAGACAAGCAGTTAAGACAGTTGACTTAAATTAAGACAGCCAACATGATTTCAGTTTGGCAGGACAACAGAAGTCTAGGTGGGACCTCCCAGCCGGTCTTCCAATGCCAGCCAATTCTCTCGGCCTTAACTGGGTTACTCTGTGACCGGGAACTCCTTTCTAAGGAGCCCTGGGGTGTCAAGCAGCTGGACAGCCCACCCAGGTGGTCAGCCAGGCTGCCTGGTTAGGAAGCTGAACTTCTGGTTTGAGTCCAGGCACAGATCTAAGGCGTGGGGCTTCTTCTTCCCAGTGCGCCTCAGTTTCCCCACTGATAATTGGACCACCACGGGCCTTCCTCAGTAAAACATTTTACGACAGTGAAGCATGTTGGAAAAGCAGCACTTTAAAGCAAACGAGTGGCAAAGCCAATCGCCTCTGGCACAGCGCTGGGTTATTTTAAGGGGGCTAATCTCTGGAAAGTGCTCTTAACCGAGTCTTCAGTCTGACTTCGAAATCACTCTAACGCAAGACCAGCGCAGCTGTCAGGTATTTGAGAGTTATAAACATGCAAACTATCTAAAGTATTCATCATTAGAGACACCTGAAGACAGTGGGATGGCTCCACATTATCCAGTGCTGTGTCGGTTTGTTTTTTTATCCCATTTTATATTACTCACGTGTTACCAGCCTCACCCATTGACTCAAACCAGATGCTGCCGGCCTGAAAATGCTGAGGTGGTGCGCCCCCTGGTGGCAGTGGCCGCCATCCTCCTTCGGAACCTGTATTCCTAGAAGGTGTTCACTGCTCCCCCACACCTGCTCTAGACTGGCTTAGCCTAAACTGAAGTGGAACCCAGGCTCCTTGGTTTTGACGCTGCCTCTAAGGCAAAGTTAAAATGACCACAACATCACAAGCAACCTTCAGGGCTCCGGAGTCCGCTTCATTGGCAACGTTTCCTCGGACGTTTGTGATCAAACCATACTGCCTGTTAGTATTTAATATTGCCCTCATTGAAAATGAAAGTCTTGTCTTTCAAGACATCATCACAGGACTAACAAGGACCCACAATTAGAGGCATCACCTGGGAGACTGTTAGAACTGACTCTTGGGCTCACCAACACCATTTTTAGCAAAACTTGCATAGATTCTTTTACACATTAAAGATTACACTGAGAGAGATTAGATGAATAGTGCTTTGTAAGTGCATTTAGTTCCTTCTGCATTGCTACAACATGAACACCAGAGGCTACGAAAGTTACAGAGTAAAAAAATGTGCTTAGTTTGCAAGTATGTGGCTGGAGGTTCAAACAGATGTATCAGTGTGCTGATGAGGAGCCCCTGACAGTGTGCAACGTGGTGGAGAGGCAAAATGAGAACCAATCCAGGGAAGGGAAAGTCAACAATGCAGGCTGACTTCCTTCTACGAACACTTACGCTCATGGTGCTAATCCAAGCCCATAAGAGCCAGCACTCCCAAGAGCCCGCACAATCCATCACAAGGTTGGAGCCACCATGGCCTCCCCTGAAATGTCCTGTCATTTCAGTATCATCACACTGATCAAGCTTCTAGCATATGTCCCCCAAACTTTCAAGGAACAGGTTTAAGAGACAGTCAAGTCATACCAGTAACTGCCCATTCCATGGCTCATTCAAGATAACATGGTACATTCTATTGTTTCCACTTTCTACATCTCATTTGCTTCCAAAATCCTCTTAAGTATGGAAAAATCCACAGAATTAAGCCCCCAGGGTTTAAGCTCTTAAAGCGATCTATAGGCAATAGGTTCTGAAGTCCCCAAGGGAGCATTCCAGCTGCAGCATCAAATGTGCAAGGGTAAATACCAAGGTTTCTATTCCACACAACACTGAGAAGAAAAAGGATGCCTACGTGAAATCCCACATCCACAGTAAAGCATGTTAGTTTGACAGCAACACTGGTGTATAATGCATTTCAAACACAAAGCAGGATGTAACTTAGACTTTGAGAACGTGTCAGGAGGATCTGAAAGTACAATCCTGCCTCAGAGTCATCCTTCTCAGTTTCTCAACATGCTCCAACCCTTGGTTTCCCTCAGTCATATTCTCATTAAATTAAGTCCAAAAATAACAATTTTTGAGTTATAATGACAAAAAATACTAAAGGAATAAAAGTCCATTGAAATGATAAAAAATGGGGGCAGCCACTTTTGTTCAGTTTTGTGGGCTTTTTAAAGCTAAGTTTAACTTACAGACGAAAGTGGCAGCAGTTGTACAGAGATTTTCTGACATCTCCTCATCCATGTTCATGTAACGACACCACCCTGGGCATCTTTAGCATCATGACCAAAGCGGTGAGACAGGTGTAGATGCAGCACCATCTACTAAACTGTGTACCTTATTTCATGTCATCATTTCTCTTCTCCCATCCATTATTCTGACCCAGTGTCCTGCCAAGGAGCCCACATCTCATTTAGTTCTGTTTCTCCTTAGTTTCCTCTACTATGTCATGATTCCTTAGTCTTTCTCCCTGTGACTTTGATACATTTGATGCACACTGGGAGCAGATTTTGTAGACTTGGTTTAAGGTTTTCTCCTATATTCTCATGATTTGTAAGATGTTATGCATCTGGGTCAATGAGAAGATGACATGTCCTTCCAAGTGCACCCTACAGACTGATTTCTGATATCAGCACTGTGTCTATTATTGGTGATATCAATCACGATCACTAGAATGAAATATTTGAGGGTAGATACTTTGAAACTATATGCATCTTGATTCTCATAAAAATTCCACCCAATAGTTTAATAGCATTGGTGGAATTTTTTTTCTAATGTCAGATTCACCTGTTTGGTGCAGTTACTTGCCATGTTCCTGTATTGGTGAATGAGAGAGAGAGAGAGAGAGAGAGAGAGAGAGAGAGAGAGAATATGTGTGTGTATGCGTGTGTGTGTGTGTGAATAGATTGGGGATTTGAGGAAGGAAGGAAATTGTATTCAAACAATAAAGAGTGAGCAGTGTAGAAAGGAGAGCAGAGGCCCCAACTGCTGGAAATTGCACATTTAAGTGCATTGTTCAATTCACAACTCCCTTATCTCCAGTGGAGCTTTCTAATCCATAAATAGAAATCTACCAGACAAGGCCCCAAGAATTATAAGACTTTAAGTTGTATCAGTGAGTAACCTTAGGTGCCATTCAAAGTAGAGAACCATACAGCAATCTACATGCCAACCCTACTGTTAGCAAGATACATAAATCAAGCAGAGCCAGTTGTCTTTCATCAAAGAGATTTGCATCTGTAACCTTTTAACTCGTTATGTCCTATAAACATTAAGAGAGTCTTTTGGTATGCGGTATGTTTCTGATGGCTCGAGGAGCTCTAGGAAGACATCCTTAGATAGACGAAGACATCGTTAGTCAGATATACAGAATATCACGATACTGATGGAGTACAGTTTCAAAAATGTCATGGTGCTCAAGTGTGTGTTTTGTTCTTAAAACATGAATTCTGTTCTCTGTATATTTAAGAGACACTTCTGAGGCACTGACATGATGAGGTCTGTGTGCTCACAGCAACAAGCTCTTCGAGTCCCCAGAGTCCCCACCAAGCAGCAGCTCTTACAGCCAGACCTGTGAGAGGTTGATTGCTAGATGCCCACTGCACCTCAAAATCTCGTGTGGAACATATTTCACCTTTTGTTCAAAGTTCCATGAGCTTCTACCAAGGATATAATATTCCCTAAAAGATTTCCCTCCATAGCAGCAGGGGGAACTTAGAGAAACAGAATCTACTTGGATGGGCTTCTGAAAAATCAACCAAAGATTTCCATTAATGCATGGAGCATTTGGTCAAGAAAGGGTGGCTTAACTAGGGAAAAAACAGTGAGTTTACAGGATTTTCATCTTGCCCCATTCATACCCACCTCCATGGAAGCTTTTGTCAATCAATAGCCTACGACCAAGTGCATTGTAAAACCAGCAGCCCTGGAAAGGGGCAGATGGCCATTACAGACCATGTTTTCGGAAAAATTTCTCCTCGTTTTAACCTGACTCAGAGCTCAACCAATAAAGATTGCCCTTTACTTGTGGGAATTTGTTACAGCTAATCAACGGCAATTGTTTAGCATCATGCCCAAGGCACTGAATAACAGATGGAACAAAATGGGCTAACGAAAAATCTAAAAATAAGAACTAGACAAAGAGATGTCCATAGGGGGCTTTGAAAACACCAACCTTCATGGGAAATAGAAAGCCGCAGAGCCGTGTGTATGTTCAAGGCTGTGCTCATGATAAGGAAAGAATGGAGACAACCCCAAACTTTAAGAATCACACATTGGGTAGAATCAGACAAGACATGCTTCAAGCTTTTACAAGAGAGAAAGAAGGCCAGGATTTATGAAAAAGAGCTGAATTACCCAGAGGATGTTATAGTTGCACATACAGATACAAACAATATGAGAGCCCAAATATGCAAATATTAATATGAAGTGGGAAAAATATAGCAATTCAATAAAGGAACTTTAATATCTCATTTTGAACAGTGGGTAGTTTAACATAGGAATAAGGAAGGAAACACGGGGCTAAAGATGTACTTTAGACAGACAAAATTATTCTCAATCCTTTCCTGACTAATTGACTTACGTTGACTGTGTAAACATGAAGGGACAGTCAGCTGGCTTGACTGCTCTGCGAAGTCACAGTATTGACTTCCTGGGAAAGTCTACTTCAGCTCTTGAACAAAGGAGTGGTAATTATTATCATGAAAGCATATTAAAATATGAAACTCAATGGTTGGAGTAAATCCACAGTAAAATTTAGATTCAGAAGAGCCCATGACTACAATGGTACAGTGTAAATCTTTAATGTTCATTCAAGAACAACTATAACTAGACACATAGTTTAGGAGTGCACAGTACTAGAAAAATATAAAACTTGAGGCACTAAAAAGTGCAAATCTTTGAGTGGGGTGATAAACAGCTAAGGTGTGTATCTGAATGTGAGTGAAATTACTTCTCAATCAACTTAAAATATTCTATAGTAACTATAATAACAACATTATTAATGCGTGCTCCATGATAACCACAGTTGTGACTCCACAACACATAGGTAAACGAGAAAGTGAAAAGAATCCAAGTTTAGTACCGCAGAAATTGCCAAGTCATGAAGGTAGAAAACAAAAAGGAACAAAGGAATGGAGGTCTGACAAACCACTAGTAAACAACTGACAAAATAATAGAAGAAGGCCTTTGCCTACCGGCAAACCTGAATGTAAGTGAATTAAATGCTCCAATCCAAAGACACAGAACCAATAGTAAGAAACAAGGCCAAACTAAATGTTGCCAACAATAGACACACTTTTAAGAACAACTTACCAGGAGCAGTTGAAAGATGGAGAAAGATGGCTCATATAAACGATAATCCAAAGAGAGCCAGGAATGACTATACACATATCAAATAAGATATAACTCAAGCTTTTACAAGAGAGAAAGAAGGTCAGGATTTATGAGAAAGAGGTTAATCACCCAGAGGATTAATAGTTGTGCATACAGATGCAAAATCTGAAGCCCTAAATATGCAAATATTAATCAACATGAAGGAAGAAAATATAGCAATTCAACAAAGGGACTTTAATATCTCATTTTGAACCGTGGGTTGTTTAACATAGGAATAAAAATGGAAACTGACTAGAGATGTACTTTAGACAGACAAAATGATTCAAAAGACATGTATGGAGTGTCCTATTCATTACTAGCAGAATATATACTCTTTTCAAGCTTGTATGGAATGTCCATTAAAATAAACTATATGTTAGGTCACAAAACATGTCTAAGCAAATTCAAAACTGATTAATGTCGAGAATTAGTCCCAACTCCAATATTATCAATGTTCCAGCCAATAATAGGAGAAATAGCAGAAGAAAGCTAACTATGTAAAATTAAACAACATGTTCCTCAACAAGTGGAGAAAAAAAGTGGAAAAATTAAAATTATCTTTAGATAAATAACAGTGGGAACCCAATAGCCAGATCTATATTAGGCAGCAAAAACTATTCCCAGAGGCCAAGTTCATGGTGGTTAATGCATCCATTAACAGGAATAGCTTCCAAAGAAATAGTCTAACACTGTGTCTCAACGTGCTAGGAGAAGGCGAGCAAGCCAAAGCAAATGTTAGCAGAAGGAAGGAGCTAGTAAACATAAGAATAAGAAAAACCATTAAGAAGTCAAAGAAACCAAGAGCACGCCTTTTAAGACACATGACAAACCCACAGTAAGACCAAGATGAAGAGAACAGAAGCTCACACTCCTAAAGTCATAAAAGGAAGCCCACGAAGACACTTTGAAAATGAAAAGAACCATGAGGGACTGCAGTGAACAATGATGGACCAGCAAAGGGATAACTGGGGATAAACGTGTGGCCTCTTCTCCTTTCAGAAATACATAGTCTATCAGGACTGAACCAGGCCAAAAGTAAAACTTTAGAATAGTAACAAATAAAGAGATTGAAGAAGGAACTGAAGTCTTCCAATAAAGAAAAACCAAAGTTGGTAAGAATTTATTTCTACATTTGATTAAGCATTCAAAGGGGATTATTAAACCTTCCAACACTAGAGCAAAGGAGAATGCTGCCCAATGTATTTTATGTGTTCACTCTCACCCTGACAGCTCATCCAGACAGATACCACAGGCAAAGAAAGTGACAGGCCACTATTTCTGATGCAAAAAAATTCCTTAATAAAATAATAGCATAGAACTATATAACACATTAAGAGTATTCACTGGAGGGGTGCCAATTAATATATCCATATGGAAAACAATTTTGTGTTTCCTCAAAAGATTAAAAATAGAACTGCCATCTGACCCAGCTATTTTTGGACATACATCCAGAGAACTCCATACCCTATCACAGAGACATTTGTAGCTCCATGTTTGTTGCTGCAAGGAAATGGAACCAAACAACTTGTCCATCAACAGGAGAATGGGTAATGAGAATCCAGTATGCATATAAAATGGATACTACTCAGCTCACAATATTTGCAAGAAAATGGACAAGCTTAGAAATGCATCATATTTAGTGCGATCTCTCAATTATAAGAGAAAAAACCCAGATGGTCTTCCTCATAAGCAGACCGCAGCCTATAATGTATTCATGTACATATATAATCAGATGTATGACCAGGGATGAAATAGCATGTTGAAAAGAGAATTAAAAAGAGTGGTGAGGAAGGACAGGATGCAGGTGGAGGACACATGAATTGTGGGGGAAAAAAAGATATAAAACTAACTCTTCATGGTTTTAAGTATGTAAAAGAACTTTTCCCTTTTTGTAGTAAATAAGTGCATTAAATGGAGTTTATAATGAGAGCACAAAATGCAGAGAAAAGTCCATGGCTTCCAAATGGTTATTCTAACTATATATAAGTTTATTGACATACCCAAGCTTCAGGTGTGGGCAAGTGCTTGTTAAAAAGCCTGTGATATCTAGCTGTCTTATTTTTTTTTTTGCAAGTTCTTCACAATAAAGTGATCTCTATTGAACACACACACATTACTAGGTTGGACTTCTCTTGGCCATGTGTGGTTCCCTAATATAGTAAATCAGTAAATAGAAATGCATTATGCTAGTGGAATTATTTAAAAACCATATGACTACCTCAGTGAAAAGAGAAAAAGCAACCGACAGAAAGTTCAATCAACATGAGGAAGCGAGTCTACTAAAAGAAGTGAAGAAGTGTCTACAAGTCTGCAAGTAACACCTAATCAGGCAGGAAAAAAAAAGAAGCAAGAGGCATTCAAACTGGAAAGGAAAAATTGAAATCGTCTGTATGTGCAGATGGCAGGATCCTATGCAAAGAAATCCCCAAACACAAACACAAGACATACACACATACAAGAACTCATGCACACACATGTGTACACACATGCACATCTATCCATTCCTACCTAGTTACAACTAGTAAATGAACCAGGTAGATGTGTAGGGCATGAAACAACCTACAAAAATCATAGCATTTTTTATACCCAAACAACAACCTAGCTAAGGGTAAATTTTAAAAATTAATTTACTCTTACTTTTGCAGATTTAACCTAGAGAATACTTTTGACTTCTCACCAAAAACTTTAGTCTATAAAAGAAAAAAAGAAAAAAGACTGCATGAAATTAAGCATCTTCATATAAAGAAACAATATAAGTAGACAACCTCCCACCTGGAAGAAATATTTATAAGCCACATAGGTAATAATGGGCTTATATACAAAATTTCTATTTAAAACAAACTTGATAATTTGTCATGGAAGATTTGTTTTTAGGTGGTTTCTGCAAACTTTTTTGTTTTTATTAACAAAATATACAAAAAAACTGGTGGGTAGGTTTATTTTAAGTAGTTTTATGACAGGTTCAACAGTACTAATCCTCAGGAAAATACAACTCAAAACATTATGAACTATGATCTCATGCCTCATTCTTATTCATATTACGGTAGTGTTAAGCTGAACCACATAGTTAGGATGGTGGCTGTTAGCAAAGATAAAAGATAATAAACTATTGTTACGTGTGTGTGTGTGTGTGACTCAGCATACAAATACAACCTGTCAGATCATATAATGATATTTATATGTATGTATTTTCAGACCTGATCGTTTAGTATAACCAACTGATATACTGTTCCCTGGAAAATATGATTTCTCCTGCTCTTAGTACCAAGTGGGAGTGCATGGGAGGGTTAGAAGGGAGAGATCATGTAATCATATTATAATCTCAAAATATAAAGATGAGATAATGAACCGCACAGAATACTGAATCCTAGCAGGCAGTTGGTGGGATTATAAATAGTTGTATCCATTAGAGACACCAGTATGGAGTTTCCTACAGAATTAATTGAATGAGCAATGAATCCGCTATCAGTCTCCTTACTCCATACTCAAAGAAGATGAACTCACCTCCTCAAAAAGACATCTGTATGTCCATATGAATAGGTCTGGTGTCACTGTGGGTTTTATTCACAAGAACCGAGATTTGTAAACAACCCTACTGTCTATAAATGGATAAATGAATAAATAGAATGTTAAACAATAGTCTCTTTTTATATTTGGTTTCCCTTTGTGCAGATTATATAATTAACCAGTCTAAAAATATCGATTGAAAATGTTTAGAAAAAAATTCTAACTTTCTGAATTGTGTGCTATACTAAGCAGATGCTGGAATTTTAAAACATCTCTCTGTCTAGCAGGGAAGACAACTCATCATGCTGTCTAAAATGTCTACACAGTGCACACTATCTTCCTATTAGTCACGTAGTGTCCCTCTCCATCACCAGTACAGAGTCCTGCACACAACAGTTATACAGTGTATACATACAGTCTATGACATATTATGAATTATTATGCATAGTGCTCAACACCAGTGTCGTTTCAGATACTGAATATGGTATTGGAATGTACACTTTACTGATGAGGGGTGAGAAATATATACATATATGTATATACATATATATGAATATTACTTGTCAGGATACCCTTCCATGTGTAATAATGTTGGACTTGGAGGGTATTATGCAGAATAAAAGAAGGCATACACTAAAGGGGAAAAGCCATATGCTCTTAATATATGCTTGTATGCAAAATTTCCAAACCAAGATGTAAATGCATAGAGATATAAAATTAAAGAATGCTTGCCAGAGATGGAAGGCAAAAAGGAAGTGGGGAAATGTGTAGGGATCACAAATATAGTGACTCCTGATGGCCAGATTCTGCACACATGTGATGTGTTCAGGATTTCGCTTAGGAGGGAGACTTCAGCTGCTCTTGTCACACACAAAAAACTATGATGGCCAGAACATCAGCTCTTTTGGACTTGATTGGATTTTACAAATCGAGTCCAATTTAAATCTAGATAGTTATTTTGTAGCTAGAAAGGAACTAATTCTCAAACTATTTTGAAAAGTTAAGGTCCAGAATAACTAACCAAATACTGAAGGGTACAAAGTTAGGGAACCCACAATCCCTGACTGGAAGAGCACAAATAATCATACAATAATCCTCACAATGTGGCACTGGCAGAGGACTAGAGAAATCAGTGGAATTTAAGAAGGAAACCATAAATAGATCCACATAAATATACCCAACTGATCTCTGAGAAAAGGGCAAAGGCAGGCCAGGGGAGAAAGAATATTGTTTTCAACAAATGATATTTAAAAAGCAGGATATCAGAGTGAAAATAGGTGAATCTGAACAAAGACCTCAGTCTTCTCCTAAAAATTAAGTCCAACATGGTCATTAGCATTTTCTGCTGCTCTGAATAGCGCAGACTGAATACATTATAAGCCAGGGACATGTCTTTAGTGTGCTATTCTGGAAGCTGAGAAGCCTGAGAGCAGGTCACTGTGATCTGTGGAGGCTCTTTGTGCTGAGTCAGCCTTGATAGGGACCAAGTGAGAGAGAAGGGCAGCAGCTCTTATCAGGAAGCCCCTCCCACTGGCAGCAGGATCCATTCATTAGGTCTCAGGACCAGGTTACCACTTAAAGACTCAGCCTTTTAGTCCCAGTAGGAGGGCAGTGAGATTTCAATGTGAATTTTAGAAGGATATCCAAAGGAGGGCAGTGCCCTAAATGCAAAATATATAACTATAAATCTTTGGAAGGTAACACTGGAGAAAGTCTGTGTGAGCCAGGAAATAGTGACCATTGCTCACATGTAATGTCAAAAGTATGACTCAGGAAAGGAATTTGATAAGTTGAACTTTATCAAAATGGAAAACTTCTGCTCTGTGAGAGGCACTGTCAATAGAATGAGACAATTAGCCACACTGAGGGGGTCATAGCTGATAACGAAGTGAAATCTAGCCCATGTTGTGGTACACAAATGTAATCACAGCATTCAAACTTAGGATCATGAGTTTGAGGCAAACTGGGGCCACACAGCAAGTCTCCAAAGAAAAAGAAAAAGAGGAAAAGAACGAAGCTATAAAGGGGAAAGGGAGGAAAAGGAGAAACAAAAAGAGGAGAAAAGAAACAGGATGAGGAGGAGGGAGAGAACTGCTGTCTAAAATACACAAACTCTTAAAAACAGCAAAAAAAAAAAACCAGTATTTTTTTTAAATGGGCAATAAACCTGAACAGGCCCTCACCAAAGATACGCAGATATAAACTATGCATAGAAAATGTGTTGACTGTCATTTGTCACTATAAAACTGCAAATTAAAACAATGGGATGCGACTCTAAGCTGTTAGAATGGCTCAAATAAAAAAATCCGAAAGTAAATACTAAACCTCAATGATGAGGGGAACCGTTACATCTCATCCAACAATGGTGTGAATGCAAAAAGGCATGGCCCTGTTGAGAGTGCTGAACACCTGTAAACAAAGCTGAACATTCCCCTTCCATATCAATCAGAAATTGCACATTCTTAGTAGTTATCTGTCACTGTAACACAAACTCCTGGCAGAAACAGCTTATGGGAGACAAGGGCTAATTTTGGCTCATAGTTTCAGAAAGCACAGTGCGTCATTGTAGGGGAGGCACGGCAGACAGGCACGTGACAGCAGGCATGTGCGGCCACCGCTTCTCACATCCCTGCTGACCATGGCAGAGAAAGAACTACACTAGAGCTGGTGTGTTCAACCTTCAAAGCGTGGCCTACATGCACCAGTAAGGCCCCATGTCCCAGTGGTTCTGCAGCATTCCCAAACAGAACCGCCAGCTGGGAGCCCAAGGGTGCATTTCACATTCAAACCACAACCACCCCTTAGTGTCTACCTAAGTGAGTCAAACGCTGATGCTCACACCAAACCTGCTCAGAGGTTTGATGGCAGCTTTATCCAAAATGTCCAAACTTGGAAGCAATCATGGAGCCTTCTGTCCCAGTGAAGTGGCTACATAAGCTATTGCGCATCCAGACAGTGGAACGTCACTTGGTATCTAAAGCAACTGAATGATCAAAGAGTGAGAAGACATACAGGAAAACTTAAATATGTTTGCAAGGGAAAGTAGACAGTATGAAGAAGCCACACACATGACCCCCTTGAAAAGGCAAAACTACACAGTCAGTAAGAAGATCAGTAGCTGTCAGCAGTAGCCAGGGGAGCACGGAAGAGTTTTAGGGCAGAGAATCTACTTTGATTGATGCAATAGTGGTGATTCTTGTCCTCACACATTTGTCCAAGTCCACGGCTGTACAGCACCGAGAGAGAACCCAAATATAATAAGCACGAGGCTGCGTTATGAGGTGTCAGTGTAGGTTCATCAAATGCGGCAAATGTTCTCTTGTGGTATAAGACTTCTACCTAAGGGAGGATTCACAAATCACAGGAAAGGTGCCACATGAAGACTCTCATCGCCTTCTGCTCCATTTTTCTCCAACCTAAACAGCTCTGAAATTTAAGGTCTCCCAAAGAAGTATAACGTCAAGTGACTAGCTAACATGGAAGGGGGAAATCTCGTAGATCCCCACCGCAGACAAGGAACTGCTAAGGAATGCTAAGAAGAGAAGACATAGTCTTCTCTAGAGATGAGTCTCCTCATTAGTTATCCAGTACCAAATGGCCGGCCCTAAAATCATATACATACAAATAGCACTAAGCAGACCAAGCAGGTTATATTTATACAACAATTAAAGAAAAAGAGGCCAGGGTTTTGAGAGTGAGCAAGGGGGAGGTAAATAGGAAACATTAGAGGGAGAAAAGGGAAGAAAGTGATATAAATATACTTTAACTTTTTAATTAATAAAAATAAAACAAGGAGCCGGGTAGTGGTGGCGTGCACCTTTAATCCCAGCACTCGGGAGGCAGAGGCAGGCGGATCTCTGTGAGTTCGAGGCCAATCTGGTCTACAAGAGCTAGTTCCAGGACAGTAACCAAAAGAGAAACCCTGTCTCGAAAAATCAAAATAAATAAATAAATAAATAAATAAATAAATAAATAAAACAAGGCTTATTATCTTTAAATTGTGTGGTTGTGGAAAGGACTGAACTAGCCAAAACCAACTTGAAAAATAAAAAGTTGGAGAACCCAGACTTCTCCATTTGAAAACTTGCTACAAAGCTGCAGTAACCAACACTCCGTGGTACTGATGAAGCTCTATAAATACAGATTAATGGGAAGTAATTAAGAGTCTATAAATAAATTCACACATTTAAGAATGAATTGATTTTGTTGAGAGTATCAACTACCAGTGAATAAAGAGGGGCCTTTGTAACAGATGATAACCGGAGTGGTTATCTACTGAACGTGGGTGACAGGAGCCGGACTTCACATCAGATGCAGTAACTAACTCAAAATCAATCACGCTTGAAGAAGAAAGCTAAGAAGATAAAACTCTTAGAAAACTTATAATTACAAGTCTTTTAGACTAATGATTTCTTAGGTAACACCTGTGTTAGTGACTTTTCTATTGCTGTGATGAAAGACTCGGACCAGAAACAAGCTGGAGAGGAAAGCGTTAATCTGGCTTAGGCCTCCACATCAAAATCTACCATCACAGAAAGTTGGGACATATGAGTAGGAGCAAAGAAGGCAATGATGTTTAAGAAGGATTTGAATGTGGGGAGTTGGTTCAAGAGGTTTCAGAGAAGAATATTAACATGTGGCCTAGAGATCATTCTTGGTATTTGGAAGAATTGGCTGCTTTTTGTTCTTGTCCAAAGAGTCTGCCTGTGGCTGAAGTGAAGAGATTTTGATTAATTCCATTGGCAGAGGAAATCTTGTAACAGTCTAGTACTGACTCTTGTGTGGTTATTACTGATAACTCTTATACAGATTTATAATGAAAAGGAGCAAGTTGAACAAGTGGAAATATATAATGTACAGATTGAGGACAAAGGGGGCAACCAGTAATGATGCTAAATCCTGTGTTCAATGATATAAAAAGATTAAGAAATAGAACAAAGGGAGTGGTGGCCTCAGGGGAAGATCCCCCCATCCCTCAGCTAAGTTTCCAATTTGTGAAAAGGAATTAGTAAAGTTTAGAGCCCGGTATGGTTCACAGCTTTAATCCCTGCACTACCAAGGAAGAGGCTGGCAGATCTCTAAGTTTGAGACCAGCCTGGCCTACATATCCAGTTACAGGACAGCCAAGCTTCAACAGTGAAGGAACCATTGAAAACAGAGAGCTGGTGAGGATGCAATTGAACAAGGGAGCCATGTTCCAGTCCCAGTAAGCAGCAGAACTTGGCAGCTTCAGCCATGTGGTTCTGGCTTTAGAGTTAAGGATAGAAGAAAGGGGTTATAAAATTTGTGACTAAGGAAAGCTGATGGGGTGAGGCATATGTCAGGGGTGTCTCTGAATGGAGGTCTAGAGAGACCATTGCATGAACCTGTGTGACCCTGTTAAGGTGAAGCCTGGATTGCCTTGAAGACTCTGAGACATTGGAGATGCCAGAACCGTGGGATACCTGGTCAAGAAAGCTGCTAACAGGGAGTGGAACCAGCCCAAGATAAAGACCTACGCTGTAGCCAACAAAGATGAAAGGAGTTGGAGATCTGAAGAACATTTTGACACAGTCTTGTTGTGGTCCGGTATTTCCTTACCATGTTCCCTCCCCTATGTTTTGGAGTAATAGTGTATATCCTGTGCCATTATATGTTGGAAGATTGTTATCTGTTTTTTTGGGGGGGAGGTTGTTTTTATAGGGGATCATAGTTAAGAGACTGCATGAGTCTCAGAAAAGACTTTGAACTTTAAAACATTGTTGAGACTGTAGCAGACTATGGGGACTTTTGAAGTTGGACTAAATGCATTTTTCATTATAATATTGTTACAAGCTGGTGGGGCAGGGAGTAGAATGTGGTAGTTTGAATGTAACTGGTCCCCATAAGCTCATGGGGAGTGGCACTATTAGGAGGTATGGCTTTGTTGGAATTTGTACAACCTTGTTGGAGGAAATGTGTCATTGTGTGGATGAAATTTAAGGTTTCATATATGCTCAAGCCAAACCTAGTATCTCAGGCCACTTCCTGTTGCTTGCAAGTCAACAACAATAAAGGTCCTTCTTTATTCTTAGCTCTTTCTCCAGCACCATGTCTGCCTGGATGCTGTCATGTCCTGCCCTGATGATAATGTACTAAACCTCTAAAACTGTAAGCCACCTAATTAAATGTTTTCCTTTATAAGAGCTGCCATGATCATGGTGTCTCTTCACAGCAAGAGAAATCCTAACTAAAACATTGCCTGACCACAACTCCACTACATATCTACTTGCAAAATTCTAAGCAAATCTTTAACATTCAGGAACCAAGAGTTTCCATGTCTTAATAATGAGATAATAATATCACCTACTGATGGAGTTGTAAATTTTAAATAAAATATATGAGCTATTTCTAACTGAACCTGACACATGGGGACATAAGTTCGTACTCACAGAATCCTCATAAAAAGGCAGATGTAGTGGCACACACCTGCAATCCCAACTGGAGAGGAGACAACAGGATCCACAGAGCTCCCAGCACCGTCATAAAAAGGCAGGCATAGTGGCATGCACCTGCAATCCTAGCTGGGGAGAAAGGGACAGGAGAATCCCCAGAACTCACTGGCCTGCCAACCTTCCTGAATCCATGAGAGACCTGGGTTCACTGAAGATTTCATCTCAAAAAATAAGATGGAGAATGATAGAGGACACCTGATACAGACATCTAGCCTCTATATGTACACACACACACACACACTCAAACACATACACACACACCTGCATTCAAACCATACTTCCCTCCCTCTCTCCCTCCCTCTCTCTCTCTCTCTCTGTCTCTCTCTCTCTGTCTCTCTCTCTCTGTCTCTCTCTCTCTGTCTCTCTCTCTCTCACACACACACACACTCAAACACATACACACACACCTGCATTCAAACCATACTTCCCTCCCTCTCTCCCTCTCTCCCTCTCTCCCTCTCTCTGTCTCTCTCTCTGTCTCTCTCTCTCTCTCTCTCATACACAAATAGTATAAAAGTATTAGAACATTTAATTATAATAACACACAGTTCTTTTTTGTTGTTTCATTTTGGTTTTTTGAGACAGGGTTTCCCTGTGAAACTGTCCAGGCTGTCCTTGAACTCGCTTTGTAGACCAGGCTGGCCTCAAACTCACAGAGATCTGCCTACCTCTGCTGGGATTAAAGGCAAGGCGTGTGCCACCACTGCCTGACTAACACACAGTTCTTAAAATAGATAATGGACATATTGATCACTGGGTTGTAAATTTTAAATTGAATTCTGCTATAATATCTTTGCATGACTTTGGGAGAGCGGCTTAAGCCTTCAACTTAGTTCATTCGTGTATGAAATGAGAACAGCTAGAGTCCCTACTTCAGAGAGCTGTGAGCAAAGTTAAATTCATGCGTAAAAATACTTAAAGCAGTGTCAGCCACATGATTAATATATAGTACACAGTCTCCATTATTAGTAATTGTATTTCTACAACGTTTATATTCTAATAAGAAGAGATTTTAATAAACATGTATCATAGCTTCATCAGTTTTCTGAGAGCTTTTTTCCTTTCCATGAGACCGAGACCATTCTTTACCAAGGTGTGCCTCCTGCCATCTGTCTGGCTGTTTTCTCATTCCCAGCTGTTAACCTAACACGCTCTGCCAGGTCTTCGTTTGTCAACAGTCTCCACCACTGCTTGCCTTAGCCTCTACTGGCAAAAGGCTCAAACTCCTGTCAATCGGTCACACACACACACACAAATGCACACACATGACTCATATGAAAGTAGAGGCCAAGCTCCTTGAAGAACAAAGTCATTGGCAAGAGTGGGAGGGGGCAAGAGAGGACTAATAGAAGGATGAGACTATGACCAAAATACATTATAAACACTCACGAAAATAGCACAGAACTCATTATTGTGTGTAATTAATATAAATATATGCTAATAAACCATTAAAATCATAATAGTTGACTGCAACATCTTACTACCATAATAATTAATATGCATTCATACTTTAATGGAATTCCATCATGTATATACTTTTTACCCTAAGTTATCACTAGCATATGTATGTATATTTGGAAATAGAAATTCAGATACTAAGAAGAAATTTTAACAGCATGCTTTCTTCTCATTGCTGCCATTGTTTCCAGTGGGGTATAAGTGTTGCTCATGTAATCATATGATTCTAGTAGACTGGTTACTGAGCTGCAAAACAGAGCAGCAAGACAGGGGATGGACTGCATTTCCAGACTGAGATCCAGCAAAGCTAGGTCAGAATACCCTTGAGGCGAAAGCTGAAATCTAATGGACCCTGAAGTTTTGTGCCAACACTTTGTGTTAGATCAGTTTGCACTGAGGCTGTAGCTCAGTGGTAGGGTGTTTATGAATCAAGTACAAACCTTTGGGGTTGATCCCCTGTACTTGTACACACACACACACACACACACACACACACACACACACACACACGTACCAGAGACTCAGAAAGTTGCCATAAATGTAATATCACTTTTAAATAATCTTAATTTATGTACTGAAATTTTTTTTACATCTTTGTAGAAATCTTTCTGTAACTGATTTCTAACTTGATCCCTAAGCATATTTTATGTAATTTCTATTTCTTTTTGTTTACTAAAAAATATTTTATGGTCAGTATAGTAAAAATGTCATATGAGACAGAGGGGAAAAATGTATATTCTGCTAGTATTTGGTGGAATATTCTATGGCTATCAAGCTCACTGATGGCCCTTTTAAGGTTAGTCTTATCCTGTCTGATTTTCTGTGAACTCTGTGATTGTCTGTTTCCTTTTGCAGCCCTAAAAGTTTTACCTATTTTTTAATTTATTCTCTCATACAATAGATCCTAATGAAAATCTTTTTGTTAGGTGAATACAAATTTAATTCTTCGAGAACTTATCCTCTTATCATTTTGAAATGTCTTTATAATATCAAAATTTTTTCTTGCCCTAAAGAAAAATATGTTTGAATTTAACAATTAACTTTGTTTCCTTGATTGTGTCAATATGAATTATCTTTTTTTCTATCCCTTTATTTTAGCCTATATAGTCTTCATATTTAAATATGGTTCCTGGTAGACAATGCATATTTGGGTTTTGATTTTTAAATCAACCTATTTTAATTAGTAAATTTAGTATGTCCACATGTCCTGATTATTGATATAGCTATATTACTTCCTATAATTTCATTTTTTGCCTTTATCTGTTGTCTGTACAGATAAAGACAAAAAAGAAGTTTTTGTGGAAGGTATGCCTTAATTTTTACAATTTGTTGCTTTTATAATGTTTAGTTTCTTTCTGCTTCACTTCTTTAATTATTATTCTAGTGAAATTTGTTGTTTCTAGTAGGCTCACAATCACAGTTAGATATATTATACTGCTCTCAGAAAAAAAAGTTTAGACTGAAATGTAATAATCTAAAACATACCATAACCTCAGCTTTAACATGTTAGCTATTATTCACTCCCAAACTGTCCAGCTTTAGTACACCTTTTCTATAATTGTTGCACTAAGTAATGAGTCACTGATGAGAAAATTTGAAAGAGACAGAGTTGACTAACATATAACAAAATAACAGAGATACCAAAAGGAAATGTAAATGTGGCTATACCTAAATAAGCAGCAATACACTAAGTGATTGTTTTATAAGTGACCATGTCGAAAAGAAATGAGCAAAATGTTCCATTTTAAAAGCTCATTAAAAGAGCGTAATATTAAATGAGATAGAAATAAGTATGAACGAATGAAAATGCATAAATTTTTAAGCAAAGACAGTCAAGGCAATCAGTTGGGCCAGAAGTAGGTTTTTAAAAACAGACTGACAAAATTTTCAAGCCTCTGGAAAGACCAACCAGGGAGAAGAGAAAAGAGGACAGTGGGAGACAGGGAGAGAGAGAAGGGAAAGATGAAGGCGGGGCAGAAGGAGCAGGGCTTTTGTAGGGAATGAACACAGGTTGCCTCCTGTTAACATGGTCAACATCGAAACAATGAAAGGAGATTAAGCTCATTGCATTCTTGTGTTTTGTTTTTCAGTGGGTAAGTTTAGGCAGAATTTGTGTTTTTACTTTATTAAACTTTTAAACTCCATGGTACATCTCTCCTCTTGTTGACACCAGTGTTTGTAGTCTTCAGTGTAAGAGTGTTATATATGCTCTTTCTTGTTAAAAGTTTTTGTTTATTTGAGCATGCATGAGAGTGATAATTTGACTTGTACACAAGGTGAAGATCATACCAGGTGACTAGCGTTTCCATCTGCTTAGACAGTTATCCCCTGTTTGTGTGGAGTTTCAAACTCTTCCAGTTATCTACAAAATACTTAATAAAGTGTTACAAGCTACCAGGGTCATTCATCCCTTGGTTAGTGTGACCCTCACCCCATTCTTCGTCCCCATTATTAAAAGCTATTCTTTCCTCTCTCTCTTTATTTCTGCTTCTTACAATGACATCGAGGCTTGGGGAACTAACTCAGTGGTGGAGCGCTCATCTAGCAAGCTCCAGGCTTTTGATGCAGTCTCATAAAAAAAATCATAAAACAAAACGGGGACAAAGGATATCTTTGCGATCGCTGTACCAGCAGATCACAACTCAACTTAGCCAATATGAACTCATAACTTCTGCAAGCCCCACATCCAAATAAGGTCATGTTTTGAGGTTCTGAGTGAACCTGAATTTTAGGGAGATATTATTTACTACAGACAAACTACACATTGGGATTATTGAAGTAAATTATGGTATGATTCTCTCAAAGAATTCTGCCTTTATCCTAAGCCAACTTGCTTAAATTACAGCAAGACTTGGGAACGCCACCTTTCTTTCCCAAGGAACCCCAAAAAGGTAATGCAGAGATCTCATGTGTACTAAAACTTACATGAAACACTCTTGATTGTACTCAGAGGGAAACTTGATATAAATTGGGTATAAATAAGTCAGTGTTCTTCAGCAGTATTACTGTTAACTTGATTGTGGACATTGGACGTGAGCTGTCAAATATTCTTCCATGTGTATAAAGTTGACTTATTTTTTTTTCTGCTGATATATTGCTTCATTTTGTTTTTGTTTTGTCCCAAGTTCTTTTTTTTTTTTTTTTTTTGGTTTTTCGAGACAGGGTTTCTCTCTGGTTTTGGAGCCTGTCCTGGAACTAGCTCTGTAGACCAGGCTGGTCTCGAACTCACAGAGATCCGCCTGCCTCTGCCTCCCGAGTGCTGGGATTAAAGGCGTGCGCCACCACCGCCCGGCTTGTCCCAAGTTCTTGCTAAATAGCGTAAGCTGATTTTGCACTCATAATCCTTCTCTGTTAGCCTTCCTTGTGCCAGGATTACAGAGAGTCACCGTCATGGCTAGTTTGATATGTTCCAGCAAGTTTTGCCTATAAGTCCCATTACTTAAATGAAAGAAATGTGTGATTCTCCATATGGATTTAATCTGCCTCATATTGTTTGTGCTTACAGAATTGTATATGGCTTCCTCTGGGCAGGAAAAGGAGGATTTGCCATGGAGCTGAAGATGTGTGATGCTTTATTTGATTGTTAATTTGAGAGTATCTAGTATCACTTTGGAGACAAATCTCTGGGCATATCTGTGAGGGGTTATCTAGATTAGATCATTGAGGTGAGAAGACTCATCCTGAACTCATCATAGGCTGTGGTTCCAGATTGAATAAATAAAAAATTCTTAGCACACACATTCATTGTTCTCTGCTTCCTGACTATGAACACAATTCAACCAACCACCTTCTGCAGCTGCCAGTATCTTCCCACCATGATAGACTGTCTTCCCTGGACTGTGAACCCAAATGACCCCTTTCTTCCTTAAGTTGCTTTTCTGGGATATTTTGTTACATTAAAGAGGAAAGTACCAATACAGCCTCTTTGTATCTCATACTGAGGGAAGAAATGAAAATTAAGTGGTTCAGGGAAACAAACATATCCTGGGTAGCCTGACCATTGCTTAATGTTATAAAGAATGAGCAAGTGTCTGGAGATTAGTCTCCTTTCTCCTACTGTGTTGTCTGTGGGATGCAGGCAGTAGCTCACACTCCCTCAGGCAGAGTTGCTGTTTTATCTGGAAAGTTCTCACAGACTAAACTCCTAAAAAGAGATTTACATTTGATGAGATTCATTATCTGTGAAGATGGACCTTATACTGGGATTGATAGAAGAATGTTTTCCTTTCTGGGATCTTGTGACTGTAACCAAATGTCAGTAAGATTGAAGTTCGTTCTTATTATGGAGAAATGAGCTGGCCCCTTAAGTGATAGCAGATGGGAGACAAGAAAAAGAAACACCCAACAGAATACCCAAAAGATGGACACACACCTGAGTTGGATGTCTCTAGACACAAACATGGGAGAGGCAGTTTTTGTAAGTGTACCCTTCTCTGTCCCTCTGAATGTTCATTTTATCGGTCATTGTTCAGTCAGGAGACAAAACACAAACTAGTTCCATTCACAAAACAGTGAAGTATAAAGAATGATTAATCACATACTGAAGATGCAGAGGGACACAAATAGGACACCAAGGTGTCACATCATGAAATGGAGCATCAGGAAGCAGAGACAACACCATTGGGAGCATAGGAACATGGAAAAGAGGCTGGAATGACAGAAACACAGATGCTTAAGGAAGGACATCCTTACTGTTGCATTGGTGGGGGGGCATTGGAAGTCAGTGTTGATGCCTCTGAGCTCGGAGGGGATCACTCTGGTGCTGGATGATGGACTCTGAAGAGAGCCACACACCAGCTGGGGTTGCTGCCTGGGGTGATTTTATGACTGTTGGGAAAACTGCAAAAATACACCCAGCTGTTGCTATAGGAACAAACAGTTCTGCCAGCATGGAGATGCAAGGCCAGAGCAAGAAGCAAACAGGAAAAAACAGACCCTTCTCTCCCAATACTGTGTTTTCTACTCATGCCACTGACGGAGAGGACCAGAGAGCAGCCGGTGGGGCGGTCATGATGTCAGGTCCCATCCACACAGCTGACTACGGAAGAGTGGAAGACAGCAGCTGTAACTAGAGCAGCCCACCTCATCTCCATCTAACATCTGCACAGGTCCTCCCACACATCCCACGCTTGGATGTAGGGCTCTAAATACACCTTGAAAACTACTGCCATACTCCCACATGACCTCCTCCAAAAATGAGGAGCACCCAGCCCAAAGTATCATTGTGCCCCTCTCTGAGGATTTAAAACCAGAACTCTGACAGGCTAGGCCACATTGCTCAAAAATACTTGGGGAGGGAGGCAAGGTAGTCACATTTGCCAAGAAGCCACTTTGATCTTGAGAACTTTTTATATAAAATATTAATGTTTTTCTTGGCAATTCTCTTTCTGCTCTTTACCGAATCCAGGGACCAGTGAGGAATACTATAATCTAATACCTGTGGGGAAAAAAAATCTGATTACGCATGTCTCCTGGTAGAAAAAAAAATGCTGGACTGGAATGCACGACTGTGAACTCACTTCTCCATTGGCAAAACTTTAAATAGTTAACTGATTCTTTTCCAAGGTAACCTGATGTCCTGGCGGTTGCTGAGTCCCCTTGGAACTTAAGAGTGGCGCAGGAGAAGAAAATGGAAAAGAAGTCATTCTCCAACGGCAATTTTTAAAATTATTTTTAGATAATGTATATTTAAAAATTTCAAAGAATTATCTGCTAAAGGGAGGCTGCAAACTGGAAGCTTGCTTCCTGGCATTTCTGCTTGCTGAGGACAGTGCCTGCCTGCTTGTCTGCCTGCCAGGCTCCTTCCCTTCCTCCTTTCTTCCTTAGTGCATGGGTGTGTGTTGTGTACCTTTGTAAGTGTGTGTGTATGTGTATAGAACTTAGAAGTCAAGTTTCGTGTGTCTTTCTCCAGAGGTTTTCCACCTTGTCTTTTTGAGACTGGTCACTAGTCTCTGGAGTGTGACAGTTACTCCAGGCTGACTCGTTAGTGGATAGTGAGATCTGACTTTCTGCTTTCCCTGTTCTGAAATTATAAGCCACACCTGACTTTTTACATGAATGGGGAATCTAACCCAGATCTCTGTATTGGCATGGCAAGCTCTTTACCAACTGAGTTAGCTCTCCAGTCCCTTTAAAAGAAAATGTTCAAATGTCCCTGTTGTTGGACATGGGGTTTTCACAGTCACCATAAGGCCCTGATGCCCCATTCAGCCAGTGCACACCACCTACCTGTGTGTTATTTCCATGTAGGTTTTTCAGCTAAATTAATATTGATCACCACTCCTTTTCTCTTAAAGGCAAGCTGTTACCAAACATAGATTCATGAAACTAGAAGACATATGGCCCTCCTAACTTCAAATAGAATACAATTTATGACACCTGACTCCATTTCAGCTCATGCTGGTTCCACACAAGATCCTTTGGGTCTGTAACTCAGCATCCACATACACAACTCATTCATAAACTGAGCAACTCTAAGTCTCCGCCTTAAAAGAGGTAACTACTTTCCCTACAACTAAGATCACCAGTTACAACCTTGCCAAGTATTCTCTAACCATTCCATTTACCTTCAGCAAAGACTGAGTTTCCAAGCATTCTTTAAATCCAGATCTGTGATTAGTTCTGATCAAAGAGATCTGGACATAATGATGTTTGCCTCTTGTGGAACTGACTCTCAACCTCCTGCCACAGCAACTTCCACAATCAACTCTTCACTGCCATTAGCTTCCACAAACTATGGAACCTTGCCTTCACTTCAGTGCCACAAGGAAGAAGAGGAGAACCTAGGAGATAGACCTGAACTCTCTTTTCTGCCTAAATCTGTTCAAATGTCTTCGACGTTGACCCAGATGCCTCCCATGACTCATACCCATCCCATCTTTCCCAAGAGAAATGGATTAGTGCCTCTTCATCTTCAGCCTTGCCTTCAGCCTACCCAAGAACCAGAGCCTGAGAACATAGGTCAGGATACCCACATCTCATCACTTGTTTTCCCACTAAAAAATTCTTAGTTGACTCAGTATGCTCCGAATGGATGCTTATTCTTCTGCTTCACTGATCTGTTTCCATGTTTCACATCTAAGGTGGGAGCTCCTTGCTGATAGAAGAGAGAGCATCTCAAACCCATGCACCCAGATCCCGGTGAAGCAGTTGAGCATAGGGAATATTTTATCAATCTGGGACCTCACTTGGTTTGGACTATATGCACCTCTACCTGCTAATTGTGATGTACTTGGAAGCCTTTATCCCTTGCCTGCATGTACTACACACAAGCACACACACACACACACACACACACACACACACACACACACACTGAACAAAGTCTGTGGCAGCCTGTTAACAACCTTTTTGCACTTAAATCAGGCTACATATGCACTCCTCTCTAACAAGGAAATGAATACTTTCTTTCCTTAGAAACCTTCAACAGATTCTATTAAACTATACTTTGCTTATGTCCAAGTAGGAGAAAATAAAGGCCACTGTAGTCTAAACTAGTTTTGGGTGCATTTACAGTAAAGCATAACTTGGTTCTCAAGCAAGCTTTTAAAGCAAATCCCCACTTTCTATCTTGTGCCAGTGCATACTCCAGTGTGCATGATTAAAATTAAATGCATTATGGGAAGGGATCTTGGCAATAGAAAAAACAACTAGATGATCTAATCTATCATTCAAATTAAAGAACCTTAGTTACCAGCCTCCCTTCCTTTATACCCATAAAAAAGGCCCACTGGGGGCCCACGAGCATCTTCACTTTGTGGCCTGCTGCTCTCCTGCAGTCCAACTTATTCTATCTCTTTGATTTAAATGAAGTTTTCTCAATACTTTGCAGTTTGTATGGACTTTTATCTCATTTTTTAATAAGAGGGCAATAACCTGTAAAGACACAGCCCACACTCCAAGCCCTGGTAACATGGGGACTGCTGTGTCTCTCCTGGTCTCTCTGGGGAAACCTTTAGTCCGTCTGTTCTCAAGCAATCTATGTCCATTGGTGGCTGCAGTAGATGGTGAACCCATGGTCCATTTACCTGAACACCTTAGAGCTTGGAGTCTCCTTTCCTTGTTTTGACCTCTCAACCCAATACTCCCTGCACAGAAGTCCACTTGGGACTGGAGTCCTGAGTCCAGTCCCAAGAGGTTGGATAGCTTTCTCTCTAACTGACAACTACACGTCACTGTGATTTAACATGGAAATTCTGTCATCTTCCAGGACTCTCTCACTGACTCATCATCCTTTGAGTACAAAGAGCCCATCTATATCATTATCAAGCTACACAGGAACAGGGAGACTGCAGAAAAGAAAACTTACATTCTCTTATCCCCCTTTTTTTTTTCAATCAGAACAACTAAAACTTAAAGTGGAACACATGGTCAGTGTCCCTCTACCTCTGTTTCCCCCAACCAGAGCCAGGAAGACCAGGATGCCCAGCCAACAAGTCCCCCACCATTCACCCTTCTCCTTCCTTAATCCTATGGGGTCTTTACTCCTGTCTCTGTCTGCTGGGACTTGCCTTTAACCCACTTTCTTAAGTTCCATTTCCATCTCCTTCTTCAGCTGGCTAGTTTTGAAAGATGGCTACTTAGGAATATTGGAAGTTAAAAACAGAGGTGTTTTAATTTTCAACACACTCCTTCAGAAGTATTTAGGCTACACTGATTCTTGGATGAAAAAAACCATAATCATCTTATCACATGGACAGACTGTGTATCCTTGGTATTCCATTTTGGCAATTTAGCATGCCTTAGCAAGACTCCACCAGCAGTCACTCACCCCTAACACATTTGCTACCCCTCTCAACTGCACACTTCTGTAGGAGAGGTAGATGCAGATGATGCAGGTGGTCCTGCTTTCCTCAGCAGCTGGGTCGTCTCCACCTGCTCCCATCCTCAGAAAGACTGGCACAAAGCCCAGAGGTAGTCAGGCCAGGGATGGCCACAGTATGACAGTTAATCCAGCTAACCAGGGGAACTGCAGTAGGCTGTAGTGGAGTTTTACGTGCATCTTCTAAGTGTTTCCAAAGCTTGGGACTTCTCTAGGCTCTAAAGATTGGTGTTTTGTGACTATAGTTACACCAGCCAGATGTTTTACTACAGTCTCTTCCATTTTGCCACGGGGCAGCTCAGAAAAGAATGCCAACCCTCAGTAATTCTGAACTTCCAGCTCTCTCTGTTTGGCCTATGTTCTACTTTCCCAGGCTGTATTTTATTTAAAAGATTTTTTTTCATAAGAATAAGACAAAACAAAATACCTCCCCCTTCATCTGCCTGGCCATTGCACCTGTAGAGCGCCCTGGCAGCCAGGCCTCCAATGGCTGTTCTTCTCCACTGCCCACTATAGACGCAATCCGCATGTGAATCTAGGTTCTGTCATTTATAGCTCCTCCCACACAGACTGTTTGTGTCCTGAAGATGTCTGCTTTCCATTGTAATTATAATAAAATGTACAGAGTCAGAGATTTCTGGTCTGCAGCTTCTTTCTCCTTAACCCCGAGGCGCACATTTATAACATTGTCTACAACATGAGAGTAGAAGTCAAGGGGCCTCTGGAGCAAAGCAGCCCTGCATTCGTACTCTGGCTTCACTCTTAGGTTTGCGACCTTGGACAGGCCATTTGCCTTCTGTTGGTCTCAGGTTTGCAGGCTGTGAGCAATGGGCTGGGGAAACAAGCTAAGCAGAAGAGAAAGCAACCTGGCTGAGCCTAGGGCTTCCACCTGGGTGAAAGGGGAGCACAGCTGCAGGTGTAAAGTCAGGCTGACGTGTGTGAGGCTCAAAAAACAGAGTGAACTGGAGATACGGTTGAGTGGCAGAGAGAGCATTTGTGAGGCCCTGGGTTCTGTTCCCAGTAGTGAAGAAATAAAATGCCAATTAACACTTTGCACAGTGATGCTGGCAAACCGGTGGGAGAGGAAGAGCTGCAATCTCCTGAGAGAAGGATATGGGATGCCAGGATTGTATGATTGACTGAAGGAAGAGGTGGGGTGTGGGAGACTGGGTGGCTTTATGAGTGCCCCTTTTCTGAAGTCTGTGTCTGTGTGATCTTATACAGGAGACACTGAAAGAGGAATAAAGTCCTTTTCTCTTCCAACCCAACGTGAAGTAGGTGTTTAAATGCAGTAGGGCAGGGAGGAAGGTAATGACGTAGAGCATTGTGGTCTATAGAAAGACTCAGACATGAATGTTCATAGCGACTTTATCCATAAACTCTCCAAACTGTATATGACTCCAGTGTCCACCAACAGAAGGAAGCATGTAGAAGCTGTAGTCTGTTGGTGCAATAAAATGCTACTCGATAACAAGAATGCTGATTATCACTATCAAGGAAGGTGTGGCAGAGTTTTCCAAACATAACACTGAAGGAAATAGTAAAGCCACAAAGGAAATAAATGATGCCATTTTCATGAAGTTCTAGAGCAGAGAAATGTCCACAGTGCTAATGTAACTAAAGAGCAGTTGTCTGTGGTCCTAGAGAGGTTAGAATTAGATGGAAATGGGTACAGGGACGCATTCATGATGATGGAGATGTTTACTATCTTCATGGGGATATGAAGTACACATTTGTCAAAGCTCAAGCTCTCTATGTTGGACTGAATACAAATGATGTCTCAATATATTAAAATCTAAGCTGGAAGGTAGCAGAATTCTATTCAAAACCTGGCTTCTTAGCACACTGGCTTCCTGTCAAATCTTCCTGTTTGTTGTTAGTTTCATTAAAACTAAAACACACTCTCTTGTACTTCCAGGTCTTGGCATACAGATGGAACTGTCCAGCGGCCCCAGGGCAGTCTTCCACTGGAGAAGTGAGGTAGTAGCTGTTGTAAACACACACTGGGTGTGGCCATGTGTTGTCATGAGACCCCGGAGAGATGCTGATAGTAGCCTCTGCTTTCATTTCTCTCTCAAATATCAGCTGCCACCAGCACTTACTCTATAGACCTGCTATAAGATTCTACCCACTGATACAAAGCACTTACCAGATGGCAGATATTCTAGAATTTATGGTATCCAGGTTGATTTTGGAGACAGAAATCCTTAATGGGCAATAAAAAGAAGGATGGGAAGAAAAAAAGAAAAGAGAAAAGAATAAGGAGAGGGGAGGGGAAGAGACGGGAAAATAAATGAAGAAGAAAATAGGGAAGGGTAAACCAAACAAGATGCCTGAAAACATAAGAGACAAAAATTTACAACTGGAAACCAATAGTATCTACACTTGACACAGACCTCAACTAAAACACGAAGTTCATTTGGAGACAAGCAACATACACATGCACACACATGTTCACATACCTGTAAGCATAGTTTAAATTTGCCCCTTTCTGAATGGAGATGCAAGAGTGGATGGGGAGGGGGTAGATGGGAGTTGGAGGAGAGAATGGGAGAAGAGGGAGGGGAAGCTGTGGTCAGTATGTAAAATGAATGAAAAATGTTAATAAAATAAAATTTAAAAAAAAGCAACTAACTCAGTCTGGCAACATCGGTGTAGTGGCCATCTTGTATCTCCAAGTCAAGTTTTATACAGCCCTTGACACACACTCAACATGGGGGAAACCCAGGTGGGATGGTTCCCATGCTAATTACTGCTGCTTCATAAAAAGACCCATTCTACTGCAGGCTGTTGTGTTTCAGACTAGCATGTCTTCCTGAGTGCCCTATCAAGGCTGAGCTCTATAGTGTCCGACCCAGTGAAAGTTTTTAGCCACTGTGGTTGGTGAACTATTAGTCAAATACTAAATATCTTAAAGTGGATTGAGGATTGAGATCAAAATAATAAGAGTTTTAATCCACATAGTCGGGAAGTGGAGAGTGCATTGGTTCACCTCCTAAATCCCTTCTTGCCCAATGAACGCTCCATGGGCTGAGGGGCTGTACAGCCCTACAGAGAAGACTCAGCTTGGCTTTGCTATGAAGCTGTTTCTGTGCCTGGCTATAGTCTCACACATTTTAAAGGGGACATTGTGGCCCAGGCCCAGGTGCATATCACAGTGTGACGTCCTAACACTGTGGTGGCAGGCTATGGCACAGGGAGCAAAGGGCCTTTCCGGCTATAGGATGATTTCAGTTTCAGCTTCTTTTGAAGGCATCCATCCCCATGCTCATCTGCCCCATGGCGCAAATGTGACGGCAAGCAGGCCGACGTACAGAGCTTGAGTTGGGGAAGGTAACTGATGTTCAACAAGGGAGTCAGCGTGGGAGAGAACGTGACATACTAATGCCATATTAATATAGACCACTGGCCTATATTAATGCCATATTAATATAGACCACTTGGGTTTTAGGAGTTACATCAGCAAGCAGGAGAATGTCCTTTTTCCTTTCCACCTTCTGCCTGACTTCCTTAAACAACACATGCACACACCAGTAGAAAATAGAGGGTACCCATGCCTTCAGCATGCTTTTTTTGTCTTAAATAAACAATGCATGTACAAGGCGCTTTCATATAGCTCTTCTGAGCACATGGCTCTGTCTTAAGACTCTGTTGCTAAAGCTTGCCTTTCTTGACCAGCACGCAGCCCTAGCATGTTGTGGATATGCCTTAGTTAACGTTCTTTATGAATCCTCAAAATGGCCAGTTGCCCTTTCTTTCTCTGAACATCCAATCTCCTAAAAATTAAACCTGAACACAAAGTGATTTCAAACACATATTTAATTTATTTCTAAAATTTGCTCTCATAGACTAGGCAGAGAGTCTGGCTGGGGAACTGGAGTGGCCTGTGGAGAATTGGCTCCATGACATAGCAAAACTTTATTTTAGGAGCCCATAATGATTTGTTCTAGCTAATTGGTATTGTTTTTAAGTAAGTAATTGTCCTTACTTTTCTCAAAGAATCCTTAAAAGGACCAGGAAAGCTGTGGAGGTTGAGACCTCCCTCCAATCACTTTGTGGCCAATGAAAGAGATTCCATGGAATTCTAACCACAGGAGACTGAGCTGATGCTTAGTAAGAATCACTGAGTCATTTACCATCCAACCAGGGCAGGACAGAAGTCAACATTCACAGAGGCTACTTCATGGGACGACACCGGGGAGTTTTACCCTGAACTGGATGGATGACAGGGCTACCTTCTGAATTGTAAGGTGAAAACTTGGAACTCTCCTTCTGAAAGGGTTTGCTTCTACTAAACCTAAGACACAGACCTCTGTTGCTACTGACTTGGCACCAATAAATAAATACTTATGTGCCCTGCTAACAAACCATGGTCACAGGTCTCCAAGAAGTTAGTAATCCTATTTTGGGGAAGATAATCCCTGACTGAGACATCAAAAAGAAAAGACAAATTATCAACAAATAACTCAGCCTGAAGTATTTCAAACACACCATAAAATGAGTTTTGAAGGGTTTTATAGACTTGTTGGCCTGATAAAATCCTGCCTTATATGTCGAAGAGTTCAAATGCTCCATAAAAATAAAAAGACCTTGCCAAATGCATAAATAAACAGCTCTCAGCTCTGCTAGCATCTCTTCACGGTGCAGTTTTTTTCAATTTCACTGGCCCAGATTTCACGCCTTTGCTTTGGAGATTCCCAGAATCATCAGGGATAGTTGTTTAAGTCATCAACAGTTGCATTGTACCAAGCCCAGGTACCATATAACTGGTTTCTCTGAGCAAAACGGTCTCCACATTCATCAGGCCTGCAAGAGAGAGAGTCACAAGCTGGCCTGTTGACAATTGATGCCTCCAAGAAGGAAGGGATAGGGGCTGGAGAGATGGCTCAGCGGTTAAGAGCATTGCCTGCTCTTCCAAAGGTCCTGAGTTCAATTCTCAGCAACCACATGGTGGCTCACAACCATCTGTAATGAGGTCTGGTGCCCTCTTCTGGCCTGCAGGCATACACACAGACAGAACATTGTATACATAATAAATAAATAAATTTTTTTTAAAAAAAAAGAAGGAAGGGATAGAGAGGGTCACTGGACCCTCACCTGGGAGTCTAGGCATTTGTACGCCAGCTGACCTAACACTGGATATCCTCATGGCCTCTGTAGGTGTTGAACTATATAGACTGGGTAAGGTTGGATAGAGTTATGGCCTCCTCCTACGTGACTATGTGAGGAAGGAAGACTTGAAAATATGGAAGTTTGGGGACTATCCACATTTCTGTAAGCAACCCTTCACTCGCAGTCTGTCAGGAAGAAATGACTAAGGGAACATCATCATGTCCTGACTCCATTTTGTGTTTGCTTAGACAGTTCTCAGCCTTTTGCCTCCCTCCCACCAATGGTCACATCTGTCGTAGCAACACATCTGAGATTTCCATAGCTTTTTTCCATGGTCCAGATGTAACCAAAATAATTGGCAAGTTATGTCTAAAATAAGAATTATGCTCAGACAGGAATGAACATTTCTAGGTTACTCTGACCCTCATTTAACTTTGATATAGATTGTGGCCTTTGTGGGTTCTGCCTTTTAAAACTCTGTATCCTCAACTAGGGCACCAAGACACCTTGGGAGGCACAAACTCACTCATGGGTTGGCCATCAATGAAGGGGACTTTAAAACTTTTAATTGGCTTAAGTGGTTGTCAATAACAATATCACATGGACCATTACAAGTAAAACTCGATAATCTCAGTTGTATGCCTATCAAGAAAAACAATGGGTAAAACTTAGTGGTGAAGATCTGATGAAGAAGGCAGGATACTGTTGGGAGTGGTGGTGTGTGGCTGTAATCCCAGCACCCAAGAGATAAAAAGCCGCATAATTGTATAAGTCTGAGGCTAGCCTGGTGTATTTGATGAGTTCTAGGACATTTATGACTAAATAGGAAGACCCTGTCTCAAAGGTAAGGTGGAGGCGGGGCAAACAGAAAGCTCAGGCATAGTAGCATCCACCTGAAATTATAGAAGGCTCATTAAGAAGGATAGTGAGTTCTAAACCAGCCTTGGGTACACAGCAGGACTGAGAAATTGAGGAAAAGAAGAGACAGAACACAATGGTGGTGCATGTTGGTGGCACTTGACCTTATCATCTCAAAATTCATAATTCCTGTGTGATTGATTCACTCAGTGCTTTCCCACTGCAAGTGCTGTGGGTCTTTGCCAAGACAAAGGTCATGTCTGGTCTCCAGAACTGCTATGCCTGGGCTCATGGAGACTGGAAGGACTCTGGAGTCAACACCCCTTTGGAACAGCCTTCAGCCAACAGTAGAAGGAAACTGACAAATACCCCAGCTCCCACACTCTGGATACCCCTTTGGGGAAGTCCCAGTTGTCCCAAAGTATGGTAAACAGCAAACATATTGTTGGCGTCCTTCTGTTCTGTCTTATTTCCCTTTTCCCTTTTCTGAGACCACTTCTCAAATAAACTGCTACTACCTACCACAGGGTTGGACACAAGAATGCCATTCAGTGCAATGCAATCCCTTCACTCATGCTCAAAGACACAGACACAGGCACCTGTGAACTTACCTAAAACACTCCACATGGGATTTAAGGGAACCCACAGTTATTTCCTGAGCCTCTTGTACATAGTTATTGTGGCAGACTCTTTGAAAAATGTCGCTTATTCTTGAAGAAATTTCAGTCTTATATCTGATGCTTATTGTTGAAAATATAAGAATTAAAGCTCAAACTCGTGATCCTCCTGCCTCTGACTCCAAATGAATAGCTCAATAAAACCAATAAAAAAAGAAAATATGTTGAACTAAATACAAATTAAAGCTTCTACATTAAAAAAGAATTAAAGCTCAGCAAACAGAATAAAATTTTTGTCATCAATAATCTTATTACCTGAAGTTGGGGTGGCAGATCAGTGGATAAAATATTTGCCCTATAAGTCAGGATCTCTAGAAACCATGCAAAAGCTGGGCAGGTGTGGCAGCCAGTCTGTAATCCCAGCTTTTGGGAGCTGAATACAGGTGACCCCAGCAAGCTGGATAGCTATAACTCTGGGTTCGTTGAGAGACCCTGATTCAGTAAATAAAATGGACAGTGATCCAGAAAGACACCCTACAGCTATCTGTTTTCCACATGCACGTGTATACTCATATATCCACATGAAAGAATACACATGCACACTACACAGACAAAATAATGGTAATCTTAGCATCTACATTGTACTGTTGGTGATATTTTAGTGAGCATCTTCCCAAATATGAAGTCTCTCTCTCTCTCTCTCTCTCTCTCTCTCTCTCTCTCTCTCTCTCTCT
>JABTXL010005619.1:15620450-15678245 GCA_025134845.1 Neodon shergylaensis | reverse complement strand
AGATAGATAGATAGATAGATAGATAGATAGATAGATAGATAGATAGATAGATAGATAGATAGATAGATAGATATAGATAGATGATAGTCTTTGTATGTGTATATATGTGTGTCTTTATATGTGTGTATATATCTTTATATATGTATATATTCATAAATGTATTTATATATCTTTAGAGGCCACACTTGACTGTAGAAGATGGAAATTATGCGTATGTGCACATGTGTATATGTGTACATTAAGTGTACGTGACAACAATTAATGAAAGAAGAAGTCATAAATTTGGGAAAGATAAGGAGGATATATAGGAAGGTTTTCGAGGAGAGAAGGGAAGGAGGAAATAATATAATTATAATCTCAAAATCACAAAATAACAAAAAATAAATTTAGATTAAAAAATGGTAGCAGAATTTTAGTCAGGGAAGAAATACACATGACAAGTCACGTGTCGAGTCTGAAAATAGCCTGAAGTTTGCTCGTAGAGACACATTGAGAGCTGCGTCTGGCAAACTGCCATGCCTGGGATTTGCCTTGTTCTGCTCTCAGACCTGGATGGGCATGTACGCCTCTCACACCTCCTGGGAGATGATGGCTAGGTTTTGAAGGCCTTTTGTGTATGTCTAAACACCTAGTTCTCTGCATGACATCTTCCATGTTTATCATGTGCTTTTGCAGGTGAGATCCACATAAGCAAATATAGAACTTGTTTCTGAATAAAGCAATCCCACAGATAAATCCACATTTTCAAAATGAGTCCAGCAGTGACCCTGTAGCTCAGGCTTCAGCTGCTGCCTCTTCCTAAGGCCCTTGGCTTGCCGCCCTGTTAAACACGATGGCACAGGCCCCAGCACACACCCATGTTCGATTTTGGTTGTTTTGTCCTGTCTTAGTTTTTAGTACTGGGATCCAACTTGTGGTCTTGTGCCTGTGAGGCAGGCACTCTGTCACTGAGCCACATCTCCAGCCCTTCTGGCTTCCGGACTCAAGTTCCTGTTATCTACAGTTATCTTGAATGTTTGCGTGTTTGGATCGTCCCTTCGCTGGTCTCTAACCTCCATAAAGGAAATGGGGTTCCATGTAGCACCATGTGCCCATCACCTGTCTAGCATCTAGCACCTAGCTATAAATGACAAATGTTTTTAAATAAGGCATATGATTAGGAGTCCTATCACACCTGTGAAGAATAATCTTGGTTGTCTTCACTGAATTGAGAAATTCTCAGACTACTCGCAATCATATCTCTTTGTATCTTTGAGGGCATTCCCAGCAATAATTAGATTACAAGGGCTCTGGTTTAATGAATTAGCCTAATGATGGATTCAAGCTTGACTGTTAGGAGGTGGTGGGCCGTGGAGAGTGGGACCTACTTAGAGGAAATCAGTCATGTAGGGCATGCCTTTGGAGATGTATCTTGCCCTGGCTTCTCTCTGCTATGGTTTGCCTCTACCTCCTGCCTTCTATGAAGTCAATGACCTCTGCCACATAAACCTGGTACAAAAATGTTCTTCCTCAACACTAACTTAGAAATGCAGAGCCAAGAGATGACAGAGCATTCTTCCTTTGGTTATTTTTGCTGCGTTGGTGAGAGCAGTTAACATGACACTCTCTAAACCAACTTTTCATTCCGTAAAGAGGTAGTGAAAAAACAGTGATTTCATTCTCTGTCCACTTGTCCTGTTTATTATTGCCACATAACAAACAGCCTAATGTAGAGACAAAAACAATCATATTATCATAGTTCTCTACTGATGTATCCGGCTGACTAGGGGAGAGCACAACAGGAATTTCCTCCTCCTCCTCTCCTGTCTAGGACCTCAACTAGGAATGTCTCTGGGTGGGGAACAGATTTATCTAAGAGAGGTCACTCCTGGGTCTTGAACCTAATCTGAGCTGAGTCACAACTGAGGGTGGTCAGGACGTCGTATGTATGTGGATTGCTTCCTTGCTTCGTGTAACAGTTGACTCCATGTATGACAGGCCATAGATACACATTATAGTGAGCTCAGGAAAAGATGGAGCATCTGTTATTATGTAGGCTTAGAAACCACACTGGTTGGCTCCTGCCAGATTCTGTCAGTCAAACTGTCAAACTGTGGTAAAACTTCTCAGATGACATCCCGTTTTCCTACCTTAATCAAAGCCAGGAGTGTGCTTCCGCTCTGTTTTCCACCATAGTTGATTTTAAGATGGCAGTATTTCCCAAATGAGTATGATATAATGTTCCAGCTGATGGAAGACGAGGGAGAATTTGAAATATGAAGAATGAGGGGGTCCAGTGTACCCCTGCTTCTTAAAGGTGGCAGGAGTCTCACAGAAACGTGTGTAGGTAGCTTCTAGTAGCAGGGGGAGCCCCTAGTTCAGTCTATGAGGAAACAGGGACTCAGTCCTACAGTCACAAAGAACTGAATTCTGCCAGCAGTCTGAAGGATCTTGAGAGCAGTCTCCAGACAATAAGCCTTGCTGGTCAGTGTCAGGGTTTAACCTTATGATGCACTCAGAGAACGCAGGGGGCAGTGCTGGGCTTCTGACCGACAGAGTGAAGAAACAAGTATTGTTTTACAAGGCTAAGTTGATGGAAACTTATTACATAGCAATAAAAACATGGGAATCCACGAGATCCAAGAAGAGATGGACCGATATCTCCTAGTAGAAGCAGTGGCAAAAAATTAAGAAACTCTTTTTTTTTTTCCCAAAATCACCACAAGTCATTTTCAGAGGTCTCTGCCCTGTCTTCTGATCTGCTCGTATGATAAAAGCAGTCAAGTGACTCAGAAAAACCAGGTCTAGACTCAGCTATTTCTATCAGCAAATCCAGGCCCTGGCTCTCCTTCCACACTCATTGCATGTCCAACCCGGTTAAAAACTGCACCTGCTTGGTACCTATTGCCAGCCCTGGGCATCCACAGCCAACTGGCAAGGCTTACTATGGTCATTTATATAAAACCAAACACCAGGCCATGAAGATTCATCCAACACATCAGTGCTGGCTGTAGGGTGTATTCTATGACAAAATGGAAACAGGGATGCTAAAATTATGACTCTTGCTAAAGCA
Organism: Neodon shergylaensis; assembly: GCA_025134845.1. Classification (NCBI taxonomy): domain Eukaryota; kingdom Metazoa; phylum Chordata; class Mammalia; order Rodentia; family Cricetidae; genus Neodon; species Neodon shergylaensis. The sequence goes on along the minus strand of JABTXL010005619.1, from coordinate 15,675,193 downwards.
ATGAAAGTGCCAAAGCCACAATGAAGCTTCAGGGGACCATTGTGTTATAGAGCCAAAGGGAATAAAAGGTACACTAGCCAAGTAAGAAAGCTCACAATCCATAAAAATATAGATTTATTAGAAGAGGATTAGTAAGAGCCCGAAGCCAGAACTTCAAGAACTTCTTTCTAGTTGCTGACAATGGCAAAAGTATTGTGTGTAGTGGAAAGTTGTGCTGTCCCTTAGAACGTCACATGATAAAGGAACATTCTCTAGCCCTGCTGTCTGGCATGGCAGCCACTGGGCTTTGGAGGCTGTTTTGATTTTCTATGAATCTAAATAGTTAAATGAGCCTGGTATCCACAGCATTTGATAAGATACATGGAGGTTTTTTCAATGTAACATTTTACTGGGGAAATGCAACCCTGAACATTGTAAGTAAGAGGAGTGTGGACTAATGAGAGAGAATGACCTGTTCTCACTCTTAGGGAGAACACTCATGTCTTATCAGCTTGCCCAAAGGACAAAGGAAGAGGGCAGAAGATGAACCATAGCTGCCTCCTGGAGCACACAGTGATGGTTTAGTCTTGCAATCCCATTCTTAGGGGATATGGTTGACTTTCCAAAGGATAGCAGTGTAGAAGCTCTCTAAAGCTATTCTTGGCAATGGCTGCTGTTTCTTTGCTTTAAACCAATCATATAAAACCTAGACTGTGGGACTTGTCTGGAAGATATATTAACTTGAGCCTTTGAAGCAATAGGATGGGTAAACTTGACCAGAACTCATAATGGTTTATCTAAAATTGCTCTGTCTCCAGTGGCAAACATTTAATCATTATCTGACATCTCTTCTGTATAGTAACACTCATTTTCCACTGCAGTTGCCTTGTCAATTTTTTAATTTTTTGCTGCACTTATTTAGTGCCTGTGTGTGTGTGTGTGTGTGTGTGTGTGTGTGTGTGTGTGTGTACAGTCCCACATGTGTCAATATGTGTGTAGAGATAGAAGAGAACTTGTAAGTACTGGTTCTCTCCTTCCACTGTGTGGATTCTGGGAATTGAACCTAGGTTATTAGTCTTAGTATAAGTGGCTTTATCTGCTGAGCTATTTCATTGACCATCTTATAAAATTTTAACACAACCAAAGTGTCTTGCAACATGTCAATATCTCAACCTGAAAAATAAAGATAAAACAGATAACCTTAATCATATGGCTGGCAGAGATTTCTTCCTATGTTAGTAATAAATTTATGAGTAAAATATATTAACCAATAGTAATAAATTTATGGACCAGTCCCTAGCTCAAGAAAATTCTAGTCATCTCTAATACATATATCAAAATTCTAGTCATCTATAATACATATATCAATGACCATTTTTTAAAAAAGTCATCCAGGACTGGGGCTGTATATAAGCTGTGGTTCACATGACTGTCCAATATGGAAGGAATTCTCACAGAAGCAAGTGCCAAGAAGCCTAACAGTTTAATTTGGTCTCACCATCCCTGAAGACTTAAAATGGAAGGTCTCAGGAATATCTGTCCGAAGCTGCCTTCCACCCTTCTTCCCTGCCATACACATACACACACACACACACACACACACACACTGCACATGAATTCCATACCACATATACCATGTATGGTTAAAGGTATCACATGTGCATATACATAGATGGAAACTATTTTCAGGCCACACAGGAGATTTCTGTGGGAATATGAGCCTATGGGATCACATTTCCAATCAAGCTGTTTTCGAGGCTGTCTTTGCTTCTCATCAAGGAGTGAAGCTGAAGAAGATGCAACCTGGCAACTATCTCAAGATCTACCTCCAGGGAACTCCAGCTACACCAGACATTTGGCAGTCAAATAAAATAACAGAACCTGCAGAAAAGAAGATGGTGTAGTGGGCAGATCATCTCAATTTTTGAATTTTCTCTTAAAATGTCATTTGGGTCTATAGCTATAGCACCTTGAATATGTCCATTAGTTAAGCCAGGTCAGGTAGGGCTGGTTAGTACTCGGATGGGAAAATGCCTTTAGGGGTAAGGATGTGGCTCAGTTATGTAGACAGAAGTTTCTGTCTCACCTGGTCCCACAGTTGTTCCATCCCACACAGAGGCTTATTTTAATTATAAACTGTCTGCCCTATTGTTCAGGCTTATTACTAACTAGCTCTTACAACTTAAATTAACCCATCATTCTTATCTATGTTTAGCCACGTGGCTTGGTATCTTTTCTCAGTAAGGCATTCTCAGCTTGCTTCATCTGCAGCTGGCTGGCAACTGTGTCTCTCTCTGCCTTTCCTCTTCCCCGAATTCTCCTAGTCTGGTCACCTTGGCTATACTTCCTTGCCTGGCCAATCAGCATTTTATTAAAACAATATTAGTGACAAATCTTTACAGCATATAAAAACATTATCCTACAATAGTGCTAGTCTAGAACTGTTCCTTTAACTCTTACTGTATATCCTTTGTTAACACCAAAGTGCTGTAGGAGGGTCATCTGTCTATGTGTTACTTTCATTGGACAATAAAGAAACTGCTTTGGCCTCTTGATAGGCTAGCCCTTAGGTGGGTGGAGTAGACAGAACAGAATTCTGGGAGGAAGAAAGCAGAGTCAGGTAGATGCCATGGAGCCAGGTGCCAGGTCAGACATGCTTAATCTTTCCCAGTAAGCCACCACCTCGTGATGCTACACAGATTATTAGAAATGAGTTAATCAGGATGTGAGAGTTAGCCAATAAGAGGCTAGAACTAACAGGCCAGGCAGTGTTTAAATGAATACAATTTGTGTGTTCTTATTTCAGGTGTAAAGCTAGCCATGTGGGAGCCAGCCAGGCAGGACGAAAAGCAGGCCTGCTCAACTCATCATTACACCAAAGTGTGACAATATGACCATCTTTATTCCATTTCAGCATCTTCCTCCATATTTAAGCATGTGAGATATAAAACCTGGCCCAGCTTTTTGGTGTTATGTCCCTTGACAAGACTGAGAACCAGAGAACTAGCATTAAACGCGAGGCCCATTTATCACATACCTACTTAACAGTCAATCAAAAAGGGAGCCAGTTCCTTACAGTGGGAACATTATACAACACCTACAATTCCTTATTGTCACCATCTTGACCAATTCTGAGTTTCTGCATTGACACTACCTACTGCAAAAAGAAGCTTCTCTGAAAAAGTTGAGAGTAGAACAGATTTATGAGTATAATCATAAATATTTAGAAAGCAGTTTGGCAGCATGACCATTTGAAAAATTAACAGCAGTAAGTGTCCCCTAGTTGTTTGGCTAAGTTTACAGCACTGGGGAATGATTGCTTCCTACGGAGCAGGACTCAGATTTAATAAAAAAAAAAAAAAGCAACTGATTACCCGCATAACAGTCATGCCTGTGTTATACCAATGGGGGCACATTTTGCAAATGAAGTTCCTTCCATACTGTAGTATAGAGGACCCAGGTCAGTATAAGACCATTGACGCCTTTTCTCCCCAGTGACCTGCACAGCATTTGTTACTATGAGTGCTAGCCAGTAGGAAGGAAGTTTCCAGGTCACTTCAAGATTGATGTTTCTATGTCTTTCAACAAAAGTGTGTGATGTTTTCAGAAATAGGGGTTTGCCATCTAGTTATTATGGGCAGCTAAGAGCTATGGTAATAGCCTGTTTTGTTTTGGAGGCCACTAGGGCTCTTGGTCAAAAACAAATGCCACATGATCTTTCTCTTATGCGGATCCTAGCTTTGAATCTTTGTGAGTTTGGCTTGGAGTACATGTGGTAACCAAGATACTATGCAGGAAAGGTAGAATACAGATTAAACAAGTTGAGAGGGGGAATACTGAGGGTGAGGAAGTTTTAGCAAGAGAGTCGGGGAGATGTAGAAAATGATGGAGAGTGGAGGATTAAACAAACTATGGAGTATATGAGCAAAAAGTATGAAAACCTATTACCTTGCAGCCCAATTTAAGAGAATCATTGAACTTCTCTAGGATCATGAACTATAGGCTCAATATCCTTTGTTTATGGCTAGTATCCACTTATGAGTGAATACATACCATATTCATCTTTTTGGGTCTGGGTTATCTCATTCAGGATGCTGTTTTCTAGTTCCATCCATTTGCATACAAGATTCCAAGATGTTATTGTTTTTTATCACTAAGTAGTACTCTAATGTGTAGATGGGCCACATTTTCTTTATCCATTCTTCAGTTGAGGAGCATCTAGGTTGTTTCCAGATTCTGGCTATTACAAATAGCTGCTATAAACATAGTCGAGCAAATGCCTTTGTAGTATGATTAAACATCTTTGGGTATATGCCCAAGAGTAGTATTGCTGGATCCTGAGGTAAGTTGATTCCTAAATTGATTCCTAATTTTCTGAGAAACCACAATACTGTTTTCCAATATTCATCCAACAACTGATGGAGACAGAGACCTGTATGGGAGCACTAGACTGAGCTCTAAAAGTTCAGCTGAAGAATGGGAAGAATGGGAATATGAGCAAAGAGGTCAAGACCATGATGGGGACATCCACTGAAACAGTCTATCTGAGCTAATCAGAGCTCACCAACTCCAGCTGGACTGAGAAGGAACAAGCATAGGTGTTGCGGGAGGTCCTTCCGCTCCTCCAGCCTATAGCCGCGTCCGGCGATTAGACACCCTTCCTGGTTGCGCAGAGGGCTGTTGTCTGGGACGGTGATCTGTAAGTTTTTTCCCCTTTGAATAAATACCACCCTATTAATCATAATTCCAAACTGGTGTGGCATTGTTTGTGACTTACGCCTTCACATAGGACCAAACTAGTCCTTCTGAATGTGGTTGACAGTTGCATGGCTGGGAGAGACTGAGGGGCCACTGGCAGTGGCACCAGAATTTATCCCTACTTCTTGTACTGGCTTTTTGGGATCCTATTCTCTTTAAATGGATACTTTGCTCAGCCTAGATGTAGTAGGGAGGACCTTGGACCTTCCCCAAAACAATGTGCCTTAGTCTCTCAGAAGAGTGGATGGAAGTGGGGTGGGGGGGTATGTGAAGGGAATGGGAGGAGGGGAGGGAGCGGGAACATGAATTGATATGTATAATGAAAAAAACATAGTTTGTTTTCCTTTTTAAAAAATTAAACAAATAAATAAATAAAAAGAAAAGAAAATCATTGAAAGGGATAATAGCAGATATAATACAAAAAAGAGGTAGGTAATACTAAAAAATAAAGATTTAAGTGAGTTTGGCAGAGAGAAGGGGTTTGCAAACTAAGGATGTATAGGGAAAGACTGGAAATTCACTAGTTTAAAGCCAATTACAAAATATAATTTTTTAATTATTTAATCTGTTTTGAGAATTTCATATACTATATTATATTTATTCCTCCTCCCTTTCCTCCTTCCATCTGTTTTTGTCTCCCCATGCCATAATTCCTCTCAAATTCATACCCTCTTTTTCTTTAGCAATTATTGTTATACACACATCAATATAATATAAATACAAATACACATATGTAACACACATATATAACTGTGTGTCTGTGTGTATGTATGTATGCATGTATGTATGTGAATTTGAGAGATGTACCCTCCATGGGCAGACAATGCTGCTTCCAGAATTGGAGTTTTTTTCTAGAATTGCCACATTAAAAATGGGATTTGCCTCAATTACTGAATATTTTAGATCCTCTTTTTTAATTCTGTGTTCAACATGAGTTATCTACTCACCTTGACACAGCCTCAGCCATGTTAGGGAACAAGGATGAAGCAATAAAGACACCATACCCAAATATTTCTAGAACTCATGTGGAAAACCAAGCAAGAAAAAAGTTCAAGCAGAATCATTGGAAGAAAGTTGTGTACACAGTAAAGTTATGCAAACATCAAGGACACATGTAAAATTAAACTGAGAGAGTTATTCACAAAGATTTTTTTCTTTAATTTTTTAAAATTTATATACCAAACCTAGTTCCCCCTCCCTGCCCTTCCTCTGTTCTGCCCACTTCCTCTGCCTCCCCCTCCCATCCACTCCTCAGAAGGGATAAGGCTTCCCATGGAGAGTCAAGGAAGTCTAGCAATACCAAGTTGAGGCAGGACCACCCCTCCCCCCCCCACGATATCAAGGCTGAACAAGGCACCCCTCCAGAGGGAATGGGTTCCAAAATGCCAGTTCATGCACCTGGGATATGTCCTGGCGTTATTGCCAGAGGCCTCCCCAACAGATCGAACCACTTAACTGTTGCTCACATTCAGAAGACCTAGTTTAGTCCCATGAAGGTTCCCCAGCTGTCAGTCCAGAGACTATGAGCTCCCACTAGCTCGGGTCAACTGTCTTCGTGGTTTTCCCCATTATGATGACTGCTCCACTTGCTCATATGATCCATTCTCCCTCTCTTCAACTGAACTTCGGGAGCTCAACCCCATGCTTGGCTGGGGATCACTCCTGCTTCCATCAGTTACTGAATGTAGGTTCTAGGATGACAAATAGTGTAGTCACTGATTATTATAGGGGAAGGTCAGTACAGACACTCTCTCCTCTATTGCTAGGAGTCTTAGCCGGGGTCATTCCTGTGGATTCCTGGGAATTTCCTTAGCACCAGGTTCCCTCTAAACCCCATAATTCTCCCTCTATCAAGATATCTTTTTCATTGCTCTCCCTCTCAGTCCCTCCCCCAGCTTAACCATCTCAATCCCTCATGTTTCCATCCCCCATTCCCTCTTGCCAACTCCCCGCCCAGTTTACCCAGGAGAACTTAATTATTTCCCCTTCCTGGGACCTTCTATGTATGTCCCTCTTAGGGTCCCCTTTTTACCTAGCTTCTCTGGGGTTGTAGATTGTAGCCTGGTTATCCTTTGCTTTATGTCTAATATCCACGTATGAGTGAGTACATACCGTGTTTGTCTTTCTGGGTCTGGGTTACATCACTCAGGATGGTTTTTTCTAGTTCCATCCATTTGCCTGCAAATTTTAAGATGTCATTTTTTTTAAAACCACTGTGTAAATGTGCCACATTTTCTTTATCCATTCTTCAGTTGAGGGGCACCTAGGTTGTGTCCAGGTTCTGGCTATTAGGAATAGTGTTGCTATGAACATGGTTGAGTAAATGTTCTTGTGGTATGAGTATGTATCCTTTGGGTATATGCTCAAGAGACCAAAAAAGATCCTTAGCTAGTATTTCAGGTTCCATCAGCAAGTGTGTAATATAAATAGGACCAAAACATTTTTTTACATGCTAAGGAAAAGATAGCCTTGGAGTATAAATGCAGTAAAACTTACTTCAAGAATACAGAATAAACATAGTTGCAGACACATGGATAAAGATTTACTAAATAAAAATCTAAAGGATATGAGGCTGGAAATACCTCTGTGGTTAAAGGCACTGGCTACTTATACAGAGGACTGGAGTTTGCTTCTCAGTACCATATGGAAACTTGTAATTGTCTGTAACTCCAGTTCCAGGGGATCCAATCCCCTCTTCTGGTCTTTGCAGACACTGAACTGTGTAGCTGCTACACAGATATACATACAGGCAAAATACCCATACACATAAAATAAAAATAATTAGAGTCAAGAAGAAAAAAATGCCAAAGGACATACATTAGACAAAAAAAAAAAGTCCAGCAAGAAGGTGGGGAATACACAAAAGAGGAGTGGGACAAACAAGAGGAAAATATGGGTAGGTCAAGCCAAGCATTACAAATGCAATGTGTTTTAAAATATCCAGTTTAGGGATAGCAGGGTAGCGATAAGCACAAAGTTCAAGGTAGTGGTTATCCCTCTGCAGGAATGGAAGGAAGCTGTATCAGAACAGGATCCACAGGGCTTCTGAAAGATCCACAGAACTCTAATTCTTAGGCTAGGTGGTAACAGGAGGGTCTCATCCATCTGTCATTCTTATTGTGAAAATTATCTTGTAATTATTTAATTTTAAAACCTAAAACTTAAGATATTGTCAATGGACTCTTGAAAGGCATTTCATTTAACCAGATGCAGAGATCTAAACTGCCTTTTTCATGGACTTCTGGGCAATGAGTGCATCACTGTCATAACCAAAACTCAAGTTCCCCAATTCCCAGGATGCTCAGAGGTTATGCATGGCGCCCCGCAATAGATTAAAACAGCTGTGATATATTTGTGACATGTTGGAAGGCCAATTAAAATCCCAAGTGTTTACACTGTGGAGTATTTTTAGCACCTAAAGCTTTATTATTTCTGAGTTAAAATACCTGGGATTCCCTGTTCAGGTTTCTCAACACCCCGGGGTTGCAGATTGTGCCTTAAAACTTCTAACAGAATCATCTCCCTAAAATAATGAACCTGAGAATGAGATGCAAATTCTGGGTGTGGCAGCTGACACTGTATGAGCTGATCAATGGCAGGCAGGGGCTGAACACCTATCACTCTCGTGAAAGCTGTGTAGAGAGCTCTATCACACACTCAAAGGTTGAGGCATATTTGCCCTGCTGTGGAAGGCCAATTAAAAGAAAAAGTGCTGAGTCAGCCCAGCTCTTTCACACAAGGACAAAGAAAATCTCTCAGATCTGAACCTGTGAGCCTTTGAGAGCAATGCAGTGAACCACCAGCCACGTTCTATGGCCCTGCTCAACAGAGTTTGAAATAACCTTTTCTAGTACATGGCACAGTGAAACATAACACAACACACACATACACACACACACACACAAATGTACGTACACACCTCTGCCTCTGTTGCTGCTTGAACAGTGTTGCATTTAACACCCCAACATCCTGCTAAGTACATTTCAACATGATGTGTGATTCCCCTTTGTATGCTGTGAATATGCTTTATTACCCTTGGTTAATAAAGAAGCTGATATGGCCTATTGCAGGGTGGAACAAAGCCAGGCAGGAAATCCAAACAGAGATATATAGAGAGAGTAGGCAGAGTCAAGGAGAAGCCATGTAGCTGCCAAAGGAGAAAGACACTGGAAATGTACCAGTACACCATAGGCTCGTGGTGATACACAGATTAATAGAAATGGGTTAATTTAAGATGTTAGAGCTAGCTAGAAACATGCCTAAGCCATCAGCCAAACAGTGTTGTAATTAATATAGCTTCGGTGTGATTATTTAGGTCCAGGCAGCCAGGAACGAGAGAGCAGTTTCCGTCTACATCAGCAAAATTTGGTCCAGTGTTTTCAATACAAATATTCTCATCTAGTGGGTGGGTGAGAAAGGATTATGATGTGTGGTTAAAGAAACAAAAACAAAACAAAATAATCACTATAGTTTTGATTCTGTCCAAGCCTTACCCTGGTATGTGGAGGTATGCCTTACATGGAGTGAGGCTGCTGTAGTTTCAACTGTGCTGTAGGCCTTTCCATACACCATTGTTCTTAGAGGGGTTGTGTGGATACTTTGTATGAAAACAAAGGCTCAGAAATAGCAACTACCCCACATCTGAGATTTTTCCAACCTTGCCTGATTACAAAGTTTGCCTCTGTAGAGTGGCGCTTACAGAACAGAGCCACGAGCCCTCAGCATCCACACAGTGTTCGAAGAGGTTCACATTTACATTGCTAAATGGAGCTTTCACTTGCTTGCTCAAAACTTTCGTGTCACACAGGCTTCTGCAACCCTGTCGTACAGATGTAAACACTGAGTTTCAGGCAAGGGCCTGTTCATTTTAGGTTATAATCTAAGATGCTCACCAAATGTTTCTGAATAATCACACATTTGAGAAGTGCTGATTTGGCTCAGCTTGTCCACCTATCTGAATCTAAAGGCATTGCACCTTCAGCTTCAGCTACCTGGTCCTAGCTGACACCTATTACAACAATATCTCTTATTAGCTGTTGGTGCATTGCAAAAACAATGCACGCCCTTCCTCCTCCACCTCTCTGATGTTGCTGCATTCAAAGCATGGTATGAATAAATGAAGACCTGCTCTTTCACTATATGTTGGTTAGTGTTTTGTCAACTTGACACGAGCTAAGATTAAGGAACCTAAATTAAGAAACTGCCCCCCCCCATACTGGCCTGTGGAGCATTTTCTTGATTGATAATTTTTGATATGGAAAGATCCAGATCACTATGTGTCACGCCACCATTGGGCAGGTAGTCCTAGGTTATCTAAGTAGGCTGAGCAAGTGAGAAATAGCAAGCCAGTGAGCAGAGTTCCTCCATGGCCTCTGTGATAGCTCCTGCCCCTAGGCTCCTGCTTTGAGATTCCACCATGGCTTCCCTCCACTGTGTACAGTGACGTGAAAGAGCAATGGATTCTTTCCTCGCCCAAGTTACTTTTGACCATGGTGTTTATCACAGTGATCGAGAGCCAACTAAAACACACCGTCGTTGAGGTGAGATAGTTTAAATGGTTGTCCGCTGGTAAACACATCTTCAAGAAAGTCTCCATAGAGCCCTATAGCATGTTTCACTCCTTGACTGGCCAGCAATCGAATCCACTCTTTTCCCATCTCATTATTACAGCATCAGAGGCAGTGAGGGTGGAGCCAACTCAAACAGATCCATCTACTCCCCAGTATCCAGCCAGAGCCATCCGAAGGCTGGCAGCCTTGCATCAGCCACGGTGAACAGATCTATGCCATGGGAATTGGCAAAGCCTACAAACGGAGGCATTTTCTTGCAGAGAGCTGGTTGTTAAACATTTATCAACACACCACTGCTCCTCCTTGTAGCCTTCCTGACCTAAGCAGTTTAATTTGTTTAATGGAAGAGATGCATCAGTACTCTACATCAAGAAAAATCAATCTCTCTCCAGTAAGGGATTAAAGGAAATAATGTAGCCTGTCCGATCCTATTACTAGAATGTCCTCCTACCAAAAGAATGAACAAAATCAGCTTCGTGCAAATAGTTTCTCGGGGTGGTTTGGGGAACAAGTGTTCAACTTCAAGACAACCTCGTGCCTAATGCATTTCCATTAATATTCACTTCTGGAACTTAGCAATTTGCAGAGTGCAACTTGGAATGATGTAAGTTGTGCCCCCGGAGAACTTACGATAAGAGCCCATTATGAAGGTACCAGCTCCAGCTTCCTAGCACCTATCACAGATGGACTGTGCCTGCCATGCACCGCATTTGAGAGAAGCAAGGCCCAGAGACAAGAAAGTCATGGCAAAAATGACAAGATCAGCTAAGCAAGCAAAGGAGTGGACACTCGAGTGATTTCCAGCCACTCTCAGCTGGGTTTCCAGGAGACCTAAGAGAAACAGCACAGCAGATTGTCTTATTAGCTTCAGCTCTTTGCCTCCGCTGTATCCATGGGCTTTGTAATGTCTTCCACTAAAGAGCTACCATTTCCCTGCCCCCTTGACTTCAGCATTATCCATGGGATTTATTTCAACTGTTAGATGGAGGTGGCAGTAACCTTTGGCGACCTCACCTAGTTCCCCTTCCCATGCTGTATTTCTGCTGTCCCTAGGAGAAGGACAGGCTTAGATAGCCCACTGGCCTAAGCTAAGACACGTGATGCAGACCAGAGACCCAGCTGCTGTAGCCTGAAGTTGAACTACCCTAGCCAACCTGAATGCACAAAGGAAGTAGTCCAATTACCAGGCCCCAGCTACTCCAGACCAGCCGAACCTGAGTACACCCTGGACACAAGAGTGTGACCAGCTGAGACCTTCAGGACCACCCCTCCCCCAGCCTGTGTACAAATTGCTATTTCATGTCACCAGGCTTTTTACTTGCTTTAAGAAAATGCAGTATGACTGTAACGATAGCTAAGCACATCAAACGTTAACAATAAAATTACGCTCCCATGTCTCAAAGAACAACCTTTAAAAAGTTGAAGTTATCTTAAGCCATAAAGCCTTGGAGGGTATTTGTTTTGTAAGTTTCAAAGCTTGCTCTAGTTCCTAGGATACAGTTGGTGCTCAATACAAGTTTCTGCCTGTCTATCAAGAAGGCTGCTTTCATAAAAACATTTTTTTTTGTAAAATGGAGAGTTTCCTGTTATTGAAAATAAAGTAGCATCAGTTGCATTTTCCTTCTGCAATATAGCAAAAATGCTTTTTCACTAAATGGATAAGCTAATCAGGGCTCATTTGCATGAAAATGGCAATAATAAAGGTGATTCAATCCGGCTTGCTGGCTTAAAATTTAAATATCCAAAGGTAGATAAGGATTGGACCACTCACATTGTCAGAGCTCAGAGCCCTGTAGCCCTCACCCCATCACTAGGACTGGAGGCCTCTAACTGGTGACCACAACTCAAGGAGCCCAGTTCTCTTTTTCTCCAGGAATGAAGGCTTGGTACTAATTTAGTGTTTCTAGCAACTCTATTGGACATAAGTGGTGTGAATGAGAATCAACTCCCTCTCTTTCACAGAACATGTGAACTGGTTCTGACTTCTTGCCTTTGGAAGACTAAAAGCCACAAATGAGAATTATCCACAAGTAACACAATAAGGAAAGCCTCACAAAGCTCTGTATGCCAACTCAAATACCTACACTTACAGCATAGATGGGACACATATTGTCAACTCAGTGTTGTTGACTTCCTACCTGTGAAAGGCCCTTGGCTAAGCTCCCTACACGATGACGAGCATATACTTGCTCCTGTGAAGGATGGAGCCCCTGCACTGGTACTGCTAGGTGAGGGAGATGCCAGCACCACAAGGATATCATCTGGAGTTGAACACCAGCAGGGACACAAGGAGGAAGAGGGGAAGAAGTCTGCTATGCCACTGTGTGATGCCGACAAAGGTATTTTATCCAGATAGAGTTCTTTAATGCATTCATGCATGCACTCAGGGTCTTAGGACTTGCCAGGCATCCCAGAGGTCTCTGTGCTCCACCAGATCTGAGAAAATCTGATGGTTGTGTTCCAACCACTTTAACCAAAAGGCTAAACCAAACCATCAGTCAGACTGCCATGCTAGCGCATCAGCTGCTTTGAACATTTCACGGACACCTTGAGGAAAGCACAGCTGCTTGCGCTAATGTACAGTTCAGGAAGGCACTCTGCCAACTATGACTCATTTGAATGGCTTGCACTGCACTTTTTTTTGCCATTCAAATTGCAGTGAATTCTGCAGGATTCTGCAGCCATTTACCCAAACTATTGGATCAACAGTTTCTTATGCCCGGCACAAGACCTATGATTGGTGCGTATAAAGTCTTCCATTTGCATGAGCGATGATGGCAGGTTTGGTAACCCTTTATTTGCATGAGGTTCTGCTTTGCTTGGTGGAAAAGAAAACCTTGCCACTCTGCCACCCTTCTGACTATGTAAACATGCTGTTTGGTTCACTTTTCAAACCCTCCAGGGCTTCGCCTGGTGGCCAACATCAGGCCGACCAACCAAAAGAGTTCTCATGAATGGCTTTTTCTTGCCTAGTTTTGATCATCATCCTTAGTAGAACAGATCTGGTGGGCAGCAGCAGAAGCAGCAGAAGCAACAGCAGAGTGAAAGAGGCAAACACAGTGGCAGTGGCTGACACCCTAGTAGCGGCAATGAGAAAGTGGCTAGGACCAAAATGATAAGGGGTAGACGTGGCAAAGATGAAGGACAGTAGAAGTAGAGGAAGAGAAAGACAGGGTAGAGAATAGAAAGGGAATGCGTATAGAAGGCTATGGAGAGCCAGAGAAGTGAAGATGCATGCCCTGGTCACCGGAAGAGTTTAAGGAATGCACCAAAGTTTAAGGGCCAAGGGTCTCAGACACTCAGACATATAAAACATGTCACTGTCAAACAGGAGACCCCAGCACTTACTGTCTATCTGAGGTATGCAGCATCAGAAGACACTATCCACTATTACTTGTTAGAGTTGAATTAATGAAAACTCAAAGAGAATTATTGGGGTTCAACCTGAAGATCCGAAAAGCAAAACAGCCAGTCACTGGCTCTTACCTCGATCTCAGAATGACACTGACGCTGAGAGCTGTCTCCTTCCAGTTTATAATCCTCTCCAGGGCTGGGATTAAAGGCATGCACCACTGGGATTAAAGACATGCACCGCCTGGTTTCTATGGCAAACTAGTGTGGCTACTGGGATTCAAAGTGTGTTTTACCACTGGCTGGTCCATATTGCTGACCAGTGGGGCTGTTTTACTTTCTGATCTTCAGATGAATTTTATTTATTAAATACGAATGAAATCCCACTACAGTGGCTCTTACCAACACTTCCTGCTATTGGAAACTGAGAATTATAATATTGAACCGGCACCAGAACTGCTGCTGGCTAGAGCCCAGAGTGATCAACCTCAACCTGAATTTCTAGAACCTAAATCTTTGGTATCTAAAGCCTTGCAAGAGCAGGCGCTTAGTTCTCAGAGTTTTGAGCACTGTGCCTCTGAGTCTGCTGGCCCAGGGATTACCAGCTTCTCCTCACCTACCCATGATCTCTGTCCAGGCATATCCAAAGGACCTCAGTCAATTGACTGATAATGGTTGAGCTATACATGTCTGAGCATCCACAGGGCAGAGGGGTAAGTTGTCAAGAGACTAAAACGGACAGGTATACTGTTTACTGAAACTATACATGGGATACACGGAAAAGCTGGGGGTGAGCTACTAAACCAGGAACCCACATTCTTCCACAGTTCTCCCTTACTGCGGTGCTCACCACAGAAAGAGGGTTCCAAGTGCTAGCACACACAGGCTGTGATATCAGCATTGCTGGTTTAGATTGCATCTGTGCATTTCCAGGAATGGATGACCCCAGGGATGCAGGAAGCAGGTTCTTTCTGCAGGTAATGTGGGCTTACCTATCTCACAGGGAGATACTATCTTCTTCTGGATGTCCTAGTCCCTGGCCTGCCTGACTGCTTTCCTTGAACCTTTGGCTTAGGGGTGGGGAGCATCCTGGGAGCTGATAAACTAGTTGATGCCAACACTTCCTCGGAGGTGATGCAACCATACCAAGCTCCATGGTGAAAACCTCTGGTTGTTCTGGTGCCATCATTCAGGCAACGCAGTCTGTCTTCATCCTATTTCCCTTCCAGTGTTTTACACGTGATGTCTTTACTTCCAACTTAACATAATTTAATGTATGATGATGACAGTATGTAACAGCTGCCTTCAAGTCCCGAGTATTAACCAGCTGGCTCTCACTGTCTGCTCCATGTCTGCTCCAGCAGTGAAACTCATGTTCAACAACTAGGTCATGGGGTGTTGGTTTCTAAAGCGCCTAAGAGGTTGGGCCAGGCTGTGAATGCAAAACAGAAGCGAGGCCAGCAAGTAAACCCACAGCCTCCTAACGCTCAAGGTAGCACCTGAAAGTTATTAGGGGCTGAGGCCCAGCAAGCATTAGCTAGGAACTGGAGCCTTGGCTTGCCTTCAAGAGACCGTGTCTCCAGAGGGTGTCCTTTTCAGCTCTTGAAGCAAGCAACCTCCAAGAAGAGAAAGCTGAGCTTATTTCTAGGTCGTCTTAGAATGTTCTATTTTCCGTCCCCAGAGCTTTTCTTTCAGGGATACCGTGATGGATGAAGTAAAAGCAAAACTTCATAATTCTCTGGGGATGCTCTCTGGATGGCAGTGTCTTGAAATGAGAGCTAATTAAAAATCAATACCTAAACCAGCATGGCCCATCAGTCAATTACACACTAGTTTAAAAACCTGGATCGCCTAGCTTTCCTCTTTCAGGGATAAATGCTCCTGTTGCTTTGGTGTGGAGATCGGATTGCTGGAGCTCTGCGTTAGGCTGTCACTCTCTGGGTATCTGTTTGTAGCTGTGTAAGAGACCAAAACAGAGTCTATTCTGAAAACTGAGCCATTGTGAATTTCCTCCTTTACCCTAGATCCCTTCCCCTGTGTGGCCAGCCAGGAGGAAAAAATGGAGAGATCTTGAGATTCAACATGCTTTCAGGGGTAGTCTGGGAAGCCAGGAGGCCAGAGCTGGCTGAGAGGCATTCCACTTGGAAAGAAGTGTTTGAAACACTCTTTCTTATGCCACAGAGGCCTGCCCAGTCCAAGGTACCTGTGGTGGTCAGAGAGAGTCTGAGAGAAAATTCTCTCTAAATCTGCAGTACGACCTGGACTGCACTGGGCTTGCCTGGCTGCCTTGCTCTCATTTTATATTGATTTTGATAGAAGTATAGCGGGGACACTGGATGCTATGGAGCAGGAAAGCTGGGTGACTGCTGAAGGACATCCCATTGCCATTGAAGGGACAAGAGGGAGCCTTTTTGTCCAGGCCATGCTTCTCTGGTCTTGCTCCCACGCCCAGAGACTCCCTCCTGATCTTTCCTCTCCTCAGGATATCCCCTTGCTGTGCTTCCTGCCTCCTCCTCTCCCTCCTCCTCTCCAGTCCTCCCACACAACTTTGCTTCTGTTGGAACAACATTATTCAGTGTGCACATGTGGCTCTTCATTGAACCTTTTTTTTCCATTTTCTGTTCTAAGCAGAGATAATTATGCATGTCAAGTTCACATGCAGAGGTAAAGATTGTAATTTGGCTTCAGAGGTATTACACATAATGGGGTTTTTTGTTGCCTCGGCCTCACCAGCTAAACAGAGAATACTGTATATTCTCCTGGAGGGGGCTTGGAGTATTCTAGAGGACACATAAATAAGGTTTTCAATTTAGAAAAAAAATCACTCTGTGTCCTGCTTCTAGCGTCCCTCCTCATTTGAATAGCAGCATTATTTGTGATATCCCGTGGCAGGCAAACGCATCCTGTGAGTCATGCTCCAGCAAGACACATGGTCCAACACCATTATGAGACTACAAGAAACCCCACCATCAAATGCAAAATGCTCTATTTGCAGATTAAAAAAGGGAGCTTTCTCCAGAGGCTTCTAAATCAGCAGGCTTATCAACTGGTTATTACCAATTAGCATTTATGCTAGAAAAACACAGGATTGATTTACATAAAAGCACAAATTCTCACCTTGCTCCAGAAGGAGACCAAGGTGACAAGCCTCTGACTTATTTCCCAGACAGGAGGACAATGACCAGTGACAAGTTAGTGTGGTCGCTTAACGCTACACCACTACATGGCCAGGGGCACAGACAGACAAACCTGAAATTCTGGGCTGGTTCAGAATTCATGAGCTCCTACTGAATGGGTTTTGTTTGCTTTATTGTGCACTATTAGCTAGGGTTTAGCTCCAGGAACAGGAGAATAAATCTTGTTTCTCTCAGGCTCTGAATGTAGCATAGAAGACTCCAACACTCTGATTCTGAAAGTGTCCTTGAACCCCCGGACTAGTAATAACTTAAAAATTGACTTCTGTTCCTTCTCTCCATATCTGCTAAAAAAAAAACTTAGGTGAGAACAACCAAGTGGCCTGGATATATGGGTGAATTTTATGGTAAATAAACATTTTAACATTTTCATGGGTGCCAGGAGCTATGCACATACAAGGGTATGTCTCCGTGAATGACTCAAAGTGAGGGATACACTTAACATCCTCTTTTCACCACTGAAGGCCAGCTGACCCTTGCCCAACAATCAATGGTCCCAGTGAAAGGCCAGCATCTCTTCATCCTCCCTCACCCACTCACTTACAGAAAGCCTCTGCCTCTGTCTCCAAAGTCCTGTCCTGGTTTAACCTTCCAGATGCCAACTCCTAGGACCTGGCTTTACAATATACAGGAAGCATTTGCATTGGAGTTCAGGAACTGTTGTGATTAAAAGGAGAAAAAAATAGGTTATCTGGGAAGGGAAATTAAAGTTCATTAAACATGTTTTATTTAGTACCTACCAAAGGCAGTGCATTGAAGGGAATACAGACTTTAATAAATCTCCCAGCTCAGGGGGTTTATGATCCCAGACAGTAAAGAAATTTGCAACAAGTAGTTGGAAGGTAGACCATGGGAAGGGGATCAGATACCCTAAGCTGTCTCAGTTCATTCTTACGGAGATGCCTACAGTGGGACTGGTAAAGACTCCAGAGTGGCAGGGATTGAGGGAGAGCACCAGTCATAAGTGGCTTCTCCACATCCAAAGCCATCCAACCCGCTCTGCTTCTGCTAACCCACTGAAAGCTCTATGTCATGAAGAGGGTGCCATCTTTATTTTCATCCCATAGATGACCAAAAAAAAGTGCCCTTATAATCTGCCAGAAAATCATGATTTACTAGATTTTTTTCTCTTCACTTTTCTTCCTGTGACTCCTAATGCCATATCTATGTCTTGTATTTACAATCCAGTTCTGTAAATAGGTGTAAGATATCACTATGTCCAAGACAGAACATTACAGGGATCAAAGAAGGCCAGGGCTTGAGCTCTACCAAGGAGAAACCCGATTCCAGCCATCAGGATGAATCTGGATAGAGGAGGATGACAGAAGAATGTACCGGGGGCTGTGAGGAGGGAAGGGCAGTTTAATTTCGAGAGGTTCCAAATCATCACTAGGGATGTGCTCAGCTTTCTGCTCCTGAAGCAAAAGATCTGAGATGACTAACTTGCAAAAGGGACAGGTTCATTTTGACCCAGATGCTGTTCCATGCTAAACTGGTCCTACTGCTTGGGTCTGTGCTAAAGGGACCCACCACTGATCACATTTCAATCTTTGGGGAGAACACTTTAGAGCTGAGAGAGAACAAGGCACTGTCTGTCACCTGGCTTTAACAAAACTGTACTTTTCTTTTGATCAAGAAAGAAAAATTGCTTTGGGAAAATACAGTGAGGATAAAAAGAAAATTAGAATCATTCATAATCACATCACCCCAAAATATTATATTTGGCATATTTCATTCTAGTCTCTTATCTACAAAGGAAAGCTTTAAAACTAGGGGTAGAAGTCAATTGTTTGTGTAAGTTTGTATCAACATTGTATCATGAACACTTTGCGTTGTCACTAAAAACTGTTTGAAATAAACATTTTCAAGTCTATACTTGCTAGAAATCACCCCCCTCCCCGCTACTATTGGCTATTTGCTTTTAGCCAAGTTTTGCAGTTAAAACAGTGATACAATACCTACTATTGTATATTTTTGCCTTCAGCTCTTGCACTGAGTCTGCTGTCTGTGTAAATGGTTCAGCCTTTGGAAAAAGCTTCAGGGTTTCTAATCACACCATAATCATTCTGGTTATTTGGACATTGCTGCTGTTGGCAAAAGCAAGCTTTTCAAGCCACGGACTCAAAGGCCCGGGCCCTTGGCCACCGTCAGAGCAGGAGGACAGAAGCTGCCTTCTGGCCTTGTTACTGTCTTGTTAGGTCAATACAAAACTCACAGCTCTTGTACAAAGTGTCATCCCCCACAGCTCCCTAAACCTCCAACTCCCAACCTCCCCAACCCTGTCTCCTGCACTGCCCATGGCTGAGACCATGCCCAGCCCCTTCTCTGCAGGACAGCTTGACCTTTGCAGCAGTAATCCCCATTCTTGACAAACAATAGATGTAATAAACACCCCCCATGCAATTTGAGGTATAAGCACGGATATTGTTTTGTAAAACCCAAAACACATTTTCAAGATGGCCTGAATTTTGTTACCCCAGAATTGCAATACTGATAAGTCACAAATACATGTCATTCTCTTTTGTTCTCCATAGGTTGGTTGGTTTTTTTTTTTTTTTTTAATCTTAGCCAGTGGACGATTTCATTTTCTTGTTCCAACCTGAACACATAACACCACTTACTTCTTAAAATGGCTTTTCAGGAAAAATTCTTCAGCAATCATCACAAAAGTTTCTAGCTACACTCTCCACGTGCCTTTCACTTCCCCTAAGAATACGAAGAGATTTCCAACTGCAAACCACATCTCTGATTGCAGAAACGAACTCAAGGTTTTAATCACTCACTCCCGTGTCCCTATACCCTGCGTAGATGTGTGACCAGGTAACATAACTTCAAAGTCCCTTACTCCTAACCAGCTGATACATGCTTCTCCCAGAATCTAAATAGTGAATGTTTAGGACATAGCTAGTTATTCATGCAAGTCATTCCATGGGCTACATGAGCAGCACATTGCTCGCAAGACTCCATATAAACAGGACGGTAGGATTTTCCTGTCTTGGAGCTCTGTTCTCTGCTGTCCCACACGCTGAGTCCTCTACATTATGCTGGTACCCTCTACTCCTTTCCCTACTAGAACTTGGTGACACACTTGGGTTCTGTGCTGAAGATGGAAATCGCTTCAAGCCCCACGAGAGGAAACAATTTCCTGTTTTGAGACTTTCTGTTTATTGTGGAGTGACCATGCTTAAAGGTTAACAAATCCAAAAGAGAAAGCTCAGGGTAAGATAAAGGCGTGAGGCCGTCTCCCAATACACAGAGCCGTTTAATTAGTTACTCAACTATGGCTCCCTGAGGATTGAGAAGCTGATATAGCTGAAATGCTGTATGCTAATCAGATTTGCACCTCTCTCTCTCCATCAACTGGGGCAAATCTACCATTTCATAATTACTCTGAATCAAATCAGTGGCAAGGAAAAGGGGTTACCTATGAGAAGTCAGCCATTCCATTTTCCCGGGAACCTGTGGGTACATTAGGGATTGAATAAAAGTGGTTCCTTGCTATTTTACAGCTTAAACGTTTGTGTTTCTCAGAACTCAGACGCAGGGGTAATTTGAGGGAGGTGATTTTATCCAGCTTGTGGAATGCCTTAGGAAGGACACCAAGAGGAGTAACAGCACTCAGAAACAGTTTCAAGGAGTCCTAGTATCATCCCGGCCTCCTCTTAGGTCTCACTTCCCCAGAGCCTGGTGTCCAAACCCCGGAAAGATGCCTCTGTGGATTGCACAGGAGCTGGCAAGTGTCTCCTCTTCTGCCCTCTAGTGGTTAATACAGATCAGCATTACTCCTCTTTGGGTAGAGCATCAATGACTGGCCAGGGGTTATCTGATGCTTGCCCCGATTCAGGTAAGGGGCCTTTCAGCAATATTATTGCTAATCCTCCAATACCTAACACCATACCTAGGGCAGAATATAGACTCAATGATTATCTGCCCAATTCCATTTTAAACACCGTATTTGTTGCCTATACATGGAGACCAGATCAATGTAAAACAGTTCCTAACAGGGGCAGACAAGTTGGTTAGAAAGGTGCTGGTGACAATCATACGCCAGTTTTTTCCCAAGCCCATATATCTCGTGAGCTCAGTGATAAAGAATAGGCACTGGTATGCTTCACCAGCAAATCACCGGAATCAATCTCTGCTGGTTCCCTGTCTATTTTCCAAGGTGGTCCTGTCCATCCTCTTAGGGATATCAGCCATCTCCCCTCTCCTGCCACTCGGGGTATAGACCCAGTTATGAGGTGCTCTGGCTGTCTTTGGCTAAGGTGAAGTCACTCTTCTCCTGCCCTTATCAACTCCCATGATCATCTAGGATGTTTCTATTTTGTGCCACATCATGGCCGGAACATAGTTTCAGGTTGTCCCAGTTGAGGGTCTCACTTGGTTCTCTCACTTGGTTGGGCGTTTTAGTTCATTGAATTTTTTCATTACTCTAAAAACACGGTGTGCATTCTCTTTGTTTCATGGGGGAAAACTGATCTGCATCCCCGTGAAAACCTGCCTGACCCCTACACCTAGAGCCCTAGACAAGGCCTGAGCACTTTAAAAGCCTCTTTAGCAGGGACATCCCAACGTATGGCTCCAAATCAAATGGTTATAAACGGCTCTTGTTAAGACTTTAAATGCAGGCAGTTCAGGATGCAGTTCAGAAACCCAAAGGTGTCCCCTCCACAGTTGCTTTGAGGGCTCTTCCCTCCTCTGCAACACATCCTATGCATGGTTTCCATGAGGAAGACTGGGGAAGAGCTTCTGTGTTAGTATGCTTCTCCCTTACAAGGGGGGAAGAAGTCTTCCCACAGCCCACCAACATGCCTCACTTTCTATCCCATTGTACAGCTCAGCTTACCCATCCTCCTTAGCATGGAGGCTGGACTTAACTTCCCAAGGACAGAGGGTTTCCTTCTCAATGCGCAGATTTGTGTTCTTTTTTCAAGGAATGAGGAGGAATGATTTGAAATTATTATTATCAAATGCTGGCAACAATCAAAAGTGACTACAAGTAAGGGCACTGATTTCTGTGCATCACAAGAAGGTTGGAGGGAGGTGACACCAGGACTGGTTAGGTGACAAACTAAACTACAACCTTAGCTCTTTTGTTAATAGGGATACATTCTGAGAAGGGTTTCTTTAGTAGATGACTGTAGAGCTGTATGAACATTATACAGTGCACTTACAGAAATCTAGATGGTATAGGTTTACAACAACGTGAACACTTGATGTGATCAAGGAATAGATTAAATACCAGGTGTTTGAGGCCATTGCCAACGTAATGGGACATATTACTTTTATTAAGTAGATGGTTCAGGTCTTAGCAGAAAGGATGTCTGAGAAACTAGTAACTGGCATTTTCAGGACACTCTCTGTCATCCCTACGCCATCAAGAAGAAGGTCAAGGTGTGGCTGTAGCAGATACATGAGCAATTATGGAACTACAGTGAGTATTAAGATAATTCAGAATAGAGAGTTCTTCATGAGGCTGTGCTGGTCAGAGAAAGGTTCACGTAAAAGCCAAGCATACTATCACAACATTACTCAAATGAATTCTCTGGGTAACTGTTTAAACTATATGAACGAAGCATAAGGCTCTCTCATTCAGTTCAAGCTATCATAAGCCATTGGTCCATCCATGCATCTTGAGGGATATCAGCGTTTATCTCCTCTCCTCCTTTGCCTATTTTTCTTGTGGAATGAGGCAAGCCTAGTTCTCAGTTACAAGCAAGACTGTTCATAATAGAAAATCACTACATAAGTACCCTTAAGATGGATTTGAGAATCGCATATGTGGACTAGATACACATGGACGAGCTTGAGAGCAAGACGAATAGCCCAAGCCGTGGGTGGTTTTGACCTTCGTCCTGGAAGCTCTATTAGGTTTCGTTGCTCAGAAGTTCCCATCAGAGCATTAAGACTAATTACAGCATCCTGGAGATAATGAACCACATCTTCATAGAGTGATGCGGTGGGTTTCACTGATAAAAGCCTAACAACAGCTTTGCCTAACATCTCTGCTTTTTAATGTTCAGCTTCCCCTTTGAGGCTTGGACCTTGGATACCTTTAACAAAACACATAAATATTAACTCTAGGCCAGTGAAGGGACAAGAAATGGCACAGCAATCACAAGAGGACAAGATGGGGACCACAGGGACGGTTACCATTCACTTGTAACCACACTTAACTTCCAAAGTCCAGGGGGACAGTCACTCTTATCCCTAGATTATAGGAGAAGAAAGTTGGATCCTGCCCATCTGCAGGTTTTCCCAAATCATACCTTCTGGGAGCTAGGAGAGTCTAATTTTGAACACTGGGTTTCCTGGTCCCACAGGCCTGATCTTTCTCCATTGCTCATTTTATAGAAATTAGTTGGCAATGTCTGCAATTCAGTCTCCCTCAAGTTTCTCTATGACAAGATACTTGAGATAGAAATTCTAAGAGAAAAGAACCCAAATTAAATAACACTCAGTGCTTTAGTGGCTACCTTTACAGCCCAGGGAATGAGTCAAACAGACTTAGGGCAGCTGTTATTTGCTTTTGTTTTTAATTGGTGTGCATATTCATTATACACAGTGGTAGGTTACAAAAAGTTATTTCCATAAATCTATGTCATGAACTTAAACCACTCTCACACCCCACATTCCTTTCTCCTTCTTTGTCTTACTACTAGATATCCCAATATCTACCTTAATGCCATACATTTTTTCTTTGCCTTATCAGTTACTTGGTTATTGTAAATAGTGCCATAATAAGCAGGTATATGCAGAAATCTGCAGAACACTAGCTTAGACAGTTCCTAGGAGTGGCTTGGGTAGACCATACGATAGTTCTATTTTCGGTTGTTTGGAGAACCGCCATACTGCTTGCCACAGTGGCTGAGTTGATTTATCTTGTCCCTAGCAGTGTACAATGATTGCCAGTCAGACTGTGGTGAGGAGGGCTCTGCAGTTTTAATTATGTTAAACATATTTCATATCATCATTGGCCATTTGTATTTCCTCTTTTGAGAACTGTCTACTGCTATCACTTGTCCATATATTGGTTGGATCGTTTGTTATTTAGTTCTTTGACTTCTTTGTATAACCTAAAAGCTAAATATCATGTGTCAGATATATAGCTATTAAAGATCTTCATTCTGTGAGCTGTCTCTTCACTCAATTGTTTCCCTTGCTGTGCCAGAGCCGTTAACTGTATGCAAGTCTTGCAATTATTTCATGGTATTGGAATCTTTTTTTAGAATACCTTTGCCTGCGTCTATATCTGGAACTCAAGACTTGGCTGCAATGGTTTACATTGTTTATTGTGGGTGTTTTGAAGCTATTGAAAATGGAATTGCTTTTATTATTTCTTTCTTGGCAGGTTCATTATTGGTATATAAGAAACCTACTGGTTTTATATGTTGATTTTTGTGTCCTGCTGCTTTGCTGAAAGTCCTCAGAGTCTGCACATAGAGATAATTTCACATCTACTTTTGTTATCTGTACCTTTTCATTTCATTGTCCTGTCTTACTGCTCTAGGCAAGAATTCAAGAACTATGGTGAATAAGAATGGGGGAAAGGGCACCCCAGTCTTCTTCCAGATCTGAGGAGGTGCTTTCTTTCTCCCATGTAATATCACACTGACTAGAAGCTTGTCAAATATGCTCTCTATTAAGCTGATGCATGCTCCTTCTATTTCGGGTTTCGTGGGGGATTTTTATCATGGGAGGATTTTAGACTTTGCCAAAGGCTTTTTCTGCATATGTTGAAATGATCATGTAATTTCTGTTCTTAGGCCTATTTATATGCTGTATTGTATTTACAGATTTGCACGCATGGAACCATCCTTACATCCCTAGACTGAAGCCAATTTGGTCATTGTGAATGATCTTTTTAAAGTGTTGCTGAATTCAATTTGCAAGTCTTTTATTGAGAATTTTTGCATGTCCATTCATCCAGTAGATTGGCCTGATTTTCTTCCTTTGATGTGTCCTGACCAGTATTGGTTAAGGGTAATCCTGGCTCTATAAAATGAGCTCGGCGGTATTCTCTCTCTTTCTGATTCATGGAACAGTCTGAAGAACATCAATGGTTTTCTTTAAAGGTCTGGTAAAATCCAACTGTGAGTCCATCTGTGCCTGAACATTTTTCAGTTGGGAACATTTTATTACTGTTTCATTGTCATTACTCGTAACAGATTTGTTTAGGTTTTATATTCCTTTCATTTACTTTTGCTGGGTCATAAGTATCTAGAAAGTTACCCATTTAGTCTAGGTTTTATAATTTATTAGAAGAAAGTTTTTCAAACCTTCCCTAATAACACTCTGGATTCCATTGGTACCTATTATTATATCTTCAATCTCATTTCTTTCTGGTTGTGTCTAGTTTGGTGAAAGATTGTGAATCTTGTTTATCTTTTCAAAAAAAAGGAATCTTTTATTTCCCTGATTCTATGTTTTGGTATTATTATTACTTTATTTGTTTCATCAGCTCCTACCCTAATCTTTATTATTTCTTTTCATGTACTGATTTGAGTTTTGGATTGCTTATAGTTTTCTAAAGTATGAGTTGTGTCATTAAGTCATTTACATGAGGTGTGTATATGTGGTGTGTGTGTGTGTGTGTGTATGTGTGTGCTGTATGTGTTTCTCTGTGTGTATACAGAGAAGTTTTGGTGTCCATGCAATTATGCTCAGTGATAAATCTAGCATTAATTGTGTTTTCTCTCTCTGGTTTCTATCCCTCATTGATACTCAAAGATTCTCTCTTTTTCTCTCTCTCCATCCTGTTTCCCCCCTTCCCTTCTTCTCTTCCTTCTCCCTCACTCCTCCCATCCTCCTTCCCTCTCTCCCTCCCTTCTTTCTTCACCCTGTTCTGGTCTCTAAGTTTGCTGGTACTGATAATACAATGCCTATTTTCCTTGGGCCTTGGGCCTCTCCTGTGGAGTTGCTGCACATGCCCCACTTGGTGCCAGCCTTCTTGAATAGACTCTCTGGTTCTCTTCTGCTTTCTTAAGCTTCCTTTTTCATTTGCTACAAAAATGTCAGTATATTTCCTCCTTCATCCTCCTCAGAGGATGGCTGCTCCCCAACTATCCCCACTTTATTCCAGCAGTTGGTGCATAAGTATGCTATCTCCCATCTTCCAAATGACCAAAAAAAGAAATTCTACATACAGCAAAAATACACTTGTTAAATGCAAACACACTCGGAAAAGACAAAGGATCTTCCATATTCTCAATGAGATGAAAAGTATCCCAGGAACTTCCAGTTTTGACAGCAAAAAAAGCCAGAAGAGTCTAAAACTATAGAAATATCACAGGTGTATGTATCTCAGTGGTCTGAGAGCAAGAGCCCTTGGTTTGATATCCAATGTTCAATTCTCCTCCCTTCTTCAAATGGCTCCCAATTTAAAGGCTGTTGTGTATGGAGAGCAGTAATACAACTCCTTTACGCTTTGGCTTCCACTTGGCTTCAGGTAGTGAAAGATATGGCAACTACTTGGTGACAACTTGATCACACTGAACTGTCCCCTAATGGTGAGAACAGTGCTCTGTTCTCATGGGAACATGTCCTTAAGGCAGGCAAGCATCTTCCTTCTTTTCTGGCAATGTATCTTCTAGTTCCCAGACTTAGGAAATCTGTTGACAATGATTCCTACACAGTGTTATTTGTGCTTAGAATTCAAATTTCATTGCAGAGGTGCCAATGGCTACACACACAGGATTCCATGGTTTCTCTACATGTCCCATCACCTAGATGTCAGGTTGCTACGTGTTGAAATGTTGCTCATGTGTACCAACCAATCAGGAGCCTACATTATATGACACTGGGGTAATGTTACCATGATCTTATTTAAAACAACATCTAAATGTAATATTCCCTCTATCCCAGCCATAATGGGAAAAAAATGTCCCATCTCACTGTTCTTCTTCACAACCCACTTGAAAAACATTTGCTTATTAGCACCATGTTCACAGTCTTTCTGGATTTAGAAGCACCAAAGGAGGAATGATTTCTTCAGAAATGCATCATGGTCCTGCTGAATTGAAAACAGATACAAGCAAGTGACTAACATTTAGGATTTCAACTGGGCATGTAGCCAAATGAATGTCACCTCATATAATGTAATTGGCAGTAGATGCCTATAGTCTTTGAACACTTCACCCAGATGACAGGAGAGAATGTGTGTTAAGAGACAAAAGAGTGCTTTGGTCAAATGCCTTCTGCTCTCTTCTCTAGACTCTCTTTGCTGGCCTTGTCTTAGAAGGACAAGGAGGGACTGATACAACCAAAGTATCAGGCTTTATGGTTTAAACTACAAGCATTCCTTTTCCATAGTTCTGGAAGCGAGAAGCCTAAGGCAAGATGCTGGCACATTTTGTGCTGAGGAGGACCTTTTTCTAGTTCCTATGTGGTACCATGCTAGGTTGTCTTCTCATGACGGAAAAAGTCAAAAGAGTGCTTTTGGGACCCATAGTTCCATTTTCAAGGCCTCCAGTGTTCTGACCTAATTGCTTCCTAGAGGCCCAAGTTCCCAATAGTATGAAATTAGATGTTAGTATTGAACATATATTTGGGAGATACTGTCATTTGGCACATTGCCTCCAGATCTCTGTTCTAGAAGATGGACCTCTTTGGATCAAGTCTACTGACTCTTTTGTCCTCTGGCTCTTTTGTCCTACAGTGTTGTGTTGAACAGTGAGATAGGGTCACTATAAAGTTCAAACTGACTTCAAACTTATAATGTGTCTCAGATATCTTCAAACTTGCTATTATCTTGCCTAGGACTCTTGAGTGCTGTGATTACAGGCATGTGTCACCACAACCATCTGCCCTGTGTTATTGCATTTGACCATCATAGAAACTCAGCAAGATCTCATGGGAAAGGACTATCAAAGCCCTCCCTCTCTGGCTGGCTTGTCTTCTCACAGAAGGTCGTGGCTTCTCTTAGAGTACCTCTCTGCACAGACCTCCTTCCAATTTCTGGAAACTGCCCTTCTCTATGTCTCTCAAGCCAAAGGCTGGTATAATGCCCTGTCTTTCTCATCCCTGGACTCCACACTACTCTTAGGGCCTTCCCTACCCTGGTCTCTTTCTTATACTCTTCCCCAACACCCTTCTTAGAATGATGGATGCTGCAGAGAAATGGGAAATGAAATAAATTGTAGAATTGCCTTAAGATTATAAACTTTCTAATTTCTCAAAAAATAGTTTAGTCAAGGACTATCAATTCATAGACATAATTGAATACACTTTATTTAAAGTATGACATTCATATCTTCCACATTTTTAGTTTTGCCACTATGAGCCAGTGCTTTGGATGGAATATTTGTGTCTCGTCAAAATTATAATATAGAAACTTTAACTACAAATATGCTACTTGGGGTAGGTTGGTCCAAAAGAAAATACAGCACACTAGTTAATTCTCAGATTGAAAGGAAACCAATTTTAATTAACTTAAGGAAACATGTAAGCAAAACTTCAGAAAAATCACAGAGAACTCAATAACTGAAAGAATGGTTCATGGGAGGTGTAGGAATTTTGTTTTCAGGAGCGACATGGGAAAGGTTTGCCTCCATCAGCCTCTCCTCCAGTTCTCACCACATTCAGACTGAAGGGCTAAAGCTTCACGCTCAGTGCTGCCCAGAGCCCCTTGGTCTGCCCTGAGGCAGCCTGTGTTCAGTGGAGACCTAGTAGGGCCCCAGCCTGGAGGCTCTCACGGCAGGAATAGGCTGGACTATAGCAGTCCCTCCCTTCATTTTGTGCTGCTCTAACAAACTACCACAAACTAAGCAATTTGTAAGACCAGAACTTTACTTCCTGATGATTCTGGAATCTTCGATGTTCGAGATTAAGTTGCTGATATCTGATGAAGGGCTTCTTGCTTAATCCCTATACAGTGGAAGATGTGGCAAGAGAGGGAGAAACTTTGCGTCCCTGTGTGGTAGAAGAGAATAGGAGAATAAGCCAATCCACACAAGCCCTTTCTATAAGGCATCAATACTTTATGAGGTCCAAGTCCTTATGACCAAATCATTTTCCATAAGGCCTCATCTCCCAACACTGTCACTCTGTGGATAAGAGGTCTACCACATGAATTCTGGGACACTTTCAGACCATAGCAAAGAGGCAGACAGGGAAGCCAGTACCCTTTGGCTCAGTGTCTTATTCCCCCCAAAGACCTTGACTCATGAATGCTCAACAAACAGAAACTAAGACTTCTTCAAATATTTTCTTCTCTCCACTCCTTGGTTCTTGCCCTAATCAAATAAGAAAGAGCTATTTCTGTTTGATGAAACTCTGTAGCCTTCAAAACCCTGTATGGAGAGGCTTGCCTTCCTCACAGCTACCAACCGCTTTCTACGTAGCCACAAGGACAGCATGGGACACTGCAGTGTCTGTGCAACGCCAAGGAGGTCTCCTACCTTCAAGTGTTCTATCTGTGTGATGCATGAGCACAGATCCAGCTTTTGATCATTATTTACGTATGTAATACGGTAGGAAAGACCTCACCCACTAGGAGTTCCCAGCAGTTCTATGCTGAACAACCAATAGCAATGCTCACTGGGACTGTTGACTAATGAAAGCCATAACCCCGGTGGTTCTCCAACTTCAATTTACAGCTACATAAGATCCAGTGATGCTCCTCTGCCCACTCTTGATATGACAAAGACCAACCAACTGGGCCTGCTACCCCAGCTTAGATCAATAGACTGAAAAGCAGGGCTGGCAACTCATTGGCAGGCCTGGCGAGTTTATGACAGATAGCACTTGATGCTCTCAGAAGGATGGACAATGGCAGAGAAACTGTATTAAAAACAACCTAGAGAATAAGCTTTTACACAACTAACCTAGAACACTCCAACAGGGGACTTAAGAGAGGTGTTGGTACTCTACTTAAAAGGTGGGGGAGAGCTGTGAATGATGGCACACACCTTTAATCCTAGTACTCTGGAGGCAGAGGCAGGCATCTCTATGAGTTCAAGGTCAGCACGGTCTACCTAGCAAGTTCCAGACCAGCCAAGGCAACAAGGTAAGACCCTATCTCAAACCACACACACACACACACACGGGGTAAAGTTATACTAAGGTTCATGTTACATTGTATCACCACCATCATACTTACACTAATGTTTTTGTAATGTTTTGTAATGACCTATTCCCCCTACACCCTCTGCCTGATCCCTTGGTGACCACCATGTTCTCATTGTTTTGTCTTTCCCAAGCTCCTGCTGCCTTACCTGTACAATGCTGGACTTGACCTTCAGAGTGTGAGCCAAAACAAAAAACAAAACTCGTCCGCCCTTAAGTTGCTTTTGTTGGGGACATTTTATCACAGCAGCAGGAAAGTAACTTATACAGTCAAGAAATTTGCTTAAAAAATTAGAAACCCAGGTTTCTGCTCCAAAGCCCCTAGTACTATCAGGGACATGGGGATTTAGAAATATAGTAAATAATATGAAGACATGAATGAAAATAATAAAAAGGAGAAACATGTAGGATAGTATCCGGAGGGAATTTCTGTGAGTACTGAAAATTTGCCCACATTTAATTTCCAACTGCTTAAAATACCCTTGACCCCAAAAGATAAGAGTAAGGCAGAAGACTGCATTAACATGATACAAGGAAATTAACATGCCAGTTGAAAGTCATGGGCTACATTCATAGTTAAACATTCTGTTGCTAGAGCAAAACAAGTCACCAAGTCCCGCTCCTGCCCTAGACCAAAACACTCTGTAGGCAAACCACTCCCTGGGTGGAATCCCAAGTTATTTCCATAAAGAAAACTGGAACTTAGTTGGATCCTTAGACTACTGTTTGAGGTAGGAACAAACTACTTCCCTATTCCAGGAGCACAACAGCTGGCAATTAGCCACACCTATTGACAATAACCTTAAGGGAGCTGAACTCTGATTTGCAACTAGGTGGACCTTCGTCTGAGGTAGGAGCACAATAACCTTGAAGGAACTAGAAATAAGTCCCAACTCTCTGAACTTTGGTCAAGGTGGAAATAGACCTTTTTGGGCCTCCACATAGTACTCATCTCTATGTAGGGCTGCCCCTCCTGATTCTATGTGCTCAATATACTATATCATATATTGGCATGTAAATTCTATCATTTAATAGTATACTTGCATTATATATGTAAACGAATATAGACATGAATATAGCAAAATATGAGTGGAAGTTAAAAAATGGCCATTCATTAACCTATAATGAGATAATAAAGCCCCTATAGGTTACTTCTTCTGAAATTATTGGCCAGAGAGCACACAGACCCTCAGAGAATTCATGCCATTGCCAATACTCTTGTCTACCCTCCAGAATTTAATAGTATGTTCCTATGGCTGTAGACGCCACATGCTTGAGTCACCAAACATGACGCTATGAAGCTGGTACTCATCTGGGAAGCTTCATCCATTTCGACTCTCACAGTGCTGGAAGGTGCCATCTGTGCAGCTGGAAGGGGAAGTAATCGTCTGTTACACCCTGCTGTGAACTCGGAGTTACTGGCCTGGCAAGACATGCTCACTGCTACAACAGTGGCTCAAACATAAGGAGAGAATCCAACCCCTTTCTGATTTGGCCTAGTTCCAGAGATAAAATCTATAGCTGGCACTCTTGCCAGGCTAAGCCCCTGTGTCTAGACAGGTCATGGGCCCCAGGGGAGGACCCACCATTGCTACGCTGCTAAGTGGACTTGGTGTTAAACTGGTTCCTGATGACCTACCATTCTACTCAGAGATCAAAGCATTTTTCAACCCCCCCAGCAGAGAAGCTTCTGTTTGCAGTAGATGGTGATTGATTATACAGTGGTCCATGACTAGCCAAGATACAGAGAATAAGAGAGCAGAATACTCAGCCCTAAATGGAACCTATGCCACACCAACTCCTCCAAAGGCTCCAGGATCTTTGTGGAAGGGGGGGGGAGGAGTGGTGAAAGAGGCAGTAGATGACAAGGAAATGATGGCTCCTGAAATGTCAGTTGTGCATATGAACTCACTGCAATTGGAATGACATGCATAAGGCCTGTGAGAACTCAAAGACAGATCAACCCCAAACCTGGAAAAGGGAGTTAGGAGTTAGGCAGGAAGTCCCACCCCTAGTCAGGAAGTTTTGATAACTGTTAGCTTCTGGGAGAGCGAGAGTCAGCTTTGTCCAAGAGTATGAGCCCTGGTAAGTAGACCATGCTTCAGTGGAAGACCACACATCAAGAGTATTTGAGCAACACAAACTGGTCTTGATGGGATAAAAGGGTGAAAGAAAAGACACAAAATTGGATAGGTATGGAAGAAGGGTGGGCCTGGGAAGAGCCGAAGGGATGAATATAATCAAAACACCTTGTAGGAAATTCTCAAAGAACTAATAAATTTTTTAATGACTACTCTTACAGCTGAAAGACCCCCGGAGCAGGGAGACTCTCACTCAAGTCTCAGGATAACACGACCCCCCAGGAACTCACGAGAGACCGTCCTTGCTGCAGTCACATGAGGTTTATTGACAGAACAGGAACCAGTGCACTGGGGCCGAAACTCATTTCCCACGCAGGGGTAGAGTTTGACCCCGAGTAGCTGAGAGAAGGGGTATTTAAGGGAAGAAACCACAACCCAAAGGGGGTAGGGAGGGCATCATTGGAAAATTCCGAAAATACCAGTGATCATTGGAAAATTCCGAAAATACCAGTGATAATCACAAGGGGGTAACTCCCTGTTTCTCAAGATTATTCTCAAGATTATAATCTAACTTTATGGTCAGCTAGTTCCTGGAACAGAGTCACTGAACTGGCTAACCTAGATTTTTGGTTCTGTTCTCCCTGATAGATTTTTTGGCTCTACTTTTTCTGCTAGAGGAGTCTGAATTTATCTGGGTCTTTCACAGCAAGCGAATTGTGATGCTTCCAGTTGAGTACGTGCAAGTTTCACAAGCGATAAATAATACTCAGCGTATGCTTCTGGATGACCAGATGAAATACAAGAGCCTTCTATAATTATACGTAAAGTTAATTAGAGATAAGGACATCCAGGGACCACAAAATTAACCAATAAGCATCTTCTGTTCCTTTTTATCAGCGATAAGTCCCATTTAAAACCTCATGTTGCCTCGGTAACAACCGCTCAGATACCTTCAACATCAGAATTGTTCCTACTTCCTGATAACACTCAGTCCAATGTTAGTCTCAACATCCTCAAGCCCTGTTTATGAATCACTTCCCTTATCTCTGTGCAAAATAACCAACAAAAACAACTTGGAATGAGGCAGGAAGGGTTTATCTGTTATAGCAGGGAAGACATGTCAATAGGAGCACTAGGAAGCAGAGAGAGCAATGCTGGCACTCAGTTCATTTTCTCTTTTTCTCTTCTTTTTGTTTCAAAGATTAGTATTATTCTGTGTGTGCATGAAAGGATGTGTTGTGAGTACATATGGCATGTACGCATGTAGGCTAGAGGACCCTTTTCAGGCATCCGCTCTCTTCTTCCACTTTTACAGGAATTCCAGGGATTGAACTACCTTCTCCAGACTTGTGCCGCAAGCACCTTCACCTGCTGCACCATTTGTTGACTCCCACTTCCTCATTCTTACTCAACCAGGTACCCCAGCCCAGTGATAGTATCACCTATATTCAAGGTGGTCTTCTCTCCTCAGTTAAGCCTTTCTGAAATTATTCTCATTCACCCATTCAGAGGTATGTTTCCATGGTGGCTCTAAAGCAGTCAAGTTATCTGAATGCAAAAAGCACACATTCTCTAAGAGGCCATGCCTGAGTCCTTTTTCTGAGACACCTGTGTGTCCTATGTGTTCTTGTCAATGCAAAAGAACTTGCCTAATCTTGTTTTACTCCAGGTGTGATTCTGGAGGTTTTGACTGGTGAGGCCTTCAAAATGCACACACACACACACACGCACACATGCATACATGCAATGCACATATGCACATGCATGCATACTCACATGCACAAGCACACACATGCTTCTATGGTAGTAAGGATTAGACTAGGGTGTTAAGATTTTGATCACCTACCCTATCACCTGGCAGGATAAATCCAAGCAGTACCCTGTCCCTTTAAGAGACAAGCTCCACTGACTCCCAGTCTCCCTCTCTCTGCCCACTGAGGTAAGCTCACCTTGCCCCCCTCCCTGACATTCTTCTGAAGAGACAGCTTTCTCTCTCTCTCTCTCTCTCTCTCTCTCTCTCTCTCTCTCTCTCTCCCTTCCCTTTATCTCTTTCCTCTTCCCTCTCTCTCTAGCCCTCTATTTTTTTCTCTCTCTGTCTTCCCTCTATACTCCCTTACCTTCCCATACCCTCCCAATACCCACTAAATAAACTCTCCATACCCAAGCTCTCTCTGCATAGCATATTTTTCTGTCCCTTACCCACTGCAGTCCCCCACTCTCAGTGGAACCTGCCAAGGTCACTCATGTCATATCTTACACAGGACTTCACACATGTTAGGCAAGTACTCCACCACTGAATTACATCCTCAACTCTTTTTTCATTTTTATTTGAGATGGAGGCTCGTTAAATATTCTATGACTGGACTTGAACTCATTCTGTAGTTCAGAAAGGCCTTGAACCTGCATTTTTCTACCTCAGCCTCCCAAGTTGATAGTACGACTGATCTGCTCAACCAGCCTCACAAACTCTTTGAAAATGCTCATGTATCCAGTGATGTATGCATATCCCCCAAATTCACCAGGTTCATGCAACTAATTGAGAATGTGGGCAACTACAGTAGTCTCCTAGAGTCTAGTCAGAAAAAGAGGTGTGTTTTGCAAATACTGAGGAGAAATGGAAACCAGAATGTCCCCCATACCAGAGAGGAAAGGGCTCTTGTCTGGCAGGGAGAGTGTCAGTCAGCCTCTGCCGGTATAACCAGGGTGAGACCAAATCATGACCAGAAGAGGAGAAGATAAAACCCCTGGTTTCTAAACATGAGCTTCTCAGCACCTCATCTTCACCAAAGGGACTGTTAGGAGGCCACTGAGAGGACCTCATAAGTCTCCTGTCCTCATTGCCCAGCAGCCAATCTCTCTCTTATGTGTTTATTCTTTTAATTTAGACAGCAGGGTTTGGGGAGAATTTTTTTTAAGTTTGAAAAACCAAGGAACTAAATAAGTGTCTTGTTTCATGGTTTTGTGTCAAGAAATGATGGAATATGATTATTAAACCACAAAGGAAAACAAAATGTTTAACCCATTCTTCAAAAGTTGAAGGTCAAGTCTGAAGACTACTCCCAAGGGGACACTGGGTGAAGTTTCTGTGGCCCACAGGGGACCTTAATAAAAGGTCTGCTTGATGGATGGATTACGAGTAGCATTTGCCTGCCACTTCAACTTTAACATTGTAATAAGAATGCAATCACCTAAAAGCACTAAGCAAACTAGAGATCTCGGGTACCAAAGAGGAAGATGAGATGCTCTTGGTTAGAGGCCCAGTAGGAACCAAATGCTGCAGATGTATGGCCAGCTCTCTTGAGGCTTCTGTGTGCAGGGGACAGCAGTCAGAGCAATGGATATGAAGTGGGCAAAGCATCCAGCAGGGGAATTAAAGTGGGAATGGCAATGGTGGGATTAGAAAGACAGAGAGGGTGTGGAGTTTGGTTTGAGGATTAAGGACTGGTGTGTGTGTGGTGGGGGAGTGAAACTCACTAGCTAGAAGATCTTGTCAGGCACTGAGAGCAAGCCGAGCGCTTGTCAACAATTCCTGTTGTCAGTTAAGAGACAATCTGTGAAAAAGAAAAGGGGAGGGCAGGAGAGTAAGCTGGGCTGTCACAGGCTTTATGTTTTTATTGTTTATACTGTTTTGTTAGTGGAGTGTAACATTTTCACAGGCTTGTACACAAGTGAGAATGGATTTACATAAAACAGACTCGCAAGTGTGGCTGCCATCAGGACAAAAGGACATTGGCAGACCCCTCCTCTGAGTGAGCTGCTCACGCTCCAACCACCCCCACCCTACCTTACAAACAGCACACACTGTTTCTTCTCTCAAACATTTCATGATGGATGATGCTTATATGCTTGGTTTCCAAGTTCAGCATTATGGTTTTAGAGTTCTTTCCTGTTTGTGACCTGTAGCTCTGTTTTATTCAGCATCTCTGGGGTAGTAATATGGTACATTACTAACAGCTCGGATAATTGATCAAGTCTACTGTTGATGAATATTTATACTCCTTCCAGATGGGGCATGTATTAGTCAGCTTTCCTTTATTGTAACAAAACAGTCAAGGAAAAGCCTTTGGCTACAGCTCCCAGTTTGGGAGGCTTTAATCCATGCCAATGAGCTCCATTGCCATTGGACCTGTAACAAAGCAATAGGAAGAATAAGCAGAAGAGGCTACTCAGAGCAGCCAGGAAACAGAAAGAGAAGGAGCTGAGGGTCCCAATTTCCCCTTCGAGGGATGCTTCCAATGACCCAGTTCCTTTCACCGAGCCCTGCCTCATAAAATTTTCATTGTTCACAACAGCACCATGGAACAGAGGTGCCAACTCTTCAAAATATGGGTTTGGGGGATAGTCAAGATCTAAACTAAAGCAGAGAGGCTATGAATACAGCTACTAGGGTCATTCTGCTCTACAATGTTAGATGCTCACTACCATAGGCTCTTCTTGCCCTGAGTCATACACCTAGAGGGAGGATAAATTGTCTGACTTTGCTGGGACTATCCTGCTCCAGTGACTGCTCCCACATCCAAGCCCATAACAAAATGCACCCCTGCCCTCAAGATTTCCAATGACTTTCTGACAAATACTTGAAGCAAATGCTCAGCTGCATCCATGAGGTTTTATGGAGGCACCATTGTTCACGATGCCACATGACTCATGCTAAACCGCCACGTTAGGCTAACAGAGACAAGGGACCAAGAAAGGAAGGCTGAAGGAAATAGGTACCCTCAACAGTGGAGTCAGCAAATGGGGCTGATCCAGAAGCCCAGGCTAATGATGTTTTGGAGGGTTGCCTGGGCCCAGAGACTGTGGAGCAGGCAAACCTTAGCAATCGTCTCAGACGGCAGGACTCTGTGACAACGGTGGGGATTCATAGCCTTGCCATGATAGGACAGTCAGAGTCAAGGCCAACGGTAAAACATTTCACTCGGCTGGGAGTGTATACATTCTATTTTCTTCTCAAGATGAAGCACCGTCTCCCCAGTGCCTCTGCCGACAGCTTTCTGGGAGTGTAAATAGTGCGAGATGTCTGCGTTCTGTGTCCGTTTCAAGTTGAAAAGAGAGCAAAAATAAGAGTGTATTTTTAGAAGCTGGGAGAGACAGATTGGACGGGTTGCGAGTAAAAGCAAATTCCAGCAACCAGCCCAAGAGGGCTTCTCTTAAATGCGAATATTCCACCAGATCACAGGGAAGTTGTGTGGACTGGAGATTAGACCACTGCCACAATGCTGGACTGCTATCTCTTTTCTTTATGTCCTCAAGCAAATTCAAGGGAAAGAGTGAAATCTTTTAATTTAAATAAATAAGTAGTGAAAGATGATCTTCCATCTGTTTGGAGTGAAGCCCTGCCTGGAGTCGAGGAGACAAACCAGACCCATGCCTCTCAAGGAAACAGCTTTGATGAGAATTACAAGAATCCCTGATGCAAAATATGCATGACCTAAATGCCAGGGGGGAGGGGGGATTGCATTTATGGTTTTAGTGTAATTTGGTAAAGACCTTCCCAACCCCCTCTTCTTCTTTCCAAATCAAAACAAGTCAATTTAAAAAAAAACATTAAATTCTTTCTATGTACAGATGGTATACTAAATTACACAAAAAATCCTAGACTTTTGAAGAAGCAAAGATAGATAAAAGAGAACTCCCCCATCCCCAGGAAATCTGGAGACAAATGGAGGAGACAGATGTGAGAACTATCATGGCACCACATGCTGAGGAGGAAATTCCATGGTTCACTGTGAGCTTGATGGGGCTCTGGACATCCTCCTTGTCACAACCAGCTAACATCTGAGTAGATCCAGGAACCTTAATGAACCAAACTAGGTCCACAAAGTCTTGGGTTGGTGCTGATGGAGTGAGCCCAGAATACTGCAGGGACCATCTGCTATCTGTTTGCACCACCAAGAGTTCTCCCTACAATGTAGATCCTCATTTCTGAGAACGTCCCTGAGAACCTTCAGATTTGCATGGGAAATCTGACCACGAGAAGAATGTGGTGGGGAGGCAGCAGTAAAAATGAGGTTAGAATTCCTGGGAACGTGTCTGTAATAGTGTTATCAAATATGAGTGCTTAGCAAACCTTGTCTGGATCTCACATGCTAGATACTAGGCTTTGCAGGCATCCTCATGAGTTCTAGCCTTTTCATTCCGAGTTATGATTGCTTCTTCCATCCCGAAGCTTCAGCTTCAGAAGACTGGTCTTCCATTTCCTTCCATGCTCATGGGAGTCTCAATTCCTAAACGAGTCCCTTTATTTCCATCATGTATTTTGTAGCTATGTTCTCTGATCAACTTCTCATGTATTCATTTTCTACCCCAAAATTGTAGATGAAAAAGAATGGTGTATTTGAGGACTGGTTCATAGAATGTAAGGATTATCTCATACAAACATATTTGGGGAACAAAGTCACAGTCAGGCAATCTGGGGCAGAATTGTTTTGGGAATGTTCAAGTGCATCCAACTGTCTATGTTCTTAACTCTGCACAGGACTTAGGGTAAGAGAACACTTGTGGTACCTGAAGCTAATGAAAATTCATAGTCACATGCTAAAGTTTATTTGTCATTAAATGTAATTAAAGATAATTCTGAAAGTCAGCAATAACTCTGTTGGATTCAATCACACTCAACTACAGGCTATAGGTTGAGCTTGGTTGAGGTCTATGTTGACATTTGCTATAAACTAGGATGGCGGACCTACAGAAACCTGGGCATGTCCTCAAAATTAGTCAGACTTTGCTACAATAATGCTGTGTAACAAAGAGAACAACCTACCACTGCCACTGAATTCTATGTGCACTGAACCCATTTGAAATCATGATATAAATTAGGCATCATAACCATCCCCCCCCACAGTTCCTCAATTCTCAATTAAAAAGATATGCTGTGATCATCTCCATAGTAACTTGTCCACACACAGGAAACAGGATGAGTAGTACTTCACTGGGGTAAAAAAAAAGTTTAAGTAATGAAATATTAAAATCTATATTTGCATTTATTTTATCAAAAATACACAAAAGAACCTTAGTCTTCTGTAGACAGAAGTTTCATTACGCCCAGTCCTATAGCCATTCACTTCAACAACAACAACAAAAACAGAGGCTTATATTGATTTTAAACTGGTCTATTAGCTCAGGCTTATTATTAACTAGCTCTTACAACTTAAATTAGCCCATAATTCTCATCTACGCTTAGCCATGTGGCTTGGTACTTCACTCAGTGCAGCATTCTCATCTGGCTTCCTCTGTATCTGACTGGTGACTGCAGGCTGAGTCTTTCCTCTTCCCAGAATTCTCCTAGTCTGGTATCCCCACCTATACTTCCTGCCTGGCTACTGGCCAATCAGCATTTTATTAAACCAAAACAAGTAACAAATCTTTACAGGGTACAAGAGCATTATCCTACGGAAGTCTTTTTACAGTTAATAAAGGGAATGGCACAGGATTACAATGAATGTATAAGCTAATTAGATTGTCTAGGTAAATGAAGCCCTGTAATGCAAAGGGTTTGACAGTGACTTTTTTCCATAAACACCCCCTTAATTAGAATGCCACGATATTAAGCCCTAATGACTTAAAACACCATCTACTGGATTTAATGTACTATCTTCTCCCCATGCATTCATTTCCCTTAGAAATACAAGGGAAATATTCAAGATACTTTCCATAGGACCACACTGTTGAGATTAGCTACACAGAACCTTTGTGTTTAACAAGACGGTTGTTGAAGAAAAAAAAATCAAAACCAATGAGTGAACATGAAGGTTTTGTTTCTTGTGGTATTTAAAATCTCCATCCAGTGCTTCACAAATTAAAAACATACTAGTGCCTGAAGAAAGTGTAACCCAGCTTGGAATAACTTTGCCTTTCTTGACAAAGGAAAAGTGGCTAAGAGAATATACGTAAGACAACATGGCAACCGGCAAGCGTGTCTCCTTCAGTCAGCAAATACCACTGGACTGTTTACAGAAAGACTGCGGAAGAGTGGAGCATCTGAACTGGCGTTCTGTGTGGGAGATTATAAGCAGATCAAGTACAGATGTTTCTAACAAGTTCTAGCTTATGAGATTTTCCAGATTGCTTTCAATAATGAAATCCACAAAGAGACACTTTGGGTGAGTCACTACAATAAAGATGCACATGGAAAGATAATCTTAACAATTGATGTCTTAGTTAAATACACAGTCTTATGAGATTAAGCAGGAATTCTGGGGTAAAGCTACCAAGAGAGTATTTGATATAAAACACACAAAGCATTGCTCATAGGCAAAGGACTGTGACAATACCTTGCTTCTCAAAATGCACCAAGGACTATAAGATGTCAACAGTGCTGGATAATTTATCAATGAATGACCTTGAGATCAAATAGAATTTGTACTCTATCTCATAATCAAAGAAGACTTCCCATGAAGTTTTTTTGTGTGTTATATAAAGATTATAGCTTTGCTCACAGCAAAGTACTTAAAATATATGTCTGATCTTAAATTATTTGCATGATTTCCTATAATATCACATGAAATTCTCAAAAAATAATAATATTGCTTTTTAAAAAGACAAGTATATCAAATTTTCTCCTCCTTCATGTGAAGACAAGTGTCTGTCTTTATTTTGCCATTTAACAAATATTTTCTTTTTAGAAGTGTCTTACCTGTTTATTCATGGTAAAGATGACATTTAAGCAAAAGTAAAAAAACAAACTGTTGTTTCAAAAAGGCATACTTGGGGCTAGAGAGACGGCTCCATGACTAAGAGCACTGGCTGCTCTTCTAGAGGATCTGGGTTCAATTCCTAGCATGTACACAATGGTTCACAACTGTTCATAACTCCACTCCCAGGCGATCCAACACCCTTTTTTAGATTTTGTGAAGACTGCACACACATGGGGCACAGACAAAGATGCAAGCAAAACACCAATGCACATAAAATAAAATGAAAAAAATGTTAAAGCATTCTATGAAAACAGCTTATTTTTCAGTGAATGGGATAGAACTGGGGGTATCTGCATGTTAAGAAAGCACTCCACTACTAAGAAACACCTGCCACCTGAAGAGGGCATTTCCAAAGGAGATGTGTGTGTGTGGATTTGTTTTCCCAGACTGAATGTGTGCTGTATGGTAAAATTTGGGAGCATGTTCCTGATGTTGAACAATCTTTTGCAAATGAAAGACTCCAGTGGTTTAGCAACAATTGCTCTGCACTATTCAAATGCAAGGTCTTTTGAGTGCTTTGCAAAACCAACTAGACATCATCAAGAAAGAAAGGTGACTTTACTAAAAACAATTCAACAAAAACTTTGCAAAGCTGGTAGGTTTTACAATTTGATAGTATGCTCTACTACTACTACCACACACACACACACACACACACACATGCACACACTCATACCATTTATTATAAACTAATGAACCCATTTTAACCAACAACAATGATTACTTAGTATGGTTCAACTTTGACATTATGTTTTCAACAGTGGCCAAAATGCCTGGCACAGACTATTTAAGGGAGAAAAGATTCATTTTGACATATGGTTGCAGCAGGTCCAGGCTGTGGTCACTTGCCCCCTACATACTTGGGCCCATGTGGTAGGAGTGTGTACAGAGGAGCTTCTTTACCCTTGTCTGTCAGCAGGAAGATAAGAGATAGTTACACAGGAAGGGCCAGGGCAAGAGACTGACCAAAAATCATATCCTAGCAGCTTGCATCCTCCTACTAGGCTCCATCCTTTACCACCACACCATGCTATACCATGATTGTGTCAAAGCCCTCAGAGTCTGATTGTCTCTGAAAACACCACCAGTGACACACCCAGAGGCATGCTTTCCTGAATTGCTAAGCATTTCTCCACCCAATCATACTGGCAGTCAAGAGTAACCATGTCACAGGTAGTGACGTAGACTTTAATGACTGCTCTAAGAAAGGGATTTAAAGCCCCAAATTTTCCCATTTTCATTTGGCTAGATTAGACATTCAAGGTAGTAGTACCTGGACCTCCAGGGAGTCAAGAACTGGATGCTTCAATTTCTGATGACCCAGAGCTACCCAGAACTATCCCATACCTCAGGGATCTAAGATAGAAAAAAATGCCTCAAAGGGCTTCTAAAAGGATAAGTTAAGATAATCTCAGAGATTGGAAGCATAAAGGCAGAGAGAGCCAAAAAAATGTTTCTGAGTTGCAGAGAGAGGGGATAGATTGACTGGGCTGAAGAAAAATATAATTGTGAAATTAGAAAGGCAATAATCTGCATGAGTGAATGACCCAGATCTAAGATCCTTATTCAGCCTGAGATACACTTTCATTCCTCAACCTATGAACATGGTCCTTTGCGGCTTCTCAGAACGTAGGTGCAGCTCTGAAAAAAAAATGAAGAAAAAATCTGAAACAATAACAAGCTTCCACTTCTCCATCAGAATAAAACAAAAACCTTCCATCTACCTGACCTGCCTACGGGATGTGTTGGAATAAGGGTGGCACAGAGACTGTGGGAGTGGCCAGCCGTTGACTGTTCCAGCTGTAGACCCATGCCACAAGAGTGAGCCCACCCCTGACACTGCTTAGAGTGTCAGAATCCAGAGGTTGGATGACCCAGAGACCTAGGATAGAACCAAGCACAACTGGAAAGAAAATGTCAATGTAATGATGCCTAATGATATTCTGCTCTACTCATAGATTGGTGCCTAGCCCAATTGTCATCAGAGAGGCTTCATCCAGCAACTCAGATGCAGGGACTCATAGTTAAACATTAACTTGGGGAATCTTGGGGAAGAGGGAAAGGATTGTAGGGACCAGAGGGGTCAAGAACATCACAAGAAACCCCACAGAATCAACTAACGTAGGCTCATAGGAGTTCACAGAGACTGAACCTACAACCAGGGAGCCTGCATGGGACTGACCTCTGCATATGTTACAGTTGTGTAGCTTGGTCTTCTTGTGGTATTCCTAACAGTGGGAGCAGGGGCTGTCTCTGACTCTTGCTGGTTTGGGGGCCCCTATTCTTCATAGAAGTCTCCTTGCCCAGCCGCAAAACAAGGGGAAGTGCTTAGTCTTACTGCAACTTGATATGCCATGTTTTGTTGATATCCACAGGAGGGCTGCTGCCCATTTATGAATAGAAAGAAGGAGGAGTGAGGGGGGGGGCAAAGTCCAGGGAAAGTGACTGTAAGGAGAGGACAGAGGGGAAATTGTGGTTGAGATGTAAAATAAATTAATTTTTTGAAGGACAAAAGTAAATCAGTGTAAAAACAGAAAAAGTGACATACTACAGGCCTGAAGGTACAACCAGGATGGCGACATTTTAATGATTTCCAGGAGTGATAAAAGCCCTTCTTCGTAGAGCAGGTGGTCCATCTTTAATCTTGAAGGCAAATTCTTTGAGAGGTGTACACATTAAAAGGAAATGGGACACTTCCTAGCTATACTGAGTGCTTGTACAGGTACCTTGGCCTGTCAATGAAGGGAAAGAGATGTGATTGTGAAATAGAGGGAGGTGACGGCCCCTTATTTGTTCAGAAGAGCTTCAGAGAAAATGCCTAAAAATTATCATCACTTTCTTCTTATCCCCCACTCCTGCCTTCAAAGCCTTGAAGATAAATGCAGCTTTTGATTAGAACAGACAGATTTTTCAAGAGCTAAAATACCAGGAGACAGGAGGCTCCCCTACATCTTCCCATCTTTTCTGGCAGGGTTTCCACCGGGAAGAGAGGAGCACAAAGGAAGCCATAATCAGAAGTATTGATTCTAGAGCTGAGGACATTTTTCATCAGTCTCTGAAATCATATTGTCAAGCAAAGAAAGGAAAGGGAGCAACTCTTCTGGTTGATCGTACCTATAAAAATAGATGTGGTGCCATGGACCATGGACTTCTGTCTTCTCTAAATATCTCCCTCCCTCTAGGTATCCACCACATGGGTTTGTAAACTCAATGCCTTGTCCATCTGCTTGGTAAGCCGGCAGCTCACACGTCCTAATGCTATCCCACATGAGGGTTTTACAATTAGTACCAAGAACACTTTATGATTTGATGCGTTTGTGTATGGGGGTGAGAGAGAGACAGAGAGACAGAGAATGTGTGTTTCTTTGGAGACCAAGCCCAGGGTCTTGGGCGTATTAGGCAAATGTTCCACTACTGAGTGACATCACTAGCTTGTTTGTTGATTGTTTTAAATGAATTTTCAGGAAAATTCCTGAGGTTATATTTTCTGGTGGAAGATAAATAGGATTTTAAGTTCTAAACAGGCAATCCAAACAGAGACAAGCACCTCAGAGTCACATTAGGAGGAGTGGGAGAACTCCAACTGTGGTGTCAAGAGAAACATGGGAGACTCCTACAAGGAAACGGCTTCCAAGGAGAGGTGGTATTCAGTCCAAAAACACAACTGTTAAAGGGGAATTTCTTGGTATAGCCCATGCAGCGGATAAAAGTTGAGAAGCCCAAAAGGCTTCAGGGACTGTCGGGTATGGTAAATAGAGGAAGTGCATGAGTTTCACTTTCTTTCCCAATAGAGTTAAAGGTATAATTCACATGTAGCAAGATATGCCATTTTTAATACACAGTTCTATGAATTTTGACAGATGCATCTAATGTATAACCACTACCACAATCAAGATATAGAATTTCATATCACCCAATTTCCTCTAGTACCCCTCTGTGGCCAGTCCCTCCCTCCGACTCTAAGCCTTGGTGACCACAGATCTGTTTTCTGTCCCCATCGTATATATTTTCCAGAATGACATAAAAATGGAATTATAATGCATACGGTCTTCTGAGACTGGCTACTTTCACTTACTATTTTACATTTGCGATTCACCCGTGCTGGTGTATCGATGTCCGTCAGATTCTCCGTGCACTTGATTTATGACTGTGAACGATTCACATTGATACTGGTGATCTGATCCACCCAAAGCTTAAGTTCTGACCAAGTCTTCAGTTGCCAAGTGGAGTCTCGGAGGGGACTCTGGGACTATGATGGC
The DNA here is from genome assembly GCA_025134845.1 of Neodon shergylaensis. NCBI lineage: Eukaryota > Metazoa > Chordata > Mammalia > Rodentia > Cricetidae > Neodon > Neodon shergylaensis. The sequence continues at coordinate 15,630,240 of JABTXL010005619.1, read as the reverse complement.
TGCTTCGCATGCTTGCCTACTGACTTCCCCTTCCCTCCTCTCCTCCTGGAACAACTCCACGATGTGAAAGGCACAATTGCCTAGAAAGAGCTCTCTGACTTTCCCTGCTCACGTTTCTGCGGGTGATAATTCACACCCGTGAACGGGCAAATGAAATGAGACCCATTTAAGGGAACAATGCCTACCTGCCGCTGCTCTGCTGGAACCATCCGGGGAGTTTTCAAATCTACCAGTGGCCAAGTTCTACTACGAGAAATTTCTTATTAATTAGTTGTACTGGGTCAGAGGCACTGAGACCTGAAGGCCCCCCTCGTGGGTTTGTTTTTGTGTGGTCAGGGTTGAGAGCCTCTAAATTAGGGAAATTCAGCAAGGGATGTGGGCTCACAGGGCTCACAGATGACTTATTAAAGTGAAGTTAATGGAAGGGACAGACGAACTTACACGAAACACAAATGAGAACTCCCAAAGTGCACTTAATTAAACACGGAACAAATGGCTTTGTCTAGAACCGAGATACTTGTTTTTTAAATTACAAATTCAAAAGATTTCGGTGAAAAGAGAGAATTCCTTGCTAAGGACCCAGTGACTATTTGAAGGTCAAGTGGAAGGAATACCCAACAAATGGTGTGGAATTGAGAAAAGAGACTGAGAAGACAGATCCAGGGTATCTCCTGAGTGTTAAAAATAAATTTTTAGTAAGTGGGGAGAAGGGGACACACAGAGGAGTCATAAGTGAGGAAATCATGAAAGAAAAGTTTTCTTAGTAGGAAGAAGTTTGTCGTTTCCAGGTTTAAAAAGTAATGGAACCCAAGCAGAATTAATCATGTGTTTACAAAAACTAGACCCCCTCATGACATTTCCAGATGAAATTCCTGAATTCTAAATATTAAAAAGAAAATATAGAGGAGAGAGGGAGAGAGATTACTGCAATGGGAAAGGAAGGAGCTAGCCATGGATACTTTGAGGTAAGATAGTAAAAAAATGCTTAAAGAAGATTGAATGAGGCCAGCATTCCAAGACTCCCAACCCAGACACAATATCCATCACCTGTCAAGGCAAAAGAAAGATATTTTTAGACATGCAGAGACTCAGTCTGTAGAAATATACAGATAACTCTGTATTAAACTATGTCAGGCCATGAAAAATGATGGAAGCCTTTCAAATCCACATCGTGAAGCTAGTTTAACCATAACTGGGAAACCTGTGTATAAGATTTAAAAAAGGAAAAAGAAGAAAACTAAAGTTGAGAATAAAAGATACTACTCTTAGTTAGCTTTATATATCGATAAGTATGTTTAAAAATAGTTTTAAAAGATAAATTGAATGCACAGGTATATTAAGAGGATCACTTTATATGACCTGGCAAATTTTATAAAAAGACTGTAGAAGGTTCAATTCCAAGATGAATATATTTTTGATAATTATAATTCATGAGATTTCCTCAAATAATTTTATAAGTACAGTTAAATTTCAGTCTTTATATACAGAAGCCAAAGGAACTGAAACAGTTAACGTGATTTTTGTAATGAAGAACAAAGTATAGAAACTTTGCAAACTTTCTGACAATTAGTCTTACTTTTTGTTTTCTTTCTTTAGCCAGAGTCTGGCTATGTAGACCATGGTGGCCTGGAATTCCTGATTCTTCTGCGTTAGTCCTGAGTGAGAAGATTACATGAATGTATCAGCTCACCTGGCTGACTCAGTTTCTATAAAACTACAGCGATTAATACAGTAGAATAGAGTGAATCTTCAAATAGGTTGACACAAACATGGTGAATCAATACTTAAGGAAGGTTCAACAGAAATTCAGAGGAAGAAGGGCACCTTAAAAAAAAAATAGCAGTTGGACTTCCATTCACAAATGGTCAACCTCAACCTAAACAATATCCCTAATTTAAAATGTAACTTCAGATTGATCATAATTCTAATCATAAATTGAATGCTTGGAGAAAGAGACTCAGTTTTCTCTAGGGGTGTGGCTCTGGTGGGCCTATCACCTGCCAGTGGATGGTCACACAGCCAATGGAGTATATGAGTAGCTAACATGGACATAAGGGGCTCTGGAAGGGAAAAGAGATAGAAAAGGAAGAGAGCACAGAGGTGGATGGGTAGGGAAAGGGGGTAGATCTGGGTCTGGGAGCAGCTGAGAGCAAAATATATTGTACGAAATTCCCAAAGAACTAATTAAAAGTGTAAATTTTAAAAAAGCATAAATCTAAAACTTTAAGAAACTAAAAAAGAAAAGAAGAAAAAAAAAGAAACTAGAGACAAAAATCACCAAAATCTAGGGTTATTTAAAAGTTTCAGGCAGGGCACCAACAGAGAAACTTTAAGAAATATATAAAGAAATATATTAAGGAGAGTCAACTCAATAGTAATTCTTGAACTAAATTTGTTGAATTATCAACTTACGTTATAATGCAATAGATAATTATATTTAATATGTAACATACTATATTATTACCATATATCATCATTTACAAAGCATTGCTGGAATATGTTTGTAGTGACATTAAAATGAGGATGTCTTTCAGAAGTTCCAGAGAAATGTTTTTCCTTTCATCCCATTTATACCCTTTTAGTCCAGTTATCCTCAGACCCTTTAAAGGGCTGAGTATAGAAGTATATAAGCTGCCTTTGCAGCATTTGTTAAACATGGTAAGTGATGAGCACGCCATTTTCTCCTTTACAGTGTTCATGTAATAAGCTGTGTTAAAGATCCTGGAACAGGAAATACTTGTCTTCTACTGAAACTGTTCACTTCTCTTCTGGAACTCTCCTAATGCTAGGAAACCAAACATAAAAATGGAGAGTTGAGTAGTGGGGATGTTGCTAAGTCATAGAATATTTCCCCAGTTTATAAAGGCACCTGAATTTGAGTTTGGTTCCAGCACTTCAATGGAGAAGGGAAAAATTAATTTAACTTCAGATTTATATGTGCCCTTTAAAATCTCAAAAAGTTTGGGCCTGGTGGTACATGCATTCGTAATCCTAGCACGCCAGAGATGAAGAAGAGAGGATAGTGAGTTGCAGAGAAGACTGCATTCCATAGGAAGCTCAAGGCCAGCTGGGGCTACATAGTAAGATGGTACCTAAATAAAGAAAACAAAAAGAAAGAAGGGAAAGGAAGGCAAGAAAACCTCTGTTCAAAACTACTACATAATGTAGCAATGTCAAAGATAAACATGTGTTATTAATGGAGACTGAGTGAAATACAAACATGAAGCACTTTTATCTTTATGTAATTGTGAGCTTTGGTAATACTCTGTAACTCTCCTTCCTATGTATTTTATTTGGGTTGCATCTATTCTAACACAGAGAAATGTGAAAACTGTACAGTAATAGAGTATTGACCCATCAAGGTGATGCAAATATGCTCGCATCCCCTTCACATGCTTGAATATTCATTTTAAGTTGCTGCATCCCATAACACAATATTTATGAGCCTTAATTTAATAAAATGTTCCTCAGTGAGGGAACATTGGGCTTGATGTCTAGTATCTGATGGCTAGAAACGATCCTTTAAGAAATCCCTTTGAGCATACGACTTCATTTTAAAAGTTATTGTCTTAGCATAAATCTCCAAGTAAGTATGCCTATTTTAGTATTTCTTTGGTGCTTCCCCCCTTCCAAATTCATTTCCTAAAATGTAATATCAATAAGTACTACAATTATTTAAGCAAATTCTGCTTGAGAATTTCTCTTTACCTCAGTAATTGGGCAGTTTATCACAACCGCATTTCATCATTGCCCTTAGTTTGTTTCTATTATCTCTCTAAAGAGTTGGAAAACCTTCAGTCACCAACAGAGCCTCTAATTTCTTATATTTATATGTATAGTATCATATTGGCTATATAAATCTTGCTGAGGAGATGTTAGGCTCTGGGCTTTACCTGAGAAACAGTCACAGGGGAAGGACCTGGAGATCCTGTCCTACCCTGAGCAGAGGAGAGTCTGTGGCTCGTCATGTTTTTGTTGACCCTCACTACATTCCATTCTCTACTGGAATTTAGTAGTTGTTGGATGATGGTTTGGATCAGATGAAAGGACCAAAGCATCTTTTTAAAGGAGAGGGGTATGACTGAACATCACCCTTGAAAGGCATAAAAGGTCCAGGTATAAAATGGAGAAAGTGCACTCAGTCTGTTCTGAAAGCAGTTGTCTTCTATACAGAATGAATGGAGCAAGTGCTTATGGATTTCAAAAGCAAACAGTAATGGGTGGGTTGGGGAAGAGGACTGGAATTCAAGTGCCATCAAGCTGGCAGTTCTATCTTGTTTCCCTCCAGTATTTCTTGATTTGAACTCTATCATCCCGAAGTCTGAATGTACAAAATGGCATGTATATTAAATACTTTTCTGCTTCTGTGATAAAAATAAAATGACCAAAAACAACTTAAGGACAAAGAGTTTATTTTGACTTATGGCTCCAGAGGCATAAAGAGTCCATCGTGGTGGGAAAACCATGGTATGGTGGCAGCAGCCGGAAGCTGAGAGATCAGTCAGTTCTAAGAAGCAGAGAGGAAGTAGGAAGGGAGAACAGGAAGTAGAAAGCAGAAAGATAGGAATTACAGGAAAACCCATCCCCAGTGATGTGCTTCCTCCAGCAAGTCTCCACCCCCTAAAGGTTCCAATACCTCCCCAAATAGTATGAGCTACTGGGGACCAAGTGTTCAAATACGTGAGCCTATAGGGGTCATTTCTCATTCAAACCAACAGGGCATGGCTCACTCTAGGAGAAGCTCTCTAGAAAAGGGAGCCTTCTACCAGTTTCAGAATAGTCAAATGCCAACAGTGGCACCAGTGAAAACAGAGACCTTGCAGGAGCCTGGAAGTCCTTCCTAGTCAGATAGTTTCCTTACCAGTTTTAAGAACTGTAGTTCCAGGATAAGGAAGTTAACCCCGTTGGTCTATTTCTTTCTATTTTTTTTTCTATTTTCTCTTCTCTTCTCTCCCTCCCTCCTTCAAATCTTCTTGACTCTGCATAAGGGTTCTTTCAGGAGGAGGAAATGGCAGAACAAAATAAACACAGTGTCAGGGGTGGATTTGGGGGGCGGGGGGCTAAAATTAAAAAGGTAATCTCCTGGTAATCAGGAAATACTAAGGCGGTCACAAAAAGGCAGAGTTCATAAGAGCACTTAAGGTACTTTTAACTCTTGGGCTCAGTCACAAGCTGCCATGCATGGGTTAACCCTACTAGTACACCTTGGACTTGGAGAACTGAATTATGGGATGGACTACTAATCAGACGACCAATGGATGGAAAATTAAACACGGGACAGACACAAACAACACTTCAAGGATCTTAAAATATAATAGACATTGAGATCTAGAGATAGATCTTTTAGCCTCAAAAGATTGATTTCCTAGTAAAATAAATATTAAGCATTGTGTACACAATAAAGCTAAATCCAAAAGACCTGACCTTAAAACTTGAAATGCTGAAACTCCTGGAAGAAACATGGAGATACAACCAGGTTCTAGGTTTAGGTCGTAACTTTTGGAACACAATCCTAGTATCAAAGGAAACAGTTTCAGGACTCAGCAAATGGGACTCCATGAAATTCAGCAGTTTCAACACAGCAAAAGAAAGTATGAGCAGAAAGAGCAGTAGCAATTGGGATGAGGAAAAAAACCTCAGGCGGGGTTGATGTCTAGAAGATTTAAAGAACTACAAAATTTAACATACAAAACCAAAGCCTGCCAATCAAAAAACGGTCCAAGGAAATGAACAGACGATTCTCAAAAGAAGAAATGCAAATGATCAATAAATATTCTTTTAAGTGTTCAACATCCTTCACCATAAGGGAAATGAAAATTGAAACTACTTGAAGATTTGATCTCAGCAACGTTAAAATGACTACTCAAGAAAACAAGTGATGGATGCGGGCAAGGATCTGGAAGGACTGTGGTGGGAAGGAGAGAATGAGTATGGGCAAAATATATTATATGAATATTATCAAAGGCCAAATAAAAGCATCATTTTAAAAATTGAAAGAAGAAAGGGAATGACAAAAATGCTGACAATGCGGTGGGAAAGGAGCCCTAATTCACTGTAAACTAGTGTAGCCATTATGGAAATAAGTACTCAGGTTCTTTAGAAAATCAAACGGTAGAGCTACCATATGACACAGCTATAGCACTGCTGGGCATATACCCAAAGGACTCTGAATATTATCATAGAGACACTTGCATATACATGTTTGTTGCTGCATTATTCATCAGCAATTCTGGGTAATAATAATGGGGACCACATACACAATTGAGTCATTGTTCAACTCTTCAAAAGAGCTCGAACACTGCTGAAATAAATGGGAAGGCAGGAAATCTCAGCAAATAAACAAATGAACTGGATGTGAATTTTATGACTGGAAAATAAAATAACCAATTTAAAAACCTCACTGCATGGGATATATAGTCAGATAGAGATGGCAAAAGAGCTAACGACCTTGAAAACAGATAAATAAAAATTATATTTTAAAAGTCAAGTACAAAGAAGAAAATAATGAGAAACAAGAAACTAAAAATGAGGGGAGCCTTGGGGAGTTGGAGGATGCTACTCAAAAGTTTCAAGAAGATATTTGGACAAGGCAATACAATATATAAATATATCAAAAGAAGATGGGGGAAGGGCAATGAAATCCCACTCTAGACATAATATACCCATGCAATCATGAACTCGCTGTATCTGCAGGTACTTACACTGGATCAGTACAAGACAGGTTCTCTCAACAGTTAGTCATTAGTGGAAGAGGGGTTCATGGTACCCTACCCCTAAAAGCTGAACTGCAGGCCACTGACAGACTCTGGAAGATGGAGGCCACTGCCTTCAGTTATATAACCACTGGTGTACCCATAGTCCAGTGTACAATGCCATACCACATAGATGGCCCTGGTCTAAACCAGATGAACACAAACAAAAGGTGTGAATGTAAAAATGAGATCAATAGAGATGGAAGCGAATATCCAGAGGGGTGGAAGATGAGAAAGGGTGGACCTGAGAACAATAAGAATGCATTGTACATATGTATGGAATTGTCAAAGAACAAAGTTAATAAAAATAAAGCAACAGTCATTTTAAACAGGAATAAGATAGGGAAAGAAACAATTGCAAACTACAATGAAAAAGTTTTTTTCTGGTCAGTAAGAGCATGAAACTATTCAGTTAAAACACAAACACTGGAAGAATATATTTTAAAAACTACAACCCTTTCAGATATGTTAAAGATATTACGATGGGAAAGATAACACTGTAAAAGTAGCCAAAAGAGCAGAAGTGGGTATATTAACACCAGAAAAATAGATTTTAAATCAAATATTACCATAAGAGTCAAAGAAGAAAATTATACATTAATAAGATGTTAATATACAATTTATATGCATATGAGTTATAATAGAAGATAGTAACAATTATAAATATACAGACATTTAAGTACAAGCATCAAGACAAAATATCAGGGTTTAAAGAAAAAGGGCTGTTATAAAAAAAATAACATCTTCAACATCTTACCCTTAACAGTGAGTAGAACCACACTAAGAGTCAATCTGGAAACAACTTCTGAATATGCATTCAGAATGGTACACATGAAACAGCAGATTATACTGTCTCCTAAAATTATCTTGGGACAATCTCAAAAGTAGATCTTCTATTAGACCACAAAACAAAACTGGATGAATTTTAGAACTTATAATTTTTCAGTGTTTCTTCTCTTACCACAATGCAGTGAGACATGGAGAACAAGGAGGAAAACTACCCAATCTGTAAATAATTTCAAATTCAACAGCACATTCTTAAGCAACTGATGCAGCTAAGCTACCAATGGCTAGAGCTTGCTCTGTGGCTCCTCATTTTCATTATGTTTGCCAGGCAGACGTACACAGATACGATATGGAACATTTCTTATTCCTTTGTCCCAGAAGACTTTATTGAGCCTGGTATTGATACACACATCTAGGGTCTCCATCTCCTTCATGGCAAATTTTCAGATTTTTTTTGAGTGCCCAAGAGGCATGCATCATGAAGCCCACTCCATGAGTGCACTTGTAAATGTCGATGGTGTATTCTCGGGTTACCACCTTGCTGATTGAAGAACTGTCCTTCTTCTTGCCACCCTTCATTCCGAGAACTATTCTGGAATAGTTGGAAAGGATGAGCATGAAGGATTGTGGGTCATTTTTATTCTTAACCAGTAAGTATATTGAGTTAATTGACTATTTATTCACAAATATATCACTTTGAAGATGCTAGTTATTGTGAATGTTATTTTCCATGTTGGAGTGCTCGTTGGTAGCATAGGGTTAGCTGTATAGCTTCCATTAATTCTTGAGTTCTTCCCCTACCATCATAGCAAGCTTGGAACAGCTTCCCATCGGATTAGATGAGTGATAATACAGACTGCTCAACACTGTGCTAGATCAGTAGGCAGCAGCTGATCCTGAGTGGATGACATTCATATAATTGTGGCTGACACTGTAGAGAAAACAACCTAAAGAAGGAAAGACTATTGTGGCCCATAGTTTTGGAGTTTTGGTTTGTGGATGTTTGGCAGCAAACACTGGGGCAGGACATCACAGCAGTGAAAGTGTGTGGTAGAGGAGGATCTTTACCTTGTTGTTGCAGAGAGCAGGCCAGCTTGTTCTTCCCTGTTGCCGAGCTAGCTTAACCCCCAAAATAACCACACAGAAACTGTATTAATTAGATCACTGCTTGGCCCATTAGTTCTAGTTTCTCATTGGCTAATTCTTACATCTTAATTTAACCCATTTCTATTAATCTGTGTATTGCCACGTGGCAGTGGCTTGCCGGGAAAGATTCGGTATGTCTGTCTCTGGCAGCTCCATGGTGTTGTAATAGGAGCGGTTGGGCTGCGTCCCCGTCACCAGGCCACCCGCATGGCTAGCTTATGCCCCGAAATAATTACACAGAAACTGTATTCATTTAAATACTGCTTGGCCCATTAGCTCTAGCCTCTTATTGGCTAGCTCTCACATCTAGATTAACCCATTTCTAATAATCTATGCAGCACCACGAGGTGCGCTTACCAGGAAAGATCTTAACCTGCGTCTGGCTGGAGTGGGAGAATCATGGCGACTCACTGACTCAGCTTCTTTCTCCCAGAATTCTGTTCTGTTTTCTCCGCCTACCTAAGGGTTGGCCTATCAAATGGGCCTAGGCAGTTTCTTTATTAATAAGAAATCACTCCCACATCACCATGGTGTCTCTCCCCCTACTCCACCTTTCTTTCTCCCAGCATTCAGTTCTGTCTTCCCCACCTACCTAAGTTTTGCCCTATCAAAAGGCCAAGGTAGTTTCTTTATTCATTAACCAATGAAAACAACACAAACAGAAGGCCCTCCTATACCAACTTGTGGTGAACAAGGAACAATAAGCAAAGAAGGTACTGGAGCCCAGGTACAATCCTCAAAGTATACCCCTATTGACTCATTTCCTCCAACAAGATCCCATCTCCTAAATTTTCCAGAACTTCCCAAAATAGTGCCAATAGCTAAGGATCAGATATTCCACATGTGTGTCTGCCTAGGACACTTCATACTCAAGACCACACCAAGCAAGTGGGAATACTCAGGTAGGGTCATATGCACCATCTATACAAGCTGCAGAAGATAGATAAATGTGTAAGGCCTAAAGGCTCATAACCAAAGAACTTGTTACTTGGCATGACTTGTTTCTCACCTATAGCTTACTAATACATGGGGAAGTATCAAGAAGAGATAAACCCTTAGGAGAGAGAGAGAGAGAGAGAGAGAGAGAGAGAGAGAGAGAGAGAGAG
>JABTXL010005619.1:15610112-15620440 GCA_025134845.1 Neodon shergylaensis | reverse complement strand
GAGAGAGAGAGAGAGAGAGAGAGAGAGAGAGAGAGAGAGAGAGAGAGATCCCAGAAAGGAGACACACTGACTAGTTTTTATCAGGTTTACCCTTTTTTATTTTTTAGAGAGGGAAGGAAAGAACTGAACAGGGGTTTCTCTTGATGGCTATACCCTTATCTAAGAACCACTATTACCTATAAGCTATGCATTTCCTGACAATATTTTCTCAAACATAAATTTGGGAGTTAGTTTTCTTCAGCTTTCCTCTATGGTAATTTCCTAGACTTGATTTTACAGAGGAGATCGTCAGTGCCATGGAATTTCTACAGTTCCATTCTTACTGGGGACTACTTCCATAAAAGAAAAGGCAAAGTTGCAGGCTGTACACAAAAAAATCAAATGCTAAGGCAGGCCCAGCAAAGCCTGAGAGTCTGGCAGGGAGCTCCGGAATAAATGGTGCTTGCAGAGCTGTCCCGTGGCTGGTTGACACAGGCCATGCCCAGAAAGGTGAGTCTCTGAAGCTGAAGTGAACTCTGACAGACTGAAAGCTTATGGCCACCTGCTCGTCACATCCCTCACATTGAGGGTCAAGGTGTGGATGCATCTCTGTGTCCTCCACAGATATGCATAAGAGCTCAGTAATCATGTAGGGTCCCTAATCATTATTTATAGATGCCAAGGGTCTAAAGACAAATGTCATGAATAGGGTCCCTAGTCATTGTTTATGGGTGCCAAGGGTCTAAACACAAATGTCATGTATCAAGCCAACCAGTATTTGTGAGGTATTCTTGGCACTGCAAGGTTTATAAATACTGTGACCTTATTATCAAGCATGCAATAGGGAAGGAAAGGGATACACTCAAATATTCTTAATAAAGAGAAAGTAAATTATTACTAAATGGAAGCAATGGTGCTGTGTTCTGGGTACAGAAGTATACACATGTGTGTGTGTATATATGCACATATATATAAGATTATTTATACACATTCATGCACATAAGAAATGAATGCAAAACACTGTAGTATGGCTGAGGTGACATTCAGAGCTGAGGACAGAGCCACAAAGAATTTTGCATTCAGAGAAGGACATGAGTCATCAGAGACTTAGTTGGGTTATGAAGGAGGAACAGAGTATGGGTACCTGAGCTAGAAAGTGGTACCCCTGTAGTAGGAACAGCCTTCTGTTAGCATCCATAAAAACTCTAATTCCAATCTCCCATTTCCCCCTTAATTGGCATCAAGATCCTGCATCTTGTGAACCACATTCTTCAATATCTCCAAGGACTAGAGATGACACATCTTCACACCCTGTCTAGCATGGCGTGCCTTCCCACAAGGAGCTACATTGAGTATTATTAATAACCGAGAAGCAAACAAACAAAAGACAGCGATTTGAGAAGTTATCCAATATGACTTCCTTGAGGGTTAGTTAATCACTTGCTTTTGCTCTGCAGAGCCATGACATGAGACGCTTTCAGGATTTTGTGAGCAGAGAAATTGGACACAATTAGAAAGAACACTAGTGACCTCCACTTAGAACATCCTCAAGAGCCTGCAGCATTATACAGGTTTCTCTTGCAGGGCTGATTCTCACCTGCCCTTGGGTTCCCATGCTTCTCCTAGGCATCAAAGGTTTGATTAAAAACTCAGATCTGAACGTTAATTCTGCCACCACACTGCCTCCCCTAGGAGCTGAGTATATATATATATGCTAGGGGGTGTTCATTATGAGCATCCCACCCCAAAAGTCCACACCTGTCATGTCCCTTGGCATTCTCTTTAAGGAAGATTCACAGCCAATCACATCCTTATCTAGAAGCTAAGTGAGCTTACTAAACTCTTTGTCAACCACTGAGCTAAATCTTTTGTACCCAGTAGTTAATTTACTCATCATAACAAAACATTAGTATTTCCATTTTACTGTTGAGGAAACAGTCTGCAAGCAACTATACAGCTTCCCAACTTCCCACAGCTCATACGTAGCAACAAAGACTGGAGCCTGGGCACGTTCCTGCCTTGTTAACAGATGTGCCACAGCACAGTCCCTCAGTCAATCCCTACCCTTAGCAGACCTGATTCACCGGTGTATGCCTACGGTGCCTACTAGGTGCCAGTCCAAATTACCCTCAGATCAAGGCCTGCATTGCCTGTAGCCTCAGAGCCTCCAGAAGCTCCTGCTGTATGCTGCTCTCTGCCCGGCTCTACCACCACCAACCTAGATGAGGGAAAGCGTGAAACAAAGCCCAGCCCTTTGCCTTCTGTCCAGATGATCCAGAACCCCCAGGCAATTGGCTAAGACCTTCAAAGACTTCAACAAGATCAACATACCCCTCTTTCCAAGTCCATCCCCGGCAGGCGCTGTCCTGGAAGAACAATTTCCTCCTCCCCAGAGCTGTGTCCCCAGTCCAGTCTGAAGAGGATGGTTATGCAAATGAGCAGTCCTTCTCTAGGGCTGGCTAGGAAGCTGACCATCTGCCTGGGGTTGTTTCTTACTGGACCTGAAGAGGAAACAATATGTCAACCACAGCTAGGAGCCTGCCCATTACAGGCAAAGCTGCTGGATCCCATGACCTCAGCTTCTGAAGACGCATTTACCCACTTCACTTCGCAGGTCTTAAATAGTAGACAGCCCCAGCAGTGATCACTCCTTAGAATTCAGAATAAACCCTGAAGGTAGCAGCCTGATGGCTTGTGAAGGACAAGCTAAGAGGCCTTGCCCGAGATGTAATGTAGTACAATCAGCCCACTGGGACCAAAGATATGTTTATGAGACTTGAGTACTGATTCAAAGTATTCAAGCTGTATGGACAAGCTGTGTGATCCTGGGTGTCTGGCTGGCTGTCACTGGCCATACCCTATCATGAGGAAAGGGGGTTGTGAATACCACATATACCATGGGCAATTCATTGTGAGGGTAGGGGAAATTCAAGTCCCTTCCAACTTCTACACAATTAGGCTGCAGTTGGGATATGGGAAGACAGTGATAAGAGATCTGTCCCAGGAAAATGGGCACCAGACAGTCCTAGATAAGCCAAGTGACATGGCCCTAGCACCTAAAAAGACTCTGAAGGGAAGTCTGAACACACCACATAATAGCATAAAAAAAAATACGCATCAGCGATTTTAAATAACCAATGTGTACATCGGGGACTGGAAGGTAGCCTGCTGGTTTTGATGATGGACTGTGATATGAAATTGTAAGCAAAAGAGACCCTTTCCTCTGGCCTGCATTAGGGTTTTATTGCTGCAGGAGCCTGGATGCAAGAACTAAAGCGACAATTTGTTGAAGATGCTCTCTTTTTTCCATTGTATATTTTTAGCTCCTTTATCAAAAATCAGGTGTGGGTTAATGTCAGGGTCTTCTATTCGATTCCATTGGTCGACTTCTCTGTTTTTATGCCAATACCAAGCTGTTTTCAATACTGTAGCTCTGTAATAGAGTTTGAAGTCAGGGATGGTAATGCCTCCAGACGATCCTTTATTGTATAAGATTGTTTTGGTTATCCTGGGTTTTTTGTTTTTCCATATAAAGTTGATTATTGTCTTCTCCAGATCTGTGAAGAATTTTGATGGGATTTTGATGGGGATTGCATTGAATCTATAGATAGCTTTTGGTAGAATTGCCATTTTTACTATGTTGATCCTCCCAATCCAAGAGCAGGGGAGATCCTTCCATTTTCTGGTGTCCTCTTCAATTTCTTCCTTCAAAGACTTAAAGTTCTTGTCATATAGATCTTTCACTTCCTTGGTCAGAGTTACTCCAAGATATTTTATGCTATTTGTGGCTATCGTGAAAGGTGATGCTTCTCTGATTTCCGACTCTGTTTCCTTATCCTTGGTGCAAGAGAGGCCTTATCATACAACAAAAGTATATGCTCTACTATCTTCATAGCAGCATTGTTTGTAATAGCCAGAACCTGGAAACAACCTAGATGCCCTTCAATGGAGGAATGGATGAAGAAAGTATGGAATATATACATATTAGAGTACTACTCAGCAGTAAAAAACAAGGACTTCTTGAATTTTGCATACAAATGGATGGAAATAGAAAACACTATCCTGAGTGAGGTAAGCCAGACCCAAAAAGAGGAACATGGGATGTACTCACTCATATTTGGTTTCTAGCCATAAATAAAGGACATTGAGCCTATAATTAGTGACCCTAGAGAAGCTAAATAAGAAGGAGAACCCAAAGAAAAACATATAGGCATCCTCCTGAATATTAACCATCATCAGGTGATGAAAAGAGACAGAGACAGAGACCCACATTGGAGCACCGGATAGAAATCTCAAGGTCCAAATCAGGAGCAGAAGGAGAGAGAGCACGAGCAAGGAACTCAGGACCGCGAGGGATACACCCACACACTGAGACAACGGGGATGTTCTATCGGGAACTCACCAAGACCAGCTGGCCTGGGTCTGAAAAAGCATGGGATACAACCGGACTCGCTGAACATAGCGGAAAATGAGGACTACTGAGAACTCAAGAACAATGGCAATGGGTTTTTGATCCTACTGCACGTACTGGCTTTGTGGGAGCCTAGGCAGTTTGGATGCTCACCTTACTAGACCTGGATGGAGGTGGGTGGTCCTTGGACTTCCCACAGGGCAGGGAACCCTGATTGCTCTTTGGGCCGACGAGGGAGGGGGACTTGATTGGGGGAGGGGGAGTGAAAGGGGAGGCAGAGGTAGGGAAGAGACAGAAATCTTTAATAAAAAAAAATAAAAAAAAATAAAAAATAAAAATAAAATAAAAAAGAAAGAAAACGACCCCACAGACTTGCCTACAGCAATCTGAGGGAGACATATCCCCAATTAAGGTTCCTCTGTCCAAAATACTTTAGCTTATGTCAAGTTGACAAAAAAAAAAGTCAACCAGTATGACATATTCATTCCAGATGCCTAGAGTCTCACCTTGTACCTGATCCATAATAGGTACATCAGGCATGGAATCTAAAAGGGCAGACCTCAGTAATGGCCTATAGACTGGCTCATTTGTAAGAACCCTAGCTCTGGGAGCTGTCTCATTGGGGTAGGACTTCCCACACTCTAGTATGTGTTTGAAAAACCATCAGCCACCCTGTTGCCTACCTGCTTGGCCAGTACACCTGCAGCCCTCACCACTCCCAACCACGTTTCACAGTCCCCCTTTCAGACTAGTCTCCCACCTAATTCCCAGACTTTTTCTCAGATACCCTGACCTGGAAAACGCTTTCCGAGTAGAGCTGCCCAGGCAGGATCCCACGGGGAGCAGTCTCCCTGCAAGCTATGAATCACTCCACCTGCTTCTATTGTTGTTGCAGGCAAGCAACCAAACAGATTGTTTTCTCCAGCTATTTCTGGGCCTCTTTCAGAAACATCCTTATCTTCAAACAGGAGCTGCTAAAACTGCAGCAAATCATTCTGGGTAAATGCTAGTCAATTTGCTTCCTGGGGGAGAAAAACACATGGTTTCTCGGCAGAAAATTAAAGTCCACATTGTTCTGCTCCTCGTGTGGGTGTAGATGAGTTGGGCATGGGCCCCGGGAGACAATACCAGAGCCTTTAAAATTGCCAGAGCCCTGTACCTTTGAGGTAATCCTAAATTCGTTCTGGCAATATCCCTAATATCAGACTGAGTTTGACTTGCATTTACAACATGGTATTGATGTTCTAGGATTCCACACCTGAGTCCATGTGCAGGTTTCCATAGATACACTTTCTAGAAAAAGGAGGGGCCTCTAAAGTAGACCTTCTTCCTAACAACGTGTACATCAGTTATACTGGCGGATTACAAGGGTTGGAGTTCACTGCTCTGAAGGAGCAGAGACTGCTCAGAAGAAGCGGGGCTCTGATAGGTTACCGAGACTTCAGGCGGCACCTTCCTCAAAACTGAACTGGGATTGGCGGTGTCCACAGGAAGTAGAGAGCACAGGCTAAGTTGTGAAGAGTCCCTTGTGGAATACAGTTAACTATGAAAAAAAAACCAGGAGACTAGCAGCCTTACCACCAGGGAATAAACGAAAAGGTAACTGAGAGCTGAACGGTGAACTTCCTTATCAGGGATGCAACCAGTTACTGACTTCAAGACCATGCTTCCTGGCACCCATGCCCTGGCCTTGCCAAATTCTGGTCTCTCACACTAATGTAGAGATGATTCCCCTTTACCTCTGGATTTGGGCTTCACTGTGTGCCTTGCTGTGGTCACAGGGCTAAAGCAGAAACGTGCGTTTGTTCACAGCCTTTACCACGAGAAGAACCACCAAGGCATCGCCTATTACCTAACAGCCATCTAGAGTAAATCCAGGTGGACTGGATTCACATACAAGCAAATATAAGGGAGTCGAATGCAGCCAGACCCTCAGAGTAGAGTTGACACGTTAACTGTGTGAGGCACGGAAGCCAGGAGGAGGGGGATTCAGAGCCTGCGATGGTACATTCCCTTCCCAAGGAATGGTTAGGATCTGAAGAATAAAAGCAACTATGAATGATGAACTCAGCTATAAGGCCACGAACAAAGGCCTGGGTGGAAAAGGATAACAAGTATCCAAAGAGCAATGGGATCTCAGAGCAGCAGGAGCAGGGCTACCGCCCAGAATTAAGTCCTGCTCCACAGGAGGAAGTACACGACTGGTACTGGAAATCTAGCAAAGAAGCTGTGGTTGGAGAGCTCACAGGACCCAGGGGTCTTACTTAATAAACAAAGTATCGATCTGCCCTCTAAATTTATAGCTCCATGGTAGATTGATACCTCTTTCAGACTTTATCGAAGAAGTCTCTTTAGACAGTGGACCATGCTTAGTGCAGAAACTCACAACTGGTCCAAGTGTAGAGAGTGTTAGAGGAGTCCTCAGCCACAATAGGACATCTATCATGTCCCCATGGCTCAGAGACCCTTGGGAAAGAGGAGGCAGAAGGATTGCAAAAGTCTACGGTTAGGAAGGACCAGAGCAAAACGGTTTCTTCTGGTCATGATAGGACCTCTACATCCCTGAACTCACAGCAGCTGTGGTTGCCTGCACAAAACCTGAATAAGGTCAAGCCAGTCAACATGGAGAGGGAAGTGACTGACCAGCTCCCACCCCAACTGAGGAACTACTGAAGTTGATGGCTTCAGCGGGAGGAGCCGTCAGTTTTAAGGATGTGGACCATGGTCGGCCAACCATACTCTGCTGTATGGGGACAACACAAATTGGAGTCAATGGGTTATTAACAACAACAGAAGAGGACAAGAAGCAGAGAAGTGGAGAGGTAGGGGTGCATCTTGGAAGAGTTAGAGAAAAGAGTTAGGATGAATATCATCAAAATATAAAGCATTAACAAAAATATTTATTAGGAAGAGTCATATTGAGCCAGAGTGGCTGCCAGATTCATAGTATGAATCTGGAGTATTAAGAATGAGGAAGGCCGATATAAAAGTATCCAGAAACCCCTTTGGTGAAACCTTTGAGGTTCATTCATTAGGATCACATGACCCTGACTCCATCCTGATCCTCAATCCAGCACTGCCATGCACCCACTGAACTTCCCAGTGTCCTTGTAAGTAGCCCCTGACATTATCCCAGTCTATTAATGAGCAGACTAAGGAGCAAAGAGAATAGCTTAGGAAACTCACTGAGAGGCAGAGCCAAGTTTGAAGTAAAATCCAGATCCTAAGGCCTTTTGTTCCTCTCCCACGGCAAGCCTGCCCCAGCCACCAAACTGCAAAGGCCACAGAGCCCTTCCCAAGCATCTTACTGGCAGACAGTCTGAGGAGGGAGACATTATTTGCGGTAAGTTGTGTTGTTAAGTTGCTTGCTTTCATCTGGGGCTAGAAGAAGGTTCTCACAGAACAGGGTTGGTGGGGCTAACAGGGAAGAAAGAAAATGCAAGGGTGATGAACTGTGGGCTTGTCACTTCTGAGAGCAGCCAGCTCCTGCCCAAGGGCCTGTTAGAGGACTTGTGTGAAATAAGGAAGACGGAAAGTCATCCCTAGCCTGTGCTCCCGCTGCTCAGGGGCTGGCACGTTGAGCACCTAACAGCTGATCACCCCCCCATCTTCTCTCGTAGAGCTATGGAAAGTGGGTCATGTATATTATATGGCTCCACCTATAGGAAACATCCAGAATAGTTAAAGGGAGAGGTTGCTGATGAGTGGAGGCTGCTTAGTGAGGGATAGGCATGAATATAATTGGAACAGTGCTCCTGTATGAAATTAGATGGTTGTTATAGTGAGAGTGAATTTTATGTTAACATGAATGTTACATCCGTAAAAGAAAGGTGAGTGGCTAGGAACCTTAATGACGGAAGACTGTACCTCGGGTCTAGGCTCTGAGAGTCCCCAGCACAACCAAGGTAAACATTTACTCTAGAAACAGACCTTTACTTGGACTGACACCTCAGAATCTCTAGCCGTGATGCAGGACTGATGTGGAATAGTGTGGCTGACCTCTCCAGACTCCATGGCCAGATGCTGCCTCTCTCTGATTGACTCAGACACAATGAGGCCACTGCTGCTGTTCAAGGCCAGGATGTGAGCGGCTTTGCCTGAACTCCAGGCACAGAGGGCCCTCTCCTTCTCCAGCTCAACCGTGCAGGAAACACATGGGCTCCAGTCCCTAGGGTCCCGCCAGCTGCAGGAGTGGACGCAACTCTAAATCCCCCAAGGTAACGGAAAGTGAGCTGACTTCTTAGCACCGTCTTTTCTGGTTATAAAAATGTCATCACTTTAGGAGGCTTCCTTCTTCCATGCTGCACCTGGACCCCAAGCTGCTTCTTCCGCTTAAGGACAGTGGAGCCCTGAAAGATCCCTTGTCCTCTGTGCCTATGAGCCCAGCGTACAGATGATTGAGCCTTCCTTCCTCCTGCTGGCCCAATGATATAAGCATTCCTCCAAGAAAGGACCACAGCAGTATCCACAGAACACGGTATGGACACAGCAGAACCCAGAACCAATCTACTACAACCAATCACCAGGGATGCCAGACCCATAGAAACCCTACTCCTTTTTGAGTAAGTGGTATTTATATCTGGATGGACTAGTGTGGTGGCTCAATTAGATCCAAGAGCATCTAGTAGTGGTTACATAGGGCAATTCTCAGGACACACTGAGAATAGCCCACACAACTTTCATGATTATACTGTAGCGCACCACACCCGTCTGCGCTCTATGCGCTACCATACAGTTCGTGAACCAGGCAAGGGGCTGGAGATTGAAACACACAAAGACATACAGACAGAGACACGGGTCATCCATGAAACAAGAATGCCCCCTTTATTGTGTCCAGGGGCAGCTTATAGGGATCCTTAACTGATAGGCACACCCCAGCCAAACCCACCAGAAACCACTCTCCTGCCATCAGGAACTTGTGCTCAGAGAAGCTGTAGGCACTCAGATCAGGGGAAAACAAGTTGTTTACAAGAAATTCAGGATCGGGGGGTTCACAACTCCCAACGATACACTGCAAGGACCCTTAACTCTGAAGCTTGAGTAGCATGAGGCCACTGCCTTATGAGGAAGCCCAAGCTATAAGGACAGGCCACATGTAGATATTGTGGTTGGTGGCTTTAGCTGAGAGCCCTTCCAACAGCTGGAAATTAACGGCTCCAGATGAGTTCAGACACAAGAGTTTGGTTCACCTAGATATGAATTCTTCCCAGCTAGTGACCACCATGTGGCAGATAAGCCTTCTTACTATGACCTGTCTAAATTCTCATGCGCCACGATGAGTGAGCGTGATAAGGTACTAAGCTACCAAATGAAGCAATGGACCCTGAAATTCCCTTTAGTCATAACTATTTTTAAAGATTTAGTTTTATTTTAAATTATATGTATGCTTGTGTGTTATATGGTAATATGTACACAGGAGAATAGGTACCTGCTGAGGCCAGAGGCATCAGGTTGGCACTAGAGTTACAGAAGGCGATTAGCTGCCCGGTGTGAGTTTTGGGAACTAAATCTGAGTCCTCTGCCAGAGAATCAAGTACTCTGAACTACTGAGCCGTCTTTCCAGTCACTGGTCATAACTGCATATTGCTCTAGCCCTTTTCTGTGCCTGGCTCTATTCTGGGCATTGGGAGTATAAAGATGAAGGAGAAGCAAGCCTGTCTTCAATGGTAGAGTCCTGAGGTCATGAACGCCGTCATGTCACACACAAATGGTGGTTACTGGTGTTATGTATACAGTACGTAGTATGGCTGGTTCCAGTAGAGGAATCCAGACAGTCTTCCTGGAAGAAGCTTCCAGAAGCATGGGACCCAGTAAGTACAGCAAGACCCTGCTGAGATGTCCCTGCATTAAGAGGCCACCTATGTCCCTGCAATATTTCCCTCCTCTGGAAGCCTTCACCCAGTTCTTAAATACATCAACACTCTCTACCTTCTGATAG
>JABTXL010005619.1:15540248-15605112 GCA_025134845.1 Neodon shergylaensis | reverse complement strand
CATCAGACCCTTGTGACTGATGAGGCTGGCAATAATTCCAACAGCATTTCCCAGTATCCTACCGCCATCTAATGGCCAGGATCTCAATTGCAGGCAAAGGACCTGAGAGAATCTCCACCTCAGAAAGCTGGCACATATTCAAAAGTTAGGGTTATCGCTGGAAATATTGACATAAATCCACATTTATTGCTCATCTATGATGGGCTCACAAGGAGCTGAGGAAGTATGGGAAAGGGACGGCCCTTTCCTCAAGGAGCTTGCTGCAGAGCAGTAACTACATAAAGGAAAAGTGGTAAAGACTGTACACTGTCAGAGTTTCCAGAAAGGAAATACCCACAGCCAGCAACCAGATCCTTGGCTCAGTGGGAAAGGGAAGAGATAAAGAAACACAAAGCTATTTGGAAACCCAAATAGGTCTTGATTCTGTCTCCTCTGCTGGAATCTTATCTCACCGTGGAGAATGAAAGGGAGAAAGAGGAAAGTGTCCTGCTGAACATTCATCTTTTGAGTGCCTACTACGTGCTGGGTCAGCTGAACATTCTGATTTGAGTGCCTACAATGTGCTGTGCCTGAGACAGCTTCCATTTCATTTGCCTTCTATAGCAAAAATGCTGCGTAACTTGGAGGTTATGTATGGAACCATAGTTCCTAAGTGTGGCTCCTCATAAAATCCTGGTTCTGGAAGCCAAAGGCCCATGCCCTCCACTCTCTGACAAGCCACAATGCTTCATTCACAGGCCTATGTCATAATTCCAAAGCTACTATGACTTTTGAGGGCGGAACATATAAGTTGGTGCTTTTCCAAGGGGCAGGTTGTTCCTCCTGGAGCTTTCCCATATGGTAAGGGGATAGTTCCACTTTTCTTTAAATAATGTCTTAGAGGAGGAGCTGTAATTGAACCCACAGGAAGTCCACTCAGACCTCTGTGTGGTCGGTGCCATTGGTAAATCTATAGCTACATGGTTATACAAGGTCGGATAAACGTGGAGCTTTGGAAGAATTTCTTTACGTTTACAGTTTCTGAGCCAGAGAATTCAATCAGCAGGTAGAAAGTGGCAGCCACGAGTGCCTTCACAGGTGGCGTGGGTGCAAGTAAGGACTGCCTGTTAACAGTCCTATTCTGGAAATTTCCGATGTAGGAGGAGAACATCATCTTCCAGCACCCTCATGTGTTGCCTTCCTGTATACTTTGTGTAGCACCTCACGAGGGATGGGGAGTTGCTATGTTACTGGTTACCATTCATTACAGACTCTGCCAGGTGAGCCTCTGGAAAATGGGAATCACCACAAGTACTTTATTTCTCACAGAGGGAATTCATTACAGGGGGCTGGTTACAGGTGGTGGACAGCTGAGAAGGCCACATAAAGGTTAGTGACTGTTTTAGTTCCTGTCCTTTGTTGTCATAAACTTCACATCCTGGGTGGTTGCTTTTGTAGTAGGGTATGTGGAATGGGGTGGTATTTTTCTTCTTGTCAACCTGATACAAGCTAGAGTTATCTAGAAAGATGACCCTCAGTTGAGAAAATACCTCCATCAGATTGCCCATCGGCACATCTGTAGGGCATTTTCTTGATTAATGACTGATGTAGGAAGGTCCTGCCCACTGTAGGTGGTGCCATTCCCTGGGCTGGTAGTCCTGAGTTGTATAAGCAGGATAAGAATGCCAGGGTAACAGATCAGTAAGTAGCGACCCTCCGTGGCCTCTGCTTCAGTTCCTACCTCCAGATTCCTTACCTGAGTCCCTGCCCTGTCTTCCCTGGGGATGGGATGTGACCAGAGATGAAATCAACCCTGTCTTCTGGAAGCTGCTTTTGGTCATGGTGTTTATCACAGAAATACAAGCCTAAAATACTCCATGACCCAAAGGAACCTAGTGAGGGAAAGGGTTAACTTGGCTGACGTGTCCTGATCCCAGTCCATCATTGAGGGAAGCCTGGGCAAAGAAGCCAAGGCAAGGACCTGCAGACAGGAGCCAAAGCAGGGGCCATGGAGGAATACTGCTTTTGGCCTGCTCCCAGTGGCTTCCACGGCTTGCTTTTTTGTTTTTAACTTAAGAACATTTTTGTTTTTATTGCTTGACAATTCCATACTTAGACCTAAAGAACTTGTGGTTTTCTTTTAAGATAAAAGTTGGGAAAAATAAAAGGATAAGTCATAAAATAAAGGATCTAACTTTTCCTCTTTTTTCTCTTATTTTGTGTTTTGAAGACTATAATTTCATCATTTTCTGGTTTTTTTTC
Organism: Neodon shergylaensis; assembly: GCA_025134845.1. Lineage (NCBI taxonomy): Eukaryota > Metazoa > Chordata > Mammalia > Rodentia > Cricetidae > Neodon > Neodon shergylaensis. The sequence goes on along the minus strand of JABTXL010005619.1, from coordinate 15,602,871 downwards.
CTTCTTTCAACTCCTTATGCCCCTCCTTGCTCTCTTTCAAATTCATGGCCTCTTTTTTCACTAATTGTTGTTACATAGATATATGTATATACATATATATTCCTAAATACATAAATACAATTAACTCAATCTGTATAAAGTTATTTGTGTGTTTTCAAGGCTTTCCTTTTGATATTAGATAACCAATTGGCGTGTTCTTCTCTGGGGAAGACTATTTCTCCTACTCTCAGCACTGCTCAGTTGCCTGCAGTCCTCTGTATGCAGGTTTGAGGCCTCATGAGCTTTCCCCATCCACTTTGGCAGTCTATTGGTGTCCTTGTTCAGCTTGTGTTTGGGCAAGCATGTTAGTGAGGCATGTGTGTAACTTCTGACATTTCTAGGAGATATAATCTCACAATGAACTCCCTGATCCTCTGTCTTATACAACTTTTCTGTCCCCTCTTCCACAATGTTCCTGAGACTTAGACGCAGGCATTGTTTTTGTAGATGTATCCATTGGGACTGGGCTCTACAACTCTGCATTTTGATTGGCTGTGGTTTGTATCTTTGTGTGTTGCCAAGAGAAGTTTCTTGTTGAGGGATGAGGGCTTATTTGTGGGTACAAGAACAAATATTTAGAGTGTGGTTATGGGTTATGTTTATGTAGCAAATTAGTAGTTGTAGGTTCACTTCCAAGATCCATGACTTCACTAGAGCTAGGTGGTTGGCTATATTTCTAATACTGAGTATGATTTCCCTCTTGTTGAGCCAGTCTGAAGTTCAATAAGAGCTGTTGGTTGTCCCCAAGGATATGTGCCATCATTGTACCCTTAGAGTGTAATAGTGTCATACAGGTCATTATTGTGTTTCATGTGTCCTAGCAGAGTAGAAGAGTTGGTTACCTCCCTTCTTTGAAAGTTTACATGGAGCCTTCTGGTATCACGAAAGCTAGTCCTCAGGGAGGAGGCATTCAGGTTAGTTCCAACCCAGGGGCTCCTGGGCTCAACACCTGAAGTGCATAGTATCTTTAGAAATGGGGACTTACCTTCAACCTCGTTTGGTTTTCTTTCTTTTTTTTTTTTCGAGACAGGGTTTCTCTGTGGTTTTGGAGCCTGTCCTGGAACTAGCTCTTGTAGACCAGACTGGTCTCGAACTCACAGAGATCCGCCTGCCTCTGCCTCCCAAGTGCTGGGATTAAAGGCTCATTTGATTTTCTTTGGGCTACTAAAGACAATAGCAATAGTCTGTGTGCTTTGGAAGTCTCTTGGATGACCTTGATCAACAATTTAAAATACAGCCTCTCATGCATGAATTTTGTTAGTTGGTCTTTGGTTCTTAGAAGAAGCCCAGATGAGAAACTTTCATTTAAACAGCGTGAGTGAGTGAGTGTGTGTGTTTATAGGCTATTTTACATAGATAGTTAGTACTATGATTCATTTTGATGTTATCAGACCCCTATCCTTTCCTTCTGTATTGTCCCCATCCACTTTCCCTAATTATAGACCCCATTTCCCATTTCCCAGAACAGATCACTTGTACCCTGCTATTCCCCTGTTGCTTCCCAGCCCTGCTATCTTGTCATTGTCCCAGTTTATGTTTCTGGTTTCCGTAGTTATTATATAATATGTACTTACATCTGAAGATTTGAAGCTAGAAACCTCCAATGAGAAAGAACATGAGAGCTTTGTTTTTCTGGATCTGGGTTATCTCATTCAATACAATCTTTTCTAGTTCTATCCATTTACCTGCAGAGTTCCTGATCTCATTTTCTTTACCTCTGGATAGTATTCCATACTGTCTATATACTGCATTTTCATTATCCATTCATCAACTGAAGGACATTTAGGCTGTTTCCATTGCTTACATATTTCGAATAGAGCAGCAATGAACATGGCTGAACAAGTATCTGTTGAATGAGATATCAAGTCCTTTGGGCATATGCCATAGAGTAGAGTAGTTGATATCCAGGGTGGCTGTACAAGTTTACATCCCACAGCAAGAGGATTCCCTTGTCCCACACCCTCCTCTAGCATTTGTTGTTTTGATCTTTGTCATTCTGGCTGGGGTAAGATGAAAGCTCAAAGATGGTTTGATTTTCAGTGTGCTCTTTTATACCTGCCCAGGTGTAATACTATCCACAAGGGTCTGAACCCTTCCACAGAATCACTAGTCATGAAATTGCCTACATGCCAGTCTGACAAAGGAAATTCCGGAGCTGGGGTTCCCTCTTCCCAGATGAGCCTCGTTTGTGTCCAGATGACAAAAGTCAACCAGCACAGTGACAATGTGAGGCCACCCCACCTGCAGTGACGAAAGTGCAAAGGGGAAAACGATGCTACTGCAGTCGCAAACGTTAAACCTGTGCCTGGAGTGAACTGTCCTTCGGGAGCCATGGGAGGAGCTGTCCAGCAGCTGTCGGAGCTGGCAAGGGGATGCTACCAGGGCAGAAACTGAAATTCAGGTATGTTCCATGCCTCCCTTGCAGAGCAGGGTGGGGTTATAAGGATCCAAACAATAGCAGTGCATAGAAGGTGACCTTGCTCAGTTCTCAAGCCAATATGAGCCCAGTATCACCTGGATCCTTATTTAGTTCTGAGAGTCTGATGTAATCTGGCAGAGAACCTAGATGAGGGTCTGTTGAAGAGGCTTTATCATGCAGATAGTTTTCCAGGCTGATATACAAGGTTGTAAGACACAAAAGAGCAGTACTGTATGGACCACTCCTGTTGATTCTGTGTGTGCTGGCCGTGAAATAAGTGCACAGATAAGTGAATGAATGAAGAGAAATAACCCATGGGCCTTGGTGAGCCATCTGTAGATGTCACTGTGGGCAAGGAGGAATACGCAGAGGGTCAGCAGTTTATGATGCAGAGATGAATGTGGGTGTCAAGGCTAATCCCAAGCAAAGTGTCCATTGATGTGAAATGAACCAATGGCCAGGAAAAGGAGAGTTTCCACCAAAGGTGGCACAGGTAACAGTCTACTCAGGGAGATGTTAGCAGCATATCTGCTTTTGTCTGGTAGAATTACCCCTCCTAGGCTAATAGGAGAAGAGCTTGCATTGCTAGGAGCTGCTGGTGGGAACTCTGAGTAAGTCACGAGAGCCTTTGCATCCCTCACTCGCCCTCTGATCCCTTTGCATCCTCTCCATTCCTCCCTCCCTTTCATTCTTCCACACTCGTCTTTCCCCCTGCTGCATCTTCTCCCATCTTTCCCTCTTTCTTCCAAGTTCTTCCTGTCCTGGGACCTTACCTCTGCTTTGAGTAAAGCCTTCCTTGGTCTCTGTTTCTATTTTTTTTTTTCAAGATGAAATAGAGCTAAGAGCAGGGATGTCCTTGAACATCTCATCGGGGAGGAGGGATGATAAATGACTTTACAGAAGAAAGGAGAACAGTCACCTTGATTACTCCCCTGAGAAACTTTAGAACTTGGGGCATTTCAAGTTCATATGAAAGAGCTGCAGGCAAGGGCTTTACAGCTATTTCAGTCCAACTGGGCTTTTGCTGGCTCTTCTGTCCCTATCAAGGGGAGTTCACATTAGAGATTTCTGGTCCTTTCTCCATTTTACAAGCAGGTGGGTTGTTGTGTCTACAACCCCAGAGGGATTCAGTGCACTTTTCTGGTTGTCCTTTGGTCTTCAGTATGCCAGAATTAGCCACAGTGGCTCCTGCTGGGAGTGCCCTACCGTGCAGGCCAATGTACGCTAGCATGGGAATACCATCCAAACAAAGTAACCTAAGGATAACATAAAAAACATCCAGACGCCAGGATTTACCCTGAATATAATGAATTAGATTCTCTAGAGGTAGAATCTAAGAATGTGACCTAGAAATCTTCCTCCATCAGTGCCCTGAAGGAACTTAGCACCTAAAAATGACAAGGCATTGAACTCTGACTCACAGAGAGTCTTTTTAAACTTCATCCATATTTTCTACATAACCATCAGTGTATAAGCATGTGTGTGTATGTTTAATAAACAGAACAAAAACAAACAAACATGTATCATGGAGAAGTCCCAACCATTCTGCTACTTACTCGGGCAGACTTTTCTAGGTCCAAGTTAGACAACAAGGTCTACTCCCTGATTCCTGTCTCCCTTCTGTGTTTCCTCTCAAAGTTACTCTACACCACTTTTAGATCAGAGAAACCATTGACAGTTCTTTTCTGGCTTCACCCAATAGGACTGGCTGGCTCCATGCAATGCCGTCACTGGACCTGAGTGATGTCTTGAAGCTGAGGGCCTCAATGTCCCATCTCTATGCCAAGAGCACTGTAGGGAGAAACACAGTTCATGCGTGTGAAAGGATGTATCACTCACCCTTCCTTTGGGAAAAGGCATTAGATCCTAACCCAGTTGCTTTGAAACTTTCTTAGCAAGAGAATCATGTTTTAAATTTGCTTACCAAAAAGTCTCCCGCCTTTACTAGATAGAGAACTTCCATGAAGATATTAGATATTTTCTGCATGCTCTTCCCCCAGCCCATTCCAAGCTAAATCCTTGAGCCCTTGCTTAGAATGTAGTTTTCCATAAAGCCCAATTCAATACATTGTTCTCAGTTTGGGTGACTTTCTCTGCTACTCTGTGACTTTTACAATGTTCAAAGATTTCTCTGGAGAGCTAATGATGGCTCCACAGAATGTATTGTTGTGGGATGTAACTACTCAGAAGAGAACAACAAAGGAATCATATCGCACCTCTTAGTGAGTGCTGCCTCAAAAGAAAGACTTTTGTAGGAACTTGAGTTAGGGCACCATTTCTTCAAGAGGGTAATTCCAAAGAAGCAGGGGGCAGGAGTGTGAGATGGATAGGAGGAGACAAGGAGGGAATTACTGAAGTCAGCACTGGGCAAGCACACAAGAACAGCTGTGCTGTGCCTTCCTTATCTTGGTCATTTCTGAGAGGTTCGTGGGACCCGCTAAAGACAAACACCGCTTTTCCAGGCAGAATGCTCAGACTCATTTCCACTTCATTCAGAGGAAGTCAAAGCTCTTTTCCCCTTCAACGCTGTCCTCAAAGAGAAAATAAAAGTTACTCTTCAAAGCTGGAGAACAACCATCACTGGGATATGCTCTTGAGAGTAGGTTAAGCCAACAGAAGGCAAACCTGTGTGTGCGGCATGATGCTGGTATGCTTAGAAGGTAAATGGGGGCTGGGGACTGGGACAAAGAGACTGAGCAAGGTGTGCTAGAAGAATAAATAACACATGACATTTCATCAACAGTCCACACTTAACGTAGGTCAGTGGTATACAAGTGTGGCCTCTGGTCCAACCACATCAGCATCACCTGGGTACCTACTAGAAATGCCAATTGCTGGTCTTTAGCTAACGCCAAGTTTCTGGACTTAATCAGGGAGCTGGAAAGCGACCCAGATGCTCTCCATCCTCTGGGATGTTAGGATGTGGCAATGATGGTAAAGCTAGTGTCTACAGCAACAAACTCCCAAGAAGAACAAGTTATGTGGATAATCTATACTAAAAAAAGGGGGGAGGTCCTCAGGAGAGTGAATGCTAGAAACATCAGTGACAACAGGGGAGTGGGGAATCAAAGCATGAGAGAGAAGCAAAGGAAAAGGATGGGAGAGCAAAGGGGAAGAAAAGCAAGGTAAGAGAAAATAGAGGAGTAAGAAAGCATCTCTAGCTACAGTCCTCTCCAGCTCGGTTCTCTGCTAGTCCAGCTAGCTCTGGAATGAGCCCCAGGCAAGAGGGTGAGTGGGACCTAGTTTGCATAGCTGAAGTAGCAGGCAGTTGCCAGAGGTAGAAAGCTGAAATTACCCTGTAGTCTTTGAACTCTTTCCAGATAGACAGAACATTGGAAACCTAATCATACCAGCTCAACATCTGCCAGTAGCAGGTAGCCATTGATTTTTGGACCATTCTATACCTTCAGAGAATATTCTGCTGCCCGTGGATGCTGCAAAGCAAACATATAGGCTTTCTTAAGCAAGTGTCAATTGAAATGGTTATGATCCTTCCCATACTGCACCCCATGGCACATCCTATTTATCTTTGTATATAGTGTCTGGGTTGGAAAAGTTTTCTATCAAGTTTCTCTTTTCCCTTTCCTCTTTGCAGCACATTAGTTACCATGGAAACAATATAGCCTCAGCGGGATGGACAGGGCCTAATTCACTAGTCTGGAAAGTTAGCTTAGGAGATGGTTGTATATTACACATCTACCCATTTTACATTACTTAATGTAAATATGCACATGTATAAACATATGCCCATGTATAAATATGAAATTTTGGACTTTGGAGAAAACTTGAATTTTCCAAAGAAAAAATACACTTAAAATACAGGGGATGTGGAACCAGTGTCACACACTACGTTGGCCATGACTTACAACTTGGCGTATAGGAAGGGAATATTTAGTGGGGGAGTGGCAGGCCAGAATGCAAAGAATGTTGGCAGAGCAGATGCAGTAGCTAGATTCCCACTTCATACAGAACTGTTCTTGGGGTGACAGAATTCCTGATGAAAACAACGAAGGAAGGAAGCTTTCTTTTAGCTCATCGTTTAAGAGAGCCAGTCCATCATGGCAGAGATGACATAGCATCAAGAACACAAGGCTTCTGGTCACGTTGTGTCCAGTCAGGAAGGGAAGAACCAACAGGAAGTAGAGCCATGTTATATAAGTTCAAGGTCTGTCTTCAGCAACATATCCCTCCCAATGAAGTCCCACCTTCTAAAGGTTCTATAATCTTCCAAAACCACGCCAGTAACTGGGAACAGAGTGTTTGAACACATGAGCTGTAGGGGACATTTCACATTCAGGCCACAGCACCTGAGCACATTACTGCCTGTGTGGTCAATCTACTTTATCTTGTCAAGACGTTTTTAATGAGAGAAGTCACAAGGTGGTTCTGCAAGTTGTCCGTGTATAAATTCTCCATGTCTAAGCCTGTATCATCCAGTCTATTTTGAGGAAAAGTACCATCAAGTAGCATGTGTAAATAGTTCATCCATTCATTTATTATCTGCTTAATTGATTTATGTATTCAGTCATGTTCTAACACTGGATAAGAGGATAAGACTTCTTTTGAAGAAGATCTTTGCATAAAGATGTCTCAGCATGGGATCACAGTTAGACACAGTGTAGACATGACCTGACTTGAGCTCTTAGCTCTTAAATATAAACATAACTTTGATCCAAAAGGAGAGCTCCACAATTCCATCAACTAAGCACAACCAATTTCTTGTATCTACTTCAACTGATCCAGTGAAGCAGGGGAAGGTTATAATCCTGGATTATGGAGCATGCCCTTCTCCAATGTTTTACTAAGATATTATCAGTGATTTTTGCCTGGATATATGAAGTTTGGGATTAGAAAGGGTAACTTGGTATAGAACAATCTCTAGATTGTCTTTGGTTATTGATTTATCTTCACCTTGGTTATTCATTTATCTTTTATCATTCATCAAAAACATTTCCCTGGCTTACTAATTACATGTTTTCCAGCAAGACATCTCAGGGCTCTTTGTGGATAGATCTCTGAGATTCAAGACCTTAAACAAAAGTCTCTGTAAAAGTCTCATTGGTCTGACTCTTCCCCTTTCTATAGATAAAGATGGTGGTAGAACCCTATCAAAGGAACTCTTTATTAATTAGCCGGTAGTAATCTATATCAAATTATTCAGCCATCCTGCCACACAGAATGACTTTCTCCACACTTCAGAGGAGAAAATTGGTGCTCTCGATGATTAAGTAGCATGCACCTTGCCACATAGCCAGAAGAAGGTTCACATGTATCAGTTGCTACCCTTGTGCCCAGAATAAAACATGTCCAGATTCAGCTATTGTTGTTTCTGGGGTTGTCGGTCAGCTGAACTTTGATGCTGATCTTTCTCCTGTTTGCCCACAAAACCGATCTACTGTAGATTGACAGGCTTTGTGTCTGTTAGTCTTGGTTGGTGTCAAGGATGATGTGAGTCCATTTCCAGTGTACCACTCCAGCGGGCTAGCCCAGGCAATTCCTTGTGTTTACCGAGAGAGTAGAAAAAAAGACAAGCTACAATGTATAATCATTGTTTACATTTATGGTCACACATCATCTGTGCTAGCATCTCATTGATCAAAGTAAGTCACATGGATGAGACAGGAGTCAAGGAGTGGGCAGAAACCCTGCCAGCGGTCCAAAAGGTGGAAGGCTATCAGGCGGCTCTCATGTGCTGATGTCACTTTCTCCCTCTATGGAGGAAGGCTAAGGGGGTTTTAAGGGAGGAAAGTTAACATTCTAGCATCTGACTGTGCACAGCACTGAAAGCACACATGTTCTAAGGAATATAATGTTTTAGCTAACAGGTAAATAAAAGATGTAACTTTAAAAAATGGTGTCATCTTGAAAACAAATAACTATTTTCCCTAAAATAGGTTCTGAAACATGGTTTCCTTAGGGCCGTATTTGGTCAAACTAGAAAGATAGTCTCAAAATTTGAATCTTTATAAATCTTCTAAGAATCTCATCTAGCCACTGCAAATCAACTAACTTCAAAAAATTCTTCCTTTTTAACCTTCTACAATGAGAATAAAAGTCAAATGTTTCCATGAAAGAGAAGAAATAGATTAAACTACAATTCTTGAGTTACTTCTCAGTCACTGGGGCTGAAACCAAAGACCCCAAGGTCAGTTGATTTGGTGACGCTCACATGCTTAGATGGCACCTTGCTCTCACTACACCAAGCATCTTACTGTTGTGAGCGTTTTATAGACCAAAACTTGGCTGCCCGGCCACATTTTTCCATTTTCCATCTGGAAAAGAATGAACACATTTGTCTGAGGTTTGTCTCTCAGACTTCCGAAGAGGATGACCTTGGATGCCTCAGAAGAAGGTCAACAGTTCAAACCAGCACAAGTTGCAATGTCAGTCCTTACAAAATGGCTGCCTAATAGTCATCCATGTCCATAACCCATAGCAAAGCAAAGAATGTGGGTTAGGAAAGTTACCGCATGCCCAGTAAGTGCTGGACATGGAGGCATACTAACATAACCTAGGTTACCTTGGGTCTCCATTTTGTGCAGCAGACAATGAAGTTCATTGTGGTTAAGTGACTCACTCAACGTCACATGTCTGGTCAAGGATCAGGCATTCTGTCAGGCTCTTGCAGAGGCTGCAAACATGGTGTCTGCCACACAGATGTTTTTCAAGCCTCTATTTAGACTCCCACAGAAACTGTTTGAAGGGTTGTGAGGATGAACTGCTCTCTTGGTGTGCGCACTTGAGGTCTTCAGGCTCACATGTGCGCCTGCCACAGCTCCTTCAAGCTCTGTGTACCCTGTGGTCCTCCAGGTAAGCCACTGGCAAGAGGCACAGTCTCTCAGAAAATAAAAACCCTCTCCCTAAATGCCACCAGCTCTTTTTCACACCAGGCTGCAAGCAGCTGCTCTTTAAACTTGAGGTCTGGATCACAGGGAAGAGCTGAAGAGCAAATGCTCTATGTTCAACGGAAAAACCAATCAACTTGAGCAAATTCACTTTTCTTCACTGCCAGCATAGCTGGGGAAAATGGAAGAGAATCAGACCGAAGGGGTTTTAAAGGACAGAATGAATGTTTGTGTCTGGCTTGGGGAACTTGCTACATTTCTTTGGATCAGGAGTTGATATCCCAGATCTTTGGCTTCCACATCCACAGATTCAGCCAACATCAACAAATTAATCTAATATATTAACACACACACACCACTGTACTTTTTTTTTTTGGTTTTTCGAGACAGGGTTTCTCTGTAGCTTTGGAGCCTGTCCTGGAACTTCCTTTGTAGACCAGGCTGGCCTCGAACTCACAGAGATCTGCCTGCCTCTGCCTCCCGAGTGCTGGGATTACAGGCGTGCGCCACCACCGCCCGGCTACCACTGTACTTTTGAAAAGCCTGATAGGTACAGATTTTTCTTGTCATTGTTCCCTACGTAAAAGCCTATATAGCTATGTTCATAGCATCTGTGTTGTATTGAGGATATTAAGTAATCTAGAGATGTTTTAAAATATTGGAGGGATTTACAGATTGTATGCAAATGCTTCACTATTTAATATAAACATGAGCATTTTGTTAAGTTCGATGTTGGGGGGTCTTGAAGCCAACTACTCTTGGAAACTAGGGGATAACTGTATATGCAAACTCAAGTCAAATAAAGTATTGCATCCTCACATAGCATCCAAGAAAGTAGTTGCTCACTTGACAATCCCTGATCTAGATTTACTGTCCTGAGACTGGGCTATACTTCCCAGAGAATTGGCTCCCCATGTTCTGCACAGCACTCATCCATTCGAAGGACCACAGTTGATAAGTTTCTCTTGGAGGAGAGCCAGCATGTAAACCTTTTATCTTCTTTGGATAACAGAGAAAATAGGCTTTTAGAGCTTCCTTCAGATTTCAGGGTTGCACAGACTAAGTGGGGATAGACGGGCAGCTTTTCAATATGAGAGCTTACACCAACAATCAACCTGATTTGCTACCTTGGCCACTGTCCTTGCTTTACTATGGAACCAGGGGTACTGATGGTTGTTTATGGGATTGCTAGACTCATTCTCTGGGACAAAGAGAAGGCTAAGCCTCGGAGAAAACAAAAATAACAGCTTTTTAGCTACTTGGGATGGGAGGAGGCCCTGTAAGGTTGGGAATCTGCAAACTGGCCTCTTGGATTGGCTATTTCAAGGGGACCCTTGGTCTACCCTGCCCCCTGTCACTCCTGTTTAACATACCCACTCCTGCAACATCCACCAGTTCTCCTGCACTCACTTTCAGTGTTACCTATACCCCGCTGACTCTTCTTCAGTAAGGCCCTGTCCTCATGTGAGTAAGAGAATTTTTATGAACTAGGTTCATAAAATTTTATGAAGTGTCTGACAGAGGTAACACGCTTTGTCTAGCTGACCTTGGAGGAATTTCTTAAGCCCGGTTGACCTCTCCCAGCCTAGATGTCATCAGGACTCTGATGAAATGAAGCCCACCTTTACAAGAAATGTCACAAATGTCCCGGCAGTTGATATTGCCTATGAGACAGAATCTCTGTGCTTCAGCTTTGCTGGTTGGACAGAAAGGCCGTGACACTCGGGTGGAATGACGATGGCAAGAACGGTCACTGCAGGCATCCTCTCCCCAACCAGGTAGACCCTCAGAATGGTGAGATGCCTCTCCAGTCCTGTTTCCTGAGTAAGCGGAAAAGTATCTGTCCAAATCATAACCACACAGAGAAAACTAAACTCAAAACCTAACAGAATGCTAGTCATTTATCACTTTTCTGAACGACGGACAGACCAAGGTGGTACTGAGAAGTGACAGACTCAGTCTCAACAGTGTCCACCAATTTGAAGGTCAACTTTACACCAGGGCCCAGCCTCGATGCCTCCCACACACTCCTTACCTCAATTTTCACAGCAAAGAATGGTAAGTGGAGGTCCAAAAGATTTCCTGCTCCAATATCAAAGAAGATAAATCTTTATTTGTGCTGGATCTCTCTCCTTCAAGGGAAACTTAGCTCAGGATGAGCGGTGTGCAGAACCCTGGAAACCAGTCCTCCAGGTAGAGTCACCACTCACCATAGGATCAGATATTTTCAGGTAAAAAAAAAAACAATAATTTCTTGACTCTCAAGGAATTACTAACTTCTGGTACTGCCATAGTCCTGATGGACAGATGCCTCTTTATGGCAGTTAGCATCAGGGGCTGGTACTGTAGTTGGAAGTATGCCAGCCTTAAAGGGCTATACATATGTAGAAACCTTGTGATTCACCTACCCATCATCTATCTACTAACCATCCATTCATTCAAATACGTTTGATCATTTATTATTCAGACATACTGACTTCCTGTCATGTGTTAGGATCTATGCTATACAAAAGCAGCGATGGCTGCACCTTTGGGGGCATACATTCAAGCTGTAAGAACACAACAAACAGAAAAAAAGAAGGTAATTATATATATATATTTAAGTCCCATCAAGTGACTCACAATCATCCGTAAAGTCCAGCTCCAGAGACTCGGACATCCTCTTCCGGCCTCCATAAGCACTGTATTACATGGTGCACATACAGACAAGCAGGCACACGTGCATAAGTAAGTTTAAGTGTATCTGAACAAAACTGTTGTATGCTTAAACAACTGTAAACGTGCACAATATGTACTTGTGTGCTATTCATTCTCATTTATGAGAATAGTTTATTCTTAAGAATGGTCTTCCTGTGGTTCTACATGAAATTTTCAATGAATTTTTGTTGTACCATGAAGTATGACCTCATAATTTGGATGGCCTTCCACTGAGACTCTAGGTTAACCTTGGTAGTAGAGCCATGTTCATGGCATTAATTCTGACAATTATGTAAAAAAAAAGTAAGAAAACTTAGTAAATTATGACTCATTCATACACTAAGGTGTCATATGATCATTAAAGGTCATGCTCTACATGTATTGTTAATTGAAAAAATCAGGTCATAAAACAGCACAGAGAATAAGATTTGCTTTGGTTTTACAAGCAATGCTGGGTTCTATAGGTGATAGGAATATCGCAAATAAAATCAAATCCCCTTGGGGCTGTCAAATTGCTCTTAACATCAAGCCAGAATTGGATGCATGTTTTCACAATTTTCTGACACTTTGGGGTAACAAATACTTTTTCACAATCACCTGTTACTGTCCTTTCCTTTCTACACAATTCTACTCCATGGTACAGGTTCTTGGAAATCCTAGTGTTCTTTTCCGTCTCTCGCCTCACCCGGGTTCTCTAACACTGGAATCTTTCTTCCTTCTTTTCTGCCTCACTTCACACTCTCTCCTCTCCTCATAAGCTCTCCCCTTTCTTCTCTGCTTCACAGAGAGGTTATCCCTCACCGTTTCTTACACACACCATCTTGATTGCTCTCAGTTTGTCCAAGCTTCTTTTCTACACAGAAGGGTAACGTTCCTTCGCAGAAAGAGGAAGGAAATGCAAGCACTTGAGATTTGACGTGGTGATCTATCTCTACTATACGCTGTTATATTAGATACATCTGAGTGTTGGGATCTAGAGAGATTTGATCTTATTACTCGGCCAGTTTTCTTCATTGAGAGCCAAAAGTATGTATGTAATTTGCTCATTTGTTCTTGTTTGTGGTACTGGGTGGGCGGATGGATTGAACCCATGGCCTCATACAGTCTAGATAAGTGATGTGTCGCTGAGCCACATCTCCAGCCTTCAGAAAAATGCACACTTGGTGATAAAAATATATCAGACACTGTAGCATTTTAAGAATCTGATAATTTCCCCCCAGAATTACAAATTCCACTGTCTGTGCTGCAAAATGGTGGGTGCCTGGCTTCTAGAGAGTCCCAGGACTGGTGCAGTGTCTCCAGGATATCTCCAAAGCCACGCATCTTCCTAAGGAAATGCCAAAGCCACTTGACCTTTTTGCACACCCAGATTTCCACCTCCTCTCCTACTGGGACTTCCACAGCAGTTACAGAGATGGTAGGCTTCTGATGTAGCAATCCTGCCATGAAAAAGAGTCTCCCTTATTAGGGTACATTGTGTGCTAGATAATCTACTTTAAAAGGATGCAGGTTCATAGTAAAAATGTCCATCTTGCATGCTCAGTTTTTATCTTCCACTTTTTTAATCACACACTCACGTATGCATGCAGGCACATAGGCACACACACACACATGCATGCATGCACGCACATACACATACACACACCTCTGTCAACATGATTACAAACATGGCTACACTGTAATTGCATTTTTAGCATCCCCTTCCCAAGCACCCATGACAGACTATAATGAGGTCTATACATCACCAGCCCTTCCAGCTTTGGCCTTAGCCCTGGCAATTCAGGGATGCCTAACCCCCCACCCATTTCATTCTGTCATTTTGGCGAGGTCAGAAGCAGTATTTTACAGGCCAAAAGGGACAGCCCCATACCTCTGTTGTATCCCTGCTACAACACTCCCTGACCACCACTCTTAGGTATGGCCTTCTTCCCATAGCTCCTGCATGTCCCTCCTCCCAAAGATGCCCACGCCTACTTTACAAGGTCCCAGAGCAGACAAGATCCCATGCTTCCATAGGTGGTGTTTCAATAGCTGGGAGCCTTAAATGTGATGGTTTGTGCTCAGTCTCTTATGCAATTATTCTTGGAAAAACAAAATCTTTTACCTTTGTCTCTGAATCTCCAGATAGATATTCCAAATGGTCTCAGAGGCCAGACAGGGAGCCAGCTTGAAGCCAACCCTCCCTCCTTCTTCTTACTACCCCATTTTTTTTGTATAAGTCAACTTTTCATTTCTATAATGAGATACCTGAAGTAATTTAACTTAAAATTAGGAAAAGCTTATTTGTCTCACAATCTGAAGATTAGTTTATTCTCTTTGTAGGCCCTGTTGCTTCAGAATCTGCGTGGAGTCATGACAAGATGCCAAGAGACAAGAAAACTTCTCAGGAAACAAAAAGAGAGAAGACAGACCGGGGTTACAATATCTCCTTCAAGTACATACCACCACTGACGTCATTTCCTTCCAGTAGGCCCTGCCTCGTAAATGTTCCACTGCACCTCAATAGCACCATAGGCTGGGGAACCCCATCTTTACCATGTGGAGCCAAACTTCAGCAGTTCTTTCTCTTCAGCAACATCAATATATCAAGGCACGTGTGAAAGCTCACTTAAACATAAGGCTTAAGAAGTGGCCCAAACTCCTGGCAGAGAAAGGTAGGTTTCAGCTCTGAACCAGCCAAGACTCTTCCATTATCTTTGTGCAGTGAGTTTTTCCATTTGCTTGGGTTTTTTTTTTCTCAACAGACAAGCCTTTTGAGATGCCATGTAAGATGTCTGATCACCATCAAGTCCTCATGCTGATGTTACTACATAGGAAGACCAAGAGATACATGAGGGGGTCTGATGTCCTGGCCCCAGCTCCTCAAGTCTTCCCAACATTTGCTTCTGGTCATGGGACTGAGGAAGGAATCCAGCTCTCAAGTTTTGAAGTGTTTGTTTCAGATGAAGCCTTGAGAGCAGAAATGCATTTTCCCTGTGTCTTGAGGTTTCTATTACTGTATTGAATCACCATGACCAGAAGCATGGGGAGAGGCACGGGTTTATTTGGCTTTCACTTCCACATCACAGTCCATCATCAAAGGAAGCCAGGGCAGGAACTCAAGCTGGGCCATTCCACATCAATCATCAATCAAGAAAATGCACTCTGGGCTAGGCCGCAGGTCAATCTAGCAGGGGTATTTTCTCAACTAAAGTTCCCTCTTCCCAGATGACTCTGACTTGAGTTAATCAACTGGACATAAAATGAGCCAGCATGCCCTACCAAGCCCTGCCCAGATCACTGACTGATGAACAAAGGGAAAGCCATTGTTTCAAGCCACTAAACTTAAGATGATTTGTGTCAGCCACAGTTACCAGCATTATATTTAAAGTCTGGGCTCTGCGGTCCCAAGTTTCTTTGAGAATGAGGAGCAACTTTCCCTTCACTGAATGATGGACACATAAATCTTTAATTCCAAAAAGGATGGCCCACTGGAAGCAAATGAGAAATAGAGAGAAAGTGATCACATGGTCTATATGAAGTATCCATGTTCACATTCAAAACCTACCATAGTTGTTTGCCCATTCAGGACCCAAGAGAAATAGTCTCTCTGGGAAAGAGGGATTTGGCATGCTGTGCTCTGGCCACCAAATGATGGGGTCTCACCAACTAGAGCCTGGGCAGTCACACCCTTACAGAGACACTTGAAGACATTATCGGCACTTGATACACTAGAAGTTAATACAAATGAGGATTTTAGAGCAAGTAATTTATTTGGAAGGCAACTCTTCCCCAACCCCCAGTAAATACATGGGACAGAAGAGAAGTGAGTGGAAACAGAAAGAGTGTAAATACGCTTGTATTATTAAGTCAGTTAACACTGTGGTCAACTAGAACTCCATATGTGGGACAAGAATCAACAAATATTTCCAAGTTCCACCCGGCATGGTTTTTGAAAGCCATAATCATATCATGAGAGTATGGCAGGGGTTTGCACTGAGAATCCATAAAGGTGATAAAAAAAAGTAAAGACTAAAGAGTTACAAACAAGTACCAATAGTATCTGCCTGGGCCCCACGAGATTGAGCAAAGCTCCAAGGTCTCTGCCATCATGAGGCAAATAAGAACTACCACATTCCTGTTCTGGGAGAGTTAGCAACAATGGAATACACACCGAACATTAAAGGTTCTGAGGCAGGAAATCTCAAAGCAGGTTGAGGGATGAGACAAGGTAGCAGACTTACGGTAACAAAGCCCTCTAAGCCATGGCCAGGACTTTGATATTACTCTGAATAAAATGAGAAGCCATTGCATAGTTGTGCTTCTAAGTGAGGTGGTTTAGCTGCTGTGCTGGCCAAATAGGGGACTGCTACAATGCAACACTACTCACCAGAGATGACAGTGGATGACTTTACAAAGATGGGGGCTGCAGAGACCATAAGAAGGTGGGCATATGCTAGTGTATTTTGAAGGTCAAGCCACTGGGATTTTGCTCCCATATTACATATAATAAGGATAAAAAGGGAAAAGTCCAGTGTGCCTGAAAAGTATTTGACTTGAACTCCTGAAAGGGTTGCCACTGCTAAGACAAGAAAGACACAGAAGAGGAGATACAATGGGAAGGGTATGTGATGTGGGATTCTCCTCTATATGCTGCGAATACCATTGGTTAACAAAGAAGCTTCTTTGGGCCTATTGCAGTGTAGAGTAGGGTAAGGTGGAACTTTCAAGCAGATAGAGGAGAAGAGAGTAGGCAGAGTCAAAGAGAAGCCATGTTTCCACCTCAGGAGACAGATACCTGACCCAGTCAGGACCTTACCAGTAGGCCACAACCATGTGGTGATACGCAGATTAAAAGAAATGGGTTAATTTAAGATATAAGAGATAGTTATAAATAGGCATAAACTACTAGACTAAACAGTATTGTAATTAATACAGTTTTTGTGTGGTTATTTCGGATCTGACTGGCTGGGAATGAACAAGCAGCCTCCACTAACAGAATGGTGCCCACTGTCTAGGGCATGGATCCACATAAGACCTAAAAAAGAAAAAAAAAACTTAAAGAAAGAAAGAAAGAAAAAAGAGGGCTTCTAGATCCATAAAAATAAGAGCCAAGCACAGTTTCTTGGTGGTTGCATTTTATTTTTCTGATGGGCTCTGTTTGCTGACAGCAAGCTGGGGCTCCATGGCTCCTTTAAGAGAGGTCTTCCTGACTCAGCATTGCAGCAAAAACTCTGTGGCTCCTTTAAGAAGGCTTCCTGGTTCATGATAGTTGCACAAACAGCTCTGGCTCTTTCAGGAGGCCGAGCATTTAAATGGTGTCTGTGAGCAGCAATTACAAATTGGTCAATGATGACATAGACCTGCTGTGACCCTGGAGCTGTGGTACTATGCATAGCTCTTGGAGACAGTGAACTTGCCTCTGCCATGTTAGACTGGGCAAAGCCAATGGGAAGTGCTGGCAGAGTTTGTCCTGCCTGCTTGCTTAGCATTTAAAAAAGGTGCTCCTAGTCAGAAAATTATTACAGATACACAATAAAGACCAATTCCGATGGAAAAGACCTCTAAATGGGTCACAGTGTTGGATAGATTTATATAAGCTTGAGAGAGAAAGAGGAAAAAAGAATATAGACAGTTATAAAAAGAATTAAGTTATTTTAAAAAAATAGAAGTCTTTAAAGAGACAGAGTACAGACAGCCATAGATTAAAGGAGTAAAGAAAAATAAGCCACATAAAGATGAAATATACACAGAGTCTGGATTATGTGTACTATTGTGTTTTCTTTGAGTTTTTTTGACTGTGAAGGAGCTAAGTACAGAGAAACATTTCCTTGTACAGGCTGCTAAGCTAAACCAGCATATGTCCCACAGCATTGTTCTTTGGATAATTCAACAGATTGTCTTCAGAAGTGAAACATTTTTATGATCATCTTCCGGTACTCAAAGCTAAGCTTCTAGTCACACTACCACCTCACCCTTGCTTACATTCCCTTCTCCTCAGCCTCCTTCCTGAGTAGCTGCCCCCTGGATGACTGTTGTCTGGGAGGTACCTGTGAAAAACATCTTTGTTTCCAGTAAGCCCCTCCTGAGAAACACAGTCACATCTGGTCTCAGACACTTTAAATAAAGGCCTTTTTATGACAGTAAGTTGAGCGGTGTCCTTAGGCATCATAGAGCCCAGTCTGAAGATCTTGTCACATGCCCAGATGCTATAACAGAAAGGGTGAGCCTTACCCCCGCTAGGTCCCAGGGAGAGATCTGGGATGGGAGACTCATCTTCCCACAGATGAAGGCCGGAGCATCTTCTTTTAAGAAGCACTGTCTCTATCAGGACCCTATGGAGATGCAGTCCCAGCGGTGACACACCGCCATTCATATAAGGACACAGGAGGGTTAACCAGCCACATATCATTCTCAGTTAGCCATCTGGGTGAGTTTTGAGGCATATCAAGAAAGAACGCAAGTCTGTAACTTCTCTGAGAATTGGTGTTTTATGAGAAATACCCTCATCCAAAAAGCCCTGGGTTTCCGAACACAGTCTGCCTCAAACATTTGGCCCTTGGAGACATTCCATATCTCCAGTCTATAAAGTATGATCTGAAACAGATTGGGCTGCTCCACCTTCCTCTAGAGAAGTGGAAAACAAGCAGTTGGGTGGGTTTGTTGAGCTAAAAACAAGCTATAGACTTATCCCTACCACACCCCCAACAAGATCCATATATGAGATCCAGCTCAGGCTGAATTTCATTTCTTCTTTGATTGGCATTATCGGGTCTAGGCATTATGTCTCCCTGGTCTATATTTTAAACTGGCTTATCAAGAGGATATCTGGGAACCTCACACTCTAGTGAACAATTTGAACCCTAATCTCCCAGTAACTTTTATTGGTTTGTTTGTTTGTTTGTTTGTTTTTATAACTCTTAAATCCTTTTTTTGGTGGTTTGGGATTTACATGTATTAAATTTCAGGAGTTGTTAAGTTAAACTTTGGTTTAGTAAAGAAATGTTTTCTGCTGCCTTTGAGATGAGAACAGCATAGGAAGGTTTGGTGGTACCTTGTGGTACCTCATCTGGCTGGGAATGGAGAAATTATTGACACATACTAGCTCCTTGACACAGAGCAGAGTTCTCTGGGGCTCAAGTTCCTTACTTGTAAGATGTGAGGATCAAATCCAAACACTCTCAGGTAAGGCCTCTTCTGATGTGCCTCACATAGCTTTCCTCTCTCTGATCTGTCATGGACCAAAGCAAGCATCTTTCTCCTCTCGATGATTCATGTTATAGACTCAGCTGGGTAGGGGGTCCTTGAACAAAGGTCTCCCCAACCTTCCTAGACTTTAGAGCTAGATTCCCATCTTCTGGCTTCCCCCAGATGAGGAAATTTTGTTTACCTTTGAGATTGCCCAAGAGAAAATTCTAGTAATGTGAATAGAATAGGAGAAAGATAGTCATTCATGGGAGGAAGCTCCATCTATCAACATAGCGTCTGGCCATAGAGAAACCACAGGAAGCTGAGAGAGATGCTGGAGACCTTGTTGATGGAATTCCTTGCACCACATTGACATCAATAATCAAGAAAAATATGATAGAGATTGTCATTCACTGAGGAAATATTTATTAAGTGCTCAACAGGTGACTGGAATTGCAGAAATAGACAAAAGTCCATGGAACTTTTGTTTTCATGGGTCAGACAGAAAAAGCAACAAGCAAAGACAACCTGTGTCAGATGGTGACCAGTGGAAAGAAAGAAACATACAGTAATGAAGTAAATGAGACAGAGAAGATGCTAGTGCAACTGATGTCAGAGCTGGAAGGAAGGGAACCTCCAAAGTCCAGGTTGCCCTATATTAGCATTGGTAGTTAGAGAGCCTGGAGTGAAAACTGTTCTTTACAGAGGTGTGGGTTCTCATTCCAGGGCTACTCGTCTTTCTTATAGTACAGGACATAGTCTTAGTAATTGTTCCAGCAGAGACATGAGGGCTGGCCATAGTCAAGGTGGGAATAAGATTGGAACAAGAATTATCCCCTAAGAGAATCATATTGGCATTTACTTGTCATGGGAAGAAATTAAGAAGGAAGAAACTTAGTATAACTATGGTGTTAAGAGATGAGACTTTTAAAAGATGATTATGATGAAATAAAATCATCAGGATGGAGACCCTATGATTGACTACTGGTAACTTAATAAAAAAGATAAACTCTCTCTCTCTCTTCTCTCTCTCTCTCTCTCTCTCTCTCTCTCTCTCTCTCTCACACACACACACACACACACAGAGGGGGGGATGCATAGTTTTTTATTCTTGACATGTGACGCTCTCTACCACCTCTGAATTCTATCACTACCATCACCAGATCCAGCCCTTTGACTCTGAGCCACAAAAATAAGTCAAAATAAAGCTCTTTCAGACAGAACACAGCTCAGTTAGCAAAGCACTTGTTGTACAAGCATAGAAACCTTGGTTTAGATCCCAGTGCCCACAGAAAACACTGGGCACAGCAGTGTGTTTATAATCCTAGCTCTGGGAAGGCAGAAGCAATTGAAGAAGAGAACCCCATTGACTTTTGGCTTTCACACCCACTCAAATGCAACACACACAGAGAGACAGAGAAAGACACAGACACACACACACACACACACAGAGAGAGAGAGAGAGAGAGAGAGAGAGAGAGACAGACAGACAGACAGACAGACAGACAGACAGACACAGAGCCTCTTTTCATTATAACTTAGCCAGTCCACAAGGGCTTTGTTCTGTGGTACTGGAGTTTAAACTTTCAGTCTCATGGTCAAGTGTTCCAGCATTCAATTGCTTCCTCAGCCCCTTACACAGTCAATAGTTTCATTATTACCCAAAGAGAATGAACTAGCAATACGCTGAGAAAAAGGAGACTGATCTCCTTCCAAGCATTCCCTCTCATTTTCCGGCTCTGCTTCATGCATTTACGGAAACTCTCTGGCTCTGTGGGCTTTTGAGTGCCTACCACATGGCAGCGTTGCTTGTGCTCTGGAGCAGCGAGGTGAGAATTAATCTGGGAAGTCATTAAAACCAGAGGTTTCTCAGTTATCTCCGTAGCTGTGCACAGCTGCTTTACTCAACAGGTGACTGGAAGTGCAGAAATAGACAAAAGTCTGTGGAGCTTTTGCTTCCATGGGCCAGGCAGAAAGGCAATAAGCAAGGACAAATTTGTTCATTGCTCTCTGTATCCACACCCTTGGGCGGCAGCACTCACATTTCCCTGGGCTTACCCATGTGGCTGCTTTGACCCGCAGGGTATCAGCAAGTGTCACACACAGGGACTGATGAAGTACTGGTCCTCTGAGACTCCATGTTACTGAGACTGAGTTGGCCATGGATGAAACATGTGGCCCTATCTATCACATGTCATTCTAACCAATAACCTGATGACCATCAGCATGGAAAGGATGTAGCCTAGACACGCCAGAATTTGGCCATCCTAAGAGCTGACAGCAGTCCCTAATTGAGCATGCCCAGGACAGAACCCTCCAACTGATCCAGAAAATTTTGAGCTAAATAAATGGCTGTTTTAAGCCATTAGGTTTGTGGATTTTTTATTTAGATATTCATGATGTTTTTATTTTCTTAGTGATATGATTAATACTATCAACAAATTAACATGGCATTGCTGCTCAAAATGTGTGCGTGCACGTGTGTGTGTGTGTGTGTGTGTGTGTGTGTGTGTGTGTGTGTGTGTAGATCTATTCCCTTGGCAAATCAAGTCATGGAGGCTTGAAGTCTTTTCTGAAACAGCACCTGATAAAGACATGAGATTTTTAAAGTTGCCGTGAATTCTCCAGGCATATTTGGTGGTGTGGTAAGGTGTGAAACCTTGTGATACATTTACTTTCATTACTGTAAGTTCCTACTGCCTTTTTATTGGAGGACTTTGGTCATCAAACCCAATGCAACCCAATGGGACAAATCCTGTGACAGGGAAGTACAGAGGGCTATAGGAACAAAGATAAGACACACAAGAATGACCAATATGAAGAACTGTCGGGAAAGAGATTGTGTATATGTGTGTGTGGAGGGTAAAGTTTCTAGCTCAGGGAGGACCAGAGGGAGATAAAGCTTTCAGTGAGCACCATGTTACACAGATTGCAGTAACACAAGAGGTCATCAATATCTGATATTATATTCTTCTCTCTACTGAGGTTAGACCTTAAATATTTAAGCATATGTCTGGTTAGTTTACTCTCTAGTAAGCTTTGTTTACCCAGAGAGTCCTAACCCTGAGCTCCTCCCTCCATGGTACGCCTTCTCTGCAGGGGATGACCACTGTTATTCACAGAACCACTTTGAAGACATTGGAACAGTACAATACTTTAATTGAGCCTTCTGTATGGTAAAAAATGTCTGAGCCCCAGAGCATCATAGGATTTAATTACTGAGTCATTTGCTCTAAGTAGAGGATAGAGCACTTAAATCAGTAGATTAGAGAACCAGCAGAGAGGACTGCCACCCAATGACTTGCTCCACCCATGAAACACCACAGTCACAAAGTCGCAAACACATAGGCAGCCAGTAAATGAGAAACCCCTAGAAAGGAAGCCTCACTTAGTCCAACATCTCTAACAGCTCCCGCCATGGAAAAAATCTGTCCCTCAGAGGGGGATCTGCCAGAAACTCTCAGGACTTCTCAAGAAACAACGCGGGGAGACACTGGGTCTGAAGCATTTGAGGGACTTGCCATTCCTTCTTTCCTGTTGTGTCTGCTGTCTGTCCTATCGGTGATGCTAAGAGGAGTGGGAGGTGGGTTCCCCAGGGAGAAGTACAAGGTGGAATCTCCTAATCCAGGGGAGTGAACACTGAGAGTCAGTGAAGATGGCAGAAGGTGAGTGGATGAGATGGTGAGAATCTGAGTGGACATCAAGCTTCAGAAGGGCACTTTCTATGTAAACCTGACAGTCTTCAGAAGGGAGAGTTTTTCTTAGTGGTATTTATCTGTTGCAAAGAGAAGTTTTCTTGATAAAGGGTGACGACTACACTTATCTGTGGACATGAGAATATTCCTGAACCTCGGGCTCAGGGAACATTGTGGAAAATGGGTCAGAAAGATGCTAAGAGTCAGAGGATCAGGGAGTTTGCTTGAGATTACGTCTCCTAGTAATATCAGAAGTTATATCCATAAAATTTCACCAACATGATATCTTAAGCATGAACAAAACAAGAACAACACAACAGACTTGCCGAAATGGACAGGGGTAATTATATTACAATCTCAAAATAAATAAAATTTATGATGCTGGTTAAAAATAGCACATTCAAAGTGTTCAATAAATTTTAAAAACTGTTGTTATAAATTTGCCAATGAAAGTTCAAAATGATATTATATGTTTTATTAGAAATGAGAGTTATATGAGAGAGAGAGAAAAAGAAAGAGAGAAGAGAGAAGAGAGAGAGATAATGAAGCAAAAAAAGCTATACACCAAACTTCCTCTAGGACAAAAAGTAAAGAGGAGAAAATAAAAATGAAGTAAGAGGATATAGAATGAGCCAATAAATAAGACTAAGAAGAAATATTGGTAGCCAGAGAAAGCACCACCTGTATCAGCAATATTTTATCTTGAAAACACACACACACACATGCACACACACACGTGCACACGCATGCACTCACATGCTCACACACATGAGCACACATGCACACACACATTCATACACACACACACATATATGCACACACACATACATGCACACACACGCATACATGCTCATGCGCACACACACAAACACACACACATAAAAAGGTGAAGAGTTAGTACAAGTTCTAACTAATTAAAAACCAGGCACTTGTTTTATGATTCTGGCCTCTGAATGTAAGACAGTGTGCTCTAGAACTGCCGGGGATTTGATGCGCTCTCCCTGCCTTAATTTATTTTGAAATCTTTTGAGCAACAAAAGAATATCATGAGGTTCTAATCTAATCAAAAAGCACACAAATATCTAAAGATTTGGGGATTTCTGCTCTGAAACAATAGCCTTCGATTCTGAAATCAACTCTATTGAAACAGAATTTACACATGACACATTATCTCACTACCCTCATTGTTCTCACAACTCATGGAGAGCTTCTTGCTAATTACTTTCAGAGAAACTGCTTTAAAAGATAAGCTCATCCACTCAATCCATCTGCATCAATTATTCTATCTTAATTATTTTTTATAATGTCTGCCTGTCCCACTGTCTACCAGTTTATCTTCCAACAGAATCAGTGGATTTATATGGTTTGCTGTCTTGGTTAGGGTTACTACGCTGTGAAGAAACATCATGACCAAAAACCACTCGGGGAGGAAAGGGTTTATTTCACTCCTGCTTCCATAGACCAGGTCATCATCAAAAGCAGTGAGGGCAGGAACTCAAGCAGGGCAGGAACCTGGAGGCAGGAGCTGATGCAGAGAACACAGAGGGTGGTACCTGCTGACTTTCTCTCCATGACTTGCTCAATCTGCTTTCTTATAGAACACTAGCCATTCACGGCTAAAATTCCCCAGATTCCCATCATGCTTTTACACATGATTTACTTGTAGCATCCCCCACCCCTCCCACTCTCCTAAAAGCTATTTGTTGTCACTCATTCTGGACCCCTCAAAAGTAAAAGGCAATCACCAAGACTTGGAAGATCATCATTAAAATCAACAAGATGGAAGGTTTTTCAAAAAAAAAAATGTTTTCTTTTAAAATACTTTAATTATTGAGAATTTAGACAGGTGTAAGATGGTATCTTAAAGTTGTCTTGATTTGCATTTCCCTGATTGCTAAGGAAGTTGAGCATGTCCTTAAATGACTGTTCCAAAGACCCTAAATTATCTTTGTAGCAAATTGAAAATAATTGATTCAGGGAGCAATGTAATCAAACTATTAAAGGAATAGTCAATTAAAAAAATACTTTAATTAATTCTTTGAGAAATTTTGTTTCATTTTGATTAGTTCTTTGAACATTTTATGCAATGTGACTTGGCCATATTCACTCCTCCCACAACTGCTCCCGTAACCACACCCCTTCCCCAGTCGTCTAATTTTGTGTCCTCTTTTTCCCCCACCTGTCTCTACCAATTGTTCACTCCATCTTCACTGATGATCCCTAAACCTAGGAAGTATAATATAGATGCTCAGTTTCTGCTGCTCACATACTCACAGATGTATGGCCTTTTACTAGAACACAGCTGACCTACCAGAGGCTGTGTCTTACAGAAAACTGACTTTCTCCCTGCAGCTGTTAATGCCAGTGATTCCTTACATTCATTCACCTTCTCTGGTTCTTAATCCCTGAGCCTTGGGAGAAGGGACATGATAGATGTCACATTCTGAGCAAGCCATAGCCTCTTACTTTCTGTGCCTTAGCCAGTTGTGGGTCTCTGTGTTAATTCCACTCACTGCAAATAGAAGCTGTTCAGAGGGAAGATTGAAAAGCATAATAATCTATGAGTACAGCAGTAAATTATTGAGGAATCAATTTAATAATCTGTCCATTTAGCAGAATAATGCTGGTAGCTTCCCCTCTAGGGCCTGTGATCAGTCTAGCCGCAGATTCTTGACCCAACAGTGGTGGCAAGACTCCATATCACTTTTAATCCGATCAGAAAGTGGTTGGTTACTCCTATGATTACAACTATTGCATCAGTGACCATATCTTGATATATGAATCATTCTTGTAACTTGCACGGTTCACAGCTGGGTGAGACTGATGATTGGTTTTCTCCTCGGATAGAATACATAGCACTTCTAGCACGCTGATAGCTAGTAAGTGTGGATGAAGCTTCCAGGTTACTTGGGTACCAGCTTGATTTCTCCACATTTTATGACTCAAGTGGATAATGTCTTAAGCAACAGGATGTTTTCATCAATTCTGAAGAGTCATCAAGAGCAGTAACAACAGCTTATAAAGTTTGAGGGGTCTATGAGAGCTCAATGGCTAGCAACTCCAAAGAAGCAACTCATTACTGGCACTGGGGTTCTTATTTCTTATCCTGTTACTGCATTATAGTGTAACTTCATTTAAACATTTGTATATATTTATATGTCTGTATTTTAGTCAGTTTGTACAATAATGGGTTTTAATATCACTTTTTCAAAGGATCTTTAGTGTTCATTATTCCTCCCCACATTTAACTCATTTTCATACTAAGTTTAATGAGTTTTAACAAATGTGTACACACAAGTTACAACTACCACAATCAAGATGTAGAACCCCTCTGTCACTACACAAAAGCTCTCACCAACTTACACCCCTGAAAGCCACAGAAAACCAGGCAATCATGACTCTGATTTATGCCTTATTTCTTTTTCTTCTTTTCTTTTTCTTGTACTGGGAATTGAACCTAAGCCTTCACACTTATGAGACAAACACTCTACCACTGAAATAAATCCCCAGTGCTTTTATTATTTATTTCGAGGCAGGCTCTCACTAGGTTTCTCCCACAGCTGTGATTCCTGGGTGAATTTTCCCATAAAACTCTCCCTTTAACTTCCTCTTAAGGGAAAGCCCCCAAAATGATCTGTGTGAAGTCTGAGGACAAGGCTTGTGGGCCCACTTGAAAACTACGGAACCTCAGTGGTGGGTCCATTCTTTCCAGGTCTGAGCGTAACTCTCAACATAGAACACTTCTCATAAGTCACATGATAGGAATCGACGTTTTTAAATTGCCTTTTGTAGGAGAAAATGTACATGTGCCTAGAGATTCCAAAATCCTGGGAGTTATTGACTTACAGTCAAGAAATTGGGACCCAGAATTGAAAAGACCTGCTTCAATTCACACTCTTAGAAGGCATGATCAACCCTGAGTGAAAAGGTGTATTTGACCTTATTGACCCCATCAAGGAGATAGCAGGAAGGGCGCACACTTGAGTATCTCCATTCAACCTCGTTGATAGGAGGCAGGAAAAATTACACATACCCTCTGCTTCCTCAGGGAAAAGTTGTGGACTGGAGACAAGGTGACAGTACCCTGGAAAGTTGAGTACAGAACTGGAATGCCACCTTGCTTTCTCAGTGAGTGTTTATACTTAGAATTAAAAGCTAAGCCCTGGAAGTGTTTTTGTACAAAAGTGAAAAAAAAAACTAACCAACAAACCAAAAAGCAGAACAAAACAAAAGTAAAAGATAAAAGCAACAAAAGCTGTCCAACTAAGGAGACCAGTTATATATGGTCCAACTAAGGAGAAAGGTTATGTGTCCCCTGACACACTTTCTGCTTGTAATTGACATTAACTTAACAGTTTCCCCATTTCCGTTTACGATGAAGAAAGCCACCAGAGAAACTTGTCCCTTGTCTAACAATATGAATGATGCAAAAATCTACAAAACCACACCTTTGTTTGAATCTGCCAGTGCCAAGGTCACATGACAAGTGAGTGATCTTGAACCCAAGGGGTGAAAAGATGCTTTGAAGAGTGATAAGACACAAAAGATTTCCCCTTAGTCAGGACACAGAAAGAAGAGAAGGTGACCACAAAAGTTTGTAAGGTGGAATCAGCTAAAAGTTTAAGGATCCTAACACACCCATTTGAGCTGCTGGAATTTCCAGCCACAGAGTGGGTTGAGTTCCAAGTTCCTTGCCATGGACTTTTACCATAATCTCACAAGCACATACATGCCAAGAGAAAAATGGAATGTGTTCCTCAGGATGACACTGGTACATGGGTATCAAACTCCGGCCAGTGCATATAGAACAAAACAGTGCCCACTTTCCTGACCATTCTTTCATACGAAATAATACTTTTCAGGTGCCATATCAGAGACTAAAATGCTCTTATACTCATTTTAGTCAATCAAAGCACCAATCAAAGCAGAGGATGTTATTAAGGAAATGAGACAAGAAATTCTCTCTCAACCCAGACTCAATTCAGATATAAACTACACACAGGTAAGTTTCCATGGAATGAATCATCACTGAAAATAAAGTCTTTCCCTCAGACTCAGGTGCAAAACCTATGCCTATAGCAAGAGAAGAAAAAGTGAGATACTTCTGATTTCCAACACACACACACAAATGAACACCAAGTGAAAACCAACAAAGAATGTTACTAGGAGAAGATCAAAGTCTAAAAGATGAATGCCACGGGAACTGTTGGAAGCTGCAGGAGAAACAGCAACACTTGAAACAACTTCTTAAGAACTCCAATCCCCACATTAAATCCAAGATCACATCAGTCCAGTGATGAAAAATGTGGAATCCATGAAGGAAACTCAACAAGTTAAAGTCCAAACTATGTCACTGAGTAGATGAGTCAACCACTCATGCCAAGGGCTCAACAGAGAGACATGTCCATTTCTCATGCAAATACTATCTACTTCAATCTCTGCTGTTTCTATGCAACCCATATCTGACACATTATACGTTCAAAACTAAGAAAGAACACAAAACCCAATGTAGAGATGACTTAGCTGTTGGAACTATCAGACACAGACTTTCAATTGACTATGATTATTTTAATAAAATGATCAAAGTGATCAGCATGCAAAAGGAAATAGGAAATTTTACCAGAGTTTTTAGAACCAACTATAAATGCTGGCAATTTAAGACAAGATTTCAACAATTAATTCCTTCTGTGGTCTTATTGTAAACTGGACCCAGCTAGGCAAGGGACCAATGAATTGAAGACAGATCCGCTAAATTTCCACATGCCTACATGCAAAGAGAAAAAAGAATGAAACATGAGCAAAGCATATCATTCTACAGGGTCATGTCAAGCAGCCTAACATGGATGGAATTGAAGTCCCAAGAAGAGAAAAGATGAAAAAAAGGCAGAAAGAAAATGATGATGAAGATTCTAAAACATAATGAAGGACTAGAGACCATGACTGCCACAGGCTCTATATACCCTGATTAAAGTAACAGAACACGCACATGACAACACACCCACACGTACATGCACAAGCAGAGAAAACTGTCGAGATTAAAAAAACGATACTGCAAAGGCAGACAAAAGGAGCAAAGAAGAAATAAAGGTAATGATAACTTTTATCAAAAACCACATGAGGAAGAAAGTAGTGGGTGATAACATTAAAGAACTAAAGGAATATCAGGACTTTCAGACATGAATCCTCTCCCTCAACACTTCCCAGATCCACCCGTCTCCTCTACCCACCCAGCTTGGTGTCCTCTTTAAAATGCCTCAGGCCCAATTTCTGCTGTACAACTATTCCCAGATGTGTGGTCTCCCACGGGAGCATAGTCAACTTAGCAGTTGATGACACGAGTTTATCACTGATGAGAAATTCGTCATCAGGATACTATCTATTCTGTCATTGCAATGAATGTTAAAGAGATATTCTGGAAGCTAAAATAATATGCTAGAACATGGCAATTTGGGTTCACTTAAATAAGCCAGGAGTTAAAATGCTAAATGCAAAGGATAAATATGAAGGACAATATTTATAATATCTTCAAATATCACTGTAAAATTATTAATGGTATTTTCTAGAGCTTTCAGGTGGGCTGTTAAGTCTCCAATGTGTGCTTTCTCTGTTTTCTTTAAGTGGCCACTTAGTGCTATGAACTTTCCTCTTAGGACTGCTTTCATTGTGTCCCATAAGTTTGAATATGTTGTTTCTTTATTTTCATTGAATTCCAGGAAGACTTTAATTTCTTTCTTTATTTCTTCCTTAATCCAGGTGTGGTTCAGTAGTTGACTGTTCAGTTTCCATGAATTTGTAGGCTTTCTGGGGGTAGCCTTGCTGTTGAATTCTAACTTTAATCCATGGTGATCTGATAAGACACAGGTGGTTACTAATATTTTTTTGTAATTGTGGATGTTTGCTTTGTTACCAACTATGTGGTCAATTTTCGAGAAGGTTCCATGAGCTGCAGAGAAGAAGGTATATTCTTTCCTATTTGGGTGGAATGTTCTATAGATGTCTGTTAAGTCCATTTGCTTCATTACCTCCATTAATTCTCTTGTTTCTCTGTTAGGTTTCTGTCTGATTGACCTGTCCATTGGTGAGAGAGGAGTGTTGAAGTCTCCTACTATTAGTGTGTGCAGTTTGATGGCTGCCTTGAGTTTTGGCAATGTTTCTTTTATGTACGTAGGTGCTTTTATATTAGGGGCATAGATATTCAGGATTGAGACTTCATCCTGATGAACTGTTCCTGTTATGAGTATAAAATGCCCCTCTCCATCTCTTCTGATTTATTTAAGTTTGAAGTCAACTTTGTTAGAGATTAGTATGGCCACACCTGCTTGTTTCTTAGGTCCATTTGCTTGATAAGCCTTTTCCCAGCCCTTTACTCTGAGTAGGTGCCTGTCTTTGTGGTTGAGGTGTGTTTCTTGTAAACAGCAGAATGTTGGATCCTGTTTTCTTATCCAATCTCTTAGCCTGTGCCTTTTTATAGGTGAGTTGAGCCCATTGACATTAAGTGATATTAATGACCAGTGGTTGTTAACTCCGGTCACTTTTTTAGTTGTAGAGTTTGTGTGTTTCCCTTCCTTGAGTTGTGCTGGTGAAGGGTCTCTAGATGTCTGAGTTATTGTGGTCATTGTTGGACTCCTTGGTTAGTGCTTTTTCTTCTATTACTTTCTGTAAGGCTGGAATTGTGGCTATGTATTGTTTAAATTTGTTTTTATCCTGGAAAGTTTTATTTTCTCCATTTATAGTGAACGAAAGCTTGGCTGGGTATAGTAGTCTAGGCTTCCATCCATAGTCTCTTAGTTTCTGCAATACATCTATCCAGGACCTTCTGGCTTTCATGGTTTCCATGGAGAAGTCAGGTGTAAGTCTGATAGGTTTACCTTTATAAGTAACTTGGCCTTTTTCCTTTGCAGCTCTTAATATTCTTTCTTTATTCTGTATGCTTTGTGTTTTGATTATTATATGGCGAGGGGATTTTTTTTTTGATCCAGCCTATTCGGTGTTCTGTATGCTTCTTGAATCTTCATAGGTATATCTTTCTTTAGGTTGGGAAAGTTTTCTTCTATAATTTTATTAAATATATTTTCTGGACCGTTGAGCTGCACTTCTTCTCCTTCTTCTACTCCTATTATTCTTAGGTTTGGTCTTTTTATTGTGTCCCAGATTTCCTGAATGTTTTGTGATGAGAGTTTGTTGGACTTGCTGTTTTCTTTGATCAGTGTGTTTATTTTCTCTATGGTATCTTCAGAATCTGAGATTCTTTCTTCCATCTCTTGTATTCTGTTGGTTATGCTTGTTTCTGTAGTCTCTGTTTGTTTACTTAAATTTTCCATGTCCAGCCGACCCTCTGTTTGTGTTTTCTTCTTTGCCTCCATTTCTGTTTTCAAGTCTTGAACTGTTTCCATTATCTGTTTGATTGTTTTTCCTTGGTTTTCTAGGGTATCATTCACTGATTTATTCAATTCTTCAAACTTTCTGTTATATTTCTCATCCATTTCTATAAGAGCGTTCTTTACATGCTGTTTAAGGGCATCAATCACTTTCATAAAGTCAATTTTTTCTACTTCTTCTTGATTAATGTGTTCATGTCCTCCTGTTGTGAGGTCGCTGGTTTCTGGTGGTTTCATGTTGCTTTTCAGATTGTTGGGTGAATTCTTGCATTGGCACCTGCCCATCTCTTCCTCTGAATGCTCCCATATGGATCTTCTTTAACAGGATCAGGTCTTCTTGCCTACTGATGTACCTTCCCAGTGATGGCTCTCCCCAGTGATAGCTCTCCTGGTGCCGAGATCAGGTCTCCGTGCCCAGTGCTGGCTCTCCTGGCGCCGAGATCAGGTCTCCATGCTGGTTGGGTAGCTCGTAAACAAAGCGCCTACCTTGCTTGGTGCAGGCAGGCTATTGAAACAAAGGAACTCCCGCCCACCTGGGTGCCCTGAGGTTTCGGACCCAACGCCCAGACAGGCTGAGCTGGGTGATGTTATGTGCCCACAGAGGGCAGAGGGGCAGAAGAAGGGAGGGTTCTGGATGCAAGCTGGGTGGGAAAGGAAGAAAGAGGCAGTATGCAGGGAGTAGAGGCCCTGCAGAGAGCCCAGGAAGGATAGGGGATTGAGGAACTTCCGAGTTCCCTGTCCCTGGCTGATGCCATGGGGTCAGCAACTCACCCCATCTATTAATGGTATTTTGAAGTTTATAAAATAAGTACAGAAGTAAAACAAGAGAATACAGGAAGTAAATTATCGTTTTATTTGTACTTGAATTGGTATGACATCAAATAGATTGTAATAAAGTAAGGATATATAAAAATTAGAGTATCTAAGAGGAAATATAAAAAAAGCTAATAGATACAATGGAATCATGTAACTACTAAATAAATTCCCAAAAAGGCAACTAAAGGGAAGGAACCTGTGGCTCGACAGGCCCTAGGCCCAGTGGAGAATTGAATACTATTACACTGCCTATTACACTGCTGGAAGGTGTTATGTAGGCTATTGGAGGAGAAAACTGCTCATCAATAAATGCATAGCTGCATATCCTGTGAGCTCTAATAATGACTGTCCTATCAAGACATGCCATGCCCACTAGTGCAACAGTGGCATGAATATCATGGCAGTAACCTAGCACTTTCTTAGTAGATTTAAGCCCTGCTCTACAAGATGGAGTATATGCCTGGCACCATTACTGCGCCCAGAATCAATGGCTAGACACATCTTAGGACCTACAGGAGGGCCTACTACTCTTCTGCTTCTAAAAGGACACAGTATGAAGCTGACTCCAAATGACTTGCCATTGTGCCTGTAGATGAATGCATCTTTCTACCCTCATCTGAGAAGCTTCTCTTTGCAGTAGACGGTGATTAACACAGAGATCTACAATTGGTCACAGTATAGAGATTAAGAGACTTCAAAAGCTTAGACCTGAAAATAATCTCTATACCACACCCCACTCTTAAGACTCGGGGATCCTTGTGGAAAGGGGAGCTAGAGGAAGCAGACGATGAGAAGGAAACATTATCTTCAGAATACCCCAGGGCGTCTGCACATATGAATTCACAGGGGTGGCGCCAGCATGCACAAGGCCTCTGCAAGCCCAAGTCAGTCAAAACGTTAACATGAAGAGCAGAGTTGGGCAGACAATCCTACCCCTGGGCCTACAGCTACTGGTAAGTTTAGCCGCTGGGAGGGGAGGAGACTGTTTTTTCTAAGAGTTTAGCCTCTGATAAGTTGACTGTGCTCCAGTGGAAGAGTGAACATCTGAGAACATTTGCAAAACACAAACTGGTCTTGAAGAGTTTAATTTTCAAAAGGACACAGTTAGGTGGGTAGGGAAGAGGGGTGGGTCTAGGGAGTGCTGAGCGAGGGGAGAGAATATAATTAAAACACATACAGGTATCAGGTTTCAGTGTATGCCTGGTTCCACCAGAGTTCTCTACTTGAGTTCATTGGTCTTTATATCTCTCAGTGCTAATGTCATGTTATTTATTTCCCAATAATTAAAATTTATGCTATCTCAAGCAAACAAACAAAAAGCACATAAAAAACTCTCAAAGAACTAATAAGCGCCGGGCGATGGTGGCGCACGCCTTTAATCCTAGCACTCAGGAGGCAGAGGCAGGCGGATCTCTGTGAGTTTGAGACCAGCCTGGTCTACAGAGCTAGTTCCAGGACAGGCTCCAAAGCCACAGAGAAACCCTGTCTCGAAAAACCAAAATAATAATAATAATAATAATAATAATAATAATAATAATAATAAATTCTAGAGCAAAGCAAAATGCTGACCAAGAAATTAAAAAGCGAGACTGCTATGTTTCTGTTAAACAAGGAGCAGGGCTATTGTCAATAATCAAGAGAATTGTTATATAATGACAAGAACAATTTATTGGTAAGACAAAACAATCATGGATTTACCTAAGAACACAAAATCAAAATATACAAAACCAGAAAAACAATAAGAGTTAGGGAGAAGAGACCAATTCCAATTATACATCAATACATTATCATCCTGCCTCAATAATAAACACAGGTAGGTGTGAGAGCAGCTGAGGGCATGGACGACCTAAAGAGCAAGCAGGTGAACCTAACCTAATCAAACTTTGCAGAGCTTCCAACAGTAACAGAAATATGTATTATTTATATACATGCATGAAATATTTACCAAAAAGAGCATATTCTGGGTCATAAATAAGAGCATGTAAGATAATTCAATGCATATGAATTTTGTGCTCTACATAAAAAAATATACTCTAACAATGGGAATTAACTAGAAAGCAATAGCTAAATGAAATCTTGAGATTCTCTACATATTTGGAGATTGGATAAACAATAACTTGCAAAAAATAGATAGATGGAGGGAAAAAAAGGAGAAACAGGTAAAGTAAAAAACTTCTGTTTGTCTTCCGTATGCTCTAATTTGATTATATTTAGATTTCTGAGGCCAAAACGTTACCCACAGTCAAATAAGAGACACCACAGGTGTAAGGGGAGAGAAGAGGTAGAGGGTGAAGATGAGAGAAAGAACAAGGACCACCTGATTACAATTCTAGCCCAAACACTGTAGAATTGTGCAATCTTGGCACCTAAGCAAAACACCTTTATTTCTCATGGTTTAACACAGTGTCAGAAAGTAAAAGATTCTCCATGCTAAGATCTGCTCAGTTCACCTCTGACCCGACAGCTAGGTGGACAGGCCCTTGAGCGCGAACTCCCTCACTCTGCTGAGTCTCACCTCAAACACCACCACCTGAGCTTCGCTTTCCCGAAGGGAGGACTACAGCAACGCAGGAACCTTCTTAGCCATACCCAAGAGCAGCGAGGTAGCCAGAAGGTTAGTATCCTGCCTGTGGCGACCACAATAAACAGGGGACCAAATGGGAAGCCTAGCGGCATCCCCATCTTGCTGCTTCTCAGAAAGCTGAGCAAGCCAAGCCTTGCTTCTCATAACACAGCCTCAATTTCATTCTCTTATTTTGTGTGTTCCTCATGACTGCCTACAAGGTTCACCTTCCAGAAAACCCCCTATACCCCAAGTCTCTTGTCTTGGACTCAAACTAGACTCAAGATCTCAGAACTTCCTGCCCAGGACAGAAATAGCCATTATTTCTGCCCCTGATCCTCCATTAGAGAATAGTCACACACGCACACCAGATTGAACTATCAAGTTGGTCATTCAGAGCGGTTGAAGTCAGGGCCTTCTGCACAGTAAGTAAGTAGGCTACTTCTGAGCTACACAAGCCTTTGATTTGGTCACTCTTAACATGGAAACAAGCCACTAACTGCAGGGAGATGAAGAGACCGAGTGAAGACTGTCATCCTGGGGACCGGTTATTGCTTTTGCATTTTTTCCACTGACTTTAACACTAAAGAGCCAAGAGCATGTGGTCAGCCGGCCAATAGTCCTCAAGTTATCTAATTCTCAGGCCTCCTTCAGACACATAAAATATACATAGGCAGAGAGTACCTAAAAATGGAAATTGAATCATGACAAATTTAAGACATATTTTGGACCTGGACTGTCCCTGACAGTCCTGCACATGATTTTCAGGGGTGAGAGCTTGGACCACGTGCCCTGACTTAATGACCCCACGACTAAAAGCAGGCAAGGAGCACAACAAGTCCAGCCTTGGAGCGGTTCCCCAAGCACTCAGCCCGCTAAGGCTTCCTACCCTCCCTGCTCGTCCTGACCTCTGCAGTGAGTCACCCCTCTCAGCACGGCCACCAATCCATCAAAGGAAAAGAGATATCCTCTCCCTTTTAGGAACAAAACATCTTCAAAGCACTAACTCAGGAGCTGCTCAGAGCCTTTCCAAGGAAACTATCAACAGGACAACTTGGAACTTTCCAATTCCTTCACCTCTTATTGAATCTCCCGTATGCATAGGCAACACCAGGTAGGACAGGGGAGTGAGGGAAATCCAGCCCTAGCCTCAGTGAGTTCACAGTCAAATAGGTGAATGATTATGAATATCACAGGAAGTTGGCACTCTCGGCCTTTTACAAAGGGTTTTCTGATAGCATCTTTTCAGGTCCTGTTACTCTAGAGGGCAGATGAGAGATCAGAGCTACTGGTGTGTCCACGGACCAGTTCCAAGTGGAATACTAAAGCTAATGAGTCAGTGAGGAGCATAAAGAATAGTGGAAATCCAACAAAGGTCTTAACTATGGGCTTGTTTGTTGGTTGGGGTTTATTTTGTTTGCAAAGCAGCTGCCTCCAGCTTGTAGGGTTGTAGCTGAACTATGGTTTGTTTGTTTGTTTTCCCATGAGAAGTCATCGGTGTTTAATTCTTTAATGTAACCAGATAGGGAGATGGGATATAGTAAGTGGTGTTTGAGTCAGGAAGGTAAACACTGACTAACGTCTGCCTTGCAAGCATGAGTCCTTAGCCGCTGTGCGAATTCAGCCCCCTTTGTTTTCTTCCCAACCAGTCTGCTTGCCCTCTGCCACAAAACACACTAGAGGGCCACCAGATATAGCTGACCAAACTTAGCCTTTCGTCAAACTTGAACTGGGAGCCAAATAAACTTTCTTTTGTCGATTACCCAGTCTCTGATATTCTATCATAGCAACAGAAAATAGACTAAGACATCCGCCTGTGCTCCAGCACCGTCTGCAGCTAAGTAAGTACCTCCTACCATAAGGTCAGGTTGAGACTACCACTGTGTCTTCACCTAGGCTGGCCTAGGTGACTCAGGGAGCCACTTCCTTAGTATACATTTGTTTGCAATAGATGTGTAACCCACACCTCACCAGTGCCAGGCTCAATGTTGCCCTCATAGGCCCCAGGACACTTTGATTTTTCTTTGTAATATCTGAAGGTAAATCTCAGAAATATGTTCTGATTAAAGATGGAGTGACATGTTGATCCTCACCCTCTCTGCTCTTAGGATTATCTCATGATAGCCCCAAATATTTAAATATATTTACCTAGACCTTTCTAAGTCTTAAAAGAATTCTCAAGTGCAAATCCTTGCGGATCTGTGCGTTGCCATCCTGGAGCAGATGAAAGGTGTGTACATAGGCTTCAATATTTCCTCTTACCAGGAGATGAGGTCTGAGCCTCGCCCCTTAAGGGTGAGCTAGCCCTAATGACTGGTTTGTTCAAGAGTATGGCCCAAATGAGACCCTGAAACTTCTGAGACGTGGGCATAAGAAGTCACCCAGCTTCTGGGTGACTCTCTTCTTGGGATATGCCCACTCAGAATCCAGCCGCTGTGTAGTGACAGACCCAAGCCCCATGGAGAAGCCACATAGAAGTCTTTGGTGCAAATCTCAGCCAGCTGCCTACATTACCCAGCAGCCTTATAAATAAGGCATATTAGACATTCAGCCTAGCCACCATCTGGCTGTACCTGTACAAGAGACCCTGAGGGAAGCTTGCCCACAAAATACCAGCCAACCCATCAAAGCACAGGAACAATCATATATTACTGTTATAAGCAATCATGCTTGGTGTATAATTTTTAATCTAGTAATAATAAGAGCACATGCTTAAGAGAAACTAGTGAGAACCTAGCCCTGTGTTCCCAGTAAGGAATTGACTCTTCTAACCCACCAGTCTTTACTTCGTGGCTTCTCACTTCCCCAGAGGGGTCTGCAGGATTCTAGAAAGATGCCTACAGAATACATTTTTTGAAACCGTTGGTGGGAGAGGCTGAGAAGACCTTTAAATGCCAAGAGATGCATTGTACAAACCATTATACAGAAACAAAACAAACGAACAAAAAAAAATCACGAAGCTCAAAGAGTAAAGGGGAAAGCTGGCGCATGCATGGAGTTAGCTCCCTTGACTCTCAGTCCCCTGCTCTAGCTGTGACTCTACTTGCTGTCCATCTGCTCAGCAGCAGAGCAAAGTCTTCAGCACAGAGTCTGCCACACATGAAGCCCTTCTCGGGCGAAGCTACTCTGAGGATCTCAGCAGCACAGCTTAGAAGTCGATCTGATGTCGGCAAGCTTATTGTACTGCCTGGGAGGGCAGCTTTCCAGATGGCCCCCTCTGAATTATTCAGTACACCTGTTGTGAGGCTACACAGCTCTGTGCCAGGAAATGAGTATGACATCCACATAGGTGACGTAAGCATGAATAAAATAGTACATCATCCTGGGCCAGGTTACGGAAACAACCCGATCCAGTGTGCTGAGGCCAGTGCGCTGACAGCTTCATCTGTGAAGCCTGGGGGACCCGAATGGGCCGCTCTGGGGACAATGAAGCACCGTGAGATCATCTGGACTGCCTTTAAAGAATAAGCAGAAATCAACAAAGCAAAAAGTGGTCATCGGATGAGAGTCCAGTTAGAGGGAAAGAGCAGATAAAGTGGGTTTTGCACCTTTAAGTGCTCTGGACGTCTGAGTCCGAGGCACAGTAGAATGAGATGGGAGTGAGAGACGTAGGCTGACAAGGCAGGGCTCATGCTCAGGATAAATATTTGGAGCTGTGTTCCGCAGGATGAATCAGATGCTATAGAGCAATAGATTTCACAATGTGTATTTCACAACAGGGAATTTGGCAGTGGGAAGATTGAATCAGAATGTGTACTAGTCATATGGAACTGAATATCGCTCCGAAAATCACACTAGCATAGATTAGTAAGAATGCATTTCTCATTCCTACACTTGCATTTTGAGTAATTGTGGGTGACTTGGGTTGGGATTAGCTAGAGGAAATGGTCCAAGGCTAGCAATAAGATTAAAATCATGAGAGTGGAAATTAGAAATGTTCCATACAATATGGCAATCCCTAGCTGTGTGTGACTAAGGTTGAAAATTCAGTTTTCCTATGTTGCATTAGCAACATTTTGAGGACTCCAGAGCCATATGTGGCTCTCGGTTACCATGTTGTATAGCACAGAGTCACAAAAGCATTCTGTTGGACAGTGCTGGCTCAGTGACCAATCCATGGGCAGCGGCTCATTTTCAAGTTCTACAAATCTCTATTAATTGCCAATTTTCTGAACTGAATGGCCACAAACTTAGTGGCTTAAAAGAACACACATTTACTCCCTTCTGATTCTTAGAGTTACAAGACTAACATTAACATGGCAACAGAGCGGGGCGGTGGTGGCGCACACCTTTAATCCCAGCACTTGGGAGGCAGAGGCAGGCGGATCTCTGTGAGTTCGAGACCAGCCTGGTCTACAAGAGCTAGTTCCAGGACAGGCTCCAAAACCACAGAGAAACCCTGTCTTGAAAAACCAAAAAAAAAAAAAAAACCATGGCAACAGAGCCACATGCACAGGTTTCTCTCGGGAAGTTTCAGGGTAGACTCAATTCTTCTGCCTTCTCAGCTGCTGGAGGCAGTCTATAATCACACACCAGGGGCTGAGTCTGGCTCTTTCTATGAGAGATCTTACAATTATGATGGATTCATTCATATAATCCAGGATAATACTCCTATCTTAAGATCCTTAACCTATTCATATATGCAATAATCTACTTATGGGTTCCAGAGATAAAGATGTGAGCATCTTTAGGAGGCAGGGTTGTTATTCGGCAGACCACCCTGCTTGATGAATGCACAGCTCTGTTATAAAACAAGTCCATAGAATCTTAGAGCACACATAAATGTTGAGATGTGATACAAATTTCAAGATTCAGATGTCAGGAGGAGACAGCATGAAATGTATAACATGATGAAAAGTATCTAACTGTATTAGAAACCTATGAAATGACCACAGTAAAGCAATCGGAAAGAAAGGGTGCTCTTCTATGTGTCTTCAAAAAAATACAGGGAAATAAGAGCCTTAGAAAAATGGCTGATTCAAGAGGTAAAGAAGGAAATATGCAAAATGAACTGGTAGTACCATATGCCACCAAAAGGTAAGGTGCTCTCAATATATATAATAAACAACAATTCACAGCGATAGTGAACTATCAACAAGAAACAAGAGTCAACTAAAGTATCCAGTGGCCAAAGCTGAAACAATTTGAGTCACCATGGAAACCAGTATTGAATTAAAGATAAATATAAAAAATAAACCTCCATGAGTCCACAGCAATATAAATAAATGTCTGAATAATCAATGTAATGGGCAAGAGACAAATATCTGTGTTAAAAAATAAAATAAAATAATTTATGTAGATACTCCAAGGAAATGAAGCCTACTTGCTGAGTTGGATCATGGCGGCCTCCTTCCATAGGAGCGGAAAAGGAGAAAGACTAACAGGATGAAGAAGCTCAACAAATAATCCCTTGGTCTGGTGATAATGGTTCACATCAACAATGAGAGCTAAATTTGAGAGTATGTACCCTTGATATAATGTAAAATCAACATCTATTGTGTCACCTCTGTTGTGTTCCTCCTGAGAACACACCACTTCCATCTAGTCCTGAGGACAAGAAGCCAGACAATAACAATAGAGGAAGAATTCTATTAAAATTCCCATTAATACTCCTCAGAACTGTCAAGAATATCAAAAGCAAGGGCAGCCTAGAAACTGTCATATGAAAGAGAAAATAAGAAGTGGATGCTAAGTGTGTTGTGGTGTCCTGTGTGAGTTCCTTGAACAGAAAAAAAAAGATTTCTGGTGAAAACCTCAATAAGGTATAGACTTTATAAATAGTGTGTAGGTATTGACCTGTTATTGTGGCAAGTAGCCCACACTGATATTAAATATTAGGACGAGGGGAGACTGAATTTAGGACACAAGCATATCTTCATACTTCTCATTCAAATTTAAGTAATTATAAAATAAAAAGTTATTTCAAAAATAAGAGGGGCATTAAAGAATTAATTGCAGGGGAAACACTGTTAAGAGTCTGATGTGGGATTCCCCTCTGTATGTTGTGAATATGTTTTATTACCATTGGTTAATAAAGAAGCTGCTTTAGCCTATAGTAGGGCAGAATATAGCCAGGCTGGAAGAGATATAGAGAGACAGTAGGAGGAGTCAGGGAAATGCCATGTAGCTGCCAAAGTAGGACACACTGGAACCTTACTGGTAGGCCACAGCCTCGTGGCAATACACAGATTAATAGAAATGGGTTAATTTAAGACGTAAGAGTTACTTAGCTAATAGGCCAAACAGTGTTGTAATTAATATAGTTTTGAGTGATTATTCAGATCTGAGCAGCCAGGAAATGAATGAGCAGTCTCGGGTTACAAGAGTCCCAAGGAAAAAATTACTATCTGATTGCTTGGGTATAAAACCTCAAGAAACCAGTGTGGTCAGGGAGGCCTGAAATGGTGATGGCCAAGAACAGGGCCCACTCAAACAACCAGATTAGAAAGCTCTGTGTTTTTGCCAGTTCCTCACTTTGGTAAAACTGTATTACCACAGCTCTGCCAAGAATCAGGATGAAGTCTATAGAACTCACCTTGGCTACTAGGATCCTAATTCACAAGATGTCTTAGTCTATTATCTTTCGCTATAAAAGGGCACCAGAGACCAAGTAATGTAAACAATGGGAGTGCATTTTGCCCATGGTTCTGAAAGCTAGGTTGTTCAACAACATGGTGCTGGCATCCAGCTAGGGTGTTCATTCTGCATCATAGTTTGCAGGAGGTCAAGCAAGCACTTTCAAGAGAGATGGGGGAAGAGAAGTATGTTCTTAAAAAAACATTTTTATAGCTATACCCATTCCACAATAACAGCATTAATTCACTCATGAGGATAGAGTCCTCATGACCTCATCCCCTCTTAAAGGTTCTATTTGTTAGTACAGCATTAGATTTTTAAATTTATTGTTTATATATATGAGTATTTTGTGTACATGTTTGTATGCATGTATGTAGATGACTGGTACCCATGAAGACCAGAAAAGGGCATCAGATCCCCTGAAACTAGAGTTAAAGATGGTTGCAAGCTGCCCATTGAACCAGGTCCTCTGGAAGAGTGGCCAGCGCTCTTAACTGCTGAGCCATCTTTCCAACCCCAATACAACAGTAGATCTTCATATGAACTCTGGAGAGATACAAACTATCAAATACCAGACTGAAGAGAAAGTCAGAAGACTAGGTCAAGTCATTTAAAAGTCTGTGATTTTTTTTCTTTAACTTAGTAGCTTGCCCTCAGCAGACACTGTCTGAAGATCATGAATTGAATTTAGAAATAAAAAAATAGAGTAAATAAGCTGAGATCCCATCCAATTCCAAAACCTTCACTGTGATTTTTGGCCTGTACCATTTTTCTCAAATAATATTCCTCTTCTCTAATAAAACAGGTCTAGGCTACTTCTGAAAAATACTAGAAGAGCCCAGAAAATTGAGTTTGGTCGAATTCCTTTGGCTTTTCTGTTCAGCTCCCAAGCAGAAATCCAGGTCAGTCAATCAGAATGCAATTTGTCGAAAGCCTGCATTTTGCACATGAACATCGGCCAACACAGTGAGAGAGAAAAGAAATACGAGGCCCGATGGTGAAACTTTGCTTTTACAGAATGGGACAGCCAGACACTTGGCTAAGATGGAGCATTTAGAAGTAAACACATGAAATTGAGCAGCTTCCTGGTTTCTGTCAACCTATGATTAGGAGGCAGAAGTTAAAGACAAGCATTTTCCCCTCCCACGGAGGAAATGCGGTGTTGAGAGAGCTGGCTGTAAAACCTTCACTGTGTGCTGTGGTCTGTATAAGTCATAGTGTGCTAATAATCTCCAACTCAAGGAATCCAAAAGTCCCCATCCCCATCCTGCACAAATGAATGGAAGAAACTGGTTATATTACAGGAAGAAGGGGAGAGGAATGTTAGAATGGTGGTTGGCTCAGGGTTGGCTTTTGGTTTGTATTTTGGTTGGGTGACGGGCTACTTTGTCATTTGAGATGAGCTGTGTCTTTGTTTAACGTTGTTTTGCTTTTAGATGTAAGTGATTTTTCTAACCAAATTGTTAGTCTCTTGAAGGACAGCCCCAGGGATATTAAGTACCTGTGCCCCAACTCTTAATAAGTAAGAAGTCATAAAGGTTTATAAGCTTTGTCAGCAATGGCAGAGTCCAATTTGATGATTTATGCAACCCAAAGACTTTGCCTGACTTGGGACAGGGTCTGCTCTAGGGGTCTATATGACAAACAGCAATGGAAATTCTTTCAGCAGTGGGCTTCTATTCAAGCCAGAGCCAATAGCCCAAAGCAGGCCTTTGCTTGTCTCCATTCTGGAAGAGGCCATGTTCAGAATGACCCAGATGCACCTGTTCTGTGCAGTGCACATCTGGTGTGTTATAGCTCAGGGAGCCAATGAGCACAGAAGTCGAGGGAGGGGCTAGAAGCATCTCACTGTGAGGTGCCATGGAAAATGGCAATCTTGGACCTTTCTCTTTAAAAGGGGAAGAAGGAAAAGCCATGTGCATCCATCTGCGTCTGAATAGATGGGACATCATTGCCTGTGTTCATAGAGGAAGGAAGCAAACAGCAGACAAAATACGGGCATGTTCTTGTCATTTTTCTTCTGTCACTTCAAAGGACAGGCTTGAACTGCCCACCTACGCGCTGGTATCCAGACTGTCAAGAGAAATGTATCTACATTTGTGAAATCTTTCTGTTTAGGCTCAAAGACTGCTGAAGATACAGGCAATAGCATGGAACAGTCAAAACAGCCTGTGATTGCCAGGACTGGGAGGAAGACATCATTTGTATTTTAGTGTAAATGTCGGCAACAGATGCTCCCTGTCATAAATCCTGAAGCAACGCGGCTATTATGCATCACAACAGGGTACAGCGGCCTCCAGAACATTCCATGATGTAACTTCCCCTAAAGTCAGGCTCTTCTTAGTGCACAAACTGGTTGTAGAGCTTGAAGTGTGCTGCAGCTGTGCACTCGACTCAGAACCCAGTTAGCTTCCACTCGTTAATTAACACTGGAATGCTGTCAGAGTAAAGGCTTCACCAACAGGGATTGGAGGTACAGGTTTCACTGATATGGTTTCATGAGCTGGGGATTCCAGGTCTGCTCAACTCAATTCTTTCTTTTTGTCTTCTCCTTGCTATTCAAGAAACATCTAATGCTATCCATCTTACTAATGATGCTCTTTATTCCAAGATATAAAGGATGCTTGAGATGAATCAGGACAAATGGTTCATATAACACGTATTTATATTGCTAAGTAATATTCAAATGGGTATGAAGTACATATGTTTTATGCTGTCCCAGCGGGTAGAAAAACAAGGACACAAGGGCCCGCCTTCTGGAGACTTCAACTTCTATTAGCATCAGATAGGTTACTAGATCACTAGACAGCATCTCTCACATAAGAACTAGCTCCTTGAGAATGCCTATTTTCTAATAATCGGCAATGGCTTTAACTGTGATCCCCTTCCCACTTGTGCTTCTCCCCCTGGGTACCATTGTTAGCTGCTAATTGTATAAAATGCTCTACAGAGGGCCTCATTCCCCAGAGAGAAAAAAAGGGACAATGGAGAAACTTCCACAACAATTCGGTTCAGTACTTTAGAGGATGAAGCAGCCATTTATATTTCTAACGATGACCATGAGCCATCAAGAACGATTCTGCCCTGAGTGTGAGGATGGGATTGGCCTTCACTGTCTGACGAAGGCGGACCTACAGAGTAGAATTACTCCTGTTGCCTACCTCCGGAAAGCAAAAACTCCTTCAATCTGTTCACTTTGTTAAACATTCATTCTTCAACCCAGGATAGCCCCACACCCCTTATTTCAGACATTTGTAACAAGACAGAGGGAAGAAGAGGTGCAGTGAGGACTTGCAACTGCTCTTAGTTTTGAGTTACCCTCAGGGATCCATCCCCAGTGGGGGAAGGAGGTCTAATTTGACAGATTACAATCCAAGGGATGAGTTTTTCAGGTCCTTTATATTCTTATTGGATGTCAAAGGCTGTGATATAACATGATCAACCCCTGTATGACAGCTTCAACTTCCGGTGTTCCAACTGGGGAAACGGATCGCCAGGAGAGAGTTTCAGATGACAC
The DNA here is from genome assembly GCA_025134845.1 of Neodon shergylaensis. NCBI lineage: Eukaryota > Metazoa > Chordata > Mammalia > Rodentia > Cricetidae > Neodon > Neodon shergylaensis. The sequence goes on along the minus strand of JABTXL010005619.1, from coordinate 15,558,159 downwards.
CCAGAAGTTTCAGAAAGCATATGGCGCCTCCCAACACACACTGTACCCATGACAACTAAAAGTGCCCTGGGTGTAAACTGAGTCAGGCCTGTGGATCATAGATGCTATAAACATACCATTACTCCAGATTTTCCTACAGTGCACCCTAAAATTCCCATTTCTTGTAATTAATGGTTAGACTGTGGTCAGCCTCTTAAACACTCTGTGAATTAACTAGCATACCCCAGTATAGTTTCCAAAATATTTTATATCAAAGTGTTGTGTGCATGGAAGAGGTCAGGCTAAGAAAATACTCGCTAGGTCCCAAAGGGTTCAATGGCCTGCTGCCATTGCTTGCAAATGAGGGGATTGGAAGAGGGGAATATTAGCTGCAGATCCTGTTACCCTTAGTGGTGGGGCTTAAGAATGCTCTGCTGTTAGAGGCAAGCCATCGTTTGAAATGTTTTCTACACAGAATCTAATATATATAAAGTTAGCAAGTATGTAAAGTGGGGTAGTTATTGGAAATGCTGTCTGGAGGAAGCTTTGCTTATAGTGTCTGGTGAAAACAACATAAAGCCAAACGGAAGCCCAGACATGGTCCTCTGGGGACACTGGCATTAGAACTGCAGCTGTGAGCATGGACAGGCACTAGCTGAAGCATTGGGGCAGTGCAGCCCAGCGTAGGTAGAGGTCTTTTGAGGTATAATCTTGCCATCATTTCAGGGATAAGTACTTCCTTAAAAAGCCTTTATAATTTTATATATTCATTCATTCATTATTAAACTAAGCATTTTCAAAAAGAAACATGCATTTTATATTTAATCCAAGTACTTACTTTTCATGGAGACTTATCACTACAGATTATTCAAAATAAATGAGAATGCAAATCCTCATTAGGTTGTGGGGTACCTTTGTTTTTGTTTTTAAGGGTTTCAAGACAGTGCATCCAGACTTCTCTCTGGAACTCTAGGCTCAAAAACAAAGCTAGTCAGTACAGCGAAGGAGGAAGCTATGCCTTCTGCCTGAAAGGGTGTCCAGTTCATAGAAATGGATGCTTTAGCAACACTGGATTAACAGGTAAATAAGGGCCAGGAGTGTGGCTCAGAGGTGGAGCACTCACCTGGCCTGTGTGAGGGCCTGGGTCAGTCCCCAGCACTGGGAAATAAGAATAAGCAGGCAAACAGAAGTGTAGAAAATTAATATTACATTGACTAAAGATGCCCTGGGTCTCTTTGTTGTGGTTAATTCTCAATCCATCCAGAGGGCAAGGAGTATTCTTTAAAGAGTTTCAGTTATAGTTTCAAAGAACAAAATATAAAAACTATTATCTGACAAGGCAAATAGTTGATTTTTTTTTTCAAAATTACACGGAGATGATCACGTATGTTTTGAAAGATCTATGTACAGTACCCCTAAATTTCTCCAGCCTCCTGCTGATAGACATTTCACAAAACCTTTCCTACTGATAACAGGTCTTTCCTCCTTCAGTGATTCCTCCCTCCCTCCAGCATTCTTCCCTCCAGCTGGCAATGAGGAAACACACTCCATTTCTCTGCTGTTCCGGTTCTCTTCTGTGTCTGCTGAGGTTTCTAGGCTGTTTGTAAAACATGGGAAAACCCAGTACTTAAGGTCATTCTGGATGTGTTTGCTAGCTAATTAGGAACTGGCGGGGAAGGGGCGATGTGTCTTTTTATATGATTTTTAGCCAAATCCAGATGTTCTGACACTCCATTTCTGACTGTAAATATTGCCCAGAGGTTCAGGTTGACAGGCCTTTTCTGAGACTGTCCCTCAGCCTTGCTCCTTGCCAGCTTTTAGCACATTTCCACAGATTTGTCCAATGTTTCAATAGTATTGTTTTCTAAATGATGTTCTGTTTTATTTGTTTTATTTGTTTGTTTGTCGTTCTGGACTTTGTTGTGTTAGTTTTACAAAACCTTTCCTCAGACTTAACACCAGGAAAAAGACATTTTAAAATAAACTGGTACCAATTGGAAACAAAGAAAATTTCAGCTTCAAGATTTACAAAGAAAATGTTCACACCAATTAAACTGCGCTTCCCCAAGGAAATGGCTGCTGTCCTCTTGCAATGGGCATCAAGAAGACCAGAAACATTAACAGTGTTTATGGGCCATTTACATAGCAAGGAGCCCCTGTTCCCCCAGAGAGAACTGGATAGTCCTCAGAGTACATCCTAGAAGGAGAAATACAAAGTAACAACCCTTTAGAAACAGCCTTCTGGTCTTTGGACTTTCATGTTCTGTAATGCTAAGTTGTAACAATGAATATGGAGTTGTCAGTCCAGTCTGACATCATTGCCAACTTGTACTGACTCTGCTATGGGTCTACCCTTGGCTTGCACAGATGCAAACCAAGCCACAACACAGGCCTTTCAGTAAAACCATTCTGATTTCTATGGCGTCCACATAAATGAATTTAGATGTCCTTGTAACTGGTTAATTACCATGAAGTCAGTCTAACTTCTGCTCAATAAAAAAATTTCTGTATCTGCTTCTAAAAAAAATGTTTATGCCTCACTGATGCTCCATTTTCACAATTCTACAGAGCCTTCTCTCCTGCATGCTCAGTGTTTTGTGACATTAAAATTGCCTTAATATCAAAAGGTATATATAAACTCAATTTTAAAATGGGCTGTGAAATGTAACAGTTGTTAAAAGAAAAAATATAAATGGCTAGTTAATACTTAAGAGTCAACATCCTTAGCCATCAAAGAAATGCAAAATAAAACCATTTCAGCCTAACTGAAATGGCAATCATAAAGAATACAAATGTCAATAAATTTTGGTGTGGTTCCAAGGATAGGGGAATCCTTAAACGCTACCGAATGGAGCAAAAACTAGTGTAGCCCCTTTGGAAATTAGTTCTCTGGTTTCTCAAAAAACTAGAAATAAGATCAAGGAGATGGCTCAGCAATAAGGGCACTGCTGGCAAGCCTGAAAACCTGAATTTAAACCCACAGCCCACATGGTAAGGGGAAATAAACCACAATTTTCCTCTAACTTCCACTTGTGCTTGTATACACACATACACACACACAGATAAATAAATGTATGAAAATGTGTTAAAGCCTAGAAATAGAGCAGGCTAAATACCATGTGACCCATCTCTATCACTCCTGGACCTATGCCAAAGGGCTCTGCATCCTACTACAGAGATGCTTGCACATTCACGTTCATTATTGTTCTAGTCCCAACAGCTGAAAACTGAACCAGCTTGGATGTTTATCAACTGATGAGCGGATAACAGAAATATACTATACACACACAATGGAATTTTATTTGCCTATAAAGAAAAATCAAGTTATAAAGTTATTGGATAAGTAGATAGAACAGGAAAAAAATATACTGAGTGAGGTAAACCAGGCCCCAAAAGACAAATTCTGCATATTCTTTCTCATATGCCAATTCTATCAACTCTTCAGTTTTGTGTGCAGGCTTGGAGTGATGAAAGATAGCAGAGGAGAGACAAAATGAAAGAAGGGGAATACTTGGATGCAAAATGTTTAAGACAAAGGAATGGGGAGAGGGTTAGTCACAATGAATGTTATATAAAAGTGCAAAGATACAGAAGTTAGAGACTCTATATGACTTGGTAATGTTGCTCCTAAAAGTCGCAAGTACCTGCACAAAAATCCCAGAACTGGATAAGATATGTCAAGGGAGACCTCAGAAGCCCCCAGGACAATATAGGCTCTTTCCTTTGGCTCCTACCAGAACTAGGCAAGAGCCCATTGCTGAAGACACCAGACACTTTGGTTGCAAGATATAGAGAAACCAAGCTAAGAACGAGCTAGAAACTTTCTTCGTGCTGGCTATTCTTTATAGTGCCAGGGGTGCTGTGCAGGCTGCTCAGGAAGAAAAAGCAACAATGGCTTTGTCTAGGTGTGAACCATACTAATTATAATCCTCACCTGAGACATGCCCATTTGCGCAATAGTGACTTTACTGTTACAGGAGTAACCAACTGCTCTCTAAATGGACTTAAGGGCTGCTGAGCACAAGGGAATTTGTGTCTAGTAATGTAGACCCAGTCAAAAACATATGACTGGGGAAGGTATAGACCCCAGGAAGAAATTTTCTAATATTATCTAGCAAAAAATAACATAGCATAAAATTGCCTTGCAAGTATGTGATATAATATAATATAATATAATATAATATAATATAATATAATTAATATGCAAATGCTATTCTCAACCTCAATCAGAGAAGCTTCTCTTTGCAGTGAATGGCAGTCAATACATAAACTCATGGCCACTCAAGGTACAAATAAGACATGCCACAATAAGACATATATACCTCCTTCTCTAAGGCTCAGAGAACATGGCAAAAGAGAAATCAAAAATAATGTAAGAGACAAAAGACAGGAAGAAGAGCTATAGAATGCCATTTTCTGGGTATAACAGCCATTGAAATCATAACTCTCAGCAGCTAAGCCCATATAAGACTTAATTGCCAACAGTTACTTAGGAATGAGAGGGGCAACTTATAGAGCCCTACCCCTTACTGGTTAACTGGTAGCTGCAGATAGATTCTGGAAGAGGAAGCATTAATGTCTGTAGTTACATACGCTTAGTTACATACACAATGGTGAGTCTACCATGCTTCCGTGAAGAGTTCCCAAGCTATGGACACACAGATGCCTCCAGTTAGATTCAGTGGGTCTTGAAACCAAACAAAAAAGACAGGAATACTGAAAACAAATTTGTTTGGAGGAAGGGTGATTGACAGAAGAGGGAAAGGGATAGAGAAAGTGAAGTGTTAAAGTAACCATAATGCAATATATATTATCAATAAACAATTTTAATTAATAATAAAAATATATAGTTCAGAATAAGAATCCCACTGTCATTGCTCCTATTCTGTATATTCTCAAAGAATATGTACCACTTAACCATGGGCCAAGCAACCTGCAGGGTGCAGTTCATGGACAGTTATCTTGAGACTTAAGACAAAATGCACACACCAAATCTAGTGAGGCCAGCTGGGTTTGCAGACTCCTGGAGGTGACCCAGTCACCTAGTTCCAACAGGATTAAATGGTTATTAGGGTACTGCATTCACTTTGACATTAAAACAATGGACAGAAGGGTATTCCATATCCTTAATTCTCCATGGACCACTATCCATCTAAACTCATAGAGCTGGGGTCAGAGGATGCTAGTCAGTCTCTACAGAGTGTCTTCTGTGTGACATTTCCACAAGTACCCATTTAGGTAAGAAGTGAAGTCACCTTCCTAGAGCACAGGTTCTGGGTACTTCCTGCATTTATGATTCTATCAGGAAGTTAAAAACTAGTAGATTGACCGATGTTGGTGAGATATTTGCAGACATAAGTGATAAAGGATACCAGCGTGCATCTCTTAAAGATAACACAGTGGTCTGTTGATGTTATGGTTTACCACAATCTCCCAGACAGTCCAAGGTGCCCTACCTCCCCAATATCTCCCCAACACAGTCACTTCCATTCTCAGGGGACGGTGAAGTGATGATGCTTCAGATTGTTCTAGACATTCTTTCAACACATTTCCCTGTTCCCATGCTTGTCTGTTACAGCTACTCTCCACACAGCAACTAAGGACATTTGTACAGCAGTTTTCCCAAGCCTGCCATAGGCTTAGAATCCATTTCAAACACCATACCTTCATGCTGTTGTTTTAGGAAAGGGTCTTACTATGTAGCTTATGCTAGCTTGGAACTAACTACGTAGCTCAGGCTAGCCTTAAACCCATGATCATCCTGCCTCAGCCTCCTGACATGCTAGGTTGACAAATGTGTACCACCATGGCCACCTAAGGAATTTTTTCAAGACCCTGATGTTTTTTAGTAAAATTTTCTTACAATATATATTATTATGTTTCCCCTCTCCCAATTCTTCCCTGATACTCCCAACCTCCCTACCCACCCAACTTTATATTCTCTCTTTAAAAAAAAAAAAGAGGAAATACCAAAAACAACAAACAAAAAGAACCCTGCAAAAACCAAAACAAATAGGGAAAAAGACCAATAAGATAAAAAAATATCAAAATAAAGCAAAACAAAAAGTCCACAAAAATACTACTGAGTTCATTTTGCTTTGGCCAAATACTCCTGGATATGGAGTGTGGTAGATATACCAAAAGACATTCCATTGGAGAAAACTGATTTTCCTTTATCCAGAACGTTATCAGCTACAAACAATTTCTCTTGGGTGGGGTAGGAGCCCATGTCCATTCCCCTGTCTCAGTGCTGGGACCTTGTTGGGCTCGAACCTGTTCAGGCCATGTACATGCTGCCACAGTCTCTGTGGGTTCATATGCACATCAGTCCTCTTGTGTCTGGAAGACACTGTTACCATGGCGCTGTCCATCCTCTCTGGCTCTTTCTACTCCTCTTCTGCATTGATCTCTCAGCTTTGCGGGAAAGGGTTTGTATTAGACAGGATTCTCTGGAGCAGCAGAAGTTGTGGAGTGAATTTCTCCTCCTACGCTTAAAGAGGATTTATTAGGCCGGGCGGTGGTGGCGCACTCCTTTAATCCCAGCACTCGGGAGGCAGAGGCAGGCGGATCTCTGTGAGTTCGAGACCAGCCTGGTCTACAAGAGCTAGTTCCAGGACAGGCTCCAAAACCACAGAGAAACCCTGTCTCGAAAAATACAAAAAAAAAAAAAGAGGATTTATTAGGGTGATTTACAGGCTTTGTCAAACAATGGTTGGATATGAACAGAAAGTCCAAGAATCCAGAAGTTTCTCAGTCCATGAGACTGGAGGTTTCAGCTGAACTACAGTAGATGCAGGAATCCCAAAGTAGGCTCTAATGTTAGTGAGGAGATGGATTCTCTAACAAGGCAAGAGCTAGCAAAGAAAGAGCAAAAGGTTTCTTCTTTCATGTCCTTATATAGGCCAACAGCAGAAGAGTGACCCAGATCAAAGATGTCTCTTACTGCCTCAAGAATTGGATTAAAGTCATGTGTCTTCCTACCTCAAAGGTCCATACTAGAAGTGGATCCACCCACTTTGAACCAAGCAAAAATTCTCACAGGCGTGCCCCCCATTTCTAGATTATAGTTCATCCCAGATGCAGTCAAGATGACAACCAAGAATAGCCATCACAAGGTTTGAGTCCATTTGGGACTGATTGCGCCAAAGTCTCCAACCTCTGCACATTGTCTAGATACGGGTCTCTGTGTTGATTACCATCTACCACAAGAAGAAGGTTCGCTGTGATGAGGGTTGAGGGAGGCGATCTACGGGTATGTCATTAGCAGTCATTTTTTTGCTATGTTCCTTTAGCAGGATAATAATCAGGTTTGTCCCTTGGCCCATGACCTACCTAGTCTCAGTTTCTTGGCCACTTCAGCTCATTCAGTTATGGGTTTGATCTCACGTAGTGGGCCTTAAATCCAGAAAAGTGTTTGATTACTCTCATAACATTTGTGCAATTATTGCAACAGTATATCTTGCAGGCTGATGACAGTTGTGGGTCACAAGGTTTGTAGCTGGGTGATACTGATTAAATTTCTTTTCCAGTAGTGTGATGGGTACTTTCAAGTACCATGACTGTTAGAGGTGAAGCTTCCTGTTAGGCACCAGTTTGACTTCTCTGTATTTGACAACTTAAGTGTTGTCTTGAGCAATAGGGAAAAGGCCCTGTCTTACCTAGTCCTGTCTTCCTACCTCTCTACACGTCTCACTTGCCTTGTTCACACTAATCTAGATACTCTGACCCCCATGCTAGTCCTGTTCTCACCTCAAGAAGATTGCTGTCCCTGCTACTAAATGTTCTTTAGACTCAGCATTCCTTAGTCATTATCTCCTCAAAATGGCTCTACCTAATCACTGCCCAATAATCTCTGCTATATAGTTCCCTTCTATTTACCTTGTAGTATTTGTCAGGACCCGTATCTTACTCATATACATCTCTTTTATTTAGCTGGTTTTGTTTTGCCTTGTTTTGTTTATAACTAGTTTTTCCTCTCAGAACCTTGGGACAGTTCACCTATCTTGTCCAGTACTGTGTCACCAATAACTACAGTGGTGTTAGAAACAAACTTAATAGGTTCTGAGTAAATCAGCCAATCTTTGGAAAACACACCAGTTACTTGGCTGATGTTTTGTCTCAAGAGAACAAACTGAGCAATGATTTCATGCAAGGCCTATTTGAATATCTATTAATAGTTTACCAGGAGTCTGGAGTGATAGCTCAGTACTTAATAGTATTCACTAACTGTCCTCCCAGAGAATCCAGGTTTGACTTTCAGCATCCACACAGCATATCACAGCCATCTGTAACTCCAGTTCCGGAGCACCCAATACCCTCTTCTGGCCTCAGGATACCAGACACACACATGGTACACAAAAATACATGTAGGCAAAACACTTGTACACATAAAATTTTCAAAAAAAATATTTAAAGTTAAAAAAATAGTTTGTCAAACCAGGTCAGATCTGATAGGAAAAGAAAATAAAAAATCAAAAGTAAAATCTCATCTCACTCCTCTGTTCCCTTTTAGATACAATCTTATTTACTTAAAGAGAAGGCTCCATGTTTACTTCAGTGCTTGACTCTGGTGTGCGATGAGCCAGGCCCAGAGGACACAGAGGTTAGTGTACTCCATGCGTTTCTTAGCCTCAGAAGATGCCTACGTCACAATTCTCTGGCGTCAGCATCGTTAGATGACTCCTGCAGGAGCAGCCATTTTGAGGGGAGTCTGGGCCTCTCTTCTCATCATGAGGAGTGCTTGTCCCTTCATTGAAGTGTACTTTGAAAAGAGATTGTCTTCCGGCAAAAATGTCACTCTGCTAGTCATGTTCCCAGCTGCCATTTGACCAGACATGGCAAGCTTGGTTCACAACGACTAATGTAAAAACAATGGCCATTGTTAAGCTACCAGTGACTTAGCAAGTCATTGGGTCGGAGCTGGGCATTGGCATAATGGCAGACTAATGCTTGAATTCCCGGAGTTCATGGTGGTAGGGCCCACCATTCTGGCCAAGGTGCCTTTATATTTATGAGTTGTGGATTCTACATAGGTTTTTTGTTTTGTTTTGTTTTTTCGAGACAGGGTTTCTCTGTGGTTTTGGAGCCTGTCCTGGATACTACATAGGTTTACACAACCTTGAGTCATTAGTACCACAGAATAAATATGACTCCAAAACATAATGCTGGGGTTTATGCTTCTCAGCAAATGATAACTGTCAATGGCAAAATGAGACACTATCCTCACATCCAGTGAGGGGGTCATCACATCCAGTGTAGGCAACTCTGCATCATCTATGTGACACCATCATCATCAAGGCCTTCAGAAGCATCATTGGGATTACCCCGCTTAAGGAAAGCAAATGGAATGCTTTGAAACCTGCTCCTGTTGGATATATGAGACATTTGATGAATGATACAGCACAGAAAGCCGCTTCCCTAAGAAGAATTATAAATGCTCCATGCATGACACACTGAATGCAGGCCTTAGCAGAATCTTGAAGTGCCCAGAGATCCAAGAAACCTCCTGTGGTGGGGTTTGAATAGACTTGCCCCCAAAGATGCACATGTTTGAATGCTTAGTCATCAGGGAGTGGCACTACTTGGGAAGGATTAGGGGGTGTGGCCTTGTTTGAATAAAGATGGCCTTATTGGAGGAAGTGTATTACTCGGGATGGGCTTTGAAGTTTCAAAAGCCCAAGTCAAACACAGTGGTTCTCTCTTTCCTGTTGCTTTTAGATCTGATATGGAACTCTCAACTCCTTCTCCAGCATCTTGTCTACCTGCATGCTGCCATGCTCCCTGCCCTTGTGATAATGGACTAAACCTCTAAAAATGTAAGCAATCCCCAGTTAAATGTTTTCCTTTGTAAGAATTGCCTTGGTCCCTGCAAGATGTGCTGTGGCAAAGACAAAGGTGGCTCAGAGCTTGTGGGAGCAGACATCCGATGACTGGTCTAACTTGAGGTCCAAGCCATGAGAGGAAGCCCATGCAAACACTACCTGGATGTCCAGGAACTGGAAGCTGGATGGTTCAGAGACCTAGGGTAGAACCAGACATGATTGACCAGGTGGCGGGGGAGTAAAAAAAAAGAAAAAAAGTCAATGAAATGATTCCTAATGCTAGTTTGCTATGCTCATACCCTAGCCCATCACCATCAGAAAGGCTTCTTCTGGTATCCGATGGAAGCAGATACAGAGACCCACACCCAAACATTAGGCAGAGTTCAGGAACCCTGCACAGAGGACAAGTAAGTATTATAAGAACCAGAGGAGTCAAGGACACCAGGAGAACACAGCACACAGAACCAACTAAGCAAGCAGGACTCACAGAGGTTAAAGCAAAAGCCACGGAGCCTGAATGGAGATACTCTAGATCCTCTGCCTTCATGCTAGTTGTTTGGCTTGGGGTCTTCTTGGGGGACTCCTAATAGTGGGAGTGGGAGTGTCTCGGACTCTTCTGCCTGCTCCTGGGACCCTTCCCCCTACTGAGTTGCATCATCTAGCCTTGTTATGAGGGTTTTGCCTAGTCTTATTTTATCTTGTTATACTGTGTTTGGTTGATACCCCTGGGAAAACTGTTCTCCTCTGAAGGGAAACAGAGCAGTGGATCTGGAGAAGAAAGGTGGATGGGAGGGAAGGAGGGGAGTGGAGGGAGGGGAGGCTATGGTCAGGTTGTATTGTATGAAAGAAGAATAAAGAAAAAAAATTACGTTGGTCATAGTGTCTCTTCCAGGCAATAGAACAGTGATTAAGACACCATTGAGCACCATACAAGTAGATTCATCTGCAAGTCCTGCAGAAGAATTCACAGAAGAACCTGGCAATCCTGTTAAAGCCAGACCTACCTGCAATGCCCATGTTCTGGGGGAGAGGTTCTTGACCTGGTCAGCAGTCAAAGAACCAGTCTGAGCAAAGCATCAGGCCTACAGCTGCCAGGGCAACCAAATCAGATGAGCATGGGCAGCAGGCAAGAAGCCTGGAGGGAGAAAGAAGAGCAAGCAGCAGGGAGGCAAGGGTCTTAAGAAGCCCAAGAAGCCTTTGAGGGTAGGAAGCCTAGAGCTACTGAAACCCAACAGCTAGAAGGAAAGAAGCCTTCTGCATAACCATTAGGATCTGTTTTGTCCCATAAAGGTCAGAGACTGCTTATTTGAATAAAAGCCTATAAAAGACAAAGTGAGAAAACCCGATTATACATCATGATAACTAGCTGGAAGGCTTGTGAGAACAGAGATTTCTGGGCTTCACGGGTGCCCTGGAGAGATTTATATCAGCTCATAAACCAACTGTCAAAATTTGTAGGAATTTGCAAGCCTTTTATGAAATACAATCATAGTTTAATTATGAAATTCATGACCAAATAATTTGCCTTAAAATAAGCTATAAGGTTATGAAGGTGGTTCCGTAGGCAGAGAACTTGCCACTGAAGCCTGAATCTTAGATCCTCAGAACACAAATAAAGGCCGGGTGGACACAGCTTCACCCTGCAATCCCAGCTCTAGATAGGCACAGACAGGAGATCTCTGGAGCAAACCAGCTAGTTAGACTAGTCAACACAGCAGTCTCTAGGTTCAACAAGAGACTCTGTCTCAATGTATGAGGTGAAGAAGCATCAAGAAAGACCCCTGACATCAACCTCAGGCCATCACATGCATATGCACTGATATGCATGTAAACATGCATATATGCATGAACATCACACATGTAAATGCAAAATAAAGTTACAATAAAAGCATTTCCTAATCGTCTTAGCATCCACTTTCATTACTGTCATCTTGTGGCTATTCATTTCTGCTGGGCATGCACCATAACCCCACAGTGCTACTGTGTGGGTCTTCACATCTCTCTCATGGTATGATGCTGTGGCTGAAATCTGCCAAGTTGGAAGTATTTACACCACAGAAATAGGCAAGTTTTACCCATATGGGCTTGTCCCCTGTCTAGATTTAAACAATGATGAGATGAAAACATTAATAATACAGATTAAACCTGAAGTGTTTAGTTGTAGCTACCATAGTATAAATAGAAAGAAACGTTTTTAGAAAAGAAGTTAAGGAAGCCATCTTTCATGATTTGGACAATAACTCGCCACCACCAGGCCAGCCAGCTTTCAAGCTTTAAAAACTGTAGTGATTCAGAAAAGAAGATGCTCCCATCCATAAACTAGTGACATTCTGCCACTCATCTTTCTTTGGCCTTGCTTTCATCTTAATATAACCACAAATATCAACTCACACTCATGCTGGAGGCAGACTCATTTATCGGTTCACCCACAATTTGCTTCTGATGAAAGAGTTTTGCAATGGGCGATGAAAACAATCTGTGAAAACCAACCAACTACATAAACTTGTAGTGGAGACTATTAAAATTTTTATTGTTGTTTCTAAATTGTGAACTATACATCCTAGATACCTGCAATAAATATAGAAATGTCTACATTAACCTGTGAATTTTCCAGAGATTCAGTTGTTGAGCGCTCACCAGCACACCACTGTCTGCCTGCTCTCCCAGCTCCAGACTCTATGGGACAGAGATTCTCAGAATCTCCACGAGCATTGGTCCTGCTTCCAGAGACCACTCTCTGAGAAGTTGTGCCTTAAAAGGAGAGGAAGCTTTTGTGTTTGGTCTCCTACTGATGAATAGACTTCCTCTCTACATTTCGTCACCAGATACATTATTGGCTTCTATTCCAGAAGACATTACAGTTTAATTCAAGAAGTCAATATGTGACCAATAGACCATAAATCTTGAGGCAAAATAGAGATGAATGAACTCCATCTGACAACAGTCAGTTCACAGCTGCAGGATGAAGACAGCTGGGAAGCTCATTCAGTCCACAGTCATTCCAAATTCCCCACTATTAGAATCTTTATGTAAAGACATTGCCAATGTGCACGCAACATGCCTGATAGACTAGCTAGAGTAACTCACATCATTCTAAACGTAACTTCCTGACTCATTCCCAGATGACCCTTTCCCTGCACACTTTATCTTACGTCCTATAGATGCCTGCCCCATGAGTAAACTTCTCTTTCTTGGTAGACCTCAGGTTCACAGGAGAGGATCATCTACTGAACTGTGATTTGGAGAACAGGATTTCAGATGAACAGCTCAGTCAGGTGATGCTAAGATAGATACTGGATACCCTGGATCCCCATTCACAAGGAAAATGGAAGTGACAATCTCACTTTGTATAGTCATTTAAGAAAACAGTGAGTTGATAATATTTATGGTGTTCCCTGATATATAAATGCTAACAAGATAAATGACTCGGTTTTGTAATTGCCTACATATTTTTAATATCTATAACTAGTATTTTTAATGTCTATGTATTCTTTGATAACTTCATAAATGCATTATAGCCACATTCATTCTCTGCTGTCCCCTCCAAACCCTCCACGATTCCCTCTACCAACCTCATTTCTTTTATGTTTTGCTTCACTGAGCCCAATTAGTGCTGCCCATATGTGTGTATGGGTGTGGTACCATCCAGTGGATCAACTACCAGGGACCACACCCCTAAAGAGAATCAACTTTCTCCCACCCCAGGAGCCATAAAACGGCCACAGTGCCTAAGCTAGGAGTGGAGGGTTTACCAATGTTTTATTTATATTATTTTTATTTATTCTATTATTTTATTATTAATTTCTAACTAGCAGAAAGATAATGAGTTTAATTATACATTTCATAAATATATTATTGTACTTTGTCATATGTGTCTCTTCATCCTTCTCCCGTCTTCCTCTTGCCTCTTCCCCTGGGTCCCTTTCCTTTCCCTATTAATTATCCTCTGCTTTCATGTCCTGTGTGTGGGATGGAGAGGTTATATGTGTGCATGTGTGTGTAGAACTAAATCTGTATTCTGCATAGGAGAGAAAATATATTGTAAATATATTATATTGTTCCTTCTTTTCCCCATTACCCCATCTTATTCACCCTTCCTCACTCACACATTCTCCTCTACCTTCACTTCCCTTGTTCATATGTATTCATACCCAGACTCCACATGTGAAAGAAAACAATTACTTTTTTTTCTTTTCTTCTTTCTTTTTTTAATGAGACAGGGTTTCTCTGTATAACAGCCCTAGCTGTCCTGGAACTAGCTCTTGTAGACCAGGTTGGCCTCGAAATCCTCCTGCATCTGCCTTCCAAATGCTAGGATTAAAGGTGTGTGCCACCACCACCTGGCTAACATTTGCTTTCTTATGCTATATGCAATTTTAACTTATAATTATTTTTAAAAATATACTATTTCAATCTAGACGATTATTTAGATAGATAGTGTGTGTATGTGTGTGTGTGTATGTGTGTGTTGCATGCATGCTGAGTGTGGAAGGACTACATTAATGTGAGATGGGATACATGCCCATATATACACATGCAGAGGCCAGAAAAAGACAGTAAATATCTTTCTCTATGACTCTCCATCTTACTGTCTTGAGCCAGAAATATACCTTTGGAGTCACATCTCTCAAGATCCACCTGTCCTTGCTCCCCAGTGTTTGGTTTACAACCATATTCAGAGAAAAGCAGATCCGGGGGTTCTAACTCAAGGCCTCAGGCTTGCAAAGTGAGTGTCCTTCCCCACTGAGATCTCCCTAGTGTCCACTCTCCAATTTAGTTGTATTTAATCTTTTTTACAAGTGTGACATGGAGCATGTATTCTTCTGGGACCTTGTGAAAATCTGTGTACATTCCTGCATAGAGTCATAATTTAAATTAACTGCTTAGAATGTTCATGTAGACTGTGTGTTTGGTCTCATGGTGTGGGCTCCATCACTTTAAAACAAGGCTCTAAAAACCTCTTAAGTCTTAAAAGTCTCCACAGTAGGATGACTCTGAGAAAATATTTGAGATCCCGATGCCCCTCTCTCACCTCTTTATAAAGAAGAGCTCCGAGCCTCAGCTGGACATGGCCCTGTCTCAATGGGGCACACTCATTACAGCCTATTTACTCTTCTGCTTAGATCCAGCAGTGAGGGCATCTAAGGGATGCCACTGTGGGATAGCTGCTGGACAGAACCAACCTAGACTTTCATCATGGGAGCCTTCCTTCTCCCACCAGGCCCTCCTCCTGGCTCTGCAGACTTTAAACTAAGACCAGAATGCCAATCAGGACATGTCTGGGGAGTTGGGAGACAAAGGAGGACCCAGAAATTTTCTCAGACCTTCCCAGGACTGTATGAAAGCAGATACCATAGAAGTGAATGGCATGGGGGTGGGGACAGGGTGGGCACAGGGTGGGGACAGAGTAGACACAGGGTGGGGTTGCTGAGAGGATGTAAAAGCATTGTGCCCCTCCAGAACAGCCTTTCCTCACAGTGAGGCTGCTTAGACTTATCCTGGATTTTTACATCTCAAAATGCATCTGGAAATGTCTAAAAGACCTCTAGAATCACAGGCTACCTAGAATTAATAAGCTTTTCTTCAGAACCGATGGCATGGGACATTCACAGATAAGTTTTGGGCTACAGTAAGGAAAAAATCAAACAATCCCCAGGACTCTTTGGAACTGGGAAAATGATCCTGAATCCTGGTGTGTCCTCTGAAGCTGATTGATCTGTCGCTGCAAGATAATCTCTCAGGAAACTGACTGCTGGGAAGCACAATGACTCACTTCTTTTCAAGCAGAAAGACGGGCAAGTACCTGCTCGTCCATGGAGTAAATTGGGTTTTTAAAGCATTGATCTTTTAATATCCTTGAATGTTCTCCAAGCCTTTCATTAGAAGGAGGCCCTCTAGAAGCAAACATTAAAACCACTGGAACTCCAGCAACAGTCTCCAAATGTCAAAGGTAAGGGGAAGGGGAGAACAGGAGAAAGGAAGAGATGGACCCAAAGTTAAAGAAGAACAAGAGAACCTGCAAGTAGCACCTTTGGTGATAGTCTACCCTGAATCATACCAAAGTGCAAGCAATACAAGAGGGGAGAGGCCAGGAGCGCCACCAAAGAATCCTGCAATGTGACCTTATGTAGTTCAGTAAATTCCTGACCTCCCCTTGCACTTAACTTTCACATTTGGAGACTTTTCCGCTCAGCTCCGTGGAGTCCTGGAGACTTACGGCCCATTCAATAAAAGGAAAGTTATGTTGGGTGTTGGAAACCTACTGAAGTCATAGATCATAGAGTAGAACCTGCCACTACCACTTCACCAACAGTATAATCCCAAACCGAATTCTAAATATTTATCCCTAGACCCACAGATAAGGGTACCTCTCACCCTTCATCAAAGAAATGTCTCTTGACAACATGTAACAATTAAGACAAGGGTTTCAAGAAGGAGCAAAGAGGGCAGTACCTAGTAGGGATTGGGAGAAGAAAAGGAAGGAGAAATTATGTAATTATATTTTATTTTTTTTATTTTAAAAAGAGAAAAAAAGGAAAGTGGAAAGATATAGTGTGTTAGAGTTTTATTGCTGTGAAGAGACATCATGATCATGACAACGTTTAGGAAAACGTTTAATTGGGACTGACTTACAGTTCAGAGGTTTAGCCCATTGTCACCATCGTGGGAAGCTTGGAGGCACATAGACAGACATGGTGCTGGAGAAGGAACTGGATGTTCTAGTTCAAGGGAACTGGCTTGAGCTTCTGAGACCTCAAAGTCTACACCCTACAATGTATATGTTGCTAAACTGTGATGTCTAATGTATTTGCTGGGTTAAATGTGTTTTCTACTTAGGATATTTTCCATTTATGATAAGTCAAAGGAGATGTAATACCATGGTAAATTTAACCACATTGTTGCAAAAACTGAAAAATATTTATTTTTCAATTTTTTAGTTTTATAAGTTTTTCTTCAAATATAGTCATGGATTTTATGTCAATTATATGATATTAAAATGACCCATATGTTATCACATATACATACATGTCTGTTTGAATTTATGTGTGTGTGTTTTATGAGAGAGAGAGAGAGAGAGAGAGAGAGAGAGAGAGAGAGAGAAAGATAAAGATTATATTGATGGGATAACCAAAGCTGGTTAGATTGAAGATGGGTGCTTATTGGCATAAATAAGTTTCGTTGACCAGAAGGCCCACAGAAATTTTGTTTTATGGATCCAGTGATGTCAAGATCTTGTCCAAGAGGGATGGTGATTTATCTTTAGTGATAGCTATTTGAATCTGAATTTGTTGAATTCTAGAAGAATCAAATCTTATTAACAATTGAAGGGACTAAAAACAGCAGCAGGCCTGTCTGTCATGAAATAAGTATCCTACCCATGAAGGAAAACAGTAAGAAGGTAAGAACCTGTTGTACCATTGTGTGAAGTGAGTTGTTTGTTGTTTGGAAGCCTCCATTGAGACAGAAGATGGCCTTGCTAGAAGGCAAATTTAGATATTAGCAATTAGTGTAGACACCTTGTTTGGTGATATTCTAAGATTCATTTGAGATGTGATAATAGGAAAAATTAAGGGAACTGTTTTGAAGTTTAAGATTAAAATGGAAGTCAAGTCCAAAGGTGCCTATGACAGGCCCATCAATGATGGGGATATTTCCAATAATAATAGAGGGCTCACTAGAGGAGAGTTGGGTTTTTAATTACTCAAGAGCCAGATAAATGGGTCCTGATGGAAGAATAGAGAACCTTAAAAGGTTTTATGGCAGTCAATAGAGGTTTTACCTTAAAGCACAAGTGAGGGTAACTGTGCTCTCAGGGCTCCTTCTAGGAGATCAGTGATAAAAGCAAGACTTCGAGATCAGTGATAAAAGCAAGAGCCATGTAGTCTGTGTCCATAGAGTTGTTTATCTGAAGTTGACCCTTAGGGTCTGTTTTGAAGAGAAACCTCAAGTGGTTTATTGCTCCAGCAGGGCCCTCTTGAGTGCTTTCTAATAATAATGAGGCAGAGGAGGAGGAGGAGGAGGAAGAGAAAAGAAGAAGAAGAAGAAGAAGAAGAAGAAGAAGAAGAAGAAGAAGAAGAAGAAGAAGAAGAAGAAGAAGAAGAAGAAGAAGA
>JABTXL010005619.1:15419986-15540238 GCA_025134845.1 Neodon shergylaensis | reverse complement strand
GAAGAAGAAGAAGAAGAAGAAGAAGAAGAAGAAGAAGAAGAAGAAGACAATGTGTGGTTTTATCCTAGGCAGATGAACCACATGAGTAATTCCCCAAATTTTGACAAGCACTAGTACAGCCCCTTAAAATCATAAAGTTTGACACTGGGTTCCCTAACTGGAATAGGTCAGGATAAGAATCCTGGTTGGGAGGTGATGGTCAAATTTAGTTTTGTAATTATACTTTTCTAATGGAAGTTTAAAAACCACAAATTAATTTGTTTCTTTATACTGTTAATGTCATTCAGAGTTTCTTCAGGGAGCCTGTAGGATTGTTAGGCACTCAAACTTCAAACGCTGTTGAGACCAATATTTAGTCTATGATATCTCCAAATTTCTATTCTTACAACATCATGGTTCCCTCCCTTCCTTACCTTGTCCAATTTTCTCTTCTCCACGGCTTCCAAGATGACATTTGACCTTGATCTTGTGCCTCTAAGAACTTCATCTTTGTGAAATTCCTTCTGATATTGCACCAGAATTAGTATGTGTGTCCAATAGCACATGGCAGAAAAATAGCTTGCCACTTCTGAGGTTGCTTTTTAAAACACCACGATTTTGATCTTGAGATCTCTCTCTCTCTCTCTCTCTCTCTCTCTCTCTCTCTGTGTGTGTGTGTGTGTGTGTGTGTGGTGTGCGTGTGTCATTCTCGTGCTCCCTTGCTCCCTCTTTTCTTTTATTGTCAGGGCTATGAGTTATGCATTAAGAAGCTTCACTGGGAGCATCACATGTAGAGAACCTAATGCTCCACACATAGCAGCTTGTGAGCTTGGAAGCAGACCTCCCCCAACCAAGCGTGGGCAACATAAGAGACTCTGAGCTATCAAGGCCAAGCTAAATTCCTGCCAAACTCCTAACTCTCAGTAACTATGTGAGATAACCAATGTTGTAAGCCTAAGGACTATTTGTTATACAGGAGTAGATTATAAATTACCCCTTTGCCCATGGTAACACAGTACACAACTGGTAAATGGAAACACCCTAGATATCTATCAACTGATAGATGGATAATTAAATGTGGCATATTTGCAAAATGGAATAATATTCAGTTGTTAAGAAAAAAATTATGACAATCCCAGGTAAATGAATAGGGCTTGGAACCATCATTCTGAGTGAGGTGACGCAGACTCAGGAAGACAGACATCACACTTCTCTCATCTGTGACTGTTAGCTCTGAATCCTCAAGTATTTATGTATACTTATAACCCATGTAGATATCAGTGAAGTAGTAACCCTATATTGGGGCTTTCAAGAGAGGGGAGAAAGAACTCCATGTTATAAAGACTTAAATGAGAATAATGGAACTGGAGGGGTTAAACTGGAATACATGGAAGGGAAGGATAAGAAAGCACCGGTTTTTGGATAAGTGCATTCCAGACATGTCACCATGCTATGTGACCACCCTAGATCCGAGTCTAACACCTTTCTCCCATCTCTACCCACTGCCAAGTTGCTCATACTACAAAGTGAGGTCACCCTGCACTTTCTGATTAATATACTATTTTTCATAGTCTCTCATCACCCCACCTTTTTCTTTTTTCCTTTTTAACTTGTGGGCATGTCCTGCCTGGCAGGTAGATACTGTATATGAAGGCATCACAGTCTAATAAGTTTGTTGATGGGTTTTCTCACTCAGCAGCCTGCACAGCATCTTCTGGTGCTATGAAAGCCATTGACCATGCAGGAAGCCTATTGCTCAATTTCAGCTGGATTTCTGTGTGTTATGTAACCAGACTGTGTGGTGTCATCAGAAATAGGTCACTGGCATCATAGTTCTGGTTGACAGCCAAGAAGAAGAGCCATAGCCTGCATTGTTCTGGGGATTTCTGAAAATCTTACAGACCAACAACTCATAGGAAGTTATTTCATATCTGGCACTTGGTATTTCATTTAATAACCTATAGTTTCTTAGAAGAGCATTGCCCACCATGCAGTCAACTATCATTTAAACCCTTATTTTTATTTAATATGCTTTTAATTAAAATATAGTTCTGTCATTTCCTTCCTCCCTTTTCCTCTCTCTACTCTCCCCATGGTCTCCCCAACCCCATCTCCCTCTCAAATTAATGGCTTCTTTTTATTTATAATTGTTCACACATACACACACACACACACACACACAAATACAACCTGCTGAATCCATTTTGATGCTTATTTGGTAACAAATTGGTGTGCCCATCCCTGGAAGAAGCTAATTCTCCCTCCCTCAGCAGTCACTAGCTGCCTATAGTTCTTTGTGTAGGTGTGGGTCTCTGTTAACACTTCATCTTCCTAAAGCTAAAATTGACTTTTTTTTACAACATTTTGTTATGTATAACTTTCACAGAGGTTATTTATGGAACCCATTTTGTTTCGCATTTCTATCACATTTTATATTTTTAAGAGATATCTCAGTGATAACCTTGGAACTAAGCCTTTAGTAATTTGTTTGATATAAATTACTGGGCAAATGAAGGCTAGGGCGCAAAGAGGTTTTAAGCTGTAAAGTATTTGCTATTTATTGCCTTGCTGAGTTCCAGAAATAATTGTGCCATTTTTGTTATAATGGTCGTATCTGAGTGGGCCTATATCCCACTGATGCTATGGATTAGTATTTGAATGTGTTCTAAAATGCTTGTCCTTTGCCAAGGGCTGTCATTTTAAGATATAGTTCCTACAACTTTTTGTTTCAATTAAAAATGAACTCATAGAACCGGGGAGAGAGTTCGATCATCCAAAAGTTCTTGTCTTGTGAGCATGAGAGTTTTGTAAGCATGGGGGCTTTATTCCACATTAAAAAAATATCCAAGAGAAGTGTCAAGTGCATGTAATCCCGGCACTAGGGAGACAGAGACAGGTGGATGCTTAGGGCTAGCTGGCCAGACAACATTGCCTATTCTGTGGTCTCCAGGCTGAAGAGAGACACTGCTACATAAAAGAAGGTGGCACTCATCCCTCAGCATGAGATTCTGAATTGTGTAAGAGTGGAGGAAGTGACTGAGCCCAGGAGTGCACATGTTAATTCTTTACTCTGTGCTTTTGACTATGAATATGTGATCAGTTCTCTGAAGCCATTACCTTTGTGATTACCTGCTATGATGTGCTGTAACCTGAAACTGTGAGACAAATTCCCTCTCCTTAAAGTTGCCTTTGTCAAGGTATTTTAACCACAGCAACAGCAAATAAAACCAGGACATGACCAATTTTAGCTTCTCTTTTAATGTCTCACAGAGCTTTTTTAAAAACAGATTTTTAATAATTATCTCAAATTTTTGAAAGATGGTCCAGTGTTTATATGAGTCTCCTGAGAGCCTCCTGACCACTAGAGACCTCTACCAGCCCCAAAGCTCTCCAAGCTTTTGTGTCATGATTAGCACAATACTTATGTTGGGTGATTGGTGTGGGAAGTCCTTCTCCATATGTGTTGCTTTTATTGATTAATGAATAAAGAAGTTGCTTTGGCCTGTGATAGGGCAGAATAGAGCTAGGCAGGAAAACTAAACTGAATGCTGGGAGAAAGTAAATGGAGTCAATGAGATGCCATGTAGCCGCCAGAGGATAAAGATGCGAGTGCCAGCCAGAATCTTGCAGGTAGGCTGCAAGTCTTGTGGTAAAACATAAAATGATAGAAATATATTAATTTAAGATGTAAGGGCTAGCTAGAAATATGCTTAAGCTATTGGCCAAACAGTATTGCAAATAATATAGTTTCTGTGTGGTTATTTCGAATCTGAGCTGCCAGGAATGAACGAGCAGCCTCCGCCAAGAGATTGGTTCCCAACATGATCAACTATATCCATGGAAAACCTGGGAAAACTTAAAAAGAAATTCTAGACACAAAAGAACAGAGCTGAACATGGCTGATTGGTAGCAGCATTTTTTTGGGTGGGCTCTGTTTGCTAGAAGCAAGCAGAGGCACGATTCTTTTAAGAGAAGGCTTCCTGACTCAGCGGTAGCAGCAAAAACTATGTGACTCCTTTAAAAACTCTTCCTGGTTCATACTAGTTGCACAAACAACTCTGATTCTTTCGGGAGGTCCTGATACAGAGCGTTTAATTAGGGTTTTGAGTAGCATGTTACAAACTGCTTAATGGTGTGGCATAGATCTGCTGCATACCTGGAACTAGGGTGATGTGCATGGCTCACAGAGGCAGTGAACAGATCTCTGCCATGTTGGACTGGGCGGAGCCAAAAGGCAAAGCAGTCTTAGTCCTGGTCACACCACATAGCGTTTCAAGAAGCCATCCTGAACAGAAAAGGATTACAGATACACAATAAAGACAAATTCAGATGAAAAATACCTCTAAATGGGTCACAGTGTGTTTTTAAAATGTATGTAGGCTTGTGAGAGAGAAGAAAAAGAGTATAGAGAGTTATAAAAAGAAGTGAATGGCTTTTTAAAAAATAGAACAAAGTCTTTAAATAGAGTAAACTTGTAGAAAAAGTAATATAATAAGAAAAATAAGCCACATAAAGATAGAAAATACACAGAAAGTCTGGATTATGTATATTATTGTGTTAAATTTGAATTTTTTTGACTGTGAATGAACTAAGTACAGAGAGACATTTTATTGTATGGGCTGCTAAGCTAAACCAACATATATATATATATATATATATATATATATATATATATATATATATATTAGGTATCTTGACTTCAAAATTTGTTCCTTTGGAAAAGAGGCTCTTCTTTTGTTTTCACAGAGGATGAGAACCTATGGATTCCTTCCAGACTAATGTAGTTTGATGGACCAAGACTCCCCCCAAAGTTCGCTGTGAACACCCCCAAAAATTACGTTACCCAACAAAAAGCAGGAAGCAGTGTGAAGAGAACTAGGCCCAAATTCCCAAATATTGTTTATAAATGTTTGTTTACATTTAAAGGAGGATATGCTATGAGATTTACATTGGTATGGATCTTGGTTTATTGATACAAATTTAAGGTCAATTTTATATGACCTATTTATTATATATATGCTCTTGATTAAGGCATTGTGTTTGTACAGCTTATTTTAAAATGTAATGTATAATTTAAAAATATAGGTTAATATATCATTATCTATAATAGTCAAGTTTATAGTCGTGTTAGTTACGTTTTCTAGATGTATATTACTCATTTAATCTATGGCTGTCTGTACTCTGTCTCTTTAAAGACTTTGTTTTATTTTTAAAGCATTTACTTCCCTTTATAACTGTCTGTATTCTTTTTCTTCCCTCTCCCAAGCCTATGTACATTTATTCAGCACTGTGACACATTTAGAGTTCTTTTCCACCTGAATTTGTCTTTATTTTATAGCTATAATCCTTTTCTGACCAGGACAACTTCTTAAAATTCTAAACAGCATGGCTAGGACTAAGGCTGCTTTGCCTTTTGGCTCCACCCAGTCCAACATGGCAGAGGTACATTCAGCACCAGCTCTGCAAACCATACTCACAGCCCCATTTTTAGGCACACAATGAATCTATGTTGCCATTAAGAAAGTTTTAGCACTCTGCTCACAAACCCCATTTAAGTGCTTGATCTCCTGAAAGAGTCAAGAACAGTTCACAAAGTTTTTGCTGCTACTGCTGAGTCAGGAAGACTTCTTAAAGGAGTCGAGGCACCCCTGCTTGCCACCAGCAAACAGAACCTATCTGAAAATATGTGGCTACCAAGAAGCTATGCTTAACTCTGTTCTTTTGAGTCTAGAATTTCTTCCCATTGCTCTCTCAGGTTTTATTTATATGTAGTCAGCTCACATGCAGCACCATTCTGTAAGCAGAGGCTGCTCATTCATTTCCCAGCCACCTAGACCTGAAATAATCACACAGAAACTGCATTAATTAAAACACTGCTCAGCCTATTAGCTCAGGCTTTTTGTTAAATAACTCTTACATCTTAAATTAGCTCATTTCTATTATTTCGTATTTTACCACAGGGCTCATAGTTTGCTGGTAAGGTTATGTCCAGCATCTTTCTCCTTTGATTGCTACATGGTATCTCTCTGACTCTTTTCTCCTCTATCTCTACTTGGAATTCCTACCTTGCTCTATTCTACACCGCAATAGGCCCAATGCAGCTTCTTTATTAACCAATGATAATAAAACACATTCACAACATACAAAGGGGAATCCCACATCACAGAAATACTGTGAAATATCCTGTTTCTAGTCAATAGTGCCAAGGACTGTTAGCTTGGACTCAAAAATAACCTTCAATAATGAAAAATTAAGATTAGCGAGTTTCATTTTTCACCAAGATATCCCCTTCCTCTGTAGTTTTCTCTCCTTTGCTGCTCTAAGAAATGTTTATAAATAGTGTCTTATCTTGGGTCATGGTTTATAGGGTTGCTGTATATTTCATCCACCAAGAACTCTCCGTAGCTCAAAGCAAAATTTGCTGGTAAACAACTGAAGGAGACAGCAACTTTTTTCCAGATTGCCACTGTGGTAAATCTGCTTTGGATTTTGCAAACCATAAGTTATCTAATAAAAAGTAAGAAAACTGTGGTGTGAAGACATGGAGGTGTTTCAATGCTTCAAAGATCTTTTCATGTGTTTTGTTACTCTAGCCACAATGTAGAACTATTTATAAAAAATTAGTATTTTCCTGTCTTAGGACTTTTGGCTTGCCTCCAAACCTCCCCAAGTCTTCTTCAGAGTCACTGAAACTTCTGTAGTTAATATAGTCAGGGAAATCAAAACAAATCAGAGTTTTTTTCTATAGACAAGAACCCAGACAGTTATGCTGATAGACATGAAGGTTTATCTCAGTTTACACACATCTTTGGTGCCCAGCACAGCCCCCAAAACTCTGGCCTCTCCATTTTGAGTAGTATTATTTCCATGTGGTACCTTAGCCTGATTTCAGACATTTGATATGAGATCATGCATTTTCTGAAACAGAAGTTGGTTTGGCTTTCACTTATGGAGTCAGGAAGTCCAAGAGCATGGTGCTTGTGTCTGGTTGGTATGGGATGAGGACAATCTTCCTACATCAAAACACAGTGGGGGATCAAATGACATGTATGCCACAGAAAGTATGCTAGTTCAGTTCTCTTGATCTTATAAAGCCATCATAAAAGCTACCCCATGAATTCATCCAATCAGAAATGCTTCCTAACGGACTTCCAGATACATTAACATATTTATATGAGAATTAAGTTTCCCAAGTATGAACTTCTGAGGGACAAAGTCAAACTGTATTAAATGGATTTTAAAGCTGTCGCTTTGGTCTACAACTATCAATAAGTTACTGTCAATGTGGGTCCATCAAGCCAGAGCTAGTCACTAACCTCTCATAACCCGCTGTGGATTCTTTAGCAAAGCATCTGTCCTGACGACCACAACCCATATCTGCTGGTGTGGGTAATAAGCCATTCTCTGGAGAGAATTAAGCTAATGCATTGTCTTATATTCATAGCTATCCCTCGAACTATATATGGCACTGTTTCCACAATATTAATTGCCCTAACCTTCTGCAAACATAAAACAAATTAAAGTTTTCCCCACTGAGTGGCTATAAAGGCAAAATTTGTTCAGTTAAAATCCGTTTAACTGAGGTGCAGGAATAAAAGCTATGAGACCTTTTAACAAAATTGTTTATTAATTTAAATGCATTACATATATAAATATATATTCCTAAATATATAAATGCAATCTGCTCAGTCCATATAATATTACTGCATATGTATGATTTCAGGGGTGATAATTTAGGGGGCTTTTCCCCAGGGAAGATTTTCTCCTGCTCTATTCTTTTACTACATACAAAGAAGAACACGGGTTACAAGTAAGCTTTTCCAGAGTTTGGGGAGGTTGACTTTGTGGTAAAACACGGTCCCGAAAACTGTGGCATCACCTGCATTTCAGCTAAACATGAGTTTGCTCTCATTGCAATTTGGTTCATTTGAATTAGGGCATCATCCCTGGGGTCAGCCATCCAAAGATAGGAGCTAGAGAGAGCTTCTGTCCTCTGTCTCCTAAATGTAATCACTTGGCTTTGAAGAACTTAAGTGCCCATATGCATGAAACTCACTTACAGAGCCTCCAGTACTTTAGGAGATACAAAGGTATCTTATAGAATCACATAAAAGCTATGGTTTCCAGTCCAAGTAAAATGCATATGCATGGAGACACTAAATTACAATTTTAGGAGCTCCATGGATCCTGGTAATATCTATCTACATACTATCCGACATCCGTTCACAGTCTACCATAACAGCAATCCAGGGACTAAGGCAGGTGAATTCTCTACAAAATATCCCACATAAAGACTATTTTTTTCTTTCTTAAATTTTAATTAAAATACAATTATATTGCTATCACTTTCCTCCCTTTAAGTTCTTCAATGTCCATCCTCATTCTTTCTCAAATTGATACCCCCTTTTTTTTATTATTGTTACATATATGGAACACACACACACAATCTGCTGAATCCGTTTAGTGTTGCTATGTGTATATGGTTTCTGAGTTGAACAATTTGTATTGGATAACCAAGTAGGGAGGTCATCCTTCAGATAGACTAACTTTCCCTTCTCAGAAGACTCATGATCTGTAATACTTTGTCCAGGGATAGGACCCCATGAGATTATTTCCCCTTCTTTGTTAGCCTATGCATTGCTATTATCATTGTTCAGGTCTTGTTTAGACAGCCATATTGTTCATTTTGTAGCTCCCCTGTCATTTACAGGGTACATAATCTCATAGAAGACTTACAAGTTGTCTGGCTCTTACAATCTTTCTGCCCCTTGCCCCATGATGTTCCCTGAGTCTTTGGTGCAGAAGTTGTATAATGGATATATGTATCTATTGGGGCTGAGTATCCCACAATTAATTGATCTCTACCTTATGACCTTATGACCAGTTTTGGTTTTCTGTAATGATTTCTGCTGTGAAAAGGATTTGCTTTGATACAGAGTGATAGCTTCGCTTATTTGTGGGTAAAAAGATAAATGAAGTTATGTCACTTGGGCTGACAATGCTTCCCACAAGAGTCATAGATTATCTAACAAAAACTCCAATACAAAACATGAGACATCTCCAAGTTTTTGCTCAGGGCAGTCCAAGTGACTCCTGAGACAATCTAGGCTATTGCTGTTGTCTCTGGATGCCTCTCAGGAACTGTGAAAGGTATTAAGCAATTTAGACATGGGACTCAGAAGATTCAAACTGAATCTAACCTGAAATCCCCCTTCCTGTGGTCTAGCTCTCTTAGTACCAGAAGGTACTATGAAAGTTGCCCAAGGAGGGAAGCAATCAATAGCCCTATCTAGCTGTGACTCCTATGAATCACACCAATGATCAGTATGACCGGACATCCCTAAGGTGAAATTGTGGCACTCCTATCTTGGCAGTAGCCAAGTCAAATTGGACTTAAGTTCTGCTCAATAGGAGGAAAATCATGCCTAGTACTAGAAATCTAATCAACCATCAGAGGTTGGTGAGATCATGGATCTTCAAGGAGAATCTACTACTGCCCCTTTACTGGACCAGCAAAACTCCTAACTGAAAGAATAAGTTTAACAGAAAAAAACAGCTTTTGCCTTAAAATCTGATTAATTCATGGTATTTTCACAATATATTTCCATCTTAAACTCCAGATAGCTTTGGGTGAGTTTTGCATATCTGTCTTTTCTCAGTCACACTACTCAGGAGAGGGCTTCTTCTCCCTTCAGGTTAGGGACCAGGAAGTTGTTTTTCTTATCTGTCTCCATATTACTTTTAAAAATGCATAAATGGACAGAAAGGGAGTTTCTCACACTCTGCCTCCCAGATACAACACATTTTGTTTGGTATTATACCTTTCTTGTCATTATTTTGTGCACTTGAACTCAGCTGAGATAAAATCATAGATGCCATTCCTTATCCTGTGTGCTTTTATGAAGGAATTTTTTTGTGTCATTAAAAATACAACATAAATATTATTCTTACATATCACAAAATATTCCTCTATATGAATGAATGCTGTGTGATTTATTTACCTATAAAGGCTTATATTTAAATTTTCAACTTTTTGCCTTTATAAATAACTTTGAAACAGCCTTTAGCTAGTAGGTCATAAATCTAGACTCTGTTTAGGATTATTTTTTTATATACTGGAGATAAAACCCTGGGCCTCATGCATACTGGGGCAGGTATCATACCACTGCTCTATACCCCAGTCAAAGATTCTATCTCTAGGAGAGAGTCTTAGGATATTGTTGCAAAGAGGGGTCGCTTGTTTGTCCCGGCCACCTAGAACCAAAATAACCACACAGAAACTATATTAATTAAAACACCGCTTGTCCCATTAGCTCTAGCTTTTTATTGGATAACTCGTATATTAATTTAACCCATTTCTATTAATCTGTATATGGCCACTTGGCAGTGGCTTACTGGCAGAGATTTGGCATGTCTGACTCTGTCAGCTCCATGGCCTCTCACCAACTCTGCCTTCTTCCTTCCAGCATTCAGTTCTGTCTTCCCCACCTACCTAAGTTCTGCCCTATCAACAGGCCAAGGCAGTTTCTTTATTCATTAATGATAATCACAGCACACAGAGGGACTCCCACATCAGGAGATTTATAAGGTCAAAGAAAATTGACATGTTAAAGTCCCCTAATAAGTCCAATGAACCTGCAGAGGCACTTGCTCAGCAGGCAAAGCTTTCAAGTACTGTGAACAACTTCAGCTTTGGAAAGCTTACTTGGGTATCTTATCCAGCCTCCCTACCATCCATAAAAGGTAAGTAAGTTTGACATAGAAATTATTCTCAAAATTAGAAGGCATAAATATATTTTCTCATGTTTTACAAGTTTTACCTAGAAATGTCACCTTCAGAAAAAGTGGCTTTGAAATTTTTGAAGCAGAATAATGATGAGACCGTGGCCCATTGCTTCTCAAGCAGTCACAAGGAAACACATTTGTCCTCACTTCACGATTTAGACAGCTGAGAGAGTCCCTCATGAGTAGTTCCTCACCCGAAGCCCACGTGGCTTCCATGGAGCCACGCTAACAGCGTTATGACTATTTTACTAGGAAAAAGGCCACGGTTCCTCAGAGAGCAAATACTTTAGAAAGGGCACAGACCTGAAGCCATGGTTCCTCAGAGAGTAAGTTCTTTAA
Organism: Neodon shergylaensis; assembly: GCA_025134845.1. Classification (NCBI taxonomy): domain Eukaryota; kingdom Metazoa; phylum Chordata; class Mammalia; order Rodentia; family Cricetidae; genus Neodon; species Neodon shergylaensis. The sequence continues at coordinate 15,529,135 of JABTXL010005619.1, read as the reverse complement.
GGAGGGCATGAACCTGAAGCCACCATGGCTACTAGAGCTGAAAGACTCCTCATTATGATTTTGGTTCCTTTAGCTGCTATTTTTCTCTTGCTCTTGTTTACATGAAACACACAGGCTGCTATGGAAACCATTATCATAGGAAACTAGAGAGAAAGAAGTGATCACTGCCTAATGTCCCACTTGAGCGTTGCCTGGTGAGGGACCAGCTGTGTTCCAGAGACTTTCCTGAGAGCTTGAATAACATCAGGCAGAAGCTGATTTGGGCAGTTCGCTGTTCTGCCGCCTGAGTGAGAAACAATTGTGGGTTAAAGCCACCTATGGCAGTTCCCATGCTAGTAGTCAGATTTGCCCAGGTGTGGGCCAGCGGCATATCATCATCCACTATCTATGGAGACCCTGACTGATGATGAAGAGTTCCATCCCCTTAGGTTTTGTCTCTGATAGGAGAAATCATGATACAGCTGTAGAGCTTAAATGGCCAGAATATACCCAAGAAATGCATCGTTACAAGATTTTGTCATTCTGTCAACATCATAGAACATAATTACTTGAATAGATGTTACAGTCTACTGCCAAACACCTGGGTATAGAATACAATCTGTTGCTTCTCGGCTATAAACACGTACACGTTTCTGTATTGTCTATTGTAGGCAACTGCAACACAGTAGCATTTGTGTACCTAAACATACAGGAAAAAATATTACATCAGTAGAATTTTCAGCTCCATTATGAATCTAATGGGATTGTGGTAGCTGTGGTACATTGCTGGCTGGCATGTCTCTATGTGTTGTAGGATTGCACCTAAAACCTTATAGTCCTTTCAAAACCAAGATGAGAGGATGTCTTCTATTTTAATTCACGGAACAACCTAAAAAGGCTGATATTGTTGTCTCTGTCCACAGCAAAGAAACTGAGACACTGGGTGACAGAGACTGGCTAGTTGCTAATAAATCTGGTTTCCTCTCCTAAGGTACCAACATAGACTACACTTCCCAGACTTCCTTGTAGTTAGAAAGGGGCTCTAAATTTGAACCTTAGTTAGTGGATTGTGCACAGGTGATGTAGCTCACTTGAAACCATCCTACACAAATTCTTATCAGGTCCTCTATCCTCTATTCATCCTAGCTGGGTACAACTCAGCTAGGACTGTGGGACAGAACTCTATGGCATCTCCGTGTGGTCTGTTTTCTTACAGTATAGTCTGGGTTTCGTGAACGAACATCTCCCAAAGAACCAGCTAGAAGTTGTATACAATTTTATGATCAAGCCTCAGAATACATTTTTATCACAGAGATCAGCTAAACTACAGAAATACAGAAGAGGACTCAGAGGACCCTCAAAGATAAAGACAGTCATCACATGGTAGGAAACTGCATCACAGAGCCACAGTTTGGAGGGAATTCTCTTGACCTTTGTTGAACAATAATGTAAGAAATAAAAATGAACGACGTAGTTGCATGTTGTGAAGATCTGTTTGCTAGTGTAGCACTGAGCAGGCTACTCTAATACAAAGTAACAGGTTCAAGATCTCCATCCTTCCTTTAACCCCTAATCCTCAGATTAGAACAGGAAATTCTGTCACCAGTTTCATTGTGTATAGAAAAATGAAAGCTCCAGAAGTTCGCTGAAATTAAGGGATACCAGACAGATTCAAAAGAAGAAAATATATACAGATTTATTAACAGCATCCAAAAAAGCCATTATCCAATAGTCCAATGAGATTCAGAAACTTATAGACCTTTCTTCATAGAGGAGAAGAAAATGGGGAGCGGTGCAATCAATCTTGATAGACAATAAATGGTTTGTGAATAAGCCGGAGACCAGTCAATAGCTGGGGACAAAGCTGTTCTAGGTCCTGGGGGAGTTAGAGAAAGGCGAATGTCATGCATATGCATATGGAATATCCCAGGGGTGAGCTCTCAAAGCTGCCTCAGAAGAATAGATGAAAAGTCTGTCTGGATGTGGAGACTTTCTGTCTCCTCTGTGGATAACCTTTCCTGGAAGGAGTTTAAAACAATTGCATTTCTTTTAGAAGACATTTCCTAAGTCAGATAAGGGAACTTCAAAGGCAATCCCTCCCGGCACTTAGGTTGGGGAAACAAGAGGAGGTCAGGAAGCCCTTGCTTCTAAGACAGCTTCAAAGGTCTTCCTCAGCTCCTTTAATGTACCAGTGCTTACCATGTGAAGGCACCATCGTTTGGGGTATTGTTTGTGAGACGCACAGTGGCTCATCTCTGCTTCCTGTCGAGCAGCCTGAATGATGAAGGCTGAAATCACCCAAAGTTCACTTCCTGGAATTTCTAGAAAATGATGCTGGCGGTTGGGTGCAACTCAGCTAGCACTGTTGGATAAAACCCTAAATAGGGCATCTTTGTGTGGTCTGCTTTCTTACCGCATAGACTGGGTTTCATGAGCAAACATCTCCTAAAGGACCAGCTGGAAGCTTATACGACTTTATGATCAAGCCTCGGAATACCTACTACGTCACTCCCAATGTTGTCACAAGGCCACCTAGACTGAAGGGAAAGGACTGTATCTCTCACCACCCAGTGGAAAGGGGTCTAATCAGGTGGCATTGCAGATGCCAAGGTCAAAATACAACTTGCAAGTATGGCTAATCAAGGTCACCATGATAATAAAAGATGGGGAGAAAGCTTCGAACATGTTTATTTTGATGAAGATATGTATAGTGGGTATGTGAAAGTTTTCTGAAAAGGTTCACAGGACAGAGTTGGCAGTGTCCCCCAGGGAGAGAGACTGCACATCCACTGTGGTCCACTGTGGAAGGAAGACGCTCTTGCCGCTGCACACTTGGCTCTATGGACTGTTTGCCCTGTGCTAGCATTGTTTCCTTAATACTAAAGAGAAATTTGAAGTGGTAAATGAGAATTTTGAAGCGAATATACATATATTCCTTTTTTTCTTTGTTGAAATCATTACCTTTTTGGAAGTCAAGCAAATGACATCAATGAGAAATTTTTAATTTCGATTGAGATGCCAACTTCATCTTGAGCTTACTAAATAAAAATGGCAAAAACAGAATCATATTTGTACACACAAGAAAATTTTAATTTCTCACTATCAGTTGTTACTCACCCTGACCACTGGTTTGAACCACTGGACAGGTTTTATTAGAAGCAAAGCTCTTGGTGAGCATTTCTGATCTACTAAATTACAACTTACGAGGTGGATGCCCGAGAATATGTCTCTGGTTTACTGATGGCTCAGCCCCTGAGGTTTTGAATTGGCTTTGTAAAGAAAACAATTGACTAACCTATCCATGCAGATCCACATGGTCCCCAGCCTTGTGATCAGGTACAGGAGAAGGACCAACAACACCAGCATCACTTGCTAAAGTGATGGCATCATTGTGTTGAGATAAGTCAGTCTCCTAAAATCAAGAATTATATATCTTTTCTTGTGTCTAGAATTTAGAGGAAGGAAAGGTTATGAAATCAAAAAGAAGACACTGCGGGTATAAACGAGAAAGGAGAGAGGACAGAGAGTGTACAATTAGAGGGCGCAGACGCGCTTGAAGTATACCGTGTACATTTGTGGGAGGATAGTATCGAAATTCATCATTTCCTTCTATTAAGACACACTGTTAAAAGATCCCCAGCTGATTCCTGGGCACAATCAAGTCTGAGAAATGCTGAGCTAAAGAATATACTCCAAAGAGCAAAGGGGAAAACGGACAGCATTCTCCACTTTCAAAAGCGGAAGCATGTGTAACACTAGCAAGACTGATTGGGGAAAGGTGGTGGGTAAAACTAATGATTCCAACAGCAATAAGTGCATTGGTTCTTTCTGCTTAAGAACTAGCATATGAGGTGTGGCTAGGGGTGCAAAGAGACAAGGAGTGAGGGATAGGCTTGCTCCATGAGTAGGGAATGGGGCAGACTGACAGTGTTGCACTGATAACATTTGAAGGAAGGCCTGGGTGTTCACATCTGAAGTGTCTCCCACAGGTTCCTGTTGTCAAATCTGTCTTCAGCTTGTGGTACTGTGTTTGACCTGTGGGGCCTTTCGGAAGGCTTAGCCTAGCTAGGTGGGCCTTTGAGGGCTATACCTGCCTCTTTTCCTGCCTGCTTTCTCTATATCCTGTCTGCCTCATGGAACAAGTCTCTACTTTGTGCTCTGCCAAGGCCGACACAGCCCCTGCCATCACCATGCCTTTCTTCCCCTCAGTTGTTTCTGTCTGTATTTTGGTTACAGTGCAGGAAAATTCTATAACCTAAAGTAGGTGGGGGGGGGTTCCTGTGGAGAGCTCCTAAAGAATATTCTCTACAGTGCCAAGGTCCTTAGAAGAAGCATGGGCCAGGAGAAGGGAGAGGAAAAAGTCGAGGAAGCCAGCTTGAGCCCACTTGGCACTGGAAAGACTTTGTCTCCTTCTCTGAGTACGTGGGGACAGTGACATGATCTGACTTTGATTTCGAAGGGTCCCACTGGCTGATGAATTGGAAATACACATGGCCAAAGTCTGCACAGGGAACCAAGTTTAACCCCAGGGAGAAATAATGGGTTAGCAAGATGGCTGCAGAGGAGGCTTCCAGATGAGCTGCTGGCATCCTGCTGTACCCTCTGTCTGTTTGTGATGCCCCATCACCACCTCTGTAAGAATAAGACAAAGCTGGTACTATTATCTATGATTCTTCCAAAGCATCCCTCAGGTCACAGGGAAGGAGCTATACAAAGACATTGTCGCATGTTTGCATCAGAGCCTGCTGCTTGCGTAGGCATGGTCTGACTGTGTCATCCTCAAAGGTTAATGTGCTGTGTTGTTTCACTGTGCTATATAAAGCGCTGTGATGGTCGCCAGTGGGGGAAATTAGTCTCTGCAGAGCATGGGAGTCATAAAACCATGGCTTAGCTTCTGGGGAGGTTTAGAAGAAGTCTGTGGATGACTCACCGGCAATTTCTCCTTTCGCTCACTATGGAGCTGAATGACTGTCATCTGTCTTGATTAGCAAAGACAATTAAACTGCATGGTTTTGGTGGGGAGCTGACCAGGGGGAGAAGGTGGGAGAGAGGGAGGGAGGAGGGACCACCGCCACTAAGTCCTACCTATCTGCACACAGCTATCACACTGCCCACACAAATTCATCACAACGCTCCTTCCCTCAGGTTAATCTTTTCACATTCAAAACCTTCTGACTGCCATAGTTCATACAGGTAGACACTAGCACCCACCAACTTAGGAGCCCAGGGTTGGAGGGATGGGACAACAGGAAGAATTTTACCAGACAGAACTGAGTGAAGAGATGCCAAAAAGATAGCCTTCCTCTCGGATGAATGGAAAGACACATGCACTGACCCAGCTGCAATAGTGTTAAGACTGCCCAAGAGGGTCAAAGAGTCATGGTCTTCCATAAATAAATACATTGTTTGTTTCTATTACTTTGATCAAAGATTGTCCTTGGATAAACTGTGGGCAGATTCCTCTGAGTCCTCCTCTATACCAGACCTGCACAATACAATATTCACATATAAAATGCAGTTTAGAAATAATCCTCATATCTGATCTGCCCTGGCCTCCTTTTAACAAGATCCTAAGTCAGTTCATCAAGAATTATGTGTTAGTCAGTTTCCCATTACTATAATGCAATAGCTGAGGCAATTAAATTATAAACACAGAAGGTTTCTGGTTGACTCACAGCTTCATAACCAGGCAGACCCATTATTTTGGAACTCTAGTGGGGTATTGATGGGAACAGGGAGGGAACATGTCATAAAGCAAACCACTAATGTCATGAGACAAGAAGCAAAGGGAAGTATGACTAAACCAAAGTACCACCCTCTCAAGGGCCTAAAGACTCCTCAGTAGGACACACTTCTTTAAAAGATTCCCATTACCTAACAATAGCACCACCCTGAAGCCCAAGACTCCATGCATGCACCTTTAGAGGACACAAGTCCAAACTACAGCACCCTGCTACCTTTGATGTCTCTTCCCAGTAATTTTCCATCTACTGACTCCCTTTTTTCTAAGAATCCCCTTTGGTCTTGTACTATCAGTTGAGTCTGTTCTTTGTCCCTGGCCATGGCTGTCAATATCCTTGACAACCATCATAATAGCCATTGTTCCCATGTCAGAGCAATTCTTTACGAACATACGTATGAAGAGAAGGGAGGATGGAAGAAAATATACTAACATACAAACAAAGATTATCTCTCAATAATAGTTGACTACGCTTTGAGTAAAAATCACACTTGACGTTATGCTTCGAGGCAATTTTCAAATTTTGTTATACTTCAATGAAGTAGTTTGCATTGTCCGAAAGTGAAATGAATCTAGGTTTGGTGGTCCACATCCATAATCCCACTGCCTTGGAAGCTGAGTCCAGCCTTGAACTTGTAATTCTCCTCCATACCTTCATTCTTACACATTTACATGCTTGTGTCTCTTTCTTTGGAGGACATGCCTATAAATGTACTCCTAGTTCAAATGCACAAACACTTAAAGTTTCTGTAGGCACAGCAATCATATTCCAAAAGATGTCACCAATTTACCATTTCAACGTTGACAGACAGGAATCTCTATCTCCCCATGCAGCATACTAACCAGTAAAGGCTCCAATACCGTTTCAACGTTTTCCATCTATGTGCTTATGAAGTTGAGCGTTATTTTTTATTTATTGGTCACTCACAGCTCTTGGAATTGCCTTTTAGTACTATAACAGGCTACATCAATCTTTGAGGTTATACCTTGTCAGAATAAAATGTGGAAGACCAGGAGAAAGAAATGCCTGGATATTCCTTTAGCAGAGTGATGAGCACTGGGTGGCGAGGGCATTCTGAAGGAATCATCTAATTTTACAGATGTGTACAGTGGGGGTGCACTTGCTTCCATGTATGTGTGTGTATATTTGTTTAACATTTTATTAATAAGGATATATTATACATATTGAGATATCTGTTATTTTGAAGACAAACTACTAGTAACAATATAAATGTTTTACCTTGGATAATACAACTCCCTGTAACCCAAATTCTGGTTTGACTCTCTTTCAACAATGGGCTGTCTCCTTCAATAATTAATAAGCTAAATAAAATCTTTGATACTTCTTCACTTTAATTTTGTGGAACAAGCCACTTTCTGGCTTCTTGAGAACAATAACTTCTCAGTCTTTTCCTAATTGACCAGAGGAATTCAAATACCCTTGTAGTTGGAGACTAGGACGGGAGTTTAAAATTATCTGTAGCAGTGATTCCAAGAATTAATGCTCAGCTTCTGACATTCAAAGAAGGGATTGAACTCACAGTAAGATAATGGGCTCTCAATATAGTCTTTGAAGCTAGAAGAAGATTTTCTAAATTCTTCTGTCTCTTGTCTTTTAAAGATTCAGGAAGAGCTAAGGCAAGGCCAGCCTGACAGGAAAGAAGGGCAGAGTTCCTGTGTCCATCATCAATGTGGTGTCTTAGCTTAATTGCTCTGGGTTGAAGGAGGTAAAAGCAGTGGATTAAGTGAGAGCAAAGAAAAGACAGCAGAGCCCCAGTCTCGCTTCCCAACCAAAGCATGGGAAGAGATACTTTTTGCTCCACCCTCTGCCCCAGCTGAAATGAGTCCATGTGAGTCAACCCCATATGCAGGATCCCTAGGCATAGGAATAAAGGAGAACTTTGAGTCCAACACTCCAAAGAAGTCTTTGAATCCTGCCTGTCTAGTGTTGGTGGATTTGAGCAAATAAAACTGCAGGATCTATGGTTCAAAAAGTAGAATGGGAATAGTGTAATGATAGCAAAGTTGCAATTTACCTGAACATTCTGTGTTTTATCTGCCACCCATCCAAAGTGACAGAACCTAGAATTCTCTGCAGAATTAGGAAGCAGACATGGAATTTTCCAAATGGTCCCATTGATGATGGATGCAAGATGGACAACTTGGGAAACAGTAAACCTCAGATGAAGCCTTGGTGAGGGCGTCAATGGAGCTGGGTCAGTCAGAAACGGTCACCATATGGGAGATAAGAACCTATGACATGAATATAGACCACAGATGCCAACTACAACAGACTGGTGGTCTGGGCACCAACAATCCCCAAACGGATATGAACCTGAGTGAAAAACAACCAATGAACCCTCTACCTGCCCATGGCAGCTCACATATGCCTCAGCCTCTCCCCACCTCTAGTTGCATCTTGGAGAAGTAAAAAGCAACACTAATGGGAGAATTAGCCTAAAGAGACTGCTTACCATAGTGTACCACAGTGAGCTTACGAGAGTAGAGAGACTGATAGATACCTAGGAGAAGCGTTCAAAAGGAGGGAAACAAAGCAGATATTTCTGTTGTACTTGGCAGTGTGTGATTCAGATGTCCTCATTTTTATAGTCCTTAAACTCATTGTGTCAGTTTGAAAGAAAATGGCTCCTATAGGGAGTGGCACTATTAGGAGGTGTGGCTTTTCGGAGTAGGTGTGGCCTTGTTAGAGGAAGTATGTCACTGTGAGGGTGGGTTTTGAGGTCTCCTTTGCTCCAACTACACCCAGTGACACGGTTGACTTCCTGTTGCCTGCGGATGAAGATGTAGAACTCTCAACTCCTTCTCCAGCACCATGTCTATCTGCATGCCACCATGGCCCACCATGATAATAAGGGACTAAACCTCTGAAACTGACAGCACCATGATTAAATGTTTTCTTTATAAGAGTTATCATGGCCATGGTGTCTCTTCACAGCAACAGAAACCCTAACTAAGACATATGTTACAATTATCCCTGCTCAGTTAAACATATTAAAGATAATTTCAGAGGCACCAACGTGTGTCCGTGTCCACTTTAAGGAATGAAAACATAGCTCTTCCTCTTAGATTAGTTTGACCAACAGTCAGCCCTACTGTGAATTGTCCACTCTCCCTACCCACCATATCTTCTTCTATCTGTCAGTGGCTTGGTTACTGGCCTGTCTATAATCTATCTGTTGTAGATCTGACCTGACTATGTTCCTATTGCTGTCTGGCTATCCCTTTGTCCCCAACAAAGGGCCTTTCTCTGTGTTTATTGACCACCAAACACCACATAGGAAAGGAATGAAGAATTCTTTACAGAAATATTTAATTGAGTTTTACAGCAGATGTTACTGACTCCAACTGACCCAGATATCACACAGTTCTTCATATATCCACGTTGTTTTTTAACATTTATACTGGATATTTGTTGTATAAGATTGCTTCCAACCTGTTGACTGCTTTCAGGAAATGAGTACCACAACATGCATATATCATCCTGAGTCAGGGGCATGGGAGAGTTCATAATTTAAGATTACAGGTGTGTGCTAGCTTAGGACTTAAAAATTGATTACATGGAAAGTCCAGGGCAAATCAGGGAGGTTGTTACAATGTTCTCTTAAAGGCGTGTTAACCAAACAAGCTGAGTAAAGAGTAGGCTGTCACGCTAAGCCTTAAGTGATGACAAAGTGTGTTGTGAACTCAGCTGTGAAGTCCAGCAAGAGTCCCATTTTTTTTAATGTAATGGATATTTTCAGAAAATCGGATCCCTACAAATATGTTCTGGTTATTTGTGTTACAATGATTTTTTATATCACCACGTGTTATATAGAAGACATCGTTTTGATACAAACCTGTCAAAAATTTGTCAGATATGCCTTCTGCATGTTGTATTATACAAAGAAAAATTTCCTCCCCCAAGATTATCAACAATGTGTTTCTACTCTCCTGCTTTATAGTAAGACTGTGTGCATCTGTTTGTGTGTGGTACAGTTGTATATGACCTCGTGGTTTACCTTTAGACCTGCTAAGGCAAGAATTCTACATTGCTCATCTTTAAAAGGAAAGTGGCCAATTTATTCTGCTTATGATGTGTTTTAAAGAAATATCAATGACATTTTATGGCTGATTTAGTGAAAATTAAGAGACACATTGTTTAGAGGCACAGCTCAGCTCTTCACTTGCTGGGAACTCTGCACTGAGGAGGATTCATCATTGCTTCCTACTATCCATCATCTGTTTATACTGTTATCAGGCATTTTAGAGTTCTATGACTAAGGGATCCTATCGTATGTTACATTTTTCTCACCCACTATTGCTGATGTTTGAGAAATCTTTTGACTTTTCCTGGTGGATTTTCTATCAGATCTCTTTTAGAAGTCTAAATTCTAATAACTTGTCACTTGGTTATCTTAGCTTTTCCTAACTAGTCACTGTGTCACCCGTTGGTTACAATGGCTAGTAGCAATACAATGTTAAGTAGCAATAGCAGTGTGCTGCCTTCACCTTGTCAGCAGAATGGAGGGTGATTCTGTTGTGTTTGTTAGCAATTTGGTATCAAGATGTTACCTTAGATCTATCAGTAGCTAATCAAACCCCTATGTCGGCTGCTAACTGGTACACCGCTCTACCTCTTTCCCAAGTAATTCTGCTTATTGTTCCTACCTAAAATGTCTCTGCTTGCTGTTGCTTAGCACAAGATGGTGAAACACCCTCTGGCAGTATGTCATCAATGTGGACAGAGAGACCAAGCTGCCCCCTCATTTGCCACCCCCACTGCCCCATCCCGCCTTCTGAATATCTTGCCTGCACATGCTGTGATTGGTGGGTTCTACTTTCACCTCGCTTTCCTCTCCCTCTGGCTTTCACACCATCGTTATTTTATCTCAAAGAAAGTTCCAATTTCCAAGAACTACAATAAAAATATCTTGTCTTGCTTACATAGAAGCTCCAAAGAACAATCTAGAGGAAGATGTGTTTGTAGGACAGCTCAATCTGACATCTTTATCCAGTCCCTTTCCTTTCCCTTTCCCATCACTCCATCAAAGGCTTTAACCAATCCACAGAGGGACTCCCTCATCTCTGATGTTAACCATGGCTACTGAAGTGGAGCGCCTTCTCTGGGCCCCCTCAGGTCTCTGGGATGGAAAAGGCTGTCAAGACTCACGTGATGGTTATGAAAGCTTGTTACTTATGCTATGGCTGTCCTTGGCCCTCGAAGTCACCTGCTCGATAAGCACTGCTCCAGAGAGAACATGAAGTGCAACAGCGAAGATTCCCCTCTGATGGCTGTGGTCACAAAGGTCCACTTTACACCCACGCGAGCTGAGATTTGAGCTTCACAGTACCCTGACAAAGAAGCTTCCGAACATGAGTGGGACCGACATTGCCTAAGCAAACTGCTCCCACTGGCCTCTTAGCAGTCAACGGTGCTACCCGGAGGACAAGAATTGTACATTTGCAGCTATTTAGAACTTCTTCTCGTAATTCAAAATCCATAATTATATCCTGCTTGACATTTTGATGTCTTATTAGGTGTGTGATTACCCCTCTGGTCTGAGCAGAGTTACTAAGATCATTTGTTAGAAACCATGTCAGTCATATCAGCCTCCAACTCCAGGGAACCCCAGTCGGGTGAGGTTCAGATAGTCAAGAAAAGAGTTACAGTTACCTTTACAGACATGCGCTAAAAATGACTGCTATCAGTAGTTTCCTTTTAGGGTGTGGCCCTGGTTGTCACCTACACTCCCGTGGATGGCCCCACACCTAGGAGCATATTGTCAGTACAAATTAGTGGATTCTTTTAAGAGATGCAGAGTTGGGGAGTGTTGGAAGATGGGGGTGGATCTGGGAGGAGCCAATGTAAGGGACTATGAGTTAAATATGACCAAAATAGATTACACGAAATTCTCAAATAATTAACAAAAATATTTTTTTTTAGGGTTAGCATCTGAGCTACTAAGCATGTAAATCTGACTCTTAAGAGTGCATCCCTGCATCTTCTGGTGGATAGGATGCAGACCCCATGACAACATTCAAAGGTGGGCAGTGAGCCAAGACCTGCATAGAACTAGGAGACAGCACACAGCATGTTGGCCATAATCTGTAGACTCAGAGAGCCCCCTGCCCAGACGGCAGAGGAGAGAAATTCCTGGTCTGAAGGGCAGTAATGTAAACTTGATCCGTGCTAAAGGAGACTGTCTGGATATAGAATCGCAGAGTCAGTGTCATAATTTGCTTCCTATTGCTTGATAAACATCATAGCCTACAGCAAAATGTGAAGAAAGGGCCTATTTCATCTTACATCCTACAGTCCCTCCGAAAGGGAAGTCAAGGAAGAAACTTAACCTGGAGTCAAAGACTGAGACAGAGGCCATGGTGGCACGCTACTTACTGACTTGTTCTCCATAACTTGCTCAGTTTACCTTCTTGTACCACTCCGGACCATCTGTGCCATGGGTTGGGCCCTCCCACATCAACCATTAACCAAGAAAATACCACAGTGACTTTACTGCAGACAAATCGGATGGAGACATTTTCTCAGTTGCGGTTCCCTCTTCAAATTACTCTAGCTTGTATCAAATTGGCAAAAAAACCAACCAGGACAATTATGGTCTATTATCTTACATTGAGGTGCTCAAAAAAAAAAAAAAGACTGGATAGAAGTTGAATGTGAAGAGTTTATGGAAGACATGACACCCAGAAGTGCCTTGAGAGTCATGTGAGTGTGAGAAGTGAGGGAAGAGAGGGTTGGGATCAGTTGTGCTAGCCATTAGGGAGCTCTAAGGATCAGCCACACTGGAGACACTAGGAGACAGCACAGCACAGCTCAGGGTTGGTCCCACCTTGGGGTGTGGACAAAGAGCTGAGCATATTTCTCCAGCAAATTCCATAAATCATTAGGGACAATAACTAGCCCGTCTAACTTCAACCCAACAGACCAAAGAGTGTCCTCAGGTACTGAGGTACATGTAGCAGGAAGTGCTTGGCATGATCTGTGTGCCCAGGACACTTGTATAGGACACCACCCACATGTGCAGCCCTGCCCTTTCTCTATTTGGAGATTTGACAGGAGATTTTTGTGAGCCCTCTTGTTTGCATATCTTCCTTTCTTTTCCCTTGGATAGATACAGCTCAATGCAATTTCTTGGACTCTGCTTGGATCTGAGCAAGGATTTGTTCAAGCTAGGTTCACTCTCTAATCTATAACTTCCACAGCCAGTCCCTCGATCCTTTTATTTCTATAACTTTGTCTCTAGTGTTCTATGAATCCCTCTCAGCTCTTGGAACTTTGATGAAACAATATTTTAATGCATCCCTCCTAACTTCAAAATTTCATGTGGCTTTACTTTGTATGAAGAGTGACATGAAGCCCGCATAATCTTTTAGGTTTCCACAATCTAGCCTGCGTTCCTGGTCCAGGGGTGTAGCCAATTCAGTCACCGAGAGAGTAATAGCTGTGCGCTTTCACGGCCATGCATACACATGGACCATCTCTGCACGTACTGGACCAGCTACCCTCACCTTAGAGCACTCTGCCTGTATCCTTCTATTCAGAAATAATTTCTCATCGAAGAGAGAAGTCCAGAATTATCTCCTTCATGAAGCCTTTCCTTAGACTCCAGCTCAAGAGCCCTTTCTCTCTTCAGTGTCACAGGCGGACTTTATCAGTACTACCCACAGGACTGTGGCTATGCCACTTTTGCTAGGACATACTGTTTTATGGGCACTTCCCTAGCCCAGTGTGAGCATGGATACCACCTCACACTTCCGTTTGCCTTTTGGTGCTTCTGGCAGATGGAAGGCAGGCATACACGGTTGTGTTGATGCTTCTGGGATTCTACAGATACATCTAGGAGAAACTCTCCTCTAATATGTGGCGCTTACTTGATTGGTTATTGCCCAGGACACATTCTATGTACTTGATAATCACTTGTCTGTCTAGTGAATTAATTGATTCACCACTCAGAGGCTATCCTTGGCACTGGGAAAAACATTACTAGGTTACTATATCTAAGGTTGTCTTTAAGTTTCCTCTTAGACTCACATGTTTCTGCCTTTATTTGGGTCTCTCCAACTTGCTTTAGAAATCACTATGCCTTCAAATCTGCTTACAACAGAATTGTGTGTCTTTGTTATTATTTTTTTCTCCAATAAAAAATGACCTTTGAAGAGAGAAAATAAATTTGGGTAGATTTCTTTTCTTTCCTTATTTGGAACTAAAAGAGTTGAAGCTTAGTACACAGGGGAGCTGGGATCCATGGTTGCCATGGTACCTGGTGAGGAGACGGAGATCCTCCCATGATGCAGTTCTCTGTAGACTACTGGGGCTTGGACAGATGAGGGCACACTCACAGCATTCTGTCTCCCTAGAGCCTGCCTGGGGACTAGCAGGAACATGGGAGGGTAGGCTCAGGTATCCTCTTACTGCCCATTTTACATTTACAAATCAGGAGGTAGGATTCATCAAGCCAGCAATTCTGCAAACCACAATGCGTTGGAAAATAACAAGGACAGGATCAGATGCCTTATATAACACAGAATCCCTTCTTAGTCTCTAGAAAGACCTCAACAAGAACAGCAGACAGAACCCAGGAAAGGCCAGAGGTAAAGAATGCTCTCCTAGTCCCGGGCCCCTGCTCTGCATGTTGTCTGCATCCTTCTCTTCTAGCTCTCTGGTCCTCCCTGGGGGACTCCACCCTGAGACAAAGGCTGCCTTCAAGTTCAACATTAACTCCCTTTCCTACAATCCAGCTAAACACAACCAGAAAGGTGGGATCCCATTCTGCAAACAAGTTGCAGCTAACTCCTGTGGGTAAGGAAGAAGAGTTTTAGGGGAATCTCTACCAACTGTCATGTATCTCTTATTAGACAGCTACCTGCCAAGGAATACGTAAGGAACTACCTTAGGACAAATAAACAAACAAATAAAACACTAGAATATGAGATGACATATTGCAAAGCCCTGAGTTCTAAAAGGAAAAGCCAACAAACAACTATTACACAGCACATTTATAAGAGGAAAGCAATCCAAACTATTGGGCTCTTGGTGGCCACAGTAGTAATGGTTTGCATCTAAAACTACACATTTCTAGGTGTCAGATTTCCCTTACTGTGTGACAAATGTCTTCTACACCTGCCTTTCAGTCCTATACCCTTGATGAAAGCAGCCCTGAGCCAAGCAGGAAACTGTAAAGTATATATATACATAAACACTATGCATCAGCTTTCCTTTTGGAGCAGGCACTGGAGACTGACAAAGGTGTGGTAGACTCCCCAGTATAGAGTCTTTTTCTCTTGGCTTAAGTATAGAGTGATCAAACAGAGCTAAAGAAACTTCTAGAATAAAGAAATTTATTTTAAAATTAAGAACAAGAACTCCTAGGCAGGCTAGAATGAATGAGCCAGTTGCCCTGCTTAAGACCTTTGCTGTGATCATCAGGATGGAGGAAGAAAAGCTGATTCTGCTGAGCAGATAGCTCTATCCCCAGAGAAACAAGGGAGGTCCCAGAGCCACAACTATCACACAAGATGCCTCCTTCAAGAGGAAAGCTGAGACAAGCTCATGGCTAAGCAAGAGTTCTCTGGTCAAGTAAAACCACTTCTCAAGAGTCCTCTTGGGGCTGCCTGCAAGTGAGCAACTGCCCCTTCCCATCCTGAGAAGGCGGCCCTTCTGATCAAAAGCCTCCTACCTATCACCCCAGAAACCTAACTAGCTATTACCTCCCAGCTCAAAATAAGTGCATGAAAGAGGAAAACCTATTCCAGCTCAGCCACTCAGCAATCTTAATTAAGATAAGCCTGCTCATAAATATTCAACCAGTCAAGAAAGTTCCACAGGCTTCGCTTATGGGGCTGCCTAATTACAAGGGCTGAGACTCAAGTTCCTGTGGGTGTCTTAGGCTGCTGTAAATACCATTAACCCCAAGAAAAAGGCTGCATTCTCAGCAGTCACAGGAGGAATTCTTAAATCCAGCGGGAGAAAACAACCACACACACTTTCAGGCCAAAAAGAAAGAAAAAGATAAAGAAAAAAAAAAAGAAGATACATCAAAAGAAAGACATAGCTTTGCCCCTGCCGAGCTGGATGCCCAGCTCTACCATGAAGAACCTGATTTCCATGGAGGTGTTTTATCTGCAGCAGCCTCAGTTTTCCCCATCTGTGAAGTTACGGGCAAAGCCCTTTCAGCAGCCCCTTCAACTGTAATAGAGTCCCCAATCCCAGAGAACGGCTAAGGACTGAAAACCTGGCCATAGCAACGTGTGCAAGCACAGATCAGACACAGGGAACCCTCACTGTGAGATCACAGTGTGAAGTGGTCACTATAGACGGTTCACTGGAGCCACTACCAGGAGCCAGCGTGTGTTCATTCTGACACTGTTAGACTTTTATCCAAATGGCCTCATCTTTTTACATCTTTTTACATCTTTTTATGTGTATATACAAATTGTGTCTTTCTAAAATCTGTGAGTGGAGGGTCAAACTCAGCCTTTAAACGTCTGGTAAATGTTCGATGAGGCTGGTAGGATGGCCCCTTATGCATTTTGATCAGCATCTTTATGAGCGGGAAAGAAACAAGGAAGATGTGTGCTCAGAAGGAGGGGTGGCAAATGAGGATGCTATGGGACACAGTCGTGTGTAACTTGGAAAGAGTGCTCACAAAACCACTCCTGCTGGAACCTTGCTCTCATACTTGCATCCTTCTGAACTGTGAGCAGTAAACTCTGCTGTTTCAACCTCCTAAACTATGTTATTTTGCTATGGCAACCCAATCAAATTGATGCACTATTCCTGGATGTCAATACCTCTTCTCACTGCTGCTGCTCAAACCTGCAACCTATTTCAGTGCCCGTGTACCCCAAGAAGCACTACTTGGTGAAAAGAAATTGAGGAATACCTTGACATTTGTGCACCTGCCCTTGTCTACTACAGAGCAGGAAAGCCCCGCTTCCTAACATGAGATGGAACAAGACCACAGTGTGAGTCACGCTCCGTAACGTTTCATGGTCTAAGCTGAGATTGGAACTTGGCCAGAAGACCTACCCTGGCTGCGCTCTCCACTATGTTCCTTTACTCCTTCTCCATTCTCTCTTGAGACATACATTAATAAAACATGAACACAGATGTTCATCTGATGTTCTGCTTCCCAGGTGCCCTACTTGAGATGTTGCCTCAAAGGATATGAGCACTCCAATGCCATGACATAAAGCCAGCTTTATATTCTACATCCCATTTATTACTTCTCCTGCAGACCCACCATATTGGCTTCTGACATTTCATAGTCCCTGTTCTGACACATACACATGTTCTCAACCGTGGTTTGTCATGTACCTAAAGGCCCAGTCTCAGGCCTGCTCCTTGGAGCTCCTTGGCTGTGGGTACTCTCTGAGAACTCGGGTTCTGTCCTAGCCTGCTCAGACTCAAGCTGCACACTCTGTCCATCTGAGGGGGACAGTGGTTGACACACAGAGAAGAAACAAGAATTGAGAGAAAACACAGAACTTTTTTAAGTAACCGTAGTATGAATCATTGACTCAAATACTTTATTTAGAATGGATGCACTGGAAGTCAATGCGGGCAGGATACTGAGCAGGTCACTGCCAGGGGTAGTGCATCCTATGGGGCCCTCCTGAGGGTGTGGAACACAGACAAGAGCTTCCCACCTACAGAGCAGTGTTGCTGGGGAATGTCTATAGCAATCTGTTTGGGAGATGGATCTATGATCAGCTGAGAGGAGGAACCAGAACCGAGAGGAAATACACAACTTTTTAAGAAAGCTTGGTATGAATCAGTGATTCGAATACTTTATTTAGAAGGGATAGAAGTCAATGCGGGCTTCTGCCCGGAGGGGTGCCATTGCTATGCAGTTATTATGGTCACAGAGGGACAGATCGGGTGGCAGTAGTCATCCGGGTTGTCAGATGTTGACCCAGAAGGGCTGAAGGTGTATGAATGAGGCGCGGGCAGATCTAACTCATGAAGGAAGGCTTTTCAGAGCTGCCGCTGCTGACGGGAGATGACGGACTGGGTGTAGTCTGGAGTGAAGAATTGCTGTCTTGAGTTTCACTGTCATCATGCTCCTCTTCTCAGAACATCCACGTCTCTATAAAACGCGAGGTAAAAATCACAACCACGGTGAAAGTTTGAGCAATAGGATGTTTGTTTTGTCTCAAAATCCCTCCCTCTTCAGATGTTATAAACAGTGACATGGCCAGGGGGAAACCTGGGAAGCGCCACCCGACCGAGCAATCATCTACCCCTCTATCGCACCGTAAATCAATAGACCGTGCTTGCTCGCGTGATGCGCAGAGAAGATGGGGCCTTTCCATCTAACCCTGCCGAAATTGCACAACTGAATCTAATCACAGGGAGACATCAGACAAAGTCAAATAAAGAGATAGTCTACAATGTAATTGGCCTGAACACCTCAAAAAGTGTCAAGGTGATGAAAGACAAAGTCTGAGGTTGCTGTTTCTGATGGCAGGAGGATTAAGGAGATGTGACAGCTAAGCGCAGTGTGTGAGCCAAGACCTGCTTGGGGTTTTGTTTTATTTTGTTTTGTTTTCAGTCTGGCCACAAAGAACCAGCATCTAAATAATGTCTGTGGGTTATAAAATAATATTCTATAAATATCCCACTCCCTGGTTTAGCTATACAGTAGTTACAAGGAAAAAAAAAGACTTATGTTAAATAACAAAACAGGGAAGAGGTAGGGATAGGGGCTTTGTCTTTGTCTGCAATGGTTACTGTTCGAACGCCATAGTTGAAGTGGTTTGTAAACAACATGCCCCTCACGCTTCTAGAAATTGCAAGTCCAAGATCAAGGTGCTGGAAACCCTGCTGCCTGCTTGGCTCTCCTGTCAGGATCGCTCGCTTTTTTAATCTCATGTAGTTAATTTACAAGGGACAAGGCCATCAGGCCACTAGCAGCATTCACAGGACCTGATCCTCCTGACCTACCCACCTCTTAAGAGCCCCATCTCCCAATACCGTCACACAAGGACTAGGATTCAAAACCATAAATTCTGGGGAGGGAACATGCATTCAGTCTACAACAGGTATCATGTCTGCAACTCATTCTAGTCAGAAAAACAAACAAATTTCCTGCATGAGGGTTTCCTAAATAATTTTTAACATGGGCTTGTCCTGTAGTTCCAGCACCATTTGTTTGTTTTTAAAAATCCATTTTCTTCTCCTTTGTCTTTGGTCATTTTACTATTTATGAGGTCATTTCACTGCAAATAATCACACGTATTACAATCTACCCCAAACAATAAGTAGTACAGTAAACACATGAAGTGACTTTATGTATAGAAGACAAAATGTATTACAGTTGGCTTCAGCATTAGGTCTATCTGCTGAAGGCAGACAAACCTATGGATGGCATTGCTTCTTACTGCATTACACAGGCTCTGGAAGAGGCAGGGGGTGTGGGTACTGAGGAGAGATGACCAGCTCCGGAAAGCTCATCTTTGCGCGACATCTGCACGAACTGTGCGTTTCTGCATTACTGCTTTCCCTGTCTTCCGTGATCCAGTCTCATTTTAAGGGCAACGTCTTTATCTTTTCTTTTTAACGTGATATCAACGCAAAATAGAAAATCCAGTGCTTTCCAAATAAATTCCATAATTTTTAAAACCAAATGTTCCATTTAAGAAGTTTTTGATATAATAATGATAATATGTGCTTAATTTTAAATTTTCCTTGATTATTGCAACTATATAAGCAGGGGTTCTAACCATGTCTCCTTCAACCTTGCTATAGTATCCATCCAGTGTGTTTTTCTTGATATCTTTTACTGAATATAGATAATCACTTATCCATGGTCAAAGGTAGTTTTGTTTCTTTCTTCCAGTCTGGATCCTTCTGATTTTCCTTTCTTGTCTTATCGCATACGCTTGGATTTCTAATATGCTGAAATGAGCGTGTGAGAGAATAACACGCTTGCCCAGTAGGACAACCTTTCATTGTTCCTGATGCTCCTTCAGTCTGTCACAATGCTTCAGTGAAGCACTGATTTTCATAGAACCTTCTGGCAACGGCAAATCAATTGGTATTGTGATTCAGCACTGTTGTGGAGTTGGCCAAACAGAAGACTTCAAGGCTTAGCCCTTCCATGGCTAGTTGTAAGGCAGTGGACAAGTCTCGGCTTATTGCTTCATCATGAGGGGAAATGTCCTGAACCCACAGGGTTGTCCTGAAGAACTCTTGAATTCTTGGAGAATGAGGCTGCTTTAGTCCATTTTTGAGATGTGATAGTGGAGCTCCAGAGACTGGGTCATTAACAAAGACAATAAGTAGACTTCTCACACAGCCTCTGATGACAACTCTATCATAACATAGGAGAAGAGGCCACAAAGGCAAGACAAAAGCAGCAAAGTAGAGCATCAACTCCATTTGTTTTTAGCATTAATCTTCTCATGAGGCCAAAAGTCTTGAACTAATCACATATCAAATTTTCACCCTCTTAATATTGTTGCATCAGGTGTTAAATTCTACATGCTAGCTAAAAACATATTCAAATTATAGAAAAGATGCTATTCAATGGTTGGTATTAGTAAGTGCTCGATAAATGCTGATGATTATATTTACTGTTATTACTATTACACAGACTAATATGCTTAAGACTTTAGCGGCAGGAGGCAGAATCAACTGGCATAAATAGATAGTTTCTCTACATAGCACCAACAAATATATAGAGAAGATGATCATGGACATATTCGCATTCACAAGAGCCTCAAAGAAAATAAAATATCTAGAAAGAAATGTAAGCAAGGAAACGAAGGACATGTCCAATGAAAACTTCAAATCTCTGAAGAAAGAGATAGAAAGTGAAAAGATACCTCATGTTCATGGTTTGGTTGGATTAATATCCCAAAATTTACCAAAAGTTATTTACAGATCCAATGCAATGCAAACCAATATCCCCATCTCACTCTATGCTGAATATATATATTCTAAAATGCATAGGGAACCACAAAAGACCCTGGATAGCCAAAACAATTCTGAGCAAAAAGAATAATGCTAGAGGGATCATAATTCCAGATCTGAAGATATATTACAGATTCTGGCCAGGGAACCAGAGCCCAACAAGCCTACTACAGCAGGCCCTGAACATTCCAACATTGCTGAAGCAGAAGAAAAGGACCTTAAAACAATCTTATGAAGAAATACAGGTTTTTAAAAAGGAAATGAATAAATCCCTTAAAGCAGTCCAGGAAAGCACAAACTATGGGAAGGAATAGACAAAACTGTTTAAGACTTGAAAATGGAAATAGAATCAAAAAAGAAAACTCAAACTGAGGGAATTCTGGAAATGAAAATTTAGAAATGCAAACAGGAACTACAAGCTTCACCAACAGAATTCAAGAGATAGAAGAGAGAATCTCAGACACTGAGGGTAAAATAGAAGAAAGGGGTATATTGCTCAAATAAGATGTTAAATCTAAAAATCTCCTGACACAGCCCATCCCGCAAATCTGGGACACTGTGTTAAGATCAAATCTAAGAATAATAGCAATAGAAGAAGGAGAAGAAACCCAGATCAAAGGCCCAGTAAATACTTTCAACAAAATCATTGAACAAATTTCCTAACCTAAAGATGGAGATGTTTATAAAGACACAGAAACCTTACAGAACACCAAATAGGTTGGGCCTGAAAAGAAAGTTCCTGCAACACGTAATAATCAAAACACCAAATATACAGAACAAAGAAACAATGTTAAAAGATGCAAGGGAAAAAGAGCGCTTCAAGTAACATATGAAGGCAGAACTATTAGAAGTACACATGACTTCTCAATGGATGCTGAAAAAGCCAGAAGGGCCTGGACAGATGTGCTATAGACTCTGAGACGCCACAGATGTCAACCCAGACTGTAGTACCCAGCAAATCTTTCAATCACCATACATGGATAAAATAAGACATTCTATGATAAGACCAGATTTAAGCAAATTTATCTACAAATCCAGTCCTACAGAAAGTGCTAGGAGGAACACTCTAACTCAAGGAGATTAGAAGCCTGTCCTTTTCTAATGAGAGTGGTTCTGGATGGGAGAGGAGGAGGGGAGGAATTGAGAGGAGTAGAGGAAGAAAAAACTGTAATCACGATATAGTCTATGAGAATGAGAAAAGTCTATTTTCAATAAAAGAGGGAAATTCTTTTTTAAAAATATACATTACAGAACCATAGTAATAAAAGCAATATGATACAGGCACAGAAACAAACATGTAGACTAATGGAATGAAATTGAAGACCCATGAGTACATGAGTACTCATAAATTTAGCCACTTGATATTTGAAAAAGATGCCAAAAACATAAACTGTAGAAAAGAAATCATCTTCAATTAATTATGGGGGCAAACTGGATGTTCGCATGCTGAGTAATGAAATTAGACCTGTATCTATCATCTTGCACAAAAACTAGCTCCAAAGGAATCAAAGACCTACAAGTTCAAGCTGAAGCTGGTGGGGAAAGCATAGGCAGTACTCTATCCGATACGGGTATAGGAAAGGACTTTCCCAACCAGACTCCATTTGTCCAAGAATTAAGGCCAACAATTGGCAGGTGGGACTTCAAAAAAACCAAAAAGTTTCTGCACAGCTAAAGAAACAATCAACCAAGCAAAGAGGAAGTGCACAGAATGAGAGGACCCTTGTGTCCAGCTATACGCCTGCCACAGGATTGATTTCCAGAATATACAAAGAACTCATGGAGCATGTGATCAAACTGGACTCTCTGAATGTGGCTGACGGTGGAGGCTGACTGAGAAGCCAAGGACAATGGTGCTGGGTTTTGATTCTACTGCATGGACAGGCTTTGTGGGAACCTAGTCTGTTTGGATGCTCGCCTTCCTGGACCTGGGGGGAGCAGGGAGGACCGTAGACTTCCCATAGGGTAGGGAACCCTGACTGCTCCTTGGACTGGAGAGGAAGGGGAGGGGAAGGGGGAGGAGGGAAGTGGGAGGAGGGGAGGAGGTGGAAATTTTCAATAAAAAAATACAATGGAGAGAAACCAAGGAAGAAAAAAAAGAGCTCAAAAAACAAAGAGACAAAAATATGACCCATTCAAAAAATGGGCATGGAACCTGAACAGAGAGTGCTCAACAGAATAGAAAAAATGGCTAGGAAATATGACAAAAATGTGTTAATTGTCCCTCGAAATTAGAGAAATGAAGAATTAAAACAACACTAATATTTCATCTCATCCCAATGGAATAGTAAAGTCAAACAACTGACAGCAAATGCCAGAGTGCATGCAGGGAAAGGAAACCCTCATTCACTGTTGTTGGGATGGCAAACTGGTGCAGCCATGGCCGTAAGTGTGGAGAATTCTCAGAAGGCGAAAAATAAATCTACTGTTCGACCCAGTTATACCACTCCATAGCCTATGTCCAAAGGACTCGACGTCTTACTCCACAGATATTTGTTCAGCCATGTTCGCTGCTGCTCTATTCACAATGGCTAGGAACTGCAAGCAACCTCAGTGCCCTTCAGTCAATGACTAGATAATGAAAATATGGTACACATACACTATGGAATGCTATTCAGCTGTAACAAAAATGAAATCATGAATTTTTCAGGTAAATAGATGGAACTAGAAAAGTACATACTGAGTGAGATAACCCAGACCCAGAAAGAAAACATCACATTTTCTCTCATTGGAAGCTCCTAGTGCCGGATCTTCAGCTGTGAGTACACAGGCTGGAATACCAGGGAAGGAAAACTGGGCCACTGCCAGGATACAGGAGTTGGAAAGCAAAAGAGAGGAGAAAAATAGGGTGCAAGTAATCCAATCAGGGAAATGATGGAGGGGGGCTCTTTAGGGAAGGGGAGGGAGGGCAAATAAAGGAGAAGAAGAACAAGGGATAAGATTATATTGAAGATGAAAAACCATAAGGAATCATGCTTTTAACTATTTACCTTTAAAAAACTATAATAGATACAATTCTATATATAAATATACATATGTTATTTTAATGAACCTTTCTCATCTAGGCTGATAATGCTCCCTTCCAAAGCTAAAGACCACCTAACAAAAACCCAAATACCAGACATGAGAATTCCTCTTTTGAGTTGTTTGCCAAGGCTTTCCAAGAGACTCCCAAACAGGCAGCCTATTGCTATTACCCTTGGTTGCCCAGCAGAGGTGAAAGTAAGTTCCTATTGCTTAAGACATCATGCACTGTAGAAAAAGATCCCAGATACCCCTGCGATGGAACTGACATGAATGTCTCTTTCCTAAGGCCTAGCTTTTGTGGTACCAGAAGGTGCCATGCAAGCTTTCAAAGATGGAGACAACCGAGAACCCTACCTAGCTATGACTCTTATGAATCACACCATGGCCAGCATAGCACAGTCACCCTAAGGGTACAGGAGTGGCACGCATATCTCGCAGTAATCCACCACTCTCTCACTGGACCTAAAACCCTCTCAGCAGAGGAAGACCATATCTGATCCTGCATACTCAGTGCTAGTGAGATCATGGATATTGGATGAGAACCCACAACCACTGCTTGATTAAACCAGCATAATCCCTAACAATAGCCTAAACATTTATCCTTGTACACGAAGATAAGTGTATTCTTCACCCTCCATCAAGGAAACTTCTCTTTGCGACAGATGTAGACCACTACAGAAAACCATAGACAATCAAAATGCAGAGTTATGGACCCCAGGTTCATCGGATCCATCTACAAAACATTCCCATACATGAGGCTTGGGGAACATTGTGGAAGAGAGGTAAGAGTGTAAGATCCAGAAGATCCTCCAGACTTCTCCAGACACCATGCACAAACATGGTGTGCATACATGCAGGGAAACCCTTCATACACGTAAAAGTAAATTAATTAAAGCAAAATTTAAGAAAAACCAATAGTTTTTCTTAAACATCATCTCAAGGGGCTCTGATTCTGTATCCCTGTATGTTATATTGTTATCATATTTCTAAACATATAGGAAGTTTTAATTTCATCTGAACAGGTAAATTTTTTAGCAGTCTGTATTTAGTTATAAACATTCCATAGGATGTTCTTATACTGAAAAATCCTTGCTCATGTGCAGCTGAATTTCACTGAGCATCCTGTACGTCATCTGACCTGATTGGAGTGGTCCCAGGAGCTGCTAGATGCGCTGGCCCAGGTTCTTTGCTTTGAGAATCACTGGGCATTACAGACCTTCTGCTTTGGCCATCTCCAATTCTAGACTGAGTACTAAAGCTTGGGGTGTTGTGGGTTATTTGTACACTGTGTGAAGATATATTGCTGTGATTGGTATCATAAAAGCTGAGTGGCAGACAGTAAGTATTGGTGCGACTTCTAGGCAGAGCGAGGACTCTGAGAAGAAGAAAGGTGTCATCACCAGCCAGGCAAAGAGGAAGCAGGATGTGGAGTACAGAGACACATAGAAGAATGTAGATTAAAAGGTATGGGTTAATTTATCAGAGCTAGTTAGGAACAAGCCTAAGCTAAGGCTGAGCTTTCATAATTAATAATAAGTCTCCATGTCATTATTTGTGAGCTGGCAGCCCGAAGAAAAATCTGCCTACATCAGAGATACTTGGCAAATACTCAGATCGTTTCAAGAGACGTTTGAAGGTCAGGAAACATGGAGAGTGCTGGCACATCGCCGTGAATGGGAGGTGGCTCTTAAAAACTCACTGCTCAACTTGAGTGGTTATAATCATTGCAACAACCAAAAATTCTGAAGAGACTGGAAGCTGTTTCCTTGGCTAAGTCTGTGCAGATGGCCATGGAAACTGGCCCTGCTGTATCTGTGAGCAGGAGATGCTGAGTTATGGATGCCCAAGGGCTGTCATTTGCACCTGACAATCAATCCCCGTATTTGTTTCCCTGTGTGAGTTTCTCAGTCCTGCAGAGCTTTCTCCTTGCCTTTGCTCAAGATCACAGGTGATGAGAAATTCATGTGTGCTTGCTAAGTAATCCTCTTTCTCTTTCCCAACCTCTCACTTAGCTTCCCCCCCCCCCCAAGCCTAGCCTGTGAATGAGTTCCGATTTGGTGGTAGTCCCTGCCATTTATACTCCAGGAAAGAGAGTGCTGTCCAGCTGGTGGTGTTTTATAAGCATGGATCATACATAGAGCGAAACGGAATATACAGAGATAGGCGAGAGCACAATCAAGACAAACTGATATTTGCTGAGTGACAGCAGTATACACATATAGATTCCTGGCTATTAATACCCTATCCTGTCTTTGCATTTTCATCAGTGGTAACGAGTGTCAGTTGTGGTTTACGGCCACACGAGAAGTTCCAAGGTGCCCATCTACCAGCAATGATGATTTCCTCGATGTGGGTATGGCTTAAAAATAAAGGCAAATTTAAGAGCTCCTGGGATAGGACAACGGCCTGAGCAAACTGCTGAATTTATAGTTGATTCTTATTATTCATAGTGTTTGTGTTCTGTAAAGTCACTTTGGATAATGAATTTGAAAATACTGAACCATTGTTCCTTCGGGAAGCATGGGCTTTGGTTCCTTCTAGCTTCTAGCAGTAATATTTTGGTCAACCAGTCATAAATAACTGTCTCGTATATGTTTTTGTAATTCATGCCTGGACATAACTTATCGAGCTTAACATACATTTTCTCTGCAGTAATATCCCAGCCTTCTTGCTGGTGGAAACACCACTCAGGGTCTTAACAGAAACTGCATGTGGGGACCTTCTAAACTGCAGAGTCACCAGAAAATGGCACAGGTGACCGGAACCGCACTGGAAGGAACCCTGCTTACAATTCAAGTGCTGGAGCATGACAAAGGGCTGCCTTGATCAACCGCAGCTGAGGAATTTCAAGGAACTCCAATTTCCACCCCTCTGCACATGTCCACAAATGACCACAAAAGTGCCACAGGCACCGTGTTAGCAAACGGGTAAATTCAGAAATATAAAATCATGTATCATGAGGAGTAACTGTCACTTGGACCCAGCAAGTCTGCTCCTACAGAAAAAATAGGAGTCTTAGTTAGCGTGCCTATTCGCTGTGATAAAGCATCATAAACCATAAATAACTTTGGAAGGAAGTATATTTCCCTTATACTTCCACATCACAGTTCATCAGCAAGGAAATCAGAGCAGGAACACAAGCACGGCAAGAACCTGGGAGGCAGATGTACGGAGGCCACAGAGGAGTACTGCTTACTGCCCTTCTCTCAGTGGCTTGCTCAGCCTGCTTCCTTATGGTATCCAGGATCACCAACCAAGGGGTAGTGTTGCCAATGGTGAGCTGGGCCCTCCCCCCTAATCACCAGTCCATAAAATGCACCAGGGCTTTGTCCACAGGCCAGTCTAGTGAGGGCACTTTCTCAGTTGAGGTTCCCCCTTCCAAAATGGCTCTCATCAAATTAGCTAGCACAGCGTGTTCACCAAAGATAAGCAGCAGGCTATGCAGAGTACATTGTCTCACAGTAGGTCAAATCCAGAAATAACACTCTTCAACAGAAGGGTAAAGAGTGGTATACTTGAGCACACAATTAAATAATAACCATCAGTATAAAAAAACTAATCAATAAAGCACACAATAACACAGGACTCTAAAAAATACCAGGATGAGAAAAAGATACTAAACACAGAACATTTTATACAGTATGACAGTGATTATCTGAGCCTGGGAAGTGAAGATAGAATTTGGAGAAGGAATAGTTAATGGGTACAGAGTGTAACCGAAGTAACGTCCAATGTCCTATAGCACGGAGGGATAACTGTGACTATGGCTTGACAATAAATTGTATGTTTCAAAATAACTTGTAGAGAGGACGTAGTGTCTTCCCAAAAAGAAGTAATCAATGATTGAAGTAATAAATATGCTAATTACCCTGATCACTGGGCATTGTATCCATACACTGAAATACCCACTGTACTCCATAAATACGTATTTTGTATTAATTAAAACGTTCTTCAAATATCTTTAGAAAAATGTCCATTTATGTAAAATTCAAAATTAGACTAATAGAATGCAAACATGGTAGATTCTAATCTAATTCTGTTGATAATTACCTTGAATGTCCATGTGATCTAAGTATGTTAATTAAAGGACAAAATTGGATAAAATGGATCAAAAATAAAGACCCATCTGCATGCTGTCTACAAAAATCCCACTCCAGGTGTAAGTATATAACTATCTGTATTTATAAGTATATAAATTGAGAACATTATCATGCTAACACTGATTAAAAGAAAGATGGAATAACTATATTAATTTCAAAGAAAGCAGACTTTAGTGAAAAGAAAATTATAAAAGTTATGAGAAATGTTGAATAATGATAAAGAAGTCGATGAGCCAAGAATATATAGTAATCCTTAACATGTGTGTGCCTAACAATAGACTATCACGACATGAGGTAGAAGCTGATAGAACTGCAAGGAAAAACAGAAGAATCCACTGTGTCACTGGAGAAGTCGACACTCCTCTTTGTAGAAGTGCCCAGATCCAGCCGACAGAAAATCAGTAGGGACATAATTGAACTCAACAGCACCATCAATCAGCTGGATGCAATTGACATCTGTAGAGTAGTTCGTCCAACAAGAACAGAATACATATTCTCTAGCTCACATGGGACGTAGATCACATTTTGGGCTATAAAAAAAAATCTTGACACATTTAAGAAAATATAAGTCACACATCTTCTCTCAGATCACAACAGGATCCAACTGAAACCAATAACAAAAAGATGGATAAAATTCCCGAAATGACTGGCTCATATCTGGTTCCAGTTCCACATTTTTAGGAGTCCCCAATGGTAAAGGATAATGCTAAGCATCAACACCACTGGACTGTAGTGCCCACTTGTTTATTAAAACACTAATCTAGATGCTATTTGCTCTGGAAGCATATTTTAGATATCATTAACCTTTGGAGAAATAGATTCTAAGTAGAAGAAATTTTCTTTCACGAAGGAAAGGGCCTAGTCCAATAAGCTGAATGCCTTGAGCATACACTGAAGTTTCCCAAGGAACAGAAGTCCTATCTGAAGTTCCAACCCAGTGCCTTGGTCTCTGGGATATGGATTCATGAAGATAACCTCAACTCCTGCCTGAATTTCCAGTCTTTTGTCTTGGTTAGACTTTACACAGTTGCATAAGCCAGTTCCTTAAAATTGCTTCTCTCCATTTCTCTTTCTCCCTTCCTTACCAACACCCCACAATGCACAGGCAAGATGGAGAAGGACCCATGGATCTGTAAAGCACTGGGTAGAAGCATTACAGTATCAACCATACAGAAGACGAGAGTATCTTTCTACAGGACCATCTTCTGAAAGACCAGAACAGGGTTAGAGTGAGACTTAGGAGCCTGCCATCCTAGGGTCTATCAGCCACTTGAGAACTTAATGAGCCTCTATAGACACAAGGCCACAGTAGGCAAACTATCTAGGTGTCTTAGGGTTTCTATTGCTGTTATAAAAGCCATGACCTCCCAACACTGGAAGGAAAGGATTTGTTTTCCCTACTCTTTCAGATCACAGTCCATCACTAAAGGCAGCCAAGACAGGAACTTGGAGGCAGGAGCTGATGCAGAGGCCATGCAGGAGTTGCTTCTCATGGCTTGATCAGCCAGCTTTCTTAAAAAGTCCAGGACCACCAGGCCAGGGGTGGTCCCACCCACAAAGAGATGGGACCTTCCCGCATCAGTCACTAATCAAGACAGTGCCTTACAGGTTTATCTACAATCAGATCTTACAGAGTCATTTTCTCAATTGAGGTCACACTCCTCTCAGATGGCTTAGCTTGTGTAAAGTTGACATAAAAAACAGCCAGTATTGTTGACCCCCCTCAACTTGACGTACAAACATCTACTTATTAAAACGTAAAATTTTTGTTTCTGTTGTTCCCAATCTCTCACGTTAATTTTAATATCAATAATAATATTTCAACATAAAACATATTACAAACTTTAAAAGTCCCACTGCCTAAAATTTCAGACACGTTACAAGTTCAGTCTCTTAACCGTGGGCTCCTGTAAATTCAAAAACAAATGAAATTCTTTCTTATTCCAAGAGGGAAGAAGCAGGGCTTAGTCATAACCAAAGCAAAGCAAAACCAAATTTTAACAGTGTAAATAACTCAGTGTCCAATGTCTAAGATGCACTCATAATTTTATTGGCCCATCCCAGGGGCTTGGGTAGCATCTCTAGCTCCACCCTCTTCAGCCCACACAGCTGGTCTCCGAGGCTCAGACCGGCTCCAGTCCACAGGTGCTGCTCTTCTAGGCAGTCGTCCCACGGTCCTGGCTACTCCAAAACGCTGGGCTCTTCTCCTGCAACAGGGCTGCACGCTCACTAATAGCCTCACCTGAACTCAACTCAGAGACTCCAGCCCTGCCACACAGTACCAAGCCTCAGCCGCTCCCCGTGACCCCTTCATGCCTTCAAAACCAGTACCACCTGGTTTTTACACTACCAAGTTTGGCTGCCAGCAGGAGGCACAACCTTGGCTACCTCTGGCACCTTCTGGGCACTAACCCTGAGGAAACACTTCCCAGCAGAGTCTTCCTCGATGATATAGGTCTCATCTTAATCACAGAGATTCTCCAACCCTAGCTGACCAGCACCCATTGCCCCAGCAAAGCACAAGTTTTATTTCAGTGGTTCTATCTCTTGTTAATCACAGCCAATTCTTCAGTTCTAGCTGACCAGAAACCAGATTCTGAACGCAAAATATTATACAATTATCCCAGTAGAATAACCACTTCCTTCTGGAATTTCACAAGCCAGGCCTCCATTGTCTGCATTGCTCTCAGATTTATCTTCTGAAGTCATTCAACTCTGAATATTCAATGGCTTTTCCAACCCAAATTCCAAAGTCCTTCCAGTCCTCCCCAAAACAAAATGCTCAGGTCTCTCACAGAAATACCCCAGGATCTTACCAATTTCTGTCTTAGCTGGGGTTATTATTGCTGTGACAAAGCACCACGATCAAAAACAACTTGAGAGGGTAAGTTTATTTTACTTACTCTTTCTTGTCACAGGTCATCATCAATGAAGGAAGTGAGGGCAGGAACTCAAACAGGGCAGGAACTTGGAGGCGGGAGCTCATGCAGTGGCCATGGAGGGGAATGGCTTACTGGCTTGCTCCTTCATGGCTTGCTCAGCCTACTGTCGTATAAAATCTAAGACTATCAGTCCAGGGGTGGCCCCACCCACAATGAGCTGGGCCCTCTCCCATCAATCACTAATTAAGAGAATGCCCTACAGGAGACAAGAAAGAACCAGACAATACACACCCTTCCCAAAAGGGCACCTGTGGTTGGGGAATTACCAGGCTTCCCAATTTTTCTATAAATGAAATTGAAACTGGAAAGATTTTTTTCATTTATTTTACATATCAACCACAGTTTTCCCTTCCTCCTCTCCTCCTGTTCCCTCCCCCCACCTCTTTTCTACCACCCCCATCCACTCCTCAGAAAGGGAAAAGCCTCCCATGGGAGTCAACAAAGCCTGGCATATCAAGTTGAAGCAGGACAAGGCTCTCCTCTTGCCCCCGCCTGGCTGCGCCAAGGGTTCAGGCATCCCAGCATCTTAAAATTTTAGTGAATAGTGTAAATGTCTGAAAACACTGAGAAGGCCCAATAAAATACAGGGGTCCGTCTGGACCCACAGAGGAGTGACTATGGGACCCTATGAATTCCACAATCTGCATATAAAATAGCATATATGGTATTTGTGATAACCTTCTGTACTTTGTGTATCCTTTAAATCATCTCTACATTATTTATAATATCTAAAAACTAATGCAAACACTAGATAACTAGTAGACAGATAACTGCTATATACCGTTTTTATCCCTTTTGTTTGGTTTTGGGGCTTTTGCTTTTTTTTCCTTTTTAGTTTTTCTTTTCTTTTCACGGTATCAAGGATTGCCCCTAAAACCTCCCACGTGCTAAGCATCACGCTACTGCTAACCTATGCCCCAAGTCCTGTTCTTACTTTTTGTCGAGAAACAGTCTCACAATGTTGCCCAGGCTACCCTTGAACTCACCTTATACCCCAGACAGGAAATCACCCCATCATAGCCTGCCAAGTAGTTGAGCTTACAAGCTTGCCTCGCCATACCCAGCAGTCATTTATTCTTCAAGCTGAAATTGGCTGAGTCAAATCTGAAGCCTGAGAGTACAATGGGGAGCAACTGTACAACTGTGAGTCATGTAAGAAAATTCAACTGTCAGTTTTTGATCCACAGGCTAATCCAACTCTTGCCCCTCCTAATTTATTTAAATTCTACTCATGACCCAGAGCTTAGTGAAGGGTTTGCCGCATTCATGAGAGCCCCTTAGACTTACGCTGAGCTATGCAAGTTCCTAGCAAATCCAGTCCACTTTACTCCCATTCCTCTTTGTGTGCCTCTATCAGAGAATGAACCCCACTATTATCTGGATGTCTGATTGCTTGAGATATATCAGTCCCTCAATTAGTTATGTGTCTCTACGTTCATCACTGCCCACTGCAAAATAAGCTCCTCTGGCCAAGGCGGAGAGAAACACTAATATATGAATATGATAACAGATATTGAGAAGGGAATTTGACAGCATGAGAAGTTAACAAAGCAACAGTAAGAGTGTCCCCTCTAAGGTTGACATCCTCCCCATTATTATTTTGTGCAGTATCTTTCCGCAATTTTGCATCCACGCTCTGCTGCATAGATCTTCTGAAGACAGATGTCAGGAGCAAACTCCTGCAGGCCAGCTCATAGCTCCTGCCCAGTAGGGCCTAGTGGGCAGCTCTGGGGCTGTGAAAGTGTCTGAGGGACGGGCCTGGGTAGCCCCTTGCTAACCTCTCGCCAAAAAATAAATAAGAAGATGAGAAGCTCCCTCTGCCAATGGATATGATACAAAGCCAAATGTCTCCCCTGCTTCATCATCATCTTGTTGACCCTTTTATGCTAATCTTTGTCTGGGGTTGGAGGAACTGCTGCTTCTGGACAGTCTCCTACAGTTTGATGTTAATGTTTCTGATCCTGACTGCCACTTGCTGGTGCCCTCTTTGGCATGTGAACAGTTGCATTTATGGGAATGTGGTGTATGTGCTCATCTCTTGCAACTGCTTAAATGAAAGGTGAAGTATTATTTTCCTGGAAAACTCAAACTTTCTTCTTCCATCTGAGGAATGGCTGGCTACTGCTTCATCCGTGGAAAGGGACACACGGTGGAGGCCCAAAACATTTCAAAACTCCTGTTGCAGGGGGGCCACTCAGCTAGCTTAGACCCAAAATAATCACACAGAAACTATATTATTTAAAACACTGTTTGGCCTATTAGCTCTAACGTTTTATCAGCTAGCTCTTACATTTTAATTTAACTCATCTCCATTAATCTGTGTATCACCATGTGGCAGTGGCTTACTGGCAAAGTTTCAAAATGTCTGACTCTGGCCATGGCTCCAGTTTTCCCCACCTACCTAAGTTCTGCCCTATCAACAGGACAAGGCAGTTTCTTTATTCATTAATCAATACAATCAACACATAGACAAAAGGACCTCCCACACCAAACTCCCCTTAGCATAAAAGAGTGCATTCGATCACTCTCATTACCACGGGGCAGGTGACCCAGGCTCCCTGCTCTGTGTAATTTCATTTTTCTTGGCTCCTACTTAAGAAAATAAGGTTCTAGTTACTGATTGCTATTGTGACCTTATTGACACTATACCTGAGCTGGAATCTCAACAAGGCCTATGACTAGATATGAGTTTCTTAGGGACAGCTTAAGTCCCTTAGAGACATGGCTTGAAGTATCTAAACAAGAGGAATAGACCTCATTGCCTTGGGGGACAGGCCTTGAATCTTTATGGGCTTCAATTTAACTTCCAGACTTTGTTTTGAATATCAAACACCATGGAGGAGTTTCCTTGAACCTCTGGGATAGACAGTGAGACTTCATTCAGTCAGCTACTTCAAGTCACTCTCTATTCCCTATTTCTTCTTCTTCTTCTTCTTCTTCTTCTTCTTCTTCTTCTTCTTCTTCCTCTTTTTCCCTGGAACTGGAGATAATTAATAGGAAAGAGTGAGAAAGTCCAAAAGTACCACTTGCTCTAATGTTCACTTGGTTAAGAGGCAAACAAGGAAAAGCATAGTGCTTCCAATAATGGAATAATCCTCAATCATAAGGAGGTAAAACTAAAAATACACACAGCAACTTGGATGAATCTTGAAGTCATGCTAAGTAAGAGAAGCCAGAAACATTGGAGTACATGTGGCAGGATTCTATTCATATATGATCATAGAAGAGGCCATGCAAAGCTGTGGAGATGGAAATCAGAACAGGGATTTCCCCCAAGGGAGCATATAAGATTACCTGGGGAATAAAAGAACAAAAATGTTGTTCTGAAGTGAGGGGATATTTCCTATCATGAGGAGGGTGTTCACACAAGCCTATATATTTGTCAAAACCCACGAAACTGTATTAAAATCTATGTGTGTTACTCTATATAATAATACACCAATGCAAAGGGAAACCAAAGCTCTCACCTGCTGAACAGAGGAGTCACTGGGAAATGAGAGCTGGCATCACTCTAAACCTTGCATGTTTTGTGAGGCTGTCACTAAGGGGCTATTGCAGAGAAAACTCTGGTCTTTAAACCTAGGTGTTTTATGCAGCAAGAGTCCACCAGTTGTGGTATGCTGCTAATACACATTGTTATCTTACCTGCAATGCCGGGTCCCATATGAAGCAGAGCCAGGTATTAAGATTAGTTTGTGGGTTACATTCCTGCAGGGGTTCTTTGGCACTGAGTTTGTGGAAGGAAGGGAGGGAAGCAGAAGTGGACAAAAAGCCATAAACTTTCTCAACAAGGGTCCCTCCTTGCCTCTGGCCCAAATGGCAAACAAACCCAAAGAAGATGCATGGTTCTGTGGAAAACACTCCAGAGTTGATGCCTCTGACTGACCAGGGGCCAGAGAATTAAGAAGCTGATAATGCTTGCAAAGATCACTAATGTTCCAGTGAAATGGACCAGGGAACTAAAAGAATTGATTACTGATTAATTAATAACCAACACACACTCATGCTAGGAGAAATGAAGGAGTTATTTAGGCTTAGGCTCCAAAGGGCCTTATTAGTCAGTGGCATCCATTCTCATTGTTGGGCATCCTTCAGACGCTGGGAATCCCTGAGGCAGATGGCTTACTTGGGGAATCCTATGAAGACTGGATAAAAGAAGAAAGTGAAGCAGAGAAAAAGGGAAAACTGATAACATGCATTTGACAGAGCAAATCATATATCTGTACACAACTGCAAGTCGGTATCACAAGAGATCCCCTAAGGACCTGAATAAAGCCGACTTCAGAACTGTCCTGCGCTGCCTAAAGGTTCCCCTGGTTGGTTTTTGATCCTACTGCACGTATTGGCCTTGTGGGAGCCTAGGCAGTTTGGATGCTCACCATACTAGACCTGGATGGAGGTGGGTGGTCCTTGGACTTCCCACAGGGCAGGGAACCCTGATTGCTCTTCGGGCTGACGAGGGAGGGGTCTTGATTGGGGGAGGGGGAAGGAAATGGGAGGTGGTGGCAGGGAGGAGGCAGAAATCTTTAATAAATAAATTAATTAATTTAAAAAAGGTTCCCCTAGTTGTCTGACAGCCCCACACTAGTGGCGACACTCAAGTACAGCTTGAGCTACCTCCTGAGACATCAGAGAACAGGATCCAACACGCCGCAGATGTGGGATGCAACACAGGACACGGTGCACCATGTCAGACATACAGTCAGCTGACAGGGGAGGGCTACCTTCAGCGATGGACAAGTGCTAAATACGGTCACCCTGGGCTCCAAAAGCAAAAGAGCCCACACTTGGGTTCTCAACGCTGCTGTTATAACTATAACATTGTTAAGTTTGAACAAAATACCCTTGTTTTCCTTTTACATGAGGCCCTGCAAACTGTATCACTGCCCTGTTGAGAATCACTCACTGTTGCCGCTCAGCATCTACCATGACTGTCAAGACAAATCATACTCTTCTCGGGGCAGTGCTGGCCAATGTCTGAGAAGGCAGTGATATGGTATAAGAAGGTCCTAGAACCTCCAACTAATGCGAGAATGCTTTTGTGGGCAGTCCTGGCCAGTACAGATTTCATGGGGTCTTCTCCAGGATCTCACAGCTTTGCCTACCCAATCCTCTTCCTCCCTGGGAAACAACAGCCTACCTCATCACCCTGGTTCTTGCATTCACAGAAGAATGCCCTGCAGACACAGGTGGTGTGGGAAGTCCTTCAGTATAAATGTTGCTTTTATTGGTTAATGAATAAAGCTGCTTCTGGTCAATGGCTTAACAGAGTAAAGCCAGGCTGAAAGAGATATATGGAGAGAGTAGGCAGAATCAGAGAGAAGCCATGTAGCCAACGCTGGAACCTTGCTGATAGGCCATGACCTTGTGGTGATGCACAGATTAATGGAGATGGATTAGTTGAGGATACATAAGCTAGCTAGAAATACGCTTAAGCTATTGGCCAAACAGTATTGCAAATAATATAGTTTCTGTGTGGTTATTTGGGTCTGAGCAGCCAGGGATTGAATGAGCAGCCTCCACCAACAGTCATGAGCTTGGGAGATGATGGCAGGCCATTTGGGAGTCAACCAAGGTCAGCACCATCCCAGTATTGAAATCAGAGGCCTGTGAAGTTCAAAGCATGTGGATCTGAAGGCTCCGTGAGTTCAGCCAATTCTATGTCTGGGAATGGGGCGCATGACAGCCAGTGACAAGTATTTGATAAACACAATCAGCTTAGGAGCCCGGAGGAGAGGACGGCAGGGAGGGAACAGCAATACAGAAGCGGTCCTGGGTGTCGCCTAAGGAGCTCTCATTTCCCTCCATTCATCACCTGCCATTGTCCCTGATTACAGTTTTTGCTCCCGTCCATCTCGCATCCTTACATTAATCCTTCCAATTCGGGGCAATTTCTTTGCATTGTGTTTGCTAATTTCCCATTTAGAGCAACATGGAGGCAGGTTTCTACTGCTTCCTGAATGGCTCAGAAGCCAGCTGAGCAGCTAAGACACGCGAATTCTCCGCTTCTAGAATCTGCCTTTTGTGCAACCATATAAGCTTTGAAATACAGGTACCCAAAGCAGAGGAGCAGATGCTTCCATTTAAAAAAAAAAAGCAAAAGGTGGGAGTCGGAATGGAGGAAAACACAGTTGAAGGAGGAGTGCCAAGGCAAGGCACTGGTGTGGGCTGTTAGCTCAGACAGACGGCTCCTTTCCTCCTTCCCTCTTTCTCTTGAGCTATTTATTTATTTATTTATTTATTTATTTATTTATTTATTTATTTTTTGCCTCCTATAAGAAATCAGGTTAGTGACAGAGGTTTGTGAATAGCCTGGTGTGGCTACCACGACCACCCATCCACTATGCCTTTGGAATAAATTGCTCCCACCCAAATGGCAGTATCATGTAAGTAACTGTAGGTAACTACAGCTCTGTGCTATGGTCTGGCTAAGGGTCCTGTTGACACCTACTTGCTAGAGGATTGTTTCTAGGCTGTGGCATGGTTGGGAAATGATGGAGCCTTTAAGAGGAGTAGCAGAAAGTGAGGTCGCTGGGGGAAAGCCTTTGAAGGGACTGTTGGGGCTCTTGCCTCTTCCGCCTCCCTACATCCTGCCCATGATGAGAACAGCATTGCTCTATCATACGTTCTCGACATGATAAGCAGCCTCACCACTGCCCTAAAGGTAAGAGGGCCAAGCTACCCCAAGCTGCTGAAGCCTCCAACACCATGAGCCAAAGCTTTTGTTTAGCTTCTCTTTGTTGCTGTTTCTTGTTTGTTTGTTTTGTTTTTTGAAACAGGGTTTCTCTGTAGCTTTGGAGCATATCCTAGAACTAGCTCTTATAGTCCAGGCTGGCCTCAGACTCACAGAGATCCGCCTGCCTCTGCCTCCTAAGTGCTGGGATTAAAGGTGTGTGCCACTACTATCCAGCTGTTGTTTTACTTTTAAGTCGACTCTAGGGTTTTGCCACAGTAACAAAAAAAAAAGACTACACATATGCCTCTAAAACAATCACAACATACCTAGCTCACAATTCTATGAATCAAGAGTTCAGGCTATGCTCCCAGGGCTATTTTTCTTTTCATCTTTATTGGTTAGCCCACGTGTCTTCAGGTTGGTTTTGCTGTGTTTCTCATGTATAGGTCACAACAAGGATGCA
Source organism: Neodon shergylaensis (assembly GCA_025134845.1). Classification (NCBI taxonomy): domain Eukaryota; kingdom Metazoa; phylum Chordata; class Mammalia; order Rodentia; family Cricetidae; genus Neodon; species Neodon shergylaensis. Next base: position 15,491,273 of record JABTXL010005619.1, on the reverse strand, counting down.
ATGATTAGTTACTTGGCACAGTAGAAAGGAGCCTCGATGAGGAATTGTCTGGATTAGGTTTGCCTGTAGGTGTGCCGGTTAGAGACCGGGTTCACTGAGATGGGAAGAGCATCCTGAGCGTAGGACTGGGTGCTACATTAGTGGAAAAGATGATGAGCTGAGCACCGTCATCATGTCTGCATCCTTTGCCCTCTGTTTCTTGACTATGGATGCAATGTGACCAGCTGTCTCAAACTTTGGATGAGTGCCCAGCAATGATGGGCTATAACTGTGAACTGAAATATCCCACTCTCACTTAAGTTTATTTTGTTAGGGTATTTCATCACATTCACGAAGAGAAAACTAAGATAAGTCCCTGTCTGATGGGGAAAGCCTTGTCAACCAATAATCTTTAAGAGTGGTGCTCAGGTTTTTATCTCCCGGTCCCAGAAAGCCACGCCTAAACTAGGTTCCACCTCTTAAAGATTATTGGTCAACAAGGCTTTCCCCATCACCTGTCTCTGACAAACTGACTCTGCCACCCTTCCAAAGGCTAGCCTGGCACACTGACATGGTGGAGGCAGAGTCCTAAAGAGAGCAAGGCAGGGCATGGGCTGCCACAGGAGCCAGACTGGATAGCCAGACTCCAAGGAATAGATAGAGACAACGCAACACCCCATGTCTTTATTGCTGGAAGAAGTCACACAGTCACATTGTAAGACATGGTCTCAGCCAAGACTGTAGTCATTTTTGCTGCAATGAAACACCATGACCAAAGCTACCTGGGGAGGAAAGGGTTTATTTTGTTTGCATACCACAGTCCAAGGGAAGGAAAGTCAAGGCAGGAATTCAAACAGGGCAGGATTCTGGAGGCAAGAGCTGATGCAGAGGCCCTGGGAGGCATGCTGCTTCCTGGTTTGCTCATTACAACTTACTCAGCTTGCTTTCTTATAGGACCCAAGACAACAAGCCTAGGAGTAGCCCACCCACAATGGGCATATCAATCACTCATAAAAAATACCCCCAGGCTTACCTACAACTCAATTTTATGAAGGCAGTTTTTCAGTTTAAGTTCCGTCCTCTCAAAAAAAAATGGAGTACAGACCTAAACAGAGAACTCTAAACAGAAAAATCTAAAATGACTGAAAGACACTTAAGGAAATGTTCAACATCCTTAGTCATCAGAGAAATGCAAATCAAAACAACTCTGAGATCCCATCTTACACCTGTAAGAATGGCCAAGATCAAAAACACTGATGACAACTTATGCTGGAGAGGTTGTGGGGTAAAGGGAACACTCCTGCATTGCCGGTGGGAATGCAAGCTGGTACAGCCCCTTTGGATGTCCGTGTGGCGATTTCTCAGAAAATTATGAAACAATCTTTCTCAAAACCCAGTAATACCACTTTTGGGTATACATCCAAAGGATGCTCAATCGTGCCACAAGAACATGTGCTCAACTATATTCATAGCAGCACTGTTTGTCATAGCCAGAACCTGAAAACAACCTAAATGCTCCTCCACCGAAGATTGGATAAGGAAAATGTGGTACATTTACACAATAGAGTGCTGCACAGCAGAAAAAAATAACGACATCTTGAAATTTGCAGGCAAATGGATGGAGCTAGAAAACATCATTTTGAGTGAGGTAACCCAGACACAGAAAGACAATTATCACATGTACTCACACATAAATGGTTTTTAAACATAAAGCAAAGAAAATCAGCCCACAAATCACAATCCCAGAGAACCTAGACAACAATGAGGACACTAAGAGAGACATACATAGATCTAATCTACATGGGTAGTAAAAAAAAAAAAAAAAAAAAAAAAAAAAAAAAAAAAAAAAAAAAAAAACAAGATCTCCTGAGTAAATTGAGAGCATGGGGACCTTGGGAGAGGGTTGAAGGGGAAGGAAGAGGCAGGGAGGGGAGCAGAGAAAATGTAGAGCTCAACAAAAATCAATCAAAAAAAAAGTTCCCTCCTCTCATATGACTACAACTTGTATCAAGTTGACATAAAACTAGCCAGCACAGTCAGTATCTAAACTCTGCATTCAGAAAGATGATGAATATTGGACATTCAGGTTCTCTTGCTATTAAAAATAAAGTCCCCTGGGGTATTCCTTCAGAATGATCCTCTTGTCGAGAAAACAAAACAAATCCACTTTACAGGGGTCTCTGGGGGCATCTCTTTAACGGAGGGCCAATGAAGATCTTGCATCTTGTCCCCCAGAGCTAAAAGTTATCCCTGGGTGGATGGAGGAAATTGAGCCTTGCTTGTGACTCCTCTTTCAGGCTCAGTCCTCATCAATCAAGAATTGCGGTACTACAGGTCCTAAAGAATAAGTGTGCTGAAGATGAGGAATAGAGACAATGGCAGCCTAGCATTTTCCCTTTCCAGGGCCTGTCTCAAGTTGAGTGGGCTTGTGACTCATAAACAGGGAACACATCCACAGTTATCTTGAGTCTGAATGCGGATACAGTTCTCTTTTTTTCTAGGTTAAATAAAACAAAAACTAGTCATGTTTTACTTGCAAGGAAAGTGGGGAATAGATCAATGCTTTCCATTTACATACAAGGGTTTCATAAAGATGGAAGAAATTTAAGTATTTAAACACAGACTACTTCCTGTGTCAAGAAACAAGCTTCTGAAGGCTCTGGTCCTGAGACAGATTGTGTGTTAGTGAGAGGTGTAACCCTAAGTCCACTGAGCTTATAGTCGAAGCCTATAAACTCACTTAGGAATAAGAATGTCTTTAAGTGATAGGGCATATGCCTAGCAGGCATGGTCTTGCACTGATTCTGAAACATGCTCTTCTCCCATACCAGCAGCTTTGAACTTGAGCTTCCTATTATCATTAAATGTTCCTTAGTTTCTGTTGCCTATACATCCTTGAATATCAAAATACCAGCAACAAATCCTGACGGGTGGGTACCAGTAGTGTGTATGGAAATTTGGAGCTACCACGAATGAAGAAGGGAGTGGGAATCACTTTAACAGATGATGAAAGTGGACTCTGAGCTGGATTTCAAGCCTGGAAGCTAGGGTAGGAGAGGGAGAGCCTTCTCCACTCACAACTTGAGGAACCTGTAGGCCACATCAACAGAAACCTGGACCATCCAGTGCAGACCCACGGAGAATAAATTAGGACTTGCAAAAGAACTTTTCTTCTTTCCCTTACGTCTCAAGCACATGATCTAGGCCTTTGGAACAAAGGTAAACCCCAAATTGAGGAGATCCATAAATGGGAAGCAAGTGTATTAACTACCTACCTAAGGCAGAGGGGACAAACTGGTTGTGAGATTATGGTACATGTTTATTGGATTTCCTCAACTTCCTCTTCCTAAAACCAGTCATTCAAGCTTTAATATTCCCCCACCTTTACCTGGCCACAAAGGAATTCTCCAGCCTACCTAACCTGTCTGGTGGTAGCTCACTGGAGCCTGCTCATTCTGACAGTACCTGCCCAACTGCCCTGACAGAGGGAATGTTGCCTCAAGAGCATGGATGGGCACTGTTGGTGAGTGAATAGGAAGAGGTTATTAACACAGAGAAACATAAATGATTAAAGTGCAGAGAATAAGTGACAGCAGCTCAGTCCCCAAGGAGATGCCTGTATCTTGACTCCTCCCGCAAAGGCTCAGAGAACATGGCAGAGGAGAGGAGGAAAAGACTGTAAGAGCCAGAGGTCCTCGAGGATTGTTGCAGCTCCATGCCTTCTGTATGTGACAGGAAATTCTTCTCATGACCTCAACAGCTATACTTGCTACTCAAGACCTGCACACAATCAATCTAGTCACCATTCCAATAGTTCCAACAGTTGGGGAGCTCACAAGACCCTGCACCTAGGTGAGAAGCCACAGGTAGTTGACGGCTGCTAAGGAAAGTCCAGTTTAGGGCTAGGGTCCCTGGTAGGTTGTCTATGCTACAGTGTGCAACCCTACACGCACATGCATGCAGGAAACACTAACTGAACTTCATAAAAGAGAGAAGAGAGGGGGAGAGAGAGAAACATAAAGTAGGGCGGGCAGGGAGGTAGGGGATCTAAGAAGAGTTAGGGAGGGGCAGAAACATCATCAAAACACACTGCATGAAACATTTTTAGCTGAAAATAGGAAAAGAAACTAAAGCCTTGGTCTTTCAATTTGGGGATATTACATAATAAACTATTTCAAAACAGCATCTTTCCAATGATCATCTGCTTTGCTTATGAGCCTGGGAATAAGGACACCATCATGTCATCCTTTCCCAGGGTATTCTATGCATGTGTAGAATTGAGAGCCTGTGGCTGTCTTTGAGGCCTCCTCGCTGGTAGTCTTGACATCCCTGAACATCAGTCTGTTCCCTCCATGAGTTCTCCCCCCATGGAGATGAGTCTGTATCTATGAGAACATAGAAAAATCCTGGGGAGTCCTGCAGACTCCCTTCTGCTACATCCTCCTTATCAAGGCAAAGACAAAGACACCCCTCAAGTTCCAAAAAAGGAGTACCCACATTTTAAAGAGAGAAATATCAAAGAATTTGTGCAGATTTCAAATCGCCACAGCTGGTGAATTATAACAATACAGCTGACAATGATTGTGCCAAAATGTTCACTTTCACACCCCCCTCTTTCCCTGAACTCTGTCGACTTTCTGTCAGCCACACCTGCTGAGAGGGCTGGGCAAACAATCTTACCTCTGGTATATGTTTCTGCAGCAGACAAGCACACACAGTCTGCTCTACAGGGAAAGCTGCCTACTTCTAGGACGAATCTTGTATAGCTGTACTCTCCTATCCTTTAAATCCTTTCAAAACTGCCTTTCAGGATTTAAAACCTTCCAGAGCCAGCCACTGGTGGTGCACACCTTTCATTCCAGCACTTGGGAGGCAGAAGCAGGTGGATCTCTGTGAGTTCAAGGTTAGCCTGGTCTACAAAGTGAGTTCCAAGACAGCCTGGGCTGTTACACAGAGTAATCTTGTCTTGAAAATAAACAAGCAAGCAAACAAACAAACAAAGCCTTTCAAAGCTCACTGGCATAGAATGTGGCATTCAGTTCATTTTTTTCTCCCTAGGAATTCCACTTATCACAAATCTTGCCACATTTTCTTCCAAGAAACCTGGACTTTCCCTTTTGTATTCTACCCATACTCATCTATAACCCTCTTTCCTCCTCCTCCCCTTCTTCTTCCTCCTTCTGAATCCTTTATCATCTTTACTTAATTTATTTGCTGACATAAATCATTCAGATCTTCCAGAGTCCCATAAATTCACAGTCTACCTTGGGGTCAGCAAAACTACGCAGTCCTCATACCAGTCCCAAGGTCCCTATTGAATCAACCTCCCGAAAAGATTGTTCTATCTGGCTTGATGAGAAGGACATCCAAAGCCGCCTCTCTCGTTCCCAGTCCTCTCCGTAATGCCTGTCTTTCCTTTATTATTTTCTAATTTCTGATAGCCACTAGCACCTCAGCCAGCAATAAACAATTGTCTCTAGGGGCTCATATGAGCCAGTCCGTCAGGAAATGATTTTCCTCAAGTGTGGAGCCTTTGTCTCCAATAGCGATGGGCAGTTCTACTGCTAACTCTTCTGCTTTTATAACACTTCGGCTGGTACCATCTGCCCCCATATACCACAACATTCTAAAAGTGAACATGAGGGATTTTATAATTCAAGCAATTCACATGTTGAATATTCCCTGATTATGATAGTTTCCTGTGCTGAGCAATTATTAGGGCCTCTGTCTGCAGCATGCCTGCCTTTTATCTTCCTTTGTACTGAAGGTCAGCCTGAGGGGTCTTCTGTCATTTCTACTTCATCCCATTTTCAGTGTCTGATTCTTCCCAGGGGTTTCCAGTTTGGGGGTGGACTCTGTAGCACAGATATGACACTCACTCCCTTTTGTTGTAAGAAATGGAAAGCCAACACCTCCATCCCGTTTTCTATTTTCCCTGACAAACCAGATTACTGCAAAGGATAACACCCATATGTCTTTTGTAAATTGCAATTTCTCCTTTGAACCAATAAGTTCTTTCTAGGCATCAAATGAACCTCAGTTCAATGTCTTCTCTACTAAAACAAAGGCCGCACAACTGTCACCATAGCCTACTTGCGATTCTGTCTCACACATGCTACCTGCATCAGCCTCACCAAGGGGGCATGTCATCCAGTGTCACATAGATTCTTCCCAAAGATGCTGCACTGTCCAATGGTTTGGCCTTGATTAGTTTCCCTACCACCCATCCCAGCATGCAACTGCCACTACTGCAAAAGTGCACACCATCCCACACCACACTGGGAGAGGTAGCCATTTCAGGACTGACCCCATGGATGCTCCACCTTATGACAGACCAATTACAATTGAATTTCTCATCCCTCATCACAAGGGCCATGCAACTATTCTCCCCAATTTGTCCTTGGTTCTGTAGGCCATTTCTCAGGTGCCTTCAAGTTGTATGAATTTTCCTGAGAATATATGAACAACATGTAACAAATGCAGCCCTTGGTTTCTGAGAGCACAGTCTCAAGGTTGCTTCCTTTAGCACTGTCCCTTCAGTGAAGTCACAGACTCCTTTCCATCATGACACTGATCCCCAGGGCTTGGGGGAGTCTAGGGTCACAGGGATGGAGATAGAACAAAAGAAGCTGAAGCTATACTGGTGCTTTCAGCTTTGAGGGTCTTTGATCCAAGTTGGAGCAATTCACCCCTTACTCCAATGGTTGATGGAGGAGGGTCATCTTTCTATCTGTTGTTTCATTGGTTAAGTAATAAAGAAAACTGCTTGGCCCTAATAGGACATAAAATTAGGTAGGCGGAGTAAACAGAACAGAATGCTGGGAGAAAGAAGCTGAGTCAGTCAGTCGCCATGATTCTCCCACTCCAGGCAGACGCAGGTTAAGAACTTTCCTGGTAAGCCAGCTCGTGGGCTACACAGATTATTAGAAATGGGTTAGATTAATATGTAAGAGCTAGCCAATAAGAGGTTGAAACTAATGGGCCAAGCAGTGTTTAAAAGAATACAGTTTCCGTGTAATTATTTCCCATAAAGCTAGCCGGGTGGCGGGATGCAGCCCAGCCCAGCCGCCCATATTACAACAAATGGTCTCCTCCAGAATACAAAATCAGGGTGAGGTTCAGAGCTTCGAGGGTGCTTCCTAGCCCGGACCATAAGATGATAACTGCTGGTCATTTCCCCACACTGAGAGCCCATGCTCTTGCACCTCCTCAGCCTTCTGTTTCTTATGTCTGTTACCTCCAGTATCATTCCTGTTACAGTGACAAAATACTCAACAGACTCTTAAGAGAAGAAGTTTTATTTTGGCCTATGGTTTTATAGGTTCGGTCCACAGTAGCTTTGACACCACGGGCTTGGGTAAAACATCAGGGCAATGGGAAGAAATGTGACAGGAGCATCTTCATCTTACCAAACAGGACGCAACCAGAGAGGGAATATAGGAAAGAGCCATCGCAAGCTGTGACTCCCCAGGACATGCCCTCCATGACCCCACCTCCAACCTCTCACCACCTCCTAATAATATTACCATATTGTGAATCAAATTGACAGCGATGCTTAGCCACCATGTCTCTATTCTCCATCCCCACTGATCTTTTCTTATTTCCCAGAATTTACCCCTTGCCATGAACCATAAGACAATTCTGCATTCTGCCTCCTCTGCCTGTAATTTTGTTGTTATCTCCCTGTCCTTTCTAGGACCCTACCCTTCAGGAAATCTGACCTGATTTCCTCCTGGACTCGGAAGTGGACTGAACTCCAGGCTATTCATGAACCCACCATGTGTAGCCAGGAGCAGCAGAGAAAGTTCTCTGAGAGAGGGAAATGTTCCTTTTGCCCACTGCTATACCCTTAGACACGGCAAAGGACAGATACATTAGGTAGAATGTGCTCAATAGTGATCACAGAACACATGGATGAGCAGGTGACTTGGTGGTGAGGAGCTGGTGGGCATCAGTGACTTGTCCCTTTTCCTCAAGCAAAAGGTAAGATCTCAAAGGAAAATGGTGGCCAAAAGAAACATGACTGTCCCTGGACTTCTGTCCTAACTCTAGGTTATTTAGTCTTCCCAGAGAGCACCCCTGAATCCCACCCTCTCTGGGCTCTTGTTTGATGGCCCTACAAGAGCTCCAATGTCTTCCCAGAGTCCCAAGCTTCATTGGAGATCCCATCCTTGGTGTACCCACAACAGCAGACTCCAATCAGGTTTTGCAGACCGCCGGATGTTCAGCTGAGAAGCTATGCCACCCCACTAAGTTAAAAAACCACTTTACTAGCCAGGCGATGGTGGCGCACGCCTTTAATCCCAGCACTTGGGAGGCAGAGGCAGGCGGATCTCTGTGAGTTCGAGACCAGCCTGGTCTACAGAGCTAGTTCCAGGACAGGCTCCAAAGCCACAGAGAAACCCTGTCTCGAAAAACCAAAAAAAAGAAAAAAAGAAAAAAACCACTTTACTGGTGATAGCAAGGGCCAGCATACCAACCCTAACACCACCAGCTCGAACTTCTATCATAGAACTCGTCTGAAGGCCTGTGACCATCTCCAGTATCCATTTCTTCAGCCTCCTCAGAAAAGAAACATCGACAAAAGAGGCGCTTTGAGGTGAGATTCGTCTAGCCTTTTCTCCTTAGGAAACAAGGTTATAGGCAAAAACACGGAAATAACCATCATTCGTCCATCCACCCTGGAGGCGGCCAAGCAGCCCTCCAGCCTGGTGTTTTCCTCAGCCGTTTGGCATCGTCTCTGTAGCTGCTCCAACCGTGAGCCTGTGGAAATGACTCACCAGAGCTCCCTTCCAGCCCATTGCCTGGGCCGCCTATAAATCTCATCTGGCCTTTGGGAGCCTCCAGCTGTTTTCAAGAGTTAACCAAACATCAATTTAATTACACTGCTAAACTATATAAATATTGTGCTCCAGAAAATGGTACAAAACATATTTTTAGGCAGTCACAGATGTTTTATGTGATTAACCAAGTCACAGGTCTGCAAGAATTTTTTTTTTCTTCTCCAACGAAAAGTAAATGAGAATCTTAAGCAGTCACTCATGGGCACATCCTGATGCAGGTCAGCCTGTGGCCCTCTGTGTCTAGAGAACTCCTTCCTGGAGTATCTCTGCACTGATACTTGCTGCACAGTCTCCCTCTGTAGCCCAGGCTGGCCAAAACCTCACTGTGTAGCCTAGGCTGGCCTGAACGTGCAGCTTTCCTCCCGTCTCAAGTGCTGGTATTAGAGGCTTGGGCCACCATTTCTGCTTCTGTTTATTTTGACTTTTTGTTGAAGGTTAATATCCACAAAGTACAAGTCCACTCAGCACACACTCACGTGATGGGTTCTGAAAATTAGGATATGGCCAGGGCTCCACAAAGTCTCACTTACACCCCTAAAAAATCCAATAAGCAAATAAATACACAAAAGAAAGAAAATAAGGAAGAAAGAAACAGGAATGGGTGAAGGGAAGGAGGGACGAAAGGACAGAGGGAGGGAGACTGGGTGCAGTAGCGCATGCCTGAAATCCGAGCACTCGGGAGTTGGAGATAGGACTGTGAGTTCAAAACTAGCCGAGGCTATATGTTAAGACCTTGTTTTAAAAGACCAAAATAACAGATCAGCCCCACTGGGAGCTCACCAAGGCCAGCTGGACTGTGACTGAAAAAGCAAGCATGGGATAAAACCGGACTCTTTGAACATGGCGGACAATGAGGGCTGATGAGAAGCCAAAGACAATGGCACTGGGTTTTGATCCTACTTCATGTTCTGGCTTTGTGGGAGCCTAGCCAGTTTGGATGTTCACATTCCTAGACCTGGATGGAGGGGGGAGGACCTTGGACTTTCCACAGGGCAGGGACTGCTCTTCGGACTGGAGAGGGAGGGGGAGAGGAGTAGGGGGAGGAGGAGGGGGAGGGAAATGGGAGGCTGGGAGGAGGCGGGAATTTCTTTTTTTTTTTCTTTCAATAAAAAAAAAGGAAAAAAAAGACCAAAATAACAAAGACAGATGAGTAGGTAGGTAGATGGAGGAATGGACACACACATACACACACACACACACAGCTTGCCCAAGTCCCATAGCTAGGAAGTGGTCAGAGAAAGATCCAGCCTACGGCCCTAGCCCAGAGTCTAAGCTCTTACACTAGAGAACCTGCATGTCAAAGATCTGCTGAGGTTTGGCCCTAACGCCCCCCTTGTTTTGATCCTTCTTTGGACTTTACCATCTGTCTTCCCCAGCCCTCTTCTACCTTCCTGGGCTTTCCCCAGGGCTTGAAGCCCATTCTGCTATGTGGCAGATTCCCCCAAAGCCTGTCAATCAGCAACTGTCCCAGAAGCCCCAGCTGAAGACTTGTGAGAAGATCCAGAGGTGTCTTTATGCCAGGTCCTGTTATGGTACTGAGTCCCAGTGGTTCTGTTCAGCAAAGAGCCCTGTGTCACCGGCCTTCACCCCCTCTCATGTCAACTCCTGAACAAGTATCTCTGGAAACATCTTCCAGATCAACTGCTGGTCCAGGTACCAGTTTCAAGATCATCAAATCCGAGGAGCTCCTGGTGTTGAAACATTCATTTACCACCGTAACTGAAAACCATAGACTGAGTAACAAAGTTTTATTCAGCTCACAGTTTTAGATGCTGGGAAGTCTGAGGTAAGGTCACCCCTAGTGAATTCCTTCTTGTTGATGAGGACTTTGCAGAATAAGTTAGACAAGTCAGTCCTTGAATACCCCACTAGTCATGAGCAGAGACCCAGTCACTTTATAAGGTGTCATCTGATTTTATATTATATGATATATATATATATATATATATACATACATATATACATACATACATATGAGGCAGGGTCTCACTACATGACCCATAGTTGTGGAGGAAGGAAGTAGTGTCTCTAGCGAAGTATTCTAAGTTCTGCTCTTCGCTCATAGTTCACATGAACCTTTAGCCTCTCTGAGCCTTGGCTTCCCCTTTCCTTTCAGAGCTATGCTGCCACCTTGGGTGAGAAGAAATGGATTTCAGCACCATCACATCCTGCTGCCAACACAAACCTGGCACTGGAGGATTCATCGGTATTTGCTAAATGATTGATTCGATCAATAAAATGATGACAGTTCAATTGTAGATTGGATTAGGTTCTTGCAGTGTCCAGACCTCATCCTCCAAAAACGCTTCCCATGTCCTCTTGTCCTATTCATTGAATTGATGGTGCATGGTCTGTGGAAGGCAGAAAGCAACTGTATATAAAATCCCCAGCTAGGGCCCCTATTGGAGAAGATTACGAAGCCTTTGGGAGGTAGAACTTCATTGAAGGAAGTCCCTAACTGGAAGAGGGCTTTGAGGTTTTATAGCGTGACCCTACTTGCTGTTGGCTTTCTGCTTCTTGTATGCAGGTGCACCATGACTAGATGGCTTCTTGTCCCTACTACCATGCCTGTTGCCATGTCTTCCTCACTGTGATGGACTCTATTCCCCCAGAACTGTAAACCAAAAGAAACCCTTTTTTCTTTAAGTTGGTGCTATTGCTGGGGTATCTTATCACAGCAACAGAAAAGAAATTAGTACAAGCTAAAAACGGGTGATGAGGAGCTGTTTTCCAATGATGCACAACCAGATAAGCTGGTGCACAACACACACACACACACAAACACACACTTCTGAGCCTCTTGTTCCACACAGGGTAATCACCCAAGCCAAATTTCACTCCCGCCACCTCTCAGCAGAAGAAAAGAGAAAAGTTGCCAAGTGCAAATCTCATTAACAGCAAACTGGGCTGATGGGGGAGGAGGTGGCTCCCAAGGAGCACCCTGCGCCTTTGACAGAGTGACAAAAATCCTTCATCAGAATAAAATCCCCTTTCTTTCCTGCTTTGGGCAAATAAACAGAATATTCCTGGCCCGGGGAAACTCCAGATTCCCGTGAATAGATCTAAGAACCAACTGCAGGTTTTCCTGCTCCTAGCACAGTTTCTCACAGGGCAGATCTAAACGATTATTTAGTTCTACCTGCTAGCTCCTGCCTGCAGCCTGGGCTCCCACTCAGACACAAGAACACTCTGACGGCACCAGAAGGATAAACCAATGACTGACAAGAGCTTTCCACCACCCTTACCTGAAGCCTACCAGACCACAGCATTCTCTGTTGACCTGTGGACAGCGGGGAACCCCACAAAACAGAAGGAACAAAGGCAGCACTGTCCCAGGCACAGACAAGGGATCCCATCCTTTTTCTATCCCCTAGCGGGCATCCTCTTCACATCCTGTGTCACAGAATACAGATGATGCAGAGAACGTAATGAGAGAAAATAAATGCCAATCCCAAGCAAAAGGGCTGATCTTGCTCCTTGAGTTTGGAAGCTACACTTCATGGCAAATTTCCAACAGCATATCAGCGAACAGGAAGAAGTTCCCACATGGTCAAACCACGCACCCCTGACCCTCAAGGGGAGCAGTTTTAAAGGACGAGATGTGTGTGGTACTCGATGAAATAAGTCAGAACACAAGGTAGGAAGGTAGGAAATAGAATCTATGATCGGCTTTTACTCTGGTGGAAAAACAAAACAAAACCAACAAAAGGAGGGCTGGACATACCCAATCTGTGTGTTGGCTCTTGTGGGATTATATCTAGAAGCAGAGACAAGATACTTTGTGGAGAAGTGTTGGGAGCTGTGAACCCCCAGATCCTGAATTTCTTGTAAACAACTTGTTTTCTTCTGCTCTGAGATGGCCTGCAGCTGCTCTGAGCACGAGACCCTCAGGAGTTCCTGATGGCAGGAGAGTGGTTTCTGGTGCGTTTGGCTGGGGCATGGCTATCTCTATATAATCTGCCCCTGAACACAATAAAGGGGGGCATTCTTGTTTCAAGGATGACCCATCTCTCTGTCTCTGTCTCTGTCTCTGTCTCTTTGTGTGTTTCGATCTCTAGCCCCTTCCCCGGTTCACAAACTGTATGGCAGCGCATAGAGCACAGATGGGCGTGGTGCACTGCAGAGAGGGGCAAGGAGGAAGAGATGAAGTAAAAAGAACTAAATTTCCCCTAAATGTTTGTGGTGATTTGAATAGGAATGCCCCCATAGACTCATGTGTTTGAGCACTTGACCCCATAGGGAGTAGCACTATTAGGAGGTAAGGCCTTGTTGGAGGAAGTGTCACTGTAGACATAGGGTTTGAGGTCTCTTACGTGAAACTACATGTATGTGACAGTCTCCGTCTGCTCTATGGATCAAGATATAGGACTCTCAGCTCCTTCCCCAGCACCATGTCTGCCTTCACGCCATCATGTTTCCTGCTGTGGTAATAGTGGACTAAATCTCTGAAACTGTAAGCCAGCCTCCATTAAATGTTTTTCTTTATAAGAGTTGCCATGGTCACGGGGTCTCTTCACATCAGTAGAAACCCTAACTATAACAATAGTTTTTAATGTAGTCAGACATTTTCGTCAGGACTGGAGGTTCTCCAATAGTGACGTAGAGATTTATTATTAATTATGAAAGTTCGGCCAATAGCTTAGGCTTGTTTCGAACTATCTCTACTAACTTAAATTAACCCATTTGTATTAATTTACTTCCTGCCACGTGGCTTTATTATCTCATCCTCATAGTGATCCTTCTGTTTGCTCTGAGTCTCCTCATGTCTCACAGTCTCCACCTTTCTTCCTAGCATCCTCTGTGCCTAGAAATCCTGCCTAGTGATTGGTCGTTCAGTTTTTTATTAAACCAATCAGAGTGACACTTCTTCACACTGTACAAAAAGATTCTTCCACAACTCTTTTATATAATTCAGATTTTTTCTTTTATAAGTTTTATTTTTAATTGTGCTTGTGTGACTGTATGTGGGTTTGCGCACTTGAGTACAGTCTCCCTGGAAGAGCAGCAAGCATCCTGAGCCACTGGGCCAGCCCCTATTTGGAATTTTTTGTGGACTTTTTAATATTAAAAAGTTTTTTCACTAACTCAATAAACAGTTGTAAAATCTATAGTGCACACCAGACTCCCAAAGAATGGGGCAAAGTGAACCCAGGAAAAGGACCTGATTGGCTCTGCTCCCCGGGCCTCCCACCCTAGTAGTGCAGAGGGGGCCTCATGACCTGACAAACTGAAACTTCTCTGAGGAAGGACAAACTGCTGACTGAAGAGTAAGACGACAGTGTGGCCCAGGACTGTGCTGGCAAAGCCAGGGCGTGTGTTTGTCCCAAATGAGAAGAGCCACAGAAACTCAGAACACGGGGCTGGGGTTGGAGGAACACATACATTGTGGAAGAACAGGATAACTGAATGAGGGTCCGTTTCACGAAGGTTTGGGTGCAGTTTAGATGACGGAGTTTAGTCAGAGGAAGTGGAATTATAGAATTGTGGGACCCATGTACGCTCTGCATCTTAGTTCTGAGGGCTGTGGCCATGGTGAGGTTCACGGGTTATAAGCTGTATAACAAGACATGTGGACTGGATGGCTTAAGCAATAGCCGTCTCTCTTCAGAGTTCTGGAAGCTGATCTCCCTGCTTCTCACAAGAACACTTACCTCATATCGGCGACTCACCCCAGGGACCACTCAACATTAATTCCCCTCCCAGGGTTGGTACTTTGATATAGGATATCTTTTCATGGTGCCGTGACTCCAACGCAGCGCCTTGGCATGCTCTATCCTTGAACCATAACCCCAACCATATGCTTCCCGTGAAATGGAGAGGGTCTGGATGAGTGTTATTACAGGCCAAAGGGATTCTAAGGATCTAACTGACTTTTCAGTGGAGATTAAGAAAGGGAGATTATCCTGGAACCACAGTGGCGCAGTGTAACCACAGGAGCCCCATAAAGTAGACAAAGAAAACTGAGGTGGAAGGACCCAGTGAAGTTTGGAGCATGAGGGCTCCACACAGCACTTCTCATTCTGCAGATGAGGACCCCCGCAAAAGCTGATCCTGTCCTAATCTCAGTGAGTGCAGTGTTAATTTTCCTATGGATCCTCACACAAGGCACAGCCTAGCCAACTCCCTGATGTCATCATTGGGAGCTGAGCCCACCTGGACTTCTAGTCAGCAAGAATTGAGACTTAATGCATGGATATTGTTTTGAGTCATTAAATTTGCAGTATTTGTTATATGGCCATGGGAAAAAAAAATAAGCAGAGTGTCTCAGTTAAAGGAAAAAAATAAGGCACCTTACTGTATGGAGCTGTGTTAGCAACTGAGCAAGACAGACTCACTATATTAATGCCTTTTTAAAGGGCCATCTCTTTTATTTTCAGCTAAATTTTTATGGTGTAATTTGAGCATGGCCAAACACACAGATCTGTCCGCCATATTAACCTTAAACATGTCCCAGGGCCTTGAGTTAAGCGTGTCCCAAAATGTAATGACTTGCTTGGGGTTTGGGTTTCTTTTTTCCTTTAGCAGCTGGAGAGGTGGTTCAATTCCCAGAACCCATGCCGGGCAGTGCATAACACCCCTAACTCCAGTTTCTAGGTGCCTAACACACTGTTGGCTCCATAAGCATGGCACCCATGTTCACAAACCCATACACAGGCACACACACACATTTATTTTTAAAAATTCAAAAATAAGGGTGGAGAGGAAACTCAGTAAGAGCACTTGCTGAGCAAGTATGAGAACCTGAGTTTGAATCCCTAGCGTCCATGTAAAAAGTCAGGCATGTATGTAAGCACCTGTAATCCCAAATTTGGGGGGACAGAGATAAACTAATCCTGAGAGGTCACTGGCCGGCCAAAGTGAACTTCTGTATCAGTGAGAAACCCTGTCTCAAAGCAATAAGGTGAGGAGCAGAGAAAGACACCATCCTTCTCTAGCCTCCTCATGCCTGTACTCAGGTGTGAATACTCATACAGTTGTGTGATTACACTATACCAAACACACACACACACACACATATACACACCATACAAGTACAACACACACGTTTAAAAAATAAGCCTTTAAAAAAGTATTACCTTAAACTGAGCATGCTCAGGAATGGGCCACAGCTGTATGTGAATATGCTCAGCGCCCACAGAATAAGATCCCCAGTTTCCTCTGCTGAAGGACGGCATTGCTTTGATCGACTCCTGGGCTCTCTGGACGTGCTGCGGGTGACAAATCTGTCTTCATCCTTCTATCTTGGCCAGGCCTTTTCCTGATTTAGCACTCCCCAAGATACAAACCCATTGTGTTCCATTCCATAAATAAACTCTGTTGGGATCCCAGGAAGCAGGCCCAGCTTGGGAAAACGACAGTGTGAACATTGTAATGTCAGACCACTAGCACAGCATCAGTGCCAAGGATGCAGCAAGCAGAGGAGGACCTGGGTCTTTCTGGAGGACTTTCCCCCCCTACACACACACACACCACTCCTGAGTTGTTGCCTGGCAGGAACATAGGCTCAGTGTGGACAAAATTCTAATTTTTTCAGGAGAATCCAGGAGTCTCATTTTTTTTCTTATTTATTTATTAAAGATTTCTGTCTCTTCCCCACCGCTGCCTCCCCTTGCCCTCCCCGTCCCCCAATCAAGTCCCCCTCCCTCGTCAGCCCAAAGAGCAATCAGGGTTCCCTGCCCTGTGGGAAGTCCAAGGACCACCCACCTCCTTCCAGGTCTAGTAAGGTGAGCATCCAAACTGCCTAGGCTCCCACAAGGCCACTACGTGCAGTAGGATCAAAAACCCATTGCCATTGTTCTTGAGGTCTCAGTAGTCCTCACTGTCCGCTATCAGGAGTCTCATTTTTAAGTCTTAACTCAGTCTTAAAAACACTGCCCTGGCCAACTTTGTGTTGACCAAACCAAACACAGATGTGTACTTGAGCCAGATGTGACCTTCTGAGAGCCCCATCTGAGTATAAGACAAAAGGCAGAGAAGTCCCTGGAGCACAGCAGGAGAAACCCCAAGCATGGCCCTTTTTAGAGACGAAAAGGAGCCCCTGAAAGCCCTCACTCACCCACCTTGATTCTCATTCAGAAGAGAAGGGAAGTCACACTTGGTGAGTGGCATGTCCTGATTGTAGCTCCCTGGCACACTGTTCTGACAGGGCCCGGACTACTGCTTCCAGATGAGGCATCTGGGACAAGGAGTGGTTCAGTAACCATCAGTGACACAGCTATGGCATGGCACTGTTTCTTGTTAATTCCTAAGGGCTTCTCTTGCAGTGTTTCCCAAGTCCTGAGCAGCTTCCTCTGCTTACTCAAGGCTCCTGTTTGCTCCTGTCTCCAGCTTCTGCTGCGAGAGTTAGTCTGTCTCCCGTGGGTTTGCTGGCTCCTCTGATGGCCCCACCTTCCAGATCCCTTCTCACTGCTTGCTCATAGCTCAGTCTATCATTTTCTCAATCCAAGATTCTCAAGGAAGAAACCTGAGTCACGTTTGTTTGGGTAGACCTTAGGTCAGATGCTGCTCCAAGCATCAGCTAGCCTCTCCTTTGGTTGTCCTATGTGGTCCTTGCCTCAAGGCCAATCAGTGGAGGCGAATGCCAACTCACAGCCTGAGCAAGGCTCTCTGGATACCTGAACTTGGACTGGCCATTTCCGTCATATAGTGTCCTGTACATCTGCCCACCCTCTTGTGGCCTAGTTGGAGGAAGCCTGGTCTTTCTGAACAAAGAACTCCAAGTGAAGCCTCCACAGATGCCCTGAGAGCAGGACGCAGCAGGAACACCACCATGTGGTTATCAGTTTTCATGACCCCAGGGAGAAAAGAAACCAAGATACACGTCAGGTGACCACCCAGACCCTTAGCAATCTTTCCCATGGAGTGGACTCACTCAACAGAGCGTCAGTTGGACAAACAGCCTTTCCCTTCCCCAAAGAAGAGATGTTCTGGGAACAACAGCCATTGCTTTGCCTTCTCCTCCACAGAGAATCTCAGGGCCATCCAAATCAGCCAAGGGTGGGAAACCAGGCCTGTGACAGGTCAAAGGGCTTGTTTCCCTGAGACAGGGTTAACCACAAGTCCCCTTGGAAATGTCCTTCCTGGGAACAAAGGCTGCCTTTAGGGCAGCTTTAGCGCTTGCACTGAGACATGGACAACGGAAGTCCATGTATGTTAGTAAAGTGTAAAATTGGGTGTATTGATCTATATATCATCTGTAACCCATCGCTGCACAGAGATAATGACTACATCCATCAGCCCAAGTTTCCCCATGATCATTTGTAACACCTCCCCCATCCTTCCCACACCCCATTCTCATCTCCTGACGAACTGATCATTCTGTCATCACACTTTACATTTTCTAATGGTCTCCCCCTCACCTTTTCCAGTGTTTTATAATACTATAGCATCTACTCAGTTCTCTCTGGCATCTTCTCGCCAACATAATTATTTTCTCCTTTCC
This sequence comes from Neodon shergylaensis, assembly GCA_025134845.1. NCBI lineage: Eukaryota > Metazoa > Chordata > Mammalia > Rodentia > Cricetidae > Neodon > Neodon shergylaensis. Next base: position 15,473,009 of record JABTXL010005619.1, on the reverse strand, counting down.
ATCTGCTGTGCTGGGTGTGCAACTATAATTCATTTCTTTTTATTGCTAAGTAGTATTCTATGGTATGGCGGTCCACAATTTGTTCATCCCTTCTCCTATTGATAGACATTTGCTTCGCTTTCAATTTTAAATAATTACCAACATAGCTACAGTTAATGTTTGAACCAGACTTTTATGTTTCTTTGATATTTTCCTTTTTTATTTGCACTTTTAATTTTTGCAGAATTTCATACATGAGAACTATATTTATATCCTCTTCCCCTCCAACTCTTCCGATGTTTCCCCACTTCTTCTCAAACTCAAGTCCTCCTTGTAATTATTGTGGTGTGTGAACATACACTGAGTATGTATAACTGAGTCCATTTACTGTTATTTATATATACCCATGTCTAGTTAGGGCGGACCACATGGGATTGGGTAATCTAATTCAGAGGGCTGATCCCTGAAGAAGGCTGAGTTTTCCTCTCTCAGTATCCTGTAGCTCTTCATCTTGGGGTAGGACCTCATGAAATTTTCTCCATCCACATCGTCATGTCAATTAGTCTTGTCATTATGCAGGTCTTATTTAGGTGGCCACGTGGCTAAAGTTTCCTGGGTGCAACTTTCACATCATATATAGAAGACACCTATCTTATGGCAGGAGTCCTGGTCCCCTGGCCCCTAACAGTCTTTCCACACACATCCCTTCGGCAGTGCTCCCTATGTAGATTGCATTGCAGATGTACCAGTTGGGGTTGGAGACCGCACAATCACTTATTCTCTGCATTTAAGCAGTGTTTTTAACTTTAAAAATGGTTATATGTATTTGTGTGTAGGGATGACAGGACAATTTCTAGGAGTATGCTTGCTTCTTGCTTCTCTCCTTCCACCGTGTGAGTTCCAGAAATCAAACCCAGGTTCTCAGCCTCAGTAGTCGTTTCCCTTCCTCACTGAGCTGTCTTGTTGGCTTTCATACAAGTTTTTGTACTTGTACATATATGTTTGCCTTAAGATATTACTTTAAAATGAAATGACATTGGGTAGGTACCATGCCTTTAATGTGTCCCCAAAAATTCATGCCCTGGAAACTGACTCCCTAAGTTTATGTTACTGGTATCAAGAGGATGAATGTTTGGAAGATGTCTGGGTTGAGATGAGGTCATAAGTATGGGACCATCATGATGCTACTAGTAGCTTTATAAGAAACAAAATTCACTTGACCTACTCACTGTGTGATGCCCTTTTCCATTTTACAACACAACAGAAAAGCCCTCTTGGATGGCAATAGTATTCCAGCACCATGCTCCAAGAATTCCTAGCCTTTGAGACCATAAGTCAAATAAACCTCTCTTCTGTATAAAGTACTCAATCTCATATGATGTATTATAGCAGCGTAAAATAGACTAAGAAGACAAACCTGTGTTGATCACCAAAGTTCTGACGTAACTTTCATATGAGCCTCAGAATATCTATGTTGCAGATATTTAAAGATTCGCCCAGACCACGTGTGAACCAATGATGCACACACTCACTCGCGGAGACCAAATGAGCTGCAGTTGGCTTCATACCAGTCCAAGAAAACATGTGAGGAAAGCTACCAGAAAGAGGAAAACCCCTTGCATGAACTTGATTCTTAAAATGCCAATGCACAAACTCCCAGGAACATGAATTCTTTAGAAATGGATTGGAGAGAACTATGTAGCCTGTCTTTAAATAATGACAGCATCTCACTGGTCTTGCATAGAACAGTGGTCAATACCGTAACCTTCCCACACAGCAAAGGAGGGCAAAAGCTCTTCAAAGGTGACCCCACTGACATTAAAACATGGCTGAAAGGTACGTTCTCCCCAACTGAGCCGAAACTAAGGTTCCCATCATACAGACTTGAACGATGCTTCTGGACAATTCTCCTACATGATCTGGCCTAAGAACCACCTTGAATATCTTTCAGGCCTTTCAACTTTCCTGGCTTGAATCCATCAAAGGATACACTATGGCAGGAACAACATCTCACTATTGCTGGGTTCCAAACACAGAGCTGTAGAGATCACCGTCTCAGGGCCTTGAGACCTGCAGTAAGCTCTCCTTCTGGAACGAAATCACCATGCATAGTGCCCACATACTCACTTCTTTCCCCTAAAGCTCCAAACTACTAAAAAGGCTATATATTTTTCTAAGTTATATATAAGTATATAAAGTATATACATATATAAAGTATATATACTAAGATATACTCATATCTTAGAAAATCATCAGCTTTAAGATCCAAACAGAATGACCCATTCAGCTTCATGTGGCCTCACATTGACATAACAGAGGATAAGCCCAGCTAAGAAAATGAAAGGACAAAGGTTTAGGTGTTACACTCCAACACTTTTTACTGTCCCAGAACCCAACAAATGTAAACATCAGCAGGAAATCAATTGAACTTGAATAGGAAGAATTTGAGTAAAAATATTGGCTATTTTTTCCTTTAATCTTCAGTTTAAGCATGGCTGCCACTCAACATTATACACCAGAAGTCTTGATCTTGTCTGGGTTTCCTGCATGCTTAAAATTTGCCCCAGTCTCTGAAGATCTTCTCCAGCTTCTGGCTAAGGAAAACTTTGCCTTTCACTTTGAACTTGCCAGCCAGGAAAGCCTTCTGTGGGTTCATCTTACCCACAACTAACTCCATGAATACAGAGTCAGGAATGATGAAGACAGTGTCTGCTGGAAGCCGGGCAGATCCCAGGTACGTGTCCCCAGAACCATTCTTGAGGTCAATGGTCCATTGCAGAATGGTCTTCCCATCTTTGGTGATGTCCAGCTGAAAGATGGCGTTCACTTTCTTTACCAGTTGGGCTCCTACTTCTTTGATGTGATGGCTAATGTCCTCAAACACAGAGAAGCCCTGAAAGTCTGACAGTTCTAGAGGGTGTGGCAATGTTGTCTGTGTGGCTGACCCCAGAGCCAGAGAATGGCAAGTCTGGGGCCTATCTCCTGCTTTGATCTTGGCTTGAGGATCAGTTCTCTTCCACATCTTACTGTGGTCTTCTTTACTTTGCCATCTGGCCTATGAGCGGCTGTGGCCAGATTAGTGCCTGAAGGTCAGATTATGACATCAAAGGCAAGGCTCCAGCAGGGTCTGAGGCTGGTGTGTGTGTGCTGCAATCTTATTGGCCAAACAAATCCTAAAATATGACATAGGGTGGGGGTAATTGTGAGGCAGAAATATACCACATCCTCCTCCCACACACACTACCACCACCACCACACCTGACCAGTTAGCACTTCTGGAGCCATGAGGCCAAAGCTCTGAACTCTGGTGGGGATCAGGATACCTGGCCCCAGGCTGATCTCTACATGAACAACAGTAGCTTTCTAAAGCAGTCTTCTCCCATGTTTCAACCCTGATTGAGAAAACAGTTATTTTGATTCCTTTAAAAGTACATAATTCCATCTTAAATGTCACCATAGAACCTTCATCAAGCAACTGATGGAAACAGAGGCAGAGACCCACATTGGAGCACTGGACTGAGCTCCCAAAGTCCAGTTGAAGAATGGGAGGAGTGAGAATATGAGCAAAGAGATCAAGACCATGATGGGGACACCCACTGAAACAGTTTACCTGAGCTAATAGGAGCTCACCAACTACAGCCAGATTTGGAAGAAACCAGCATAGGTCCAAACTAGTTCTTCTTAATGTGGTTGACAGTCGTATGGCTGGGGCAGACTGTAGGGCCACTGGCAGTGGCACCAGGATTTATCCCTACTGCTTGTACTGGTTTTTTGGGAACCCATTCTCTTTGGATGATACCTTTCTCAGCCTAGATATAGAACGGAGGGCCTTGGATGTTCCTCACAGCCATGTGCCTTACCCTCTCTGAGGAGTGGATGGGGGGTGGGTGGAGGTGGGAGAGTGGAGAAAGGTGGAGGGAATTGGAAGAGGGAAGGGAGTGGGAACTGGGATTGGTGTGTAAAATGAGAAAAGATTATTTTCTTTTTAAAAAATAAAATAAAGTAACACAAAAATTCAAACTCTTTAAAAAAGTACATAATTTCTAAGTCACAAATGCTGGTGGTAGATTTGGTTTTATCAGGTCACTGGTAGAGGGGAAAATAGAAGAAAAAAAAACAAGGGAGAAGCAACGATATCCCTGGGATGCTCTCTGTACCCTGGCAGGACATTGAAGACATAAGGAATTGAACAAATGACAGAGGAGAAGCTGCTCCTCCCCACAGCAGAAATCCAATTATCAAACCTCAAAAAAGTGATGAGAATAAGAATACATCAAATGACTACTTGGCAACATCATGCAGGTGCAAGTGTGGGCAAAGAGGAATGGGCAAAGAGGACATTTGAAACATCTCACATTGTTATTTACATGTACTGTTTGCAAAGAGAAACAACAACAACAATAAGACACAGGGGACGGGGAAATGGCTTTATCAGTCAAACCACTCCCTGAGAAAGCATTGGGCCTGAATTTAACTCTCCAACACGTAAGGCATAATCAAAACATAAGCTTCGTATGTCTGTAACCCCATCATTGCAGGGCAGAGACAGGCAGGTCCCAAGTCCTCAGTGACCAGCCAGCCTAGCTGAAGTGGTAAGATTTTTGGATCAGTGAGAGAACTTGCCTCAAGACAATCAGGTGGAGAATGATAAAGATACCCAGGGCCATCCTGTTAGTTCTGCATGTGCTCCTAAGCGCTGCACCTTCACACTCATGTCCCTCTCTCTCTCTCTCTCTCTCTCTCTCTCTCTCTCTCTCTCTCTCTCCTCTCATACACACACCAGCAGCACCACCAGCAGCAGCAATCACCCAGCAACTTTAACAGAAATAATTTTAGCCAAGTAGTCAAAGTCCAGAAAAAAAAAAGACCTCACATCATGTACATATGATCTGTGTCCCTGGGGAGGACACAAGATCACCCATGTATTAAAAGTGCATAACCAAAAATATGTATACACTCAACATGGGAAAACATTAGACCTCAAGCAAAAGACACTTTGTGGAATAACTGGCAGATATTTCTCCAATGTGTCAAGGTCATGATCGCAAGACTGAAGAACTGTTACAGATTTCAAAGTGCTAGGGAAATATACAACCAAGATCAATATGAAATCCTGGGCCAAAATCTGGACTCTGGATCAAAATCTGGATATTAGTGAGCCAATAGGCAAAACTCGCATATTGGTTCAAGTTTAATTAGCAACGTTAAGAAGTTCTCAATGTTAATTTCTTCGATTGGATCCTCATGCTATAGTTTTATGAGATGCTAACATTGGAGGAAGCTGGCTATGGGATCCATAGGCATTATTTTTGCATAGGATTTAGAGTCAGTTTGCCTCTGTTCAGACCTGGCCACACTACTTACTAGCTGGCTTACCTTCCTATCTATCTACTGATTCCCACCAGGATTCTTATCCGCTAAACTGGGATAAAAGGGTACCTATCTCAGAGGCTGTGATGAAAATTAAAAGTGCTAAAGCATGTGGAATGTTTAGAATTCATTGCCAAGGCTCAGCGCAGCGACTTTGGAGACATATCCCATTTCTTAGGCTATCAAAGCTATGGCATTTTATTACAATAGCCCAAGTACGCAAACACATGCCACATTCACACCTTGCTTGGTGAGGGGTGGGGAGTTGATCCGTTTGCTTTAGCTAGTCAAATAGGTATGTAGCCCACATAGCTTTTAATTCTAAGGCAGACAACGGTGAGAGGAAGCCTATTCAGAGATATGGGGAATAGCTTTTCTTTGCTAGATACGGCTTTAGGGAATGACACGATTGCATGTCGTAGATGGGCAGAATTCTCCCGCTCTGTAGGAAGAATGTGCCAGAGCAAATTATCAGTCTCAACTTTGCACATTGCTAAAAAAAAAAAGTCATTCATCCACAGCCTTGCAATGTCTTTCACTGGGAATGGGGGGCACAGCCCCACCACTTTGGAGCTGGACATGGCCATGAGACCTGCTGTGGGTAGTGAGACATTTGTGGCATCAAGGCTTGAAACGTGTCAGGGTAACTGGGTTTGTACCCTTACAACAACCTTACGTTTTTCTCGTGACCATTAGAATGGTACTTCCTGGGCAATTGTGAGTACAGGGAAGAGATACATAGAACTGACCTAGCCAGAATCCAACAGAGCCCAGCTTTGATTCGCCAAACATTAATTTCCCTGTTTGCCTGTGGAATAGATTTGAGACCTTTGAAGTCTCTGAGCTATGGAGTTGTTTGTTATTTGGCGTTACTGAGGTTCTAGCTGACCTGTGTACTTAAAACATAATCTGAAGTTGCCAACAAGCCTTGGGGCCAGGATCTTCAGCCTGGAAACAGACACGTCTTGGGCAATGGCAGCCTGCGGTCTTTCTGCATGAGGGATCTGCATATCCAGAGCGGGAACTTGCCTGAGACAATAGAACGGTCTTCACCTGAGCCAGGCAACAAACCTAGGTGTTTCTGTTTACACAGCTGCTCTGGGAAATGTGATTTGCTGACCAGCGGCAGTGGCATCTCTGGGAGCTGCTCAGAAATACAAAATCTCAGGCCCCATCTGAGATCCGCTACAGCAATGTCTGTTTTAACAAGATCCCTAAAGATTCCACAGCTTGTTAAAACTTGGCACGGGAGGATCCATATGCCCACTCACGCACCTGCTACAACCCTACTGGTTTGAAAATAATAGCAATTTCATAATACGTCCTGGGGTTAATGTTTACAAATAGCAAACACACAGTTAGGGAATAATGTAATACAAACTAAGAAAGCATTTAATTTCAACATTTGTCAGTAGGGTTTGTATTTTTTTGTTGTTGTTGTTCTTTTACTGTACCAGGAATTGAACCCAGGGCCACACACAAGTACCCTACCAATAAACTATGACCCCAGCTTTCTTCTTCAACTTTATACTTTAACTTATTCTGTAGCCTGGGTAGGTCTTGAATTTTAATCCTCCTGCCTCAGACTTCTCAGATGTTTTTTCTTTAAGACAGTTTTAGGCTTCAAATAGCATAGAAAGTTCTCGAATATCCCCTCTTCCTCTTAACACAAGATCCTGCTATTTACACCTTGCATTAATGTGGTGTGTTTGTTACAACGACTGAACCAATTTTCCTATACTAATATTAATTAAGATTCATAGTTCAAAGTAGATTTCTCTCAGTTTCATACATTCCATGGGATTTTACCAAACACATAATGCCCTGTACTCACCCTTGCAGGGAATTGCCACAAGTTATAGGCTGGGTTACAAAGAACACACATGGTGGATAGGAAACAAATATTTTTAATTGTATCATATTGGGTATGCACAGATGTTTTTCTTGTGATTGTTTCCTAAAAAAATACAATATAATATAGAATAGTAACTACTTATGTAATGTTTTACATTGTGTTAGGCATTGTAAGAATATAGAGGCTCTTTAATGCATAGGAGAATTGTGTAGTTTATTGTAAATATAATATTTTATAAAAGGGACTTGAGCATATGTAAAGCTGCATAGCTGTTCGGGACTCTGAAGCCAATCCATCAAAGGCACTGATGGACAACTCTCCAGTGAGATATATCTTCCCTGTATTGGAATGGTTAGACTCAAAGGCTGTCAATGGCAGAACTGGATGCTGGGAGGAAGAAGACAGACAGAGAGAGCAGCCATAGAGCCAGCTGCCAGGTCAGACATGCTAAATCTTTCCCAGTAAGCCACGACCTCATGGTAAAATACAGATTATTAGAAATGGGTTAAATGAAGATGTGAGAGTTAGCCAATAAGAGGCTAGAACTAATGGGCCAGGCAGTAATTTAACCAATATAATTTCTGTGTGGTTATTTCGGGGGTTAAGCTAGCCGGGCAGCCGGGACGAAAAGCAGGCCCCCTCTCTCCTTCAACAAAGTGATAAAAACAAGGGGTAACTGAATGGTCAGCAAGAAACAGAACACCAACATCATCTTCCAGCCCCCAAGGCTCAAGCAACACTGCAGAACACAATACAGCATGAAATGTTCGTATTTTGTGTAGAGGGAAGCTTATCAATACTAAAGGGACCCTGTTAAAAATTGGGAAATAATTCAGAAATCTCAGGAAATCCCTGAAATTAACTAGATACACTAGATCACTCCCTCTCTATGTTTAGATAAGCAATATGAACTGCCAAGAGCCCAGCCAAGTTGCCTGAGTCACTCTGCCTGCAGGTTGCCCAATGAACCCTAAAGTTCCAGGTTTTGTGAGCTGTCATTCATGCTGGGGTGGGCTTTTAGTAATACAGCCACCTTTGTGTTAGCCCTGTACTTTCATCACTGATAGAAGCATAGCTGAAGAAAAACACTTAATGTGAGGACTTAGTGGGCTGCCAGTGAGACCCTGCAGTACCAGTTAGAGTCAGCCATGTCCCTATGTATGGGAAATTTGGAGGTGTCTTTGCGAGTGATAGAGATTTTCCTGGCTCTTAGTGACCTCAGCTCAGGGTCTAGGTCTCTGAAAATATGAAGGCCAGCACAACTGTCCCTCAAACCAGTGGCTTTGGGGGTTTGTCTTAATTAGGTATGTGATGAAACACATGACTAAAGGCAAGTTGGGGCAAAAAGGGTTTTATTTCACTCACTCTACCATATCAGGGTTCATTATCAAAGGAATTCAGGGCAGGAACTCAAGCAGAGCATGAACTTGGAGGGAGGAGCTGATGCAGAGGCCATGGAGGAGTGCTGCTTACTAACTTGCTCCTCGTGACTTGCTCAGCCTGTGCACCAAAAGCCCAAGTATGGACTCACCAACAATGGGCTGGGCCCTCTGGCATCACAAATTAAGAAAATGCCCTACAGGTTTGTCTACAGCCCAATCACATGGAGGGAATTTCTTAGTTGTGATTTCTTAACCTCAGGTAATTGTCTATAGCTTGTGTCAACTTGAGATTAAACTAGCAATGGGGAGAGGACCTTTACTTGTAAATTCAAAGAGTGAAATTCACAGCCTACAAAGTTTAGGAAGCTTATTTTTATTTTAAGTGCATAGTTGGGATCTTAAGGGAGAACAAGAAATGGGGCAGAGCTCCTGAATAGTGAGAACGGTTCAAGAAATATGGCACCAATGAGTTGAGAGTCTGGGAATTTTATAGGATTTAGAAGAAACAGGGGTGAAGCATGGAGAGGAGTGGGCTGGTAGTCCAAGAGACCCAATCATGAGGTGTCAAGACGCTTTCTCTCAGTTTCAGCCATGTGTTCACACCTTAGCTTCCACACAGAGGTAAGAGGTGACACGGAACCAGGAACTGGCACTCTCTTCTTGGCATCCCTGGCCTTCAACACAGACATTCTTAGAACTGCTACTTTGGGGCCCCTGTCCTAACTTCTTTCATCACTTGGAGACCTCTGCAGGAAAGTTGGAAATATAACACCCAGGGAAAGTTCTAGATGTATAGGAACTTGGTTTATACTTCCTAGTTTATTCATCACTCACAAAGAGCAGAGTAGGTGAGTCAATGGGTAGAACGAAGCCAAACGTGGCTTAAAGAATTTCTTTGAGAGATTTTCCTTGAGGAAACCAGAGAATGCCCACAGACCCTCACTTTAATGAATCTGAATTCAAGCTGGACTGGGATGAAGGGTGGATGCAGGGAAATTTTGCCCAGTAGAAAATGGACATTTCTTGATTTTGCTCAATACATCTGTTTTTTTTTTTTTTTTTTTGATTTTTCGAGACAGGGTTTCTCTGTAGCTTTTGGTTCCTGTCCTTGATCTAGCTCTTGTAACCAGGCTGACCTCGAACTCACAGAGATCCACCTGTCTCTGCCTCCCGAGTGCTGGGATTAAAGGCGTGTGCCACCACCGCCCGGCTAATACATCTGTTATTATGTCTCATTTTCTTCTCTTACTTCCCCTAAGGTTTGGATAGGGGCTTTACAACTCATAGTGGAGCTTCTCCCTAAAGTTCTCAATCTCTCCCACAGCCTGACTCTGTCCTGAAAGAGCCACAATACCTCTATAAGTACACTAGAAAAAAAAAACAAAGACTGTATTAATGGCTAGCTTTTGACCTGTAAGCTAAGAGAACATCCAATACTGTAGGTATCAAACCAGGTTAGCTTGAGTTCAAAAAAATATATCCTAGGAAACAATAGCTCACTTGTCTCATGGACACAGAGTGAGGAGCTGTTAGAACCAACTGGTCCACATAAACCAGGTGTTTAAACAGAAAAGCTTCTAAAAGAAATTACAGCACAAGTGTTGAGGCTAGCATTGCCCAGTAGCATTAATGGGACTCCGGAGAAGGTCTATATCAGTCTCCAGGGCAGTGACTAGTGGCCATACATAGATACTGGGCACTTGATGTACAGAGATCGTGACTGAGAAACTATTTTATTACTTTATTTTATTACAATTCATTGAAATGTAGTCATGTGGGATTTGCCATCAACACGTTAGGAAACACCCTGATAAGGAAGTTACATGAGTGTCTGGTGGATGCTCGTCTACTTCTAAGTCACTGAATTATACCAAAACGCATGTAAAACTCTATGTTTAAAACTCATTTGAAATTAGTACACATGCAGAATAGAGACCAACTCCCAAGAGAGGTGAAGGCACCCTCACTTGGTGTCATAATTACCAGCCAAAAGACAGACATAATTATATTAGTATTGCTGCATTTATCTCTGAATAGGATGTATGTGTGCCCAAGTGTGTGATTCCTGAGTAGTATGCCAAATTATAGAAGGTATAATTTAATTATAATATAATATACTAAATATAATGTAATTTTATTGATTATAATTTCATTATGAGGCTACACATTCAACTTCTTCTAACTACCAAGAGCACATTGTCCTTGGTGGGTAGCTTAAATAGGTCTTAGCTATCAATGACCCCCAAAAATGCCATGTAACAAGTCATGCCCAAACTAACAGGCTCAAAACAATATGCATTTATTATCTCATGTGTGAATAAGTCAGCAGCTTAGGCTGTGGTCAAGTTTGTTGCTTATCCGGTTCTCTGGAGTGCTTGTATGGTAATTTCCTATTAACTATACAAATTGGCATGATTGGGTCATGTGACTTGTTTCTCCACAGTGGCTCGTGTTCACCGAGAGTTGCTTTCGAGGCAGGGCTCTGCCAGATTTCCCAGAAGCCCTGAGTGTGTTCCAGTAATATGTGCCTCAGAAGCAAACTAGAATATCAGAGCGAAGAGGAGATGACCGAGAGTTTATGGGCAGCTGCTTCTGCAAAGGCCAGGCAGAGTTGAGGATACTATAAGGCGGGGTTTCTCAACCTGTGGGTCCTGCATATCAGATATTTACATTACAATTCGTAACAGTAGCAAAATTACAGTTATGAAGTAGCAACAAGGTAATTTATGGTTGGGGGGTGACCACGGCATGAAGAACTGTATTAAAGGGACACAGCATTAAGAAGGTTGAGAACCACTGCTCTAAAACTCTTTGTAACATGAATAATAAAAACCCAGAGACAGTGGGGTTCAAGCTGAAGATCAGAAAAGCAAAGTGGCCAGCCACTGGCTCTTACCTCTACCTCAAAACAAAATGGGCCATCCTGCCTCCATGAATCCTCAGACTGGGACTGAGACCACTCTCTTCCCATTTTATATTCCTATCTAGTGCGGGGATTAAAGGCTTGCATCACCAGCCCCGGCATCTATGGCTAACTAATGTGGCTGCTGAGATTAAAAGTGTGTGCCACCACTGCCTGGCCTGTATGGCTGACTAGTGTGGCTGCTTTGCACTCTGATCTTCAGGCAAGTTTTATTTATTAAAACACAAATAATATACCCACTATATTTCACCTTTTTGTCTAAAATAAAAAAGAAGGCTATAACTAATATAAGAAAAACTATATACAATAAGTATAATTACTATATACATGTTATAAATACATCAACAATGTCTAGTCCATTTGCTCTTCACAAATTCAGAAAAAAATACTCCATATTCTATCTTGATGAGTCCAAAGGGTTGGATCTAATCTACTTTATATTCTTATTTGTATTATCAAATTATCTTTTAATATCTCTCAATATTTTACACTTTATACATCTTTAGTGAGTTTCTTTTCTGAGTCTGGTAAACAAGGAAAACTATAACTATCCTATAACTATCTAGTCTGCAGCTACCTCAGAGATTCAAGAAGGAAATAATATTAACTGAGTAAGCAGGAAGTGCAATCAAGCAATTCCAAAAAATATGTGAGAAGTGACAGAAACAGTTGACTGAACAGTCACACAGGGTTCCTCTGCAATGTTGGGGCATCCAGCTTCAGCCTATAGGCCTAGACTATTAGACAGACTTTTCTGTGAAGCAGGATATTCTGAAGTGCTGTCCCGCCTTGTCTTGACAATGTTTGGCAATCACTCTCTTTTGTGTACTGCTTGTCCAATTAGAATAGCATACTGTCAGATGTCAAGGCAAGGGCACTTTCTTGCTCAGTGGCTTACTTTTGCAACAGAGAAACTAAACTCCATGTGGAGTTTCTTTGATGTCCATAATCTCTGAAGTAGATTGGTAGTACCAGGAGCAGACATGTCTCATTGTCATAAAAAAAAAAGCTATAGTATTCAAACATCTTAAAAGCCATAATCTGTGAATCTCTGAAGTGTTTTGATGATGACCTGTCTATTTAAAATACATCTCTATTTGACATTGAAAACATACCTAATGCGACTACAAGTCTGATTGTAATAGATGACTAACTACTAACCTGAATTTCCTTATTATCCTAAACAGTTGGTAATAATAACTTTCAATAACTAGAAATTTGCATTGTATTGGTTTTTATTTATTTTTATTTATTAAAGATTTCTGCCTCCTCCCCGCCACCGCCTCCTATTTCCCTCCCCCTCCCCCCACCAAGTCCCCCTCCCTCATCAGTGCGAAGAGCAATCAGGGTTCCCTGCCCTGTGGGAAGTTCAAGGACCACCCACCTCCATCCAGGTCTAGTCAGGTGAGCATCCAAACTGCCTAGGCTCCCACAAAGCCAGTACGTGCAGTAGGATCAAAACCCAGTGCCATTGTTCTTGACTTCTCAGCAGTCCTCATTGTCCGCTATGTTCAGCATGCATTATATTGTTAAATGAACTGTATAGATACAATACCTTGAGCAAGATTAGAAACATATGTACAGTATGTTTTAACAAAATTAATCTCTACTTTGTATCAATATACAAAATTTGTATACGATATGTAAAAATCCAATCCAATGTATAATATTCAAAACTAGCGTTGCTTTTTAAAAGTAGATTCAATAATTTACCTGTTTATTTTATCATATCTATAGTTTCCCTTTTTTTCTTTTCAGTACTCTTTTCATTCTATCAATAGACAAAACTCCATGGCCTCAAGATGACCAAGAAGAATGGCAGTTCTGTTAATGGTAATAAGGCCTGGCCCCTAGCCCTGTCCTTTTAAACATGAACACAAAACAGCTCCCTGCCCCTTAGAACAAGTCACCTGGTCCCTGCTGATGCTGGAAGTCCCCAGACAGAGGGATTCTGGGAAATGACCATAGTTGCATCCAGACAGTGCCTAATTAAAAAAAACTTCAATTTAAGTCTAAGAAATAAAGCAGTTCAACAGACTTAGCCCTGGAACTTGGCCCTTCGGAAAGAATCTGTCACACTTTAACTTTCATTCCCTGTCCCCCAGCCCATATGCAATGAGAAAGATAACTGGCCAAGTCCAACTGCTCCCACTAATTCAGCTTTCTCACACTGTGGTGGGATCCCTGAGGTACGTACTGCAGGCAACGCCCCAGTAGAAAGTCCAGTTTAATTAACCCTAAGAGCTTGGTCAGCCCTTACATTTTACTGATCTCACTAAATCAAAAGCCCTGTGCCCAAGAGACAAATACCAACAACTCTCCTCTGTGGTTTGGAAAGACCTATCAACCCTAAGCAGGGAGAGGGGCAGGAAAGGTAACAGCACATGAGGAAGTAGGAGAGATGCCTGCTTCACAGGCTATTTAGCTCAGTGTGCTATTTAAAGTTGATTGGTGGAGCTGGGTACACATCACAGAAGCACCGAGTGTTAAAGTTAAGCGCAGTCTTCAAAGATACTGTCTAAATTATTCATTTGAGAATGAGGGCAACATGAGAGAATCTTGAGCAGACGATGTTAACTCTGTCATTGTGAATCTTTCCTTAAGTAGTTTGAAACGCCTAATCTTCGTCTGCTTAGTGGCATTGGGTGGGAGGATGGGGCAGGTAATGCCACGGGGCTCCTCAGAAGATTCCCCAAGTCTTTTGCAGCTCTGTGTTCAATTTCCAAGTAAAAATCTAATATGTAGATCCTAATGAAGATGTTTTACTCACTAAAAGAAGAAGGGTTAAGCCCAGAGGGAAAAGCTGGACACAGGCAGGCTACACAGTGCATAGTTTTGTTTATATGAAGTTCAAAAGCAGGCCAAACTAATGTAAACTGTGAAAAGAAACCGGAAGAGTGTGTGCCTTCAGGCAGAGGGGTAAAAAGGGACTAGGGCGGGGTCTAAGGACACCTTGGGGAGTGGTGAGTTTGTGCATTTGTTGGTGAGGGATACAGACACCTGCAACTTATTTTAAACTACATCACAAAATGAAATGGAGAGAGAGGCCAGTGGGTGGGTTCAGCGGCTAAATGCACTTGCCACACAAGTTTAACAACCTAAGTTGGATTCCAAGAAATCAAGTAAGGGTAGAAAAAGAGATCCAGTTCCATGGGGTTTTCTCTATCCTACATATGTGTGCTATGTCACAAACATGTTTATATACATGTCATACACACACAATAATAATAACCATATATTTTAGAATTGAAATTAGTTGGGGTGCATAGGCAGCAATGTGCAAAAAATATATCAAAATGTTAATTGTAGAATGCAGGTATTAGTTCAGCTTAGAAATAAATCTTGGATAAATGCCAAATGCTGACAGGGCAATAAAAGTGCAAAGAATTTGTTAGAAAAAAGTTAGGAAAGGATATAAAAGTTATTGTCACCTACAAGGAAGATATCAATGGGCAGGCCAGCTATTCAGAACACTAGATATGGTTATTCTGTTATAAGACGTCAAATATAAATGTGGTTGAGTTCTTACACTTGCTAAATACTATGCCATTACCTTAACTGAACACTTCTGCAAGCATTGTTCACATCCCATTAGGAATCTCTCACCATCTCCTCTTTCAATGGCTCTGCATCCGTCAGCTGCAACATGGTATGCTGCATCGCAACCATCACAAGCCCAGTCACCCCCGAGAGTAAGCAATGCTGCTCTGCATATGTTTGCACAGTGTGGCCAGGGACTAGCCCAAGTGCGTGGGCTCAGTCGGTTTGCGGTCCAGGCCGCATGTGTCTCTCCTCTTCCTGGGACCAGCAGGCAGCCTGGGCCGTGCTTTTTATGATGATGGCTACCAATGAGAACAACACATTCTGCATACGTGCATCTCAAAAGTGCTCCACCATCTGTGCTAAAGTTACGTGATCCAAAGTAAATAAAAATAATCACAGGTACCTACATACCTAGACCTGGAAATGGAGGGTTTATCTCAAACTCCTTATTTATCATTGCAAGACACCCAAGGGTTCTTTTATCCCAAAGTCCAGGGAGTGAGATAGAAACCCTTTTCTGCTATCTGTCCTGAATAAACTGACCATTGCTCCCAATATGAAGTAAAAGAAGAATAATAAATCAAATTTTGGGTGCATAAGCAGACCAACTCAAGTGGCCTACTCTGTTATGCTTCTTCAGCTCCCCTCAGGGTAGAATCCCAAGGGAGAATTACAAACATCTGGCTAAGAGAAGGAATGCAGGGCACTTATTTTTCTGCTTTAGTAGAAGTCAATTAGAGTTTCAGTTTCCTTCTCTAAATGTCACCTTTTTACGACATCCTGGAGGAAGTGTTGGCAGTCCTTTCACGAGGTAAAGAAGTGTCTAAAGCGACACAGAAGGGTCCAGAGATTAAAGAACCCTCGCGAGCTCACCAAGCTTCCCAGAGCTCTCCGTTCCTATTTTGAGAGGAGCATTTGGCTTCCTCCGTAGCCTCAAGTGAGCCTTTTGAATCTCCTGCCGCACTTTTCTGCCATCTGCAAAAGGGGGATAATAAGGCTTGCGGCTGGCGATGCACGCAAGGTGCTCCGAGGTGCTCCAGAGGAAGGCTGGCTTCTCGAGGAGAACCTGTCAGCGCGTTCTCCCCAGGTGCCAGATATTTTCAGTGTCTGGTACCCCCAATTAGAGCATCTGCTCTTTCTCTGCGAATTTAGGCAGAAGGCAGAAGGCACGGAGCAGAGAGGATCCCTTCCCTCGCTTCTGCCGCAAAGGAGGCATGTCAAGTTGAGTGATGAACCGTTACTGTTCTCCACTCGCAAGCGCTGTGTACCCTATTTTCAAATTAAGGAGCACATTGTTGGCACGCCTGAAAGGTTAAACACTCCCACTTCACTGCTGCAGTCACTAATTGGTGCTTTATCACCGTTTCTGCGAAGGGAACATCTTGTCTGTAGACACAGCCCCTGCCCCAACAGAACTGAGATTTGGGGATCATCTCCAGTTTTTAAAGTTAGACTCTAAATCTAAATCTAAATCTCCTGCTCATACCTAACAAATACAGTAAAATAGTAAAATTGATACATCTTTTAAATGATGTGCATGCATGTGTGCGTGCGTGCGTGCGCGTGTGTGTGTGTGTGTGTGTGTGTGTGTGATGGCTAATCTTGGTTGTCAAATTGACAGATCTGGAAGAGGAGACTTCAAATGAGGAATTGCTTTCCATAGGTTAGCCTGTGGTCATGTCTGTGGGGCTTTTATTTTCCTAACTGAAGTAGGTGGGCCCAGTTCACCGTGGTCAGTGTCATCCCTGGCAGATGGTCCTGGGTTGTAGAAAAGCTAAACTGGGCGGTGGTGGCGCACGCCTTTAATCCTAGAACTCGGGAGGCAGAGGCAGGCAGATCTCTGTGAGTTCGAGGCCAGCCTGATCTACAAGAACTAGGTACAGGACAGCTAGGACTGTGACACAGAAAAACCCTGTCTCAAATAAACCAAAGTAAATAAGTAAATAAATAAAAAACAAAAAAAAAAACCGAAAAGCTGGATGATCATATGATCATGTGGGACAGAAGCAGTGTTGTTACTGACCTGGCTTCCCTTGTCCTGTCTTTCCCAAGTTGCTTTTGGTCACGGTATTTATCAAAATAACAAGGAACCAAACTAGAACTCTGTGTGTATGTGTGTCTGTGTGTCTGACTGTATGTCTATCTCTGTGTGCATGTCTTGTTGTCTGTGTGTGTCTGGATGTGTGTATGTCTGTGTGTGTCTGTGTCTCTTTGTGTATGTGTCTGTGTGTACGTGTGTGTGTGTATGTGTGTGTGTCTGTTTGAGGACCTGTGTGTATCTGTATCTGTGTCTCTGTGTGTATATGTCTGGGTCTGTCTCGGTGTCTGTGTATGTGTATTTGAGTGTGTGTGTGTCTGTGTGTGTTTCTGTGTGTGTGTCTATGTATGTGTGTATGTGTGTTTGTGTCTGTGTGTGTCTGTCTGTGTATCTGTGAGTATGTGTGTGTGTGTCTTTCTGTGTGTAGGCCAGAGATAGACATCAGGTTTCTCCTTCCACTATCCATCAGTATTTTTCTAGAGACAGGCTCTCTAGCAGAACCTGGAGCTTACCAGTTTGCCCAGACCATGTCTGTCTCTGCCTCCCATGCACTAGGATTACAAACACACAGGACCATGACTGACTTTTTATGTGAATATTGGGGATCAAATTCAGGTGCTCATGCTTGCATGGTGCTGACTTTACTGGTGAGCTATCTCCCCAGTGGCTTGGAAGTTTCATAAAGATTATTTCTTTTATTATTTTCTCCCTCTGTGGACATGTTTTTCAGACAGAAATCAATCAACTGCAATACTAGAAAGAATTCAGAGTGGTTAGTGCATAACATTTTCTCCTGGGGCTCTTACTATGAGGAGTGCTTTGAGGGCAGTGGGGTGGAGGGCTGAGGTGAGGGTAGAAACTGGGCTGTGGAGATAGAAAGCCCCTGTGTGGACTCTGCAACCTCTCAAGGAAGGCCTTTTCAGAGAGGAGCCCCTTGCTGGACTAGGAAGATTTATAATCATCATCTAACACTGCAGAAGAAAAAAGTCTTTTCAAGCCAGTATAAAAGCATCTTTGATCCCAATTTTCTAGCTCTACCATCATCTATCAATTTATCGGAAAGTTTGTAGAGCTGACAAGATGGTCCAGTGGGAAAAGCACTTCCCCAAATGGCCTGAGAGGTGAGACCTTCTCTCAATAAACAAAAATAATCTAGCATATGTTCCTCACTTGAATAATTTTGTCATTTTTAAATAACGGGAGCAAAACCCGCTGTGCTCTAAATCTTCTTTCTTATTCTTTTGCAGCAAAAGGTTTATCTTGACTCATGCTTGATTACTGACTGCAGTGTTCCAAAGCATAAGACCTTCCCGTGAACAGGGCTTCTTTGGGGAGCTGTTGAACAAAATGGAACCAAACATTTACAGCTGTCAAGCTAAGGAGGAAAGATGAATCTTAGGCAAGAGAGACAAGTTGCTTCACAGACATTTTGTTTTTGGGATTTGAAACTTACTCGAATCCTTGCCTCTCCTTCCACACAGGGGCTACTTCCCACAACCCCCTCCCCACTATCGTCCCAACGTTAAACCCAGGAAGGAGCTTCAGAGGAGTGTCACCACTGTTATCTGTGTCACCAGAGACACTGACATTGTCCACTTCTGAAGCCTTGGCTTGATGGTTTTGTTTCTTTCAATGTGTCAGTATTTTCTTTTAAGCCATTATGGTTTGTTGAGGAGAATCTATTTAAATCTTTGGAATCTCAATTTATTTTCTTCCAAGATGGCAATATCCTTTCCCACACTTTCTGTAGGGGCATGCTTCTTCCTCTCCTGCTAGAGGGCCTCTGGTCAGTCTCAGCGGGTCAGCAATGAAGAAGAGGAGGAAACGGGTACCGGGGCTGGCAATCAAGTTCCAGGATCCCTGTGTTAGCAGTTCTGAGAAGACAGAGGAATTTCTTTTTTACAACCAATATGTAGCTTAAAGCATATAACATGTTGTAGCATTTGCATAATGCCATTTGTACATGTTAAATACTCTCTGGATCATTAGGAACCATAGTCATCATTGCTGTAGGTTGGAAAAGTATAACTAGAACATTCTGTATCCTTTTCCTTAACATGGACCTAGATTTATGACTTGCTATCTTCATGTAGTCAACATAAGACAAATAGAGGATTGGGGAGAGCTGTGTATTAGGACATCTCCTTTCTTGCTATTGCAAACCTTCCATCACTGTGTGATGAGGTCTAGACTAGCTATATGGAAGCTGAGCAAGTTGCCCGCCATTATAGCCAACACTCCAGACAAATTAACATCATCCAGGGCCACTGTATGCAGCTAATCAGGTAATCAGAGATGAAGAGCCATCTACAAATCTCACAGAATCATGAAAACAAAAATATGTTACTACTACATACTTTAGAACAGCAAAAATCTGATAATGCCACAGTATAAACAAAAGGAACCTTTATCCATTGAGGATGAGGGACAAAATGGCACCGTCTTGTTGAAGACAAGTTGGCAGTTCCTCCAACTAAGCCAAAGGGTGGAGCTTTGGCTCAGTGATTTAGTACTTGTCTGGCATGCACAAGGATCTGGGTTCAATCCCCTCTCCTGCAAATAAGTAAATGTAATTCTAGTCTTTAAGAGACTGAAGCAGGAGAGTTTCATGTTCAAGTTCAAGTTCAGCCTGGACTGTATAGCAAGATTCTGTCTCAAAAACAAAACAGGAAAAAAAATACACACAGTTTTACTAACTATATACCAAGCAATCACGCTTACTGGCATTCACCAAAACAGGTTGAAAAGACTGCACACTGTTTTGTAGCAGCTTTATTCTTAGCTGATGAAACTTAGAAATAACGAGAAGCCTCTGGGTAGGTGAGCAAATACAGCATGGTGAATCCAGACGATAAACTACTATCGAGCATCAAAACCCAATGAACTTCCAGCTACAGGGTACAGCATGCACGCAGTATTCTAGACTATCTCTAATGAGTTCTAGAAAAGGAAAAACACAGAGTTGAAAAACATCAGTGTTTCCAAAGGTTAAGAGGAGAAGACAAAATAGGCAGAACACAGACGGTCTTGGGAGATAAATGTTCTGGATGATACTCTCCCAATGGGTACATGTCTTTCTACATTTATCAAGACTCATAGACTGTACAACACCCCAGAGTGGGCCCTAATGTAAACTACAGACTTCGGGTGATGGTATGTCAGTGTAAACTCATGGTTCTAACGGGCACACACTCTGGTGCAGCGTAAGGTATTGATAGTGGGGAGGCTGAGCAGGAGCCAAGGGGTCCGGGATCAAATGGGAATGCTCTGGACTTTCTGCTCCATTTTCCTATGAACCTAAAACTTACCTAGAAATGTAAGTCTACTCTAAAAACTCTGTGTTACTATAAGCCTCTAGGTTTAGAGTAACATTTTACATAATGTGGGTTAGTTTTCCTGAAATGTACAGACATCCCTATTCACCCTAGATAGAAAAGGCAAAGATGGACAAAAAGAGAAAATGTCATCCAAGCCTAGCCTGGTGGACCAAGGAGATTGCTGGGGTTACTTACAAGAGTGTGGACACCTACAAAGCAGCTTCATGGTGGAAACGTCCTGTTGCAGGATGCATGAGAACTCATGCAATATCTCCAGAGCTTCCTGTGGGACTCTAGACAACTGCCCCACCCCGACTCCTTTGTCATTAGCAATCACTAACTACTTATATAAACCTGAGCAGGGACGTTGTGAGTCTTGCACACCGCCTTACCTAGTGAGCCTGTAACTTTCCTGTCAGAGTGTGAGCCATTTGAACTCATCCAGGAATGCTTCAAGCCAAGGAAACAGCTAACACAGCAAACACTGCCTTTGTGGGGAGGGGTCAAACTGGAATCGGAAAATACACGCTAGAAAAGCACCGGTGGACTTTGGGGTGAGCTCGGCCTTTGCTTCTAATCAGGAGTGTTGGTTAAAATCAATCTAGGATGAGTGCCATTTTAGAAGAAAATGTTCTTTGCCTGCCCCTGAGTGTGCTGTTTCTGTTGAATCCTTATTTCTAAGGGAAGGAATTTGTTCCACTGTGGTTCTCATAGCAAAAATCCCATGTCTGTAATCCCATCTACTTACGAGGCTGAGGCAGGAGAATCACAAGTTACCAGCCAGCTTAAGCCACTTTAGGAAAACCCTGTCTCAAAAAGAGATTTTTTTTTTTTGAGACAAGATCTAACTATGTAAACCTGGCTGGCCTGGAACTCTCCATGTAGGCCA
This sequence comes from Neodon shergylaensis, assembly GCA_025134845.1. NCBI lineage: Eukaryota > Metazoa > Chordata > Mammalia > Rodentia > Cricetidae > Neodon > Neodon shergylaensis. Next base: position 15,451,713 of record JABTXL010005619.1, on the reverse strand, counting down.
AGCTTACTTGAATTCACAGAAATCTGCCTGCCTCTACCACTCAAATTCTGGGGATTAAAGGTTGAACCGCCATCCTGAGACAAGGTTGTTTTGGTTTGTTTGTTTACTTGTTTGTGGGGGTTTTTGTTCTATTTTGAGAGTTTGCAATATAGTTAAGTGGTGGAGTACTTGTTTAGCACACAGAGAGCCAGAGGTTCACCTAGTGTTCGGCCGTAGAAACTGCTACAGCTATGAATTCAAACTAAATCCTTCTGCTAAATCCTTCATTCTTCAGAGCCTGTTTTGGGTCACAAAAGCAATCTCTATAAGGGGAAAGGAAGGCCTTGGGAAGCTAAGGCAGGAGGACTGCCGTGTCTTGGTGGCCACCCTGAGAGTATAGAATGAAGCTCTGTCAAAGAGGAGGAGAAGGAAAGAGAGGAGAAAGAGAATTCCAGTGTTTACTTACAAAGAGGGTAGGAGGCTCTCAGCTTGAGCCAGACCCATTCAGCATATGTATGTCCTGCTCTGGTCACCTGACCCAATACAGTCCTAGTCATCAAGGCCAAGGAGAAGGAAAAAGAAATATTTGCTTCCTTCAAGTGAAATGAACTCACCACCCCTTTCCTCCCTGCCCTGCTCCACTCTCTGCCTTGCCCTCCCACGTGATCTGCATTACCTCACCTTCGGTGTTCTGGGCAGTGCTGCTATTGGAGACACCTCCTGAGGTGTGGGATGGAGAGCTGAGAATACCGCTTGAGAAGGTAAAGAAGAAAGTTCCCTGTAGAAGAGAGGCTAAAGTCCTAGGCTGAGCTGGGGTTCTGGCAACAGCAAGGTGTGTCTCTGGGCTGGTGTGCAAGCTGAAGTCTTCATCTCTCTCTCTCTCTGCAGCACTCTGGGAGTCAGAGAAGAGAGAGACAGAGCACAGCACACTCGCAAAGGGAGCTGGCCATGGTTTCAAAGCAGGACAGTCTTCGGAACTGACGAGAATTCCACAAGGTCGTTAATCAGCTGTTAGCCATATGCCACTTGTCTTTCACTGTGCTTCTTAATCCAACATGAATATGACAGCCTAATTACAGGGAAGGCCTGCGACTAAGCATCCATCCATCCCTGGATTGTGTTACTCCCAGTCTCCTCCCCCATTCCCCCATCCACAGGGCAATCTGGGATGTATGGAAAGTCACCCTCTACCCATATTCCACTAAGGGAAGGACAGAAATTATCTTGGGATCTTAAGTCTACACAATCAAGGTTTGCCTACTTTAAATCAAGCAATGCCTCAAGGGAAAGGCCCCCCAAATCCTTTGTCTATGATATGTAGGTTAAAAAATTGTGAGGAGTTGAACTCAAGCAGGCTTTTTTACTGAAAAGATTGTGTGTGTGTGTGTGTGTGTGTGTGTGTGTATGTGTATCTATGTTACTGTGACATTGGAACACCTTTTACCAGTATCAGTAAAGTGCAGATAAATCACTTGGTGGCAAGAATACGAAGTGATCTGAACTCTCATAGCTTTCTGGTAGAGACGCAAAATGTAACAGGACACACGCACACAGTTAAACATTTACACAATGTCAGGATGAAGGAAATGTTTATATTAAGTGGTGCGCTTAATTACAGACACCAGAATCCTCTCTCATGAAAGCAGATTGACAGGAGAACCAGCAAAACTTGAGAAGCATGCTGATGAGCTGGGAAGGATCTCCCCCAGGTACTGCCGCATCTTGGATGATATGTTAATAGCCAAGTATAAAGGTGACATTGCCAATGATCAAACAGCGTGTCACCCTTCTGAAATTCGAGACCAGGTAGTACAGCGACCATCACTGGTAAATCAGAGCAAGGAGACTTTCTGGGAAAACGTGATCACGGGCTAGCCTGATGACTCCTGCTGGTAGTGAATTTGGAGCAAACCTAAGGCCATGCCTACTGACTTATACACTGGATGTTAAACAAGAAAATTAATCCCACTGAACAACCCTAGAGCCAGAAGAGACACAAGGATATTGTTAAGCAAATCAGCATCTGTAATAAGAAATTGGATCCAATCCTAACATGATAGCATTGTGCCAATGTCTTTTTAGTGACAGCACACTGGAGCCAACCACCAATATCCTTTGGTTCAAGGAATAGAAACCTCCCCCAAAATGTGAACACGCCAATGGAGACACCCTGTATGAAGCTCCAGAATCCACGTCTCCATTGATTTTTGCCTAATTGCTAAGGCCCTATCTGTCTTCCCTTCCAAGTATCTACTATAATTGGAGTAGCAATTAGAGTGGCTTGTAGGGCAGAAGCTGAAAGTGTTCTCAAGCCACACGCAGTTCTGCCATTCTGGAGAAGAACAATTTTGGCACATGGCATTTAAGCATGACTTGAATCGATGGGCCAGGTACTGTCCCTATGGCCTGAGTAGAGATGAGCATCCTCACACTCGCCACGGAAGCTTCAGTCAAGGTCACAACTGAAGTGAGTGAAAATGCAGACCGGCACTTTAAATAAAGTTCTCCATGGGTTCAGCATGGACTTCGAGTCAAGACTCAGTTTGCCACAGATGTTTATTGTGGCAATGGTTAGTGACAGGATAAACGAGTAGCAATGAGAGCGACTGGCGTTCGTGCTCAGACGACCACCCTGCACGTGGAGCCCACAGCAGGATTGCCCAGGTTTCTGTTCTGGACCCTCACCTGAATGGCATTGCTTTAAGTTTACCAAGTGAAAGAAGAAAATATGGCTGCCATTCTTGGAAGAAGCTGGAAGATGGCACCAAGCTCTTGAAAACCAGCCTTTCTCCCACTATCGATTCGGTTCTTTGAGGGCCCTTGTACCGTGCTGTGTCATTTTACCGTGTCATTTACTGTGTCATTTACACAGCTCTATCATATGGGGAGGAGCAAGACTGGCTCATGGCATGTAGCATGGCTTAAGATGGTGGGACAGGTACCGTCCCTCTGCGCTGGGATTAGCATTCTCATGCTCACTGAGTTACTGTGGGTGTCAGGAAAGCACAGAGAAGATGCCGAGGGTTAAGGCTAGGAGGGCTGGATGAAGAGTGTCCCTAACAGCTGCCATCTCAGTCCCAATCAGTAAGAGAAGAGCGGTCTCGGAACTGAGGCTCGGTAGGCCACTTGAGATTAATGACAAAATACAGGCAATGATAGTAATGTATTTATCACATTCAGAAGAGGAGAATGTGTTGTCGACCCGTTAGTTGCATATGTAAATTTTAATTTGCACATTATTATATTTAGTACTTTTTAGTAAAAATTACTTGACCAAAAATTTGTCAGAGTATTTTGATAATCACTAAAATAAATTTTAACAAAACTTAGTCTGAGCTTCCTTAGAAGAAACTCCAGGGTCTGGAGAAATGTCTCAGTGGTTAGAACCACTGGCTGCTCTTCCAGAGGATCGGGGTTCAATTCCCAGCACTCATACTGCAGCTGACAACCATATACACCTCCAGAATCAAGGAGTCCAACCCCCTCCTCTGGTCTCCTTGGGTACCAGGAATACATGATGAATACAGACATACACATGTATATAGTCGTATACATCATCACAGATAGTATACATATATGCAGACATACACATCAATACAGATGTGTACATATGTATACACATCACACATAAAATAAAAATAAACCTTTAAAATAAGGAATAAACTTTAAGGGGGGACACACTTTGCAGCAGTCCCCACATCGAAAGGAAGCCCAGACGCTTGGAAAAGCCACCCTGCGTGCTCTGATCTCCTTCAGCTTATTCTACCCCAAGCACTGGACAAGACTATTAAGCCATCCTATCCTTGAATTCTTCCCAATAAGACCCTAGAAACTGGGGATCAGACACGCATGACCCCTATATTGTCCAAACTGACCTACTGTGTCCATTAAGTATAGTAAAATGACTGCTTTAGGGGCTGTGCTTTGGAGTGGTTTATTAAACAGCCCTAGAAACAGGAAAGGCAAGTTGCAGAATGAATGATGGATGGGCCAGGCATCCCGCAGCAGCACCGGTACTCTGGGTATGATTCTCAGAGGCAGCTGTGACAGTTAAGATGCTGGTTGGTGCTGCCGCCATCTGAAGGCTCAAGAAGGGCTGCATCCATCTCCTGTGCAGCCCACTCTCATGAGTGGGACGACAGTCGGTTGCTTTCCTCGTGGCACTGTTTTGTGTCCTTAGAGCATCGAAGCTGGGGTCCCACAGAACAAGCTGTTCAAGAAACAGAGGTGAAGCAATGCCTTCTGTGGGGGCCTGTTAACGTCCTCAAGCTATTAATTTTGCTGTGTTCCTTTTATTACCAGAGATCGGCCCTGATTCAATGAAATAAAAGCTTGTGAGAGATAAAGACAAGGAGGTGGCAGACATTAAGAGACATCTGAAAAGTGTATGGCCGCAGTAATGCCATATAGCTGGACACCAAGGAAAAGGACCTGCCATCTCCCAAGAGAAGGACCTGACAGTCACTCCAGACATTTTCTGCCTGCCACGATTATTCACTGTATTGTCTAAGGACAACTGGGAAGGCGGCTGCGGCAAAGGATCCCTCCAGCCTGTGGAGTTGGCCAAGGCCAGGAGGTCTTGAAGGCCCAGGACTAGACTGAGAACAGCAGTTGCAAGAGGCATCTTTGAACAGAACAGTTAATGCTCGCTTGGCTTCTGGCCTCTGGTATGTAGCAGGCTGATCCTGAAAGGGTGGGTTCTCTGTGTCTTCCACTTCACTGTGCAAAGCAGCTTGCCTTTCTCTCTGGGACAACTGCCCATGAGACCCTTAGTTTTCCACCTCTGTGTCTTTCGAAACAGCACGGGGGATTTCAGACATCGTCAGCCGGTCATTTCAGGCCAGACCATCAAGCCAGCATCTCTGGAGGATTTAAATGTTTAAAGGCTCCTAAGGAGGTGTCCAGGTTAAGAGCATCTCCCATGAACACCAGCCCCCTTTCACTGTGGCTGGAGCCAGGACCAGAAGTCCTGACAGCCACCTCCCATTTGTAATTCATTCCTAGCCTGTGGTTCCTTAAACCCCAAGTTCGTTATCACCGACTCCTTTCCTAGGTCCTCCCTGGCCTGCACTTCACAGTTTCCATTTAATCCAGATCGCTTCGTTTCATTGCATCACATTGAGAGATCCAGGCTGCCGAGGCTGTGGTCGCTCCGGCCCTCCTCTCACCCCCGCAGCACCAGCGCACTCCACGGGTTCAATTGCATCCAAGCTGTTGATAAATATTCTGTCTGGAGAAGAGCCCCGTGGCATTCCCCCAGCGAATTCTTGCGAGGTATTTATCTGCCACAGATATCCTGGCAGCATCCTTATCTTCGCGATTTCCCCCAACATCGATCACAACTGCTCCGGGGTCATAAGAGCATCTGTATTTCTAGCGCAGTCAGTGATGGCATCTCAGGCCCCCTCCTGCCATCCTTTTTTCTGGTTCCCACAAATCATTCTAGGGGCCAGCCCAGCATTCTCCTGGGGAAAATAGGGAAAAAAAGGGAACTGAGTGCTTCTGCCTCTTCTGGGGCCAGATTTGGGCCAGACATTCCATACTGGCTGCTTCCTTCAGCAGATGCGTGCCCCTAGGGAAGTGGCTCCGTGGCTCTGTGCCTCCGTGGCTCACCTGTGGAAGGAGGAAAGGGGCACTTTCCTCACGGTGCCATTGTAAGCATTAAAGTGAGTGCGGGAGGCTGCTTACAGCAGCACCTGTGGAAGAAATGCCGGTGCTCCCATTCTTCCAGCAGACATCTGCCCCAGGAGCGGTATCTCTTTCTTGTACCTTTTAGGGGGAAAAACTATATACATCTTTAATTTTTTGTGTCTCCATCTTCAGTTTCCTAAGATGGACATTTTAGGACATTTACTGATCTTATCTCTTCTGTTTTTTCTCCTGCTTATTGAATGCTATGAATTTCCCCCTAAGCACTACTCATTCCATTTGCACATTTTAATAAGTTGTTTTCATTTTCATTTCTTTCTAAATATGTTACAATTCTGTCAAGAACTCCTTTTTGGCCTGTGGAGTTGGAGGAGGAGAAAACATAATGAAGATATATTGCATCAAAAATTAAAATAAAATAAAAAGTAAGTCGTTGAACCCTCAAATATTCTCCAAGATTTCTCCAAAAGAGTATGCCTTCATTAATTTCTTTTTGTTGTTCACCTGTTTGGTTTTTGTTTTTGTTTGAAACAGGGTCTCTCTGCATAGCCCTAACTGTCCTGAACTCACTATACAGACCAGGCTAGCCTCAAACTCATGGCTGTGTCCTCTCAGAGGTGATGCCTCTACCGTATCACAGCACCCTTCTCTTTTCATGACAACTGCCTCTACCTTCTGAGTGCTGGGATTAAGGCATGTATCAAAACACTGGCCCTTCATTAACTTCTAATGTCATTCCACTGTGGTCTGAGAACTGACTTTAAATGACTGCTATTATTTTAAAAGTTTAAGGCATATTTAATGAGTCAGAATGTGATCTCTCCTGGTGAATGTTCCAAACAAGCCTGAGCCAAAGCGTGTATTCTGCTCTCTGTGAAAGGAGTATTATATGAAAGTCAATTAGATCAAGCTGATGGATAGTGCTGTTGAGGTCAACTCCATCTTTATTGCCTTTCTGACCTCTGGAAGATGCTGGGGTCTATTTCTCTTGCAGTTCTCGGGGTTCTGTCTCCTGTGTTTTGACACTGTGTTGTTGGGCACATGCATGGCTGTGTCCTCTCAGAGGTGATACCTCTACCATATCACGGCACCTCTACCATATCATGACAACTTCGCTCCGATGTCTGCTGCTAACATCAGCACTTCAGCTTTCTTTCAGTTAGCACTACCATGGTAGACATTGGCTCGTCTTTTTAATTTCAAGCTATCAGTCTTCATACTTAAGTAGGCTTGGGGGTTCTAGGGTGCAGCTTCATGGTAAAGCACTTGCCCAGCATGTCCAAGGCCCTGGGTATGATCCCCAGTACCACGGAATAAACAGATACAGAGGTTTCTTAGAAAACACATTTTAAACTAATCTGGGTCTCCCACAAATAGTTTCCTACCACTTCACCCATAGTGTAGGTCCCCTGTCAAAGCCATTCTCAACTCCTTTCCTGTGCCTTGTGGTGTGGCTGTCATTTGTTTCGCTTACCCATTTGCTGTCAAATACACTGGTGCTCTTGCTCGTTTAGAAAGGTATGCTTGTCTGTTTGAGAGACGAGGGCAGACTCTCTAGACTCTGTTTCCAAATCCAGAAGTCCTGCTTGAAGAGAGGCAAAACTTCTAACTCCCCTGAAGAGGAAGTTATTCACAGTCCCCTCTGGAGAGCAGGGACCCATTAAACACCAAAAGAACCCTATCACACAAAGTGCTATACTGGATACTGCAGGGACATCATGATTGTGGAACTCAGACACAAGCGGCGCTGACCTCTGCAGCTTACAGATGCAGAAAGGATGGCTCAGTGTCTGCTCGTGGGATAATCGGAAGAGACAAAACACAGAAACGCTGCCAGATCCTTTACTGGGATCCTGCACGAAATGATGCAAAAGACATTTTCAGATAAGCTGACAGATAGCATTAGAACACGGACAATAAATCAAGAACAGAGTGTGAAACTCATTGGAGTGGCAACTGTAGTTATGAAAGAGGGGGCTCCAAGGTAACTTACCCTCAGATGTGAACATTAGCCTCAAACAGATCAGAAAAAGGAGGCAGAGAGAAATGTCAAAGCAGATGGCCCCAAATGTTAGCCACAGATAAGTTAGACCGATTATATAAGACATTCTTTGTAGTTATTGTAGCTTTTTTTTGGTAAGTGGAAATCATACTCAAATAAAAATTTTTAAAGTGATCTTTTCAGTCTTTTATTATAACAGCTTCTAACCCTACATGCCTGGAAATCCGAGGGTTTGCCTCCATGTTTTCAATGTTCTCTATATCACTGAGCTAAAACTGCCAATATGTAATCTAGTGCTGTTGTTGAAGCCGCCTTTCGGGTGCTGTTTCTGAAATAGGTGATTGTTGCCCTGGGGAAGGATTTGCATCAGACAAGTCTGCTTGGGTAGCCAGTTGTTGGAGTTACGGGGCTGTGATTATGCCCAAGGCCTTTGTTCTTCAAGAAGAGCAGCTTCCTCTGGGATTGTACCAGGGCGGGGAGGAGGGCCCCTCCTTCCTTGTCCTTGAGAAGCACCCACCTTCAGGAAGTAGTGAGCAGCACAGGAGACAATTCCTGATGTCTGTTATCCATGTGCCCTTTCTGTTTTCTTTTTTAATGCAATATTTTAATGCTTTAAGAATTTTATGCAATATATATTTAATTGTATTTGCTCCCTGACTCTTTCCCCAGTTCTTCCTATATCCACCATCACCCTCCACCTGCCTTTTTTTAGTTTTATTGTTACATTTATACATATAAATTTATAAATACAACTTACTGGGTCTATTTATTATTGTTTGTATGTATGCATTTTTAGGGGCTGACCTCTTAGTCTTGGATAATCAATTAGGGGCTCATCCCTGGGGGAGACTGATTCCCCCTTCTTAACAGTCATTAATTGTCTATAACATCTAGGAGTGGGGCCTGGTCCAATTTCCCCATTCATCTTGGCATGTCAACTGGTATTGTCATTATTTAGGTCTTGTTTAGGTATCATATTATAAAGATTTCATGGGTATAGATTCCATGTTCTGCAGAGAAGACACAATCTCACGGCAGATGCCCTGGCCCTCTAGCTCTTCAAATCTTTCTGTCCCCTTTTTCATAATGTTTCCCTGAGCCTTAAGTGTAGGGTTTGTATGGTAAATGTTTCAGCTGGAGTTGAACACCCACATTCAATGGTTCTCTTGGCTCTCTGTAGTGGCCTCTATCTGATGAAAAAGAAGCATCTCTGATGATGAGGGGTGAGAGCTTCCTTTAGCTGTGGGTACAAGGCTAAGCACGTAGGATGCAGTTAGAAGTTATACTGGCTCCACAAAGTGGAGACTTTAGGCTCTCCTCTGGGCCCATAGTGAAGTTTATAGTAGCAGAAATTAATTCTCTTCTGTTGAGCAGCCTTAAGTCCAAGTCGACAGCGGCTGGCTACCTCTGAGATATGAGTTCCACTTCTTTACCTGTAGAGCCATCTTTTATCTACCCTGTTATCATCAGTGTTGTGGTTCAGAGGCATCTCAGCTGGGTCGGCCTTTTGATTGCTTTTCTCCCATGGAAGCTGGCACGGCACATTCTGGTACTGTGAGAACTGGTTCTCAAGGAGGAGGCCATTTCAGCACAATCCTCCAAGTCCCGTGTCCAACTTGTGTGATGCTTTTAGCAATAGGGACTTACCTCCAATTCTGGGAAGTAGCCAAGGGCAACAGCAATAGCCTATATTGTTTGGGAGAAGAGTCTCTTGGACTCCTCTGACCAACAACTTGAATGGAGGTTTCTCATACTCTCTGGTATGGTTTCTGGTACTTGGGTTTTCTTATTGAATAGCAACATTCTGTTGAGGAATATTTGTGTACACTGTAAAGATAAGTCTCTGCCTAAGATACCTTCTGATTGGTTTACTAAGAGCTGAGTGGCCATTAGATAGGCAGGAGAGATAGGTGGGATTTCCAGGGAGAGAGGGAAAGAGGATGAAAAATCTAGGCACACAGATCATGCCAGTGAGACACCAAGGGACACAGAGGGGAAACAGGAGGTACAAAATGGAAGAGAGGTAACACCATGTGATAGAACATAAATTAATATAAATGGATTAAGACATAACAGTTAGTTGAGACACACCTAAACTAAAAGCCAAGCTTTCATAATTAATAATAAGTCTCTATGTCATTATTTGGGAGCTGGCTCATGGCTCCCAAAGGAAACTCTAACTATAACATTCATTTCTACTTATGCCAGAAGAAAAAAAAACAATCAAAACACTGAAAAAAGTAGTGTACCTATGGAGACCCACCAAACCTCTCTCCACCCTGTATCTTGACCTGACCTGATCCCAGAACTTTTGGAACCCAAGCCTAAACCAAGAGTTTGCAAGGAAAGCTTCACAGAAACCATAACACTCCATTCTCCATCTCCATTCTTCTCTCACTGTGGCAGGATGGACTGAGCTTCAGGCTTTTGGGCTGTATGTGGCCCTCAGAGTCATCATCTGGCGGTCTCACTGTGTTCCTTTGCAGGAAGCATGGCTACTGCCACAGACAGGCAGAAGACTTGGAAGTCAGGAGGCTTGATGAAGGTCATACCTTACCTCACTGCCTTCAAATGGGAGCAGGCAGGATCTGAGGCTTCTAACCAGATAATGGCTTGGTTTCTCCGTCCTACTCATGCTCTCTTGTGGAGCAGCATCCGTTCTTCCCGCTCTGTGCACAGATCAGCTCCAGCCATTTCCTCAGCTGTCTCCCTGCACATCATGCCACGATGAAGCCAGCTCTGTGCTTGATCAAGAGACAGCCAAGATCCTAAGACCACAGTACATTTTTCTCTAAGATGTCACAGGATCTGATGTACTGGCGTTGCTCTCACGCAACTGCTCTGATTTTTCTGAATGCCCTGGCAAAGGGCACTGATAAACAAAGCCTTGGACTATGTCTAAGCACCAAACCATCCTTGAGGGTCCCAGGATGCTCCATTTCTCCAGGTGTGTTCTCTGGATACATCCTTAGACAAGCTATCTGCTATTACCTGGATAGTGTATGCCCTAGACGGCCAATCAAGCTTCCTTGAAAATTCCCTCAGACATCCATCCCTTCCCATGGATTTGGAATACTTGCTTGGCTATATTATAAACCTCTTGTTGCTACTTTTACTGAAGCACCCTCCACTGCTGTTGTTTCTTGTCTTGTCTGTTTTAGTAGACTGTGCATCCCGGCTCAAGGCCTCAGTGGCATTTATGTCTATGTGCCCAGAAACGATGACTCTAACATAGGCAAATGAATGAGCCATTCCCGAGAATCAGGGTCATTTGTTTCACGCTCTGGATCAGTCACTGTCTCCTTCATCTCACACGAGTCAGTTGTCTTCTTGGTGGCTCCATCTTCGCAATGGTGAAGGATCTTCTCTAGCTTAGAAATGACTGTTCCAGCAAACCAATGCCCATGTACATTATGGTTTAAACAGAGGATGAAGAGAGCTGAGAAACTCTGGAGGGGGGAATATTGGAAGATCTAGTATGCCTGGGCTTCTCTGCCTTAGTTGCTCATTGAGGATGCCTGGGAAATTCTACTGGCTTTTGACACAGGACTGTGAGATTTTGACATCCCCTCCCCCCGGGTGACTATAATGTGCAGCTTACACTGAGAATGCTGGTTGGTCCTGGAACATAATGCCTTCACCTCAGTGTCTGGCACTTGAGTCTTCTACCTGAAATAAGGAAAGGCAAGGAATTTTCGAAGCTTAACTAAATCAACATCAATTGCAGGGTTGTTGAACCTGCTGCAGGAATGCACCTACATTTTTGACTCAACTCTGAGGCACAGCCTGAGACTTTGTTTTTTCAGAAGTTCCCAAGTGATTCTGCTTCTCTGGACTCTCCTCTCTGAGGGTTCAAAAAACTGTGTGGCTTTTGCAGCAAGTTCCAACTCAGACCCGCTGATGTCTTTTGGTTTTTTAAAATGAGTTTAGACACATGCAGCTAGGTGGTGACTACATTGCATGATATGGTGGAAATCCAGAGGCTTTTAGACCCATGAAGTATTTTCATCCCTTCTTTCAAGTAAAGGAAAAATACATGCCCTTGTCTGACCTGTAGCATAATGCAATGTGTACACACAGGGCCCTCACCTACCCAGCAGAAAATTCAGGACCTCAAACCAGGCTTCAAAGTAAAAGGGGATTAGGTACTCAGAAAGCACTTCTAGCTAGCCACGGGGGCAGCTTACATGACTCTGAGAGAGCAATAAAGCAATTTTAAAAAGAGTAGGAAAGTCCCCATAATGTTCCAAAAAATGTACAGAGAGAGAAACGGTGTCACTGTACATGACTTCAAGTCCAAAGAACAAAGTGGTAGAGGGAAGGTTCATTTCAGGAGGAAAGAAATCACTGGGACAAGACAACCAAGCACACACGAGGATTTCGAAACACCAGTGGCGTAGGTGATGGCAAAGCTGATGAAGGAATGGCTAACAGAAGTCCACAAGGCTAGAGAAGCAACACAACCTAGAGCTGATAGCCAAGAATGGGATGCAGATACAGTCAGTGTCTGTTCACCCATGGGATGCAACTGTATGGGTTGCTGCTCTGACTTTGAGCATCCTGTTGTCTAGTCTTACAACCATGCTGCAAAGGGAAGTGCTGCCTCCATCCGACAGAGGAGGGAGAAAAGTGTCCAGCGGCTGGAATAGTAACTTATCCCAAGGTTTCCCTTATCCAAGCCATCCCCCGGCCTGTTGAGACCAACATGCACATGTTCACATCAAGGTGCCTTGGGCACATAATAACAGAGCTACAGACAAATTTTCAAGGGTCACAGTTACAGGAAACATTGCTGAAGAACCAGAACACACCAGTCTGGGAAAGACCGGGAGACAGCCATGTGAACATGGACAGCAGAACTAAGAATGAGCAGGCCCCGCTACTCTAAGGTCTAGCTCTGTCCTTAGCCCTCTGTGATCTCTCTCTCCCCACACCCACTATTACCAACCTGCTAGCAGTTGTCTGAATATCCTTCCTGCCACTTTGAGACCATTATACTTGCCGTTTAACCTCCTCCATCACCCACTGTGGTTGTGAGGCCATCTACCTCTTCCTACCGATCTTTCCCACCCTGGGAAGAGGCACTTTTGTATCTAAGCCTGAGCCAGCTTTCTCCCACAGAAGGGCTGTCAGCTGCAGCTCCTTAGGGGACCACCCCAATGGACTTTCTCATCAACTGGAGCCTTGAAGCTCACTCACCCCGGTAAAGAATCAAAACAGGTTGTGAAGCCCCTATAAATATCCAATACATTATCCCAAAGTAATCTATTAATTTAGATTCAGCAGTCGAAAGCTTCGCAGTAGCAAATGATTTCTTAATGGGCATTTAGGGCTGGTTTTTAGGAGCTCCAAAATTAAATGCGCTGCTGTCTGGACCTCAGGAGAGAATGAAAACACGGAAGCACTTAAGAAGGCTGACTCCCTCAAATGGCAGGCTCCCTCGTCTTTCCCAATACAGTCAAGAGAGGCCTGACTCGAACCTTGCCCAGTTTGTGATAAAGGTTCTTCTGCTCTATCTTAAAAGGACTCCAAACAGCAATGCATCTACAAAGAATTCTGGAAGTGTCTGGGTGACCGGGGCAGGTAATGGTTAATTAGTAACAGCAGAGGCCATCTCTCTGGTTTTTGAGTTACTAAAATGACAGTGGGTCAAGAGGACTGGAGTGATGGTGCGGTGTGTTTGCTCGTTATGATCAAATCAGTGGATATCAATTTTCATCTATACCCATCCATCAGCACAGCTCCATCCACTGTCTCAATGCAGCATGGTAGAGGAGCTGCCCCGCCTTCCTCCCCAGGACCACCAACCATGACGACAGGCTGTGGAGCATCCAGCCTCAGAGGATGCCTTTATTTGGTCTAGGTTTTGTGTAGCCACAAGGGCTTGTCCTGCTATAAAGTAAACCGCAAAAGGCAAGATTAAACGGATCTTGCTTCCCAGCATTGCCGGCACACTGCTGTTTAAAGTGCTGGGCCTGAGACCTGCCAAGGCAGGCGTCTCAAAAAAGCCATACATGGTATGGCTCTCCTCTCCCATCCCCACACAAAAGATGTTTTAGCAGACAGTAAACAGCAAGCTTTGTAAGTAAGCAGAGATGCTAGCAAGGACGTAAAGATGGAGGAGTTTTATCCTATGCAAGCAGAACTGTGCCCCAAATCTAATTTTAGCCTTTCCTCCCACAGGTGCACTTGGAAACAACCTTTCTTTCAAAGGAGGGCTAGTGGGAGGAAATCGGGGCTTTGCTTTTGATGGATTCTTGCCTGTTCTGGGGTTTCTCCTTGACCCCACATTGTCTCTCATCATATTTGCCCGTTAGCTCGGACCTCCCCAAGGCGCTCTGGAATGCGTTCGCTGCTTCTCTGATCCCAGGAGCTGAAAAAGATCTTCATGATGGTGAAATGCTTCCTTGCATCCAGTGCTACATTTTCCTGATAGTCATCATAGCCCCTGCATTTTGTCAAGGGGGATTTTTAAGCCAATTATTTGAAACAGCAGGTCTCCCTCCACATAAGTAGGTTTGAGTTTTCTGCTCAGATGATAAAAGCTCCCAACATTACAATCCACTTTGGAATTATTTTGTTAGAAAGCCAGCCTCTGGTTAATGCAACTTACACCCACTGTTCCTGTCATTATTTCTGACCCAAGGTCTCCCCTACATCTTTCCAATTCTCACAAATGTTCTCCCCCAGGCTACAGAGTCTCAGATCTTGCAGCTCTCTGTCTCGTGGTTGTCAGCCACTTCAGCCATTTGGCCATACTCTGCTGCTCACACTCCAGCTGGCCTGTGCCCCTTTCAAATGGGGTCCAGAAACAGAGCTGTGGACCATGCGAGTGTGTCGCTTCACCACCGTGCAAACGGCCAGCCATTGGTTATTACTATTCAGCCCTCATCTCCCCTGACTCCAAGGACAGGCTGCAGCTGTTCAGCGAGCACTAATTGGTGCTGATAGACTGTGGTGGCAGGAAAATACATGACAAATCTGCTCGGTGACGCATGTAAAAGGGGGATTTTAGTAAATTTATTCATGTCAAACCCTGCTTTGGTAAGTCAGATAGAGTGGGGGGGTGGGGGGGGGGAGCTTCTTGGTCCTCGCTGCCCATGAGCTGGGAAAACTGACCTGATTTGCACTGGGGTGCAATGTTTTCAACCTCAAATGTGGATGTTAAAATATCATACATTTTGTTGGATGTCTGTACTGGTTCAGAACAAAGACAGATTTCACTAGGGAGCAAGTTCTTTCCTAACTGTATATTCTAAGTACCTTGAAGGTGGGTTTTAAATGCCATTTGAGGTTTTTCCCCCCCATACTTCTTAATGTTTTTATTAGCAGTAGACAAGTTGGTCAGATCTGAGGGACTCAAGTCATGAAAAAGGTCATGGGTAGACAGTGTCAGCATTACCAAAATGCCAAACAGGGGTGTCTTCTCTATAATGAGCAGAGAAATATTTTAAGAGCTAACACTGTTTACCGTAAGCAATAATATTTCTCAACATTGTATAATGTTTAAAAAGGACTGCTATAG
Organism: Neodon shergylaensis; assembly: GCA_025134845.1. Lineage (NCBI taxonomy): Eukaryota > Metazoa > Chordata > Mammalia > Rodentia > Cricetidae > Neodon > Neodon shergylaensis. The sequence goes on along the minus strand of JABTXL010005619.1, from coordinate 15,436,558 downwards.
ATGTGTCACTGGTCAGCTAACTCCTTGGACAGAGTGACTCGGTCAACGAGTTCAGATGCATACACAACAGAGCAGCTGATGGACAAGGGCTTCTGTGCTGCCAACGTGGGAGGCCTGATCCTACTTCCCAGGTGGAATCAGAATGTTCTGACCATCCTGAAGATGGATCCCCAGCCCGTCTGCGTTTCCTTTCCCGCAACCACTTTTCCAAGTTGAATGCCATCAGTCACAAATTAGCTCAAACAGCCTCTCACTCTGAAACCAGAGGCCTGCGTGAAGCACTCATGGAAGAACTCTTGCAAGGCTGTCTGACATGAAGCATGGATGCATTCGGTGGGTTCAGACACATCACATCTCTATACACAACATGGTTAAACCAACACAGCAGAATCTGCCTAACAATAAAGTAGTTCATTGCGGTTTATGGTTTTATTAGTATTTATTTTTAGAAAAAAGAGAAATTTACAAGATGCAAAGTCTCATACAATATGTTATTGTTGGTTGCCAAACAGCAGCCCTGCCTTGTGACTCAGAGATGGAGACAACATGGACAGCAGGAATGTGCTAGAGACTGATCATGGACACAGAGACTACACCACAGTAGACTTGAGGATGGATGATGCTGGGTCATCCTGTACCAACAGCAAGCCAAGACATGATAGGAAGCAAGGAAACCATGGACCTCTCTCCACAGGGGAGGCATAGGTGTATACCAACCGCGAGCATCCCCCATCCCATAACACCCACTACCCCATCAGACCACAGCATTACAGGAAATGGGATGGTCCTTTGGTGTTTTTCTGCGGGGGTATTCAGGTTCCCAGTGTCTTATTTCTGATTTTCTTTTCACATTTGAGTCCTGAATTCTTAAAGCAGTGTAGGGGCTTAGCATCTTGAATTTTTCAGGATCCGGTTCTGCCCAATGGTAATTTGCTAAAAGGAACAAAGAGAAGACATTGCTAAGACAAACTGCAAAACCTGTTTTGAAAACCTGTCTCTAGGACCAGAAGCATTGAGAAGTAGCTGAAGGAATCACTTCAAACTCACACAAAGACACGGATCATAGTGCCTCACCTAACTATGAAAAATCTAGCAACTTGTGATATGTAAACCCAAATACCTTCTCACCAAAGTATCTCCACAATAACCTCAATATTTGAACTCTAAAAGATACTAAATCAAATTACCAAACACAGTTCTTTGGTTAGTTAGGGGGTTTTGTTTTATTTTGTTTTGTCTTCATTTTTTGAGACAGGATCACATCCTATAGCCCAGGCTGACCTAGAACTCATCATGTAGTCTGAGGCTGGCCCCTGAGCTTACAGTAATTTTCCTACCTCAATCTCCTAAAATTACAGGTTTAAACTACCATGCCCAGATCTGAATACACTTCTAAATGGCCTTTGCATCAAAGAGAACTCTCAAGGAAAACTGGAGTGTATTTTGAAGTATATGAAAAAGAAAACACAATATACCAAAACAACTGTAATAGTCACCTTAGGAGGTTTTCATAGCATTTAACATTTATGCTGGGGGGGGGGGAACTGTCAAATCCATAATCTGAGTTTCTACCTTAAGAAAGAAAAATGATAAAAGCAGAATAATCCTCAAAACAAATTTAATCAAGAGAATAACAAAGAAAGACGGAAACCAATGAAATTTCAAATAGAAAATGACAGAAAAATAAATAAAAATACCAATAAAACCAATATACCTAGCATTGCAGTTTTTATTTGACTACCTATGGCTTATGGGAGGAGCATTATCCCTGATGTAAGGTAATTCCAATTAAACTCTTTGATATGATACACACACATACATACAAGTGTGTGTATGTAATATATGTATATATGTATGAATAGTGTAAAATAATAGGTTTCTATATGTATTTTCAAACAAACTTAGCATTTTTACTCCTCCCTAACCCACTCCTCTGTCCTGCCTTCCCATCCGAGTACTAGGTATGGGATACCTTCCCCCAAGTCTGGGGCATACAAGAAACCACAAAACAATACAAACCATTGCTTTTAGTCACCCACCAGAATTCGATTATAATATACCATTGCTGAAGACACCACACACTTTGGTCACAGCGCATGGAAAAAGCAAGATGGCACTGACTAACAAGCTTCCTCCCAGATGGCTAGCTTTCACAGTCCTGGAAGGTGTCATGCAGACTATTGGGGATGCAAAGGAAAAGGCCACTAACCCACTCCCTGCCATGAACCCTGTGATCTACAATAACCATCAGTGTGGCAAAATATGCCCATGCTTGCAGCACAGACAAGACTTCTATGGGAATAACCAAGCAGGCTTTGTTTTCTTAAGGCTCACTCCACAGGGTGGAACACATACCTGCTACTATGAATCTGTCCAACAAGTCCTGGTTCATGAACTCATAAGCCCCAGAAATGAACCTACTACTATTATTTTGCTAAATGGACAAAGCATCAAACTGTTTTTGAAATCCTATTTCTATACCCATTGATTAGTACAGGTCTCAGATCTTATCGGGGAAGTTTCTCCGTGGAGTGATGCAGAAACAACTGGACAAAGTGAGAGAGTGGGTGAACATGGAGTACTCAGCCACAGGTGGGCATCTATGTTATATCCACTCTCCACAAGGCTCAAGGACCACTGTGGAAGAGAAGGCACAGAGACTGTAAGAGTCAGGCTGGGGAAGAGCAGAGGAGACAGTGTCTTCTAGGCATGACAGAACTACAGCACGCATGAGCTCACGGCATCTGTGGTTTCTGCAGAAGAGCAAGCCAGTCATCATTCCAGCACAGAGGACGAGGCTCTGAGCCCCACCCCTCATGGAAGAGCTACTGACACCTGGCTGCTTCTGGAGACAGTCCTTTTTTCTTTAAGGGTTTGGCCCTTAGTAGATTGGTCACACTTCAGTGGATGGCCCCAAACTCATAAGTATAAAGTAGCACAAATTGGACTCAGGGTTATTTTGAGAGAGAGAGAGAGAGAGAGAGAGAGAGAGAGAGAGAGAGAGAGAGACTGTGCAGCTGGGAGAAGTTAGGGGAGTAGTTAAGGTTGAATAGAGTTAAAATACATTGTATGCATGAGTGAAATTCTCAAAGAACTAGTGAAAATATTATATTAAAAAATCTGACGGCAAAACCTCTTAGTCAGGGTTACTACTGCTGTAAGAAAATGTGCAGGACTGCTGCTTACCAGCTTTCTCAACCTCCTGCTTTCTTACAGAACCCAGACCCACCTCCCACAGTAGACTGGGCTTGCCCACACCAATCACTAAGAAAATGCTCCACAGGCTTGCCTGCAGCCTGGCCTTATGGAGACATTTTCTCAACTGAGGTTCCTACCTCTTAAATGACTCTAGACCCACAGTTTTCAACCTGGGGGATATGACCATCAGAAAATATATTTCTGAGAGTCTTAGGAACTGAGAACTCAATCGGTAGCAAAATAACAGTTATGAAGTAGCAGTCATAGTTGGGGGTTCCTAAGACCATTGGAAATACGTGTTCTCTGATGGTCGTAACTCATAGGTTGAGAACCACTGTTCTAACCTCTGTCAAACTGACAGAAAACTAAACAGCATATAAGTAATAGATAATATAATAATCTGGAAGTAAATACATCAACAATGAGATGTCATTTCAGTGTGTTTGAACGGTAAATCAACTAAACAAAAAATTTAATTGGGTTAACCTCATTATATAAGCGGCAAAAATAGAAGTATCAGTGCGGACCCTACAGACAAGAAAAAACTAAACCAGTAAGGAGGCAGGTGTGATATCAGCACTTGGGAGGCTGAGGCAGGAAAAGCATGCTTTTGTGAACAGCCTGGGCTGGTTAGACTCTTATCTGAAAGAAGTTAATTAAATTAAATATAAAAAAATAAAATCTATATATCACAAATTGGTATGTGGGGTAAATTCTTTGAAAAATGGGTATAAATGCTTTTTAATACAATGGGATTTGGGGAGCTGGGGACCTAAAGAAAGCAATAAAAGGGAGGAATAAACTGAGCACTTGTTCTTGGGATGTTTAATTCCACTCAAAAGATGGCTGTCTTTTGATATAAAATGTCTAAGTGAGCTTTAAATTTTAAGACAATAATGTGAATTACATGAGAAAAAAGTTTTAATTAGGTATGGAATTCTCAGTTAATCCTAAAGCAGGTGTGCTGGCTCACGTCCATAGCCCCAGCATGCAAGGCAGGGGAGAGCAAGCCAGGGGGATTTCCATGGGCATTCTAGAGGTTCTAGAGGCCACATAGTGAGTTCCGAGCTGGCCTGAGCTATACACTGTGACCCCATAAAAAAACACAAACAAGTGTCTCACGTTTCCCTTTGTGATTTTGAGGTCACAATAAAACTCAGCTGACAAACTGCCAAGCTTCATGGTTGGAGGATTTCTCATCCAAACGTTCAACTAAATTCCAAAGCTCAACAGAGCACTTTCTGTTCCCTCAGTCTAAAAGATCCTAACAGCAACCCTATGAGGTAACACCTACTCTGTGGGTGTGCTTTCTGGTATCTTCAATACCGACCATGACAGATGCCTCAAGGAATTAACAGCTCGCCATGGAGGCCCCTGAGTGCACATAAGAAAAGCCATCAACACCTGAGGCAGGTGGGAGAGCTGCCCCTGTGGTCATAAGAGCAGGAGAGCTGTCCTTGCCCCCTCCAACTGCAACTCTCAGGAGAGAGGCCATGGACTTCTCCAGGGCAGCACAAGAGAGGCAACACTGTTAGACAAGGTCTGGGTGAGGCAGCACCAAAGTTGTGAACATGGGAGAGCTGTCCCCATTTCTCATCTGTCCTGTGGCAGCATTGATGGGGAAAGATGCCCCCATGACTACCTGAGACAAATGTGAGAGCTGGGCCTGTGGTCATAAATGCGGGAAGGAGGGCTGCCCTTGATCCCTACCAGCAGCAACACTCAGGAGAGCAGGCCCTGCACCTCACCTGAGCAACAATAGAGCCAACCCTGTTGGCTAAAGTGTGGGTGAGCCAGCCCCAAAGTAGTGAGTGGAGGAGACCTAGCCCCACCTCTCATCTGCCATATGGAGGCAAGGACTGGGGAAAGATGCCCCTCACATCCCATAGCACCTATTAATGCCTGAGGCAGGTGGGAGAACTGGCCTTGAGGTCACAGAGCTGTCCCTGTCTCCTACCAGCTGCCACACTTGGGAGAGCACATCCTGCACCTCACTGGGAGACACAATTGAGCCAACCCTGCTGGTGGAGTTGTAGGTGAGCCAGTTCAGAGCTGTAAGCGAGGGAGAGCTGTCACCACTACTTGTCTCTCATGCAGTGGTGTGGATAAGGGTGTCCCCCCACACACTCCTCATCCCTTACTGTCTGCAACAGATGAGAAAGCTGACCCTCCCCCCTTACCAGCTGCAGCCCTCAGGAAAATGGGTCCTGTTCCTCACCTAGACAGCACAGCAGAGCTGCCCAGTGGTCAGAGGTGAGGGTGACCCAGCCCTAATGCTGCGAGCAAGAGAGAACTGCCCCCATCACTCATCTGACATACGGTAGCATGGGGAAAGAAAGATGCCCTTCCCCCCCACCTCCCACCCATCAACAACTTGAGACAAGGGAGGAGCTGGCCATTGGGTCAAAAGAGCAGGAGGGCTGTCCCCCTCCAGATGTAGCACTTGGAAGAATGGCTCCATACCTCAAAATAACTGGCCCTGAGAGCATAGGCATGGGAGAGCCAACCCTCAGGGCATGAAAGCAGGAGAATGGTCCCCATCCACTGTTCCTGGCTGCAGAGGTGAATCAGCGAGGGAAAGACTGGAGAGCTCACCCAGGTGGTGAGAACAGGGGAGAGTTGGTGGGTGGACCAACCCTGCAGTTGCCCAGGCCCAGACCCAGGGTTATCCACCCCATCTATGATCTGCTGGAGCACACGAAGGAACCTGACCCAGAGACCTAGAGTTGCAGGATATCCACAACACAGGGCAACAACAGGATATCCAAGAAGAGTCCCAGTGAGGGTCCAGCATCAATAGTGTAGTAGAAACCAGAGGCCTGAAACCAGACCAATGACTCTCTGCCATGAACACTTGCAAGTAAAGATACATGGACAAAGGGGTTTACTGAGTGACTTACTGTGTCACACTGCAGCTTCTATGATGAGATTGTTAAATTTTTCCCTTTTTTCTATTAAATTTGTTTTATTTTGGGAGGGGTACAGGGGCAGAGGTCAGATGTGAAGGGACAGGATAATGAATGGAATCACATGCTGTAAAAGACACACAGAATAAATAAAAAGAAAGTGAAAAGAAAAGCTAGCTAGAAACACAGCTAGTCTATGCTCGTTGGTTCTGTCTGGAAACATGACAAGAACTGACTTCTCCCCTCAGGCCTCACTCATACTCTTAGGCACCCCCTTTACAGCCCTGCACCCCTGAACAAATAGCGGAAAGTCCAGCAGGTGGAAACACACCATGCCATTCTCAGGACCTCACTGTTTCCGGGTTTTAGTCAACAAAAGAAAGTGACCCACTTCTTTTTGCAGTCCTGAAGGTGATGGCCCAAACGCAGGGACCGGAGTCTCTGAAGGTCTCTTCCTCAGCCGTAACAACAAGTGAAAGTCTGAAACTCTCCCTTGCTGACCTCAGAGAAGCCCCTCCTCCTGACACACACTGAAACTACACTTCTGCTTTTTGGAACTTAAGTTTTAAGATTCTGGTTAAATAATTTTTCCTTTCCTTTCTAGATTAAGTTTAAGTACTCTATAATATTTTAAAATCTTGAAGATAATTTTATGATTCAAATGTATGACATACAGGTGGAAAACAAAGTTTACTTTAGAAGAATAAATGACTTAAGCATTCATGACACCCTTTCAAGGGAAATAAAGCAGCTGACACTGTGTACTGAGTAGTCCTGAGCTCTGGAAACGAGATGAAAAAGACACGGAATGATCTGCTTGGGAAAATGCTGCAAAGGAGTCAGGCCAGGGACAGCTGTATTGGAATGACAAGCTGGCAGGTTATTTTTTCTTTTCTTCTTTGAGCAATTTGGCATTTCTGAAATGTGCTAAGTGTAAATTTTTGTAATAAAATTTTATTTCAAAATAGGTTCTAAAGGAGAAAACTTATTTATGAATTCTGATTCTCTACTAAAAGAAACATAGAACCAGAAGGAATCTTGGAGGGTGGAGTCCAAGAGTTCTCCAAGCTTTTGAATATGCTTTCAGGCAGAAGGACTCCACAAAGCATCTGTCTTAAAGGACTAGGAGCTAAGTGTGCCTTCAGAATCGACCTTGCTACAACTGGAGGTTCCAATGGGCCCAATCATATGTCAACATTAATACTATGGGTGACATGCTCTCAACAAAGCCCAGAGCCTCTAGCAAGCAGCAAATACTGCCCCAGCTGTAAGTCTCTGCCACCACCATGGGACTGGCCAGTGGATGCTGCTCTGTTTCTAACCTGTTTGTTAGAATATCCCACTTCGTTTTCCTTGATCCAGCTGTAGAAAAGCTTAGGAATTGGTTGCTGGGCATCACGGAGAGTGGCTGGAGATGGTGATGCTATACATTGGAAGGCTATAACAGCCACCACAACCGGCAGCCTTTCCGACTACCAGCTTCCTCCAGCTGTGCCAGTGGCTCTTTCTACTGCTTTCAAATACCAAGGAGTGAGAAACATCCTTGGTGAGGCCAGTGCAGGAATGGAAGCTAGGAATCCTTCAACAGCCGGTTCAAAAGCTGAAATTCTCAGCCAGATGTGGTGGCTCAGATCTGCACTCCTAGTACTTGGGAGGCTGAGGATGGAGGATTGCCCTGAGTTTGAAAAGAGCTTGGGCTACATAGTAAGTTTCAGGCTATCTTAGATTAAAGAATGATGCCCTCTTAAAAGAAAAGGGTAGGGGGGAGAACCACAAGATATTCCTATTTGTTGACTTTTAGCTGACCAGTTTCCAGCTCAGGCCATTTGTGTAACTATAGGACACAACAGGTGTTCTCCAACTCATTGTTCCAAACAAAACCCAAGCTTATATTTATGAATTTCATGTCTCAATTGGGAATCTCACTGGCATCATTTACCTAGAAAGTAGGACTGTTCTTTGCAAAAACTCAGAGTTTCTGGGAAACCTGACATTACCAGTTAATACTGTCAGAGGTTCCAGTGAGCCCCTCCAATGAACTGCCAAGGGGTCTCAGGCCTTTCAAACAAAGAGGAAATTTGGCAAGGAGCGGTGGTGCACTAGTATAATCTCAGCCCTTCTGAGACAGTCAGAGAATCATAAATTCAAGTCCAGACTGGGTAAGAGTTCAAGGCCAGCCTGATCTACATAGTAAGACCTTGTTTCAAAAAAGCCAAGGGCTAGGACCCAATACCTGACTTCTGGGTAGGATGGCAGATTAGAAGCTACCTCTCCTTGTGACCCACTTGAGGTGAAATCTTCATTTAAGAAATAACTGCCTATTGCAAAGAGAGAAAAGTGAAGAGGTCTGGAAATTCACAGAGGCAGTGAGAGAATGGCTAAGGGAGTTGGGCAATGCCCCTCCCAAAGAGGCAAAGCTGAACACTGCTCCTGATACACAGCTGTACAGTGGGGTGGGGAGAAGTAGAGCCCTCATCTCAGAGCTAGTCTAGGGGTCCCAGGTAAAGAGACAGGCAGCCCTACCCTCGAAACAAGCTCTCCCTACATACAGCAGTGGTTTGGTGATAAGAGATTCCTCTCACTCATAGGTCAGGAATGAATAGGAGTTCATTTTGTCAGTCTACACGACTCGGGAAACAAAAAGGACTGGCCACCATCTTGTGGGGTGACCTGTTGTTTAAAACTGACCCATTCTGGGGGCCTGGGAACAGCAAGCAATGCACAAGTCAGGGAATCTCAATTTAACCAGACAGCCCCAGATGAAAGACAGTTCTGGGGGACATATGTGGACAGCAGGACAGGGGGACAGCAGGACAGGAGGACAGCAGGACAGGAGGACAGCAGGACAGCAGGAGAAGCTGGGCTTCTGAGACTTGGCTCACAACTCTACCACCTACAGATGGAATCAGGACTCATCAACTGAGAGCTGGACTTAGACAGCCATGAGCCTGAGGCCAGTGGGGGTGAGGTTCTCTCATTGAGAACGCTGATGTTCCAACAGTGTACCTGATGGCCACTGCTGCATCTTTCCAGCACGGTGATTAATATCGGGAGGTCCTGAAGGAACTAAGCTAGGTCCTTTTCCTGTACAGATCTCCATGCTGTGGGTGCTTCCCGTGAATCCCAATGTGCTTGGGAGACTCCTGATCCTAGAACAGCTTAGGGGATACCATTTGAGAAATGGCAGAGTGAGAGAACCACGGACCACAAAGCTAAGTGTGGACAGCAGAAGCCCCTGGTACACAAAGAAAGGAAGCTGACAGTAAAGACAGGTCCAGTGAACACAGGACACCTGTCCAGACAAACTCAAGCCCAGCCTAGACCACAGGAGAGTCTGTGTCCACAAGTGTGACTGACACCCCATCCCACACTGTCAGAACGGAAGTCGGAGGAGTCAGACTCCCCGGAGGACAACACTGAGCACAAGAGGGCAGGGATGGTTTCTCCTGCTCAGCATCTAGTTTCCGTGCTATGATGATGTTGGTGTATTTCCAGATGCTCACATAATCCCTCCATTAAACCTCCATTAAGCTGAAGCTCTCAGTCTTTGGGTCATAACCCCCTGTGGGGTCACATATCAGATATTTACATTACAATTCACAACAGTAGCAAAGTTTCAGTTTTGAAGTAGCAATAAAATAATTTTATGGTTGGGGGTCACCACAACATGAACAACTGTATTAAAGGGTCACAGAATCAGGAAGATTGAGAACCACTGCTCTAAGGACCATGGAAGCTTGAAAGCTGATGGTCAGGCAAGTGTTTCTTGGATTGTCTTAGGTAATAATCCTTCAAAGAATGGCTATGGGGTCTTTCTTTTAATCTCGCATTAGGTTTACATAGTTCCTGGAAAAATATTTTGACAACAATTCTACAAGGTGACATAGTGGCTTCTTCACTTTCATACATTCCAGAACACTCCATAGAAACAAAGCAACACGTAAAAGGTAAGCAAACTTCTTAGCAACACTTCTCAATTTACTTGTTTCAAAGTGACGTGTGGTATCATCTTGTTCTTTGAATGTTCCCTCAAATGATTTAATGCACTCCTCGATCAGCATGCAAAATCACCCAGATAAGGACTAAAAAGACTCTCCTGAGCCTTCTGTTGGCACAGCCATTAGGCAGCATGTTGCAGAGTTCTTGTTTGGACTTTTAAGAAACTCCCTCTGTCAGCAATTTGTGAGGGCCTTCTTCAAACTCTAAACTTGACTAACAAGTCATATGACAAAATGAGACTAAATGAATGCAATTTTGTCATGAGAAGTCACTTTTGTCCTTCATCATCTTCTTTCTTTTTACTACTGCCAGCTCTTGGTCTTTGTTTGCATCATGGTCTCCTCCACTGATAATTTTCCTTAGTAGATAGCCTCTTCGCTAGGAACAGAAAAGCCGAACACTTCCTGAACTACAGGGAGCTCCATCCTTTTTTCTCATTCCTCCATCAGAAATCTATATTAATATATTAAAATATATTTTATATATAAATATATCATATATATTATATAATATATAAATGTACATATTAGATAATAAAACTGCCATTGGAGATGTTGACTATGTTGGTGGCTTCACCATGGATCATTTTCTTCAGGGACTCTGGTATGCTAAGCTCACTGTGTGTGTGTCTGTGTGTGTGTACATTTGCACATGTGTGTGTGCTAAGCGGGTTATATATGTGTGTATACACACAGGCACACAAACACACACAAACATACACACATCCTAAAGTCTAATTGGGAAATATTCCTTGTCTTTTAAGTATAAAATTGTTTTAGTTTATAAAAAAAAAAAAAGAAGAAAAACAAAAAAAAAGACCACAAAAAATGCCAAGGGTATTGTTGGGGGTGTCTCTCCAAAGTGGAGGGTCTTTTTTGAATGATATCCTAAAATAAAATATTTTGATAAGAAATAAAAACAAATTTTCCTTAATAGCTTTAACTTTCTTCATTCCCCACAAGATTGGAACATCTTGAAAACATTAAGAATATCTTCTGGAGCTACAAGAATGTAAGAAATTGACTAAATAGGAGCTGGTAGAGGATGAAGACGATGACTTTTGGAAGGTGAAGTGCCCCAGAGCAATGCAGTGATCAGCCTTACCCCGAGCTCCTTTGACAACCACTTCCAAAGCCCTTCCAGCAGTTTGGGCTCCCCACCTGTGTCAGACCAGTCCCCTCTCATCTCCAGGATCTGTGATTGAGCTGTACTGTTCTCCCCAGGACCTTGAGCCCCACCTTAGACACCACATTGGGCTAGTCTGTGCCTTGTATATCCAACTTCCATGTTGGACCTGGGCCATTGTCTGAAAGTACCCAGATTGTGCGTGTTTGCAGTTTGCTCCCTATGGCCAGAAGGAAAGACCAAGTATCATGTCAAATATTGCACAGTGGGCATAGCAATCAGTGCTGATGCTTCAAGTGTTGGCTTAATGTGGAGAATCTGCGTGAAACCTCCTGATGGAGCTGCTGGATGCATGCACGTGTCAGCCATATCCCAGCAGATGACCTCTTAATAGGTTTCTTTTTCTCAGAGCCACAGTCACATAACTTTGTGGGTCTTGTTTTGGTGAGAAATCTTCAGGATCAGTCCTGCCTATAAATACCCTTTAACTAGATACTGCCTACAGTGGTGTAATGGTTTCCTTTTGACTAGAAGTGTATTTGTGGTTTGGGTACAGAGGGAAATGCAAGGCGGGGTGAAGTGCTGAGCGTTTAGGCTGGTTTCACCAGGGCAACACAAAGCATTGCAGAGGGGCAAAGAAGCCGGGAGGAAAGAGGATTCAGAGAAACAGGAAACGGCACTGGTGCAGGAGAGTGGCACTGACCTGAACACAGGTACACCAGCTGTACCTCGAACTGACCAAGCAGCTTGGGTGTCTGAGAAACAGTTTAATAACTTGTAGAACATAGACTGCGCCTGGAGAGCTGCTCTCATCCTAAGCAGCAGATCTGCTTTGTAGCAGGCATATGCAAGGACTTCAGAGGCGTCTGTCGCTGGGATCCTTAGATGTAAACTTTGTATTTGTGAAAATGTCCCTTTAAGTATATTTAATTTTTTTTTTGCCACTTGTACTTATTTAAAGGCAGCAATACTTTCTAGGTCACACCATTTTAATGAAATTCCTCTCATGTCATTGAGGGCTTTAATAAAGGTTCCTTCCCCACCATGGAAAAAAAAAGAATATCTTCTGGATTATAGTCACCCTCCAAAGTGAGCATGTGAGATAAACTGAGTCAAGTCCTAGAGTAACAGGTGGTCCTCCACTCCATCTTTCTGTATAGAAAACTTCAATCATATGCTGACCTCCTCTGTCAATCAGACTCGTGTAGGATGTTTTGAAGGAATTCAGAACTAGCACTGATTCCTCCTGGTGACGTCTCTGTTCATGTGAGGCTGCATTCTTTGAGCAAGCCAATGGCTACTTCAACACTATCACCTGCAGGTCTTCCCAGGAGCAAAGTGAGCACCTCTATGCATAGAATTTCATGTTATATCTTGCTTAATAAGATGTGCAACAAAATTTGAGGTATTGAGAAAAATTCATTTATCATTTCTTTAATATCCTTTCTAAAAATTAAAAAATTAGTCTCAGAGGATTTATTCTCCAGTTTGCAGGCCTTCTGAGTTGGTAACTGCTACTAAAGTTGCATAAGCTTGACTGACAAGTCAAGAAGCGTGCTGTGCTTACAAAACGAATCTGGACAACAGTCCTCACCCTCAAACTGTGTTTTCATGAAGAAGTTCTTAGATAATAAAACATCTTGGAGATGTTGAACTTTTTGGTGGCCTCCTGTAGGGCCTTTCTGTTCATCCCCTGGCATGCTAAGCTCATATTATCAATACCCTGTTCCTGCATCATCCTGAGCTATGAGGGTGGAAGGGCCACTCCTCCAGGAAGAGTGGTGAGAGGATCCAGTTCATCTTTCCTCCTTTTGTAGTAGGTTCGTCCCAAGTGGACCTGGGTCACTGCTGGTCCTGGGCTTCTTCTAGGAGATGGGGAATTCCAGGACCTCTTCTGATCGGGTATCTTTCTCCTTCTCTGTGTTTTTCTTGGGGATTCCATGTTGTCAGCATAAGAACATCTTCTTGAACATTAATAGTCCAATCTATTGTAAGCAGAGTAATATCTCCTCAGGGAAACATTTCCTTTTTGCATATTTTCCTGTGTGCCATATTACTTTTCATTTTCTGATGCCAACTGAACCAATAAATCAGACTCCTCAAGTTTGACCAAGTAACAAGTACTCAGTGGTCTGTATTCCTTGGCAGTTTTCTCTTTCTGTCTCTAGTCATCATCTAACGCCCATTCCCTTGAGTGGTCTTTTCTAGCCTACTTTTAATAATCATTAGTTGAGTAGACTCAACTAGCAACATGAAATTATAATGACAATGGTAGTGACAGCAGAATGAGAGGGACTACAAGAATAACAACAATGAGAAAAAGCAGCAGCAGAGTTATAGTGGAGACAGCTGCAGTAGAGACAGCAAAAGCAATGTCACAGCAAAAGCTGTGACATCTATACTGTAGCAACAGAAATGGTGGAAAGATCAAAACAAAAGGGTAGCTATGGCCCAGGAGTAGCAGCCATGACAGCAGCCATAGCAAAGACAGGCAGCTCAAAGGTTATAGAAAGCAGCTATGACAATAACAGGAGAAACTAGAAATAAAGAGAATGTAAAAGAGTCCAACAAGCTGAGGCTGGAGAAGGGTAGAAAGCTGTGAAGACCCAGAGAAGAGAAAATGATGAACTCCAAAGATCAACCAGGCCATGAGAACAAAGAGTTTCAGACATTCTACACCTACGAGCTGTATCAATAGCTGCTGTTAGGGTCTAAGGAATCTTGACACCCGAGGTCCAAGAATCACAACACTAGCTACTTTGCCAACTTATTTTCTAATAAGCACAATAATAGCAATGGGAGACTGTCATGGAGAAATCCAACACACTACTAATAAAGTGACATAATAGTGAAAATGCACCCCAAATTGCTGTGGAGGTCCCAGAATTGGAGAGGTTATATAGAGAAACTGAGGCACCATATAGCAGGGGGTAGAGTCCCTGAGCAGAGGCCATTAGTGAAGGTGCAGCCTCAGTTACAGTGCAGACTCCAGCATATTTGAGATGCTAAGACCATGACCTGCCTACCATGGGATAGATGACAACAGCAGATGTGAAATGGAGCCTGTCTGAACACATGAGAAAATTGTATATGTTGTGGATGGCAGACCTCATAAAGGTGAATACCCAAAGTCCTTTAGAGCCCAGAAGATCATGAGTGAGTTCCAGATGTCAGACACTGGGCTTGTTACACTGTTGGAATTTTGTTTTGTTTAAATATAATTGTTTGTATGTCCTGTTTTGTTCCATTTTCAAGTAAAAATGTATTTCAAGTATTTAAAATGGTTATCATCATCATCATTATTATTATTATTTGATGATAGCCCACAATTAAGAGATTGAATATTTTAAAGAGACTTGGAGCTTTTAAAGTGTTTGAATTATTTTTCGAGACAAGGTTTCTTTGTGTAACAGTCCTAGCTATCCTGAACTTTCTCTGTAGACCAGGCTGGCCTTGAACTCACAGAGATTTACTTACCTCTGCCTCCCAAGTGCTGGGATTAAAGGCGTGTGCCACCACAATTTTTTAAAGACTATGGAACTTGAAAAACATCCTTCACAAATATACAAAAAATAAACTTCCAAAAACTGTATGGAATGAAATAACCAAAGCAATTCTAAGTAAAAAGAACAAAGCTGATGGTGTTATAATACCTGAACTCAAAATCTACAAAGTGATAGTACCCCAGACAACACTGTACATATGCACATGCACAATAAATAAACCAAAGAAACAAACTAGAGAACCAGGAATTAAAAACATGCATTTATAAACACATTTCTTTGACAGTGAAGACATACATTGAAGAAAGGAAATCCTTTGATAAATGGTACTGGGCAAAGTAGACTGTCCATACACAGAAGAACTAAACTCCCAACTCTTACTATATACAAAAATCAACTCAATATGAATCAAAGACATAAATGTAAGTCCTAAAACTATAGAATTATGAAAAGAAAAACTTTAGAACATCGTGGGGTAAACATTTGGATATGATTGCAAAAGCATATGCATCAAAAACAGAAAATGATAAATAAGATCACATCAAACTAAAAGCTTTATGTAGAGCAAAGCCTTCAACAGAGTGAAGAGACAGCCTAGAAAAGGGGGGAAATATTTGTAAACTATAAGACAAGAAATGATTTTTAGAATATATAAGAAATTCAAACAAACCACGTAAGAAAATAACACTGTGATTTTCAAATGGGCAAGCTACCTGAATAGATATTTCCCAAAAACTAACACATCTAAATATCTAATAAGCATATGAAAAACTCATCATAACCAACCATCAGAGAAATGTAAATAAGAACCACAATGAGATGTCGTTCTATCCCAGTTAGATGACTGTTGTAAAAGAAAAAAATAACTAATGCTGGTGAGGACGTGGAGGAACAGGAAACCTGATGTGCTTTTGATGGGAATGTAAATTAGAACATCCATTATGGAAATAGTACAAAAGTTTCTCGGAAAACTAGAAATAAAATCATCATATGACCTAGCAATCCCACTACCAGGAATATATCTGCAAGAATTGTGATTAGTAGCCCAAAGGTACAGCTACATTCATGTTTATTAACACACTATTCACAATAGCCAGGAAATGAAAACAACTTAGGTGACTATCAATAGATAAATGGATTTTAAAAATGTATTTTACATACACAATAGAATATTTGACATCCATTCAAAAAAGAATGATATGGTTTCATTTGCAACAACATGGATGGCAGCAAGAGACATGTAAAAGAACTGAATCACATAAAAGGACAAATGTTGTATGTTCTCACTTACATAGAGAAGACAAAGTTGATTGCAGAGAGGTAGAGAACAGACCTAATGAGACCAGACCTGGGAAGAGTGTTGGGGAGAGGACACAAAGGGACAGTGTTAGCACCAGTCCCCCAGATGCTAGTTTGAAGAGCCTCACAGACCTACCCCGCTGCTCACATCTGCAGCAAAGAGCTGACAGGCCACACAGTTCTCATAAGAGATAAATGTCATGCTGCCGGGGCATGCAGAGACAGCCTGACTATGGTCAGGTAACAGGGGTTACATATTAAATAAGCCTGCTTCCTTAGACCACCCCCTTCCTCAGAAACATTGATGAGTAGATATGGCACTCTATGGAACTGAAGCTCCTTACTTCAGGCCTTGCCTGTAGCATTAATAAATCTCTTGTGTGAATGATGATTCTACCAGGTGCTTTTCTCTAGAGCCCTTTCCGGTCTCCTTCTCCTAAACTAGCAGTTGGAAAATGGGCACAGGGGTACAGTTGGATAGGAATACAGTAGGATGACTACAATTGACTACCACACCTACAGTAGGATGACTACAATCGACT
>JABTXL010005619.1:15379723-15408145 GCA_025134845.1 Neodon shergylaensis | reverse complement strand
GAGCTCACACACTGCACACCGTGATGAGCTCACACACTACACACTGTAATGAGCTCACACACTGCACACTGTAATGAGCTCACACACTGCACACTGTGATGAGCTCACAGACTACACACTGTGGTAAGTTCAAGTAAATGGGTGGGAAGGCAGACACTAGCTCCCGTGTACTGGAGAGGAGAGGGGGAAATGTGGTGGAATAAATAGACACAGGCTTCGACTATAACTGTCAACTTTCACTTCTTTAAGAACAAAACTAGACTTAGAGTTTGGCTTCTGACTAGGGCCAGGCCATGAGCTGTTTGTGCAGGACAGTTGGACCACAGATGGAAGAGTGTACATCAGCCCAGAGCTTCCTTCATCGACAGCCACCCAGCGAAGGGTAACACCTACTACACTGTGTTCTAGGTGTGAGGCTGACCTCATGCTGCCCAACACTCATTGTCTGACCATGTCCTGGTAACAAACAGCGTGTGTCCCTGTCCTTTAAATAGGAAAGTTCTGAAGAAAAGATGACAACATTTCAGCGTTTTAAATCTAGGAAATGGCAACCGGAATGGCCACATTTTCATTACAGCATTATTTTCCACGAGCAAATACTCCCTTTATATATCCGACCGCAGATGAGAAAGAACTGTTACGCTCATGCTTTCATTTCTCCTTCCTATTGAAACCTCTTTCTTTTTTGACACCATGAGGTCAGGCATGGGTCCCTCTGTCTTATTCTTTTCTAAAAATAAAATAAAATAATTAAAAAAAATCTTAACTTGTAAATATGCCTCATGCCGCAGAAATACATACTAAAAATGGTTACAATGGCAATCTTCATATGTGTTTTTCTATAATTTTACAATAATTTCAGGGGCTGGAGAAATAGCTCAGTGATTAAGAGCACTTATTGATCTTGTAGAGGACCCTGTTCCGTTCCCAGAACCCACACGGAAACTCCAGTTCCAGGGGTAGCAAACCTCTTCTGGCCTCTGTGGGCACCAGGCATACAGAGATACATTCAGGCAAAACACCCATACCCATAAAATAATGTTTAATTAAAAATAATTTTGGTATGCTGGGCAATGGTGGTGTATACCTTTAATCCCAGCACTTTGGAGTCAGAGGAGCACAGATCTCTGAGTTCAAGGCCAGGCTGGTCTACAGAGTGAGTTCCATGATAGCCAGGGTATCACAAAGAAACTTTGTCAAAACAAAACAAAACAAATAGCAATAATGACAATAATAATAATATTTTGGTAAACATAAGTTGACAATACGTATTGAATTCCCAATTTCTTTTTATTTTCTGTATTTCTGGTTCATAAAACCTAAAAATCTGGAAGTCAGAGTTCTGCAGTACATACACCATGCCAAGCTGCCTTTTGGTGTATTATACTCCTGTATGCAACATGTGTAGGGAGATACCCACATAAATGGATGATCACAGATGTGATCCAAGACGGGTGTTGAAAATATGGTATTTGTTTCAGATGACAAGAGGCCCTCTCAGTTTTGTTTCTCCTTTTTAGAGGTAGCATACAGGAAATGTGAATATTACAAGTGCCAAGAATGAATATTGCAGTGCCTGCTGTAGAGTCGACTCCCACACGAGGCTTGCTGTGCCTTTTGCTTCCTCCTCTGCTGCCCTGGATAACAGGTCCTAAGAGAGAGGCAGGATCCCAGGGAAATGGGGCTACTCAGGGGGCATCACAGCTCTAAGCAGCACCCATCAGATGCGGCTCTGACACAAAGGCCTTGTCCCACAGCGCACAAATGTAGAGATGCAGATCTGAACTTCACCCTAACCCTGTCCCCCCACCACCAAGAGCCAAGCTTTTAAATCACATGTGATAATTCTTTAAGCAATAGGCAGTCATGTTTCTGCCAACCATGCAATGCTGATTCTCTTACATTACTTATCTTAAAATAACCCAATCCCACATGGCTCCAGGCCACCAAATAAAGTTCTCTGTGAGAACACTGTGAACCAAATTAATAAATTGAAGCCTTTTCTCGGAAAACTGGGTCCAATGCATCCAGGAGGTGGAATTCATGTCTCAGGGTGAAGAAGCAGATGGGCTGTTTTCCTTTCCTTTTCTTTCTTCCCTCTCTTTCCTTCCCCTTTCTTTGCCTCCCTTTCTTCTTTCCAGCAGATGGATCTTCCCACTTCTCATTTCCTCTTCACCGTCTACCCCTCCCTTCCCTTTCCTCCTCGGAACTAAAGAGAAGGAAGAAAGAGAAAGGAAAGCATGGCACTGTGCACGGGCTCATATAGAAAGACAGGAGATCCACGTCAAAGAGAAAGCGAAGTGCTGATACCGAATGCTTCTGGAGCTTCTCTCCTCTCTGCTTGTTTAGGCACTGACGAGCAAGCTCACACAGTGAAGTAGGCCTTGTCCCAAGGACTGACCTTAGCGTCTTAGAGACAAACCCAAAGGCAGCTCTGGACTAAAGATCCCCCAGGGGATCTAAATGAAGAACTTTCTTTTTCATTAACATCCTCGAGCTCTGATAGCGTTCTCTAAGAACATCTGAGCACAGGCTTTACCTGCTCTGCAGCCAAGCCTGCAAACTGAAACACCCTGAGAGATCGCACAGCTGCATAGGGACACAGAGCTCAACAGAAAGAACATGGTGGAGACTGGGCTACCTATCACTAGAGGGCAAGCCCTACCCAAGGGTGTTCACATTCTTATAAATAGTCTGAAAAATATCATGCTAATATCACCTGCTAGGACTCCGCTTTGCTCTTCTACCATGATTTGCTAACTCTTCAGATGCCAAAACAATTTGTCACCATCATCACTGTGAACAATCCACGGAGAAGCACTGTTAGCACCATAGCCGGTCCCTTCCCAGTCCCCCGTCCCCCCCACCCTCCATCCCCCCACCGCCCCCACCCCTGCACACGCTGATTCCTGCTTCAAGGGGAATAGCATCTGACCTAACGGCACGTGGCATGTGGTCTGCTGGCACTGCAAGGGTAGCAAAGAAGTGATTCCCTCACCGATAGCATGCAGGAGTGAGGTGACACCATCTTCCTTCTTTCCTGACCCTGGCCACACGGGAACCCTGGCACTGTACAGAGCTAGAGGTGAGGAAGGGCTCCTGGGGTGCACAAAAGCCTCTGGTGAGCCTGAGCATGGCACCCCTGTTAGGGACAGCAATTATGCTGCTTACGGTTAAAATCAGTGTGGATGGGGACAAGCAGATGAGAGCAAACCAGCAAAGCTATGGGCTTTCTTTCAGTTTGGCAGTATGTGAAATCCTGAGGCTTCTAGAACAGTAGTCTCAACCTTCCTAATGCTGAGACCCTTTAATACAGTTTCTCATGCTGTGATAACCCCCAAGTATAAAATTATTTCTTTGTTACTTCATAACTGTAGTTTTGCTACTGTTATGAACTATAATACAAATATCTGCCCTACAGGTTGAGAACCACTGTTCTAGAGAGCAGAGGGGAGAGTGGCACAAAGATAGGGCACCCAGACAGAGGGTTAGCCAGGGTGCCCTGTTCATTACCACCTTCTGTCCAGGGAACCACACAACCCCTCTCCCTCAGCATATTAACTTCATTTAACAGATATTTCCTGAACACAAGCTATATTTTGTGCCTACTCACAGCAGAGAGTAGCACATCACTGCACCTTTGGGGCTTACTGTTCCCCAGAAAAATGGTTGGTAACCCCTTATCTGCCAGAACCAGTCTCTGTTCTAAACACTTGATATGTATGTATAATGGAGTCATCATAAGCCCACCGGAACCTTCCCATTTGCCTAGAACATGTGGCTGGCTCACTGTCTGGCCTACAGTGCAGAGTCTGAGCGGAAAATGACAAAGCAGGAAGACAGAAGCCAAAGGAGTGGAGCGTCACACCAGGAAAGCCAGAGGCCCAGGCCCAGGGATGGTGAAGCAAGCCAGCAAAGGGGATGAGTGGGGGGTGAGTTGGGCTGTGGTGGCCCTCAGACAGAAACTAGAGCATCTTCCAGGGGAGGAGGATGCCAAAGCTCTGCAGGTGGACTCATCCCAGAGCCGTTGAACAGAGCAGACGGGAGAGTGGCCCAGTGAACAGGGCACCAAGACTCAGTGGTAGCCAAGGTGCCCTAGTCATCAAAACAATGGTAGGGACATGGACATTGCTCTGTGGCACCTAAAAAAATGCCAGACAGACTTTCTGAAATAGGAATGAACAGGTAAATGTTGTTTGCAAGAGCAGGTCCAGGTTCCCAGTTCTTAGCAGCATGGTTACACAGGTGCCATGACGAGGAAAAGAGACACTCAGCCAGCTGCAGACATGAGTGGCCCTGTATGGACGAGGGGCCTGTGCCTTCAGGGTTGGTGTATCTGTCTCTAATGATGTAGCAGTTCACTGGCTAGAGGAAAACATCTGCTTCACCATAAATGACCCAGGGCACCAAATAAACAGGGAGCCATTATCATTACCCTGTTCTTTCGCACACGCACGCCATTACACGGGGCATCTTTTATCTCTTCATGTTGAGGACATAGAGTGCCATGTGACAGAAACTATGACATGACAGGTAGCTCCTGTGACACTAATGATGAGGGATGTCTCCATTATTAACCAGAGGATTTGAGTCCTAGTCCTTCATGCTCAGTCAGACCTGTAATCTTCACGATTCCAATATCTCTAGGAAATCAGGCACAGTCTAATGACCTGCAGCTAGCTACACCAAACAAGGTTGGAAGGGTTCAAGTGGAGGCAGCAGGAAGGGTTGGGTGTGGTGTCCCCTACCCCACTTGCCTCCCTGGGGACACCCCAACTTACCAGACTAAAGCACTACACTGAGCTTTGCAGCGATTCCCAAGAACTGGCTTCCTTGTGGCTTATTTCAGAACAAATGAGGTACTCTTTAACACTTGATGGAAGGATCACAGCCGGAGTGAGCTGGCAAGGGCACCTGACACTCACTTTCAACATGATTAGGGACGACATCAACAGTGAAAACTCACCGAGGCCACAGATGAGCTACAGCACGTTTTTGTGAGAAGTCCCACAAAACCCAAGTCTGCGCATATCCTTTCTCTTATTGGAATCTACAACTTAGAAAAAAGAGAGCCTCTATCCTCAAAGGCCCAATGCACATACAGTGAAAATTCTCCTTCAGTTCCCTAAACTCCATCTTCACACTGCAGAAACAAATGACCCCTTAGATCCTGACAGCCAACTGTTCCCCTATGGGATTCTGAGAACTCAAGAGCAGACATTATTACTCCCAGATTGTTTCTGAGCACAATGAGGTCAGTGAAGAGAGCGCTTGCCCAAAGCTAAGTACAGGCTGGGCAGGCTGGGCAGGAGCCAGGTCTCAGGACTGCCTGCCAAGCCTCCAGTTGACCTGACTGCTCTTTGGAGCAAATGCTCACCTATGTTGGGATTTACTGAGAGTGCTAGGGCCCAGGGCAGCAAATCCCATTCCCATCCTTCTAGGCTAATATGAGGTACGGTCCTGTCTTGGAGTTATTTTAATGCCAGTTATTTCCTGCCAGACTGTTCTGTCCTGCATATGAGCAAAATCTAATTAGAAAAAGAAGAAAATAACAAAAGAAAAACTTAAGCCCATGAAGTCAGTTCTGTGGTTTTTATAGACCCTGGTGTAGATGGGAAAGTTCTGCTCCAACCAACCCCTTACAGAGATTCCAAGAACATCTTATTGTGCAAATCATACAGCTCAAATGTGCCCGCCCCCACTTGCGCACAAGGCATTACTCCTCTGAGTTGCTAGCTCATACCTGTAACCCAGCTGACGTCACAGGACACTGGGAGAAAGGACATGCCCAACCAGGTCTCCTGAGACAGGTACGCATTCAAGACAAAAGGACAAAATGCCTAACACAAGCACCCTATTAACTCAGCTCAGTGCTTTGGAAGTTTATCTCCACAATGTCATCTTTCCTAAGTGTCCATGAATGAAGAATGCCAGAGAACCATGGCCTTTTCAAGTCATCTCAGCTACACATGACCCTTCTCTCACCCTAGAGATAAGCAGATGCTGTCCTTATTTGTTTGTTTTCTTGAATACTTGACTATTCCAAGGCAACAAAGAAGTAAAGCACATTGGAGAGCAGATAAAAGTTAGATCATAAGCTTTGTTGTCAACATCATTAAACTTCACTCTGCTTCAGTTTGCCATGTTAGACCACAGAAACTTCTGGAAGGTACCTTTCTTGATCATGGTTATCTCCCCTGCCAGATAAATGCGGGCAGTGCCTTTCTACCAATGCCATGCAGGTGCAGTAAGACCCAAACAATGCTGGAATAGCACCAGGGGGAACCCACTGTCCTCTGAGATGATGCACAACGTCCCCAGGAGTAGAATACAGGGGTATGGCAGGGTCCTCATCAAGAGCTATTGGCAACTGATAACTGCCAGAGGAGAACAAATCATGATTCGTGGAGAAGGACCCTGGTATGTTTCCAGTGCTCAGTGGATGGCACCACACACGTACGGGCAGCACTGTGCGTTATAAAGGCAAAGAAAGGGGCAGCAAGAGCCATGACATGAAGTTAGGGGGAGCGGTATTAGGGGAAATAAAGAAACTAGAAGGCAAAATGTTGAATAGGGGTGTATATGACCATATTTCAGTGTATACATGCATAAAATTCTCAAATAATAAAAAATAAAAAGACACCTGCACTCAAACTCCGGGGAAGGAACGCTCAGCGGCTAGCCCAACAGCTACAGGTCAACTGCACATACATTCATTTCTGCCTTCGGAACTGAGGCATCTCTTGAACTGCAGGGAAGCCTGTGGGTCCAAAACCTTTCTCTTTCCCCTGTCCTATTCCTCTACTCAAGGCCCAAGTGACAAGGGGTTGGAAGAAGAAAGGAGAGGGAAGGGGTTCTAATCGGGAAATGACTAGCAAAACATTGAAAAGATGCATGCCTGTATCTATCATGCATTTACAGACCTGCAGAAACATATTCCCACACGTGGCCTGCAATTGACTAAGTCATTTTTTAACAGGGCAACTGGAATTTATAGCTGAACAATTTATTTTATCAAACTGCAGCTTGGTATAATTTTACCTTATGTGATAATTTGGAAGGCATTTTTTAAAACTAATCTTATGCAATGGAAAACCTGAGCAAACATTTAAGAGGATGTTTCCATACACACCAGAGTCTGCCCTTGTGTCAAATGCCATGTTCTGTTATTGTTAAATCAACTAGCTGCTTAATAAAAACATTATGAAGTAGAGTGCACACATGGTACCTAATTCTCATACATTATTAGCTCTGCTTGAGGTTTTTGTGGGACTTTTTAAAAAATCAAGTAAAAAAGCATCTGTCCCCATGTGAAATCGTGCAAGCTAATTTTATTTTCTAATTCCTTGTTGCTTCGGCATGCAAAGTTAGGAGGGTGTGGCGCCTTCCTCTTGTTCTTACTGAGCTCAGTCCCTGGGTTTAGGCCTTGGCTTCGCAGGCTATTGTTGGATTGGCTCCAGTCATCCCATGTCGGTGGCCACTTGCTCTAGGCTATGGTGGGATGTGCAGAGTGCAGCCGGCCCCGAGGTCCTAAGTGGACTCCTGCAGCTGCACCATAGGCTGTCGGAGTCCCTGGAGGCCCCAGCCCAGGGGCTGCCTGCAGCTCCTCTCAACCTTTCAAACTTTTGGCTGCTGATCTCCAGTAACTGACCCTCTTTGATGAAGGACCTTCTGGCCAGTCACAGAGAGTCAGGCCACTAACGGTCTTAGAAGGACCAACTGTGAGATGTACCTGCAGGATACCCTGGTGTGCGCACTCTGGGGTTCCCTTTCTATCCTTCCTGCACAACAACTACCTGGCCCTAAGGACTGTCACTCAGGGATCCTAACCACAGGTATGTAAGTCCTCTGTAACAAACCCGTGTTAATGTGAGTGCTCATTAGTATAACCTGCTTGTCAGCTGGCATCTAGAAACTGACATCTGACACTTCTTCTGTGTCTCAACGCTGGAGAATGATGTGGCTGTTTCGGGTCACTGACTTTCTCTTCCAAGGCACTGGAAAAGGCTACAAAGTGAAGGGATTCCTGAGCGATTTGGAG
Organism: Neodon shergylaensis; assembly: GCA_025134845.1. Taxonomy (NCBI): domain Eukaryota; kingdom Metazoa; phylum Chordata; class Mammalia; order Rodentia; family Cricetidae; genus Neodon; species Neodon shergylaensis. The sequence goes on along the minus strand of JABTXL010005619.1, from coordinate 15,400,104 downwards.
TGTAATCTGTGACAGTTTGATTATACATGAGACCTTCCCTGAAAATCGGTTAGCCACACAAATGGCAAGCTATGTGCAGTAGTGGTGAGGGTGTTTTTACTCTGTACCTACTCCCCTGCCCTACTGGGTATAAGGTGTTGATGGCATTCCGCCCCGCTGCTAGTGTCAAAGTTCTCTTCTCCCCATAACTGTGGCTTTGGGTTTTTCTTTCAGTGAGGGATGATCATCAAATTCTAAGAATTGTGAGGCAGAAGTAGCCACTTCCTTTCCATTTGTGGATGAGGTCAGGTAAGGACCACCTCCACCCACTGTTCCATCTTCTTATGGACCTATCATTATTAGGGACCTAGACAACAGAACACAAAATAATTAGTAAGCAACTATAGTCAATGTATACTTTGGACTTGAGTCAACATCTATGGCATACTTGGCACATGCCTGGTTTAAAATCATGAACATCGGTAAAGTTTAAAGAGACACTTGAAAAATTTCAGCTCAGTTTTCCAATGCATAATTGGTAACAGAAAGCACTTCATGAGCATTTTAAGCAAATAATGTTCTTTAAATGATTCAAAATGTTTCTTTAATTGCAATAATCTTAAGGAAAACGGGGGGCTTCTTTCCCACTTGGTCTATATGTTGTGCAAATGCCAAGAGAACAAATCTGGAACAAGGAAGAATTATTACACAGGATAACTATACACAGAAAAGGGGAAAGACGGGATCCAGAAACGCAGTGGGCATGACCTGAGAAAGAAGTTGAGGCCAAGGGCAAATAAGGTGAATCCTCAACAGCCAAAATACTAACCTGTGCACAAGGGAACTGGGAGTGATACAGTGGGGGAAGTGATCCATGGGGGAAGAAAAGTAGAGAAAAGGTCAGGGGTTCAGAGATGGGTAAGTGAAATACCTTCAGCAAGACTGCAAGAGGAGAAGAAAGACAAGAAAACGGGTCTGGAAATGCCAAAGGATGAACGCTGACAACAAAACCTGCAGGGTACAACATGGCTTTGTAGTGCTTTACAGTCCCTGAGCCACAACCACTCAGATATTGCTGACTGCTTCAGTGAGAAGCAACAAAAGGTTAGTATGAAAAATGGGAGGGTCCATTCCTCCTCTGTAATAGCCTGAAAAAAAATAGCAAAATTCAGTAAGTCAGAATTACTGAAGATCCCTCAATGTAAGATAAAGAAGAATGTTCTAAAAGAAATGTTTCATGCCTTGAAATATGGTTAGACAAGGACAGGGAGAAACCAGTATAGATTATTTTTCAATACACACCTTCATATATATTGTTTTAATTATGTGCATAATTAATAAACACTTGAAATTTAAGGCAGAAAATACATAAAGCAAATATAGTTCTTAAATAAAGCAATGCAGAAAATGACATTAATGACTGAGAAATAGAGTTCATACAGTTCTTCTGAGAGTCATGGGAAAGACACTGAATAAAAAGAGCAGAAACATGGAAACCCAACACAGGAAGTCCAGGGATCCGTGGGATGGAGGCTGTATGGAGAGGGATCTGGGTAGATGCAGAGAATCAAAGGACATCATTGAAGACCCTCCTATTGATCAAGAACATACAGAGAAGAAAATGAAAGAGAGGTGCGGTGAGGGTAGCCTCTTCCCTCCACACCAGAACAGCCAGCAGTCTGGCTCTGCAAACCCCTGACCAACTGTGAGTTGAACAGATGACAGAGAGTGGGGACAGACAAGTGGCTAAACAGAAAGAAGGATGGCACAAGCAACAACCAACCACCACGGCAATGTCTCCAGGGTCTAAGCACAAAATGATGACCCAAACCCTCTGTGTCAACTGAGACTATTCCAAAACATGCAAGCATTCAGAAACTATTATGCCCACCTCTATACTTAAAAAGCAAAAGAATAAATTACTCACAAAAGAATTCCAGCCTCTATGGAAAATTTTGCTAAGTAATGTAACCAACAAAATGAGTTATGCAAATTATAAAACTAATTCTTAAATGAGAGAACATATAATTCAAACAAAAACACAAGCTTCTATGAATCTTAAAATTCAGTTCCAAAAGCAATTTTTAAAATGTGAAGAAGCTCACACGCCTAATAAGCTCCCCCTACAAATAAAGTTCAATTTCACTGGCAGTTAATGATGTAAATAGAAATGAGCTATAATTTATGATTCATCAAACTGAAAAGAGTTAAACAATTACACCCTTGAGCCTCTGTGAGGATTTGAGGGAAAGATCCTTCATGTTGGTGATGAGGATTGCAAAACTAGAGAACACTGTCTGGCAATGTACTTCAAAGCCCTAAGTACAGGCACATCTAAGCACACATACATGTAAGCATAGATACATGTAAGCAGATGCATATCTAAGCACACAAACATGTAAACAGATGCACATCTAAGCATACATACACATAAGCATTTGCACACCTAAGCACATGTACATATTAGTACATATGCACATCTAAGCACACGTACATGTAAGCAGAAGCACATTTAAGCACACATACATGTAAGCAGATGCATGTCATATAAGCATATGCACATCTACACACATGTACATGTAAGCATACATACATCTATACATGTGCACATCAGGACTCAGTAATTTCATCCCTCAGGATTTATCTTGTGTAAACAGCCAACCACCAAGTGCAAAGACATGTGTAAGAGGATGTTCACTGCATTTTCCTATCTCACACTAGAAAAATCTTTAGAGGGATCTAAACATCTACAAAAGGGAAATTTCTTCACAAATTATGAGACATTCAGGTGTTACTAGAGGCAATGGTGGTTAGAATATCAAACAAGACCTCCTCTCAGGTCTTCTTGGGTTTTTAAAATCATATTTTTGGAAATAGCATAAAGTCATTGTGAGTGATTACCTGGTGGTGGGAAGTGTGGAAAGCTGGGTGCACACACCTGAGAGAACAGAGCTGAGCACAGAGAAGAGGGTGAAAGCAGCGGCAGGGAATGGGAGTGCCTAACCAGGCAAACCACACAACCTTCCTGGGGGCTCTATGCACTCAGGGGCCACTTGGAGACAGAGGAAAGAGGCAGAATGTTGAGATGCAGGGCAGATGAGGCATGGAAGGTCAGTGAGAGCAGGAAGGGGGAAGGGTCCCAAATAAAGATGATACCCCAGTTGTCAGATGGACAAAAACCTCAGCTCCGTTCGGCAGTCACACTGTTTATACAGGGGAGTGAGGTCACTTCATTCTCAGTCCTGCTTTTGCCCAGCGGCTCAAGCAGTCCAACCAGTCTTTCTGCAGGTAACCTGAGAGAGATCTACATCCCTCTCCATTCTCAAGTCTGCCAGAGAAAACAGTGTTATTCCGAAAGACAGTGGTGACACTTCTGCCTAGTTCACGGAATGCCTAGCTCTGGATGCCCTCCGGTCACTCTGGGCCTATTTGGTCTCCAACTGCAGATGCCTCGACAGAAAACAGAAATGTAGCAGGCAAAATTTCTAGAAATCTAATAATGGTGGCTCTTGCCATTCACTTCTAAAAGGAAACCTTAACAAAACACCACAAACCTCTCATGAATTCCACTACTGTGGAAGAATGCATATTCACAAAAACATCGGCCATGGTTTTGGTATAAACAGAAGCTGCCATGCCCTGTGCCAAAATACTGCCACAACTGGAGTAATAGAAGGCTATCAGGAAGTATACCCTCCTGCAATGGAATTGGAGGAGAAACATAATGCTCAAAGCCACCATGCTACTTTGATTCTCCAGTCTCAAAACACTCACCTTGCTGGACAGACCCGGGAGAACATGCAGGGGCTTTCCTAACATGCCGGCATTGCTCATAGCTGCCGAGAATTCCTCAAAGTCCTAAGAAGCCTGACCACTGTCCCCACACCACCTTGGTTGTGCTGTTTCTCTCTACTTACAGCTTCCCACATCCATACATCATGAAGCAGAGATACGAAAAGCAGTGCTCTAGGAGGTGGAGCTGGTCCTAGGGCCTATTAGCCTACAAGACTCGTGGGCTCTATCTACCAGACCTACAATCAGAATCTCGGGACATTCTTATGCACGAGCAACTGTAAGCTCACTTGGTGTCAAAAGAAGCTGCACCAGGAACATTGCATCCAGGGACTTTGACATGGGACTGATGGACCATGAAAGGCACTACTATCCAACTGGATCTTGGGGTTGCTGTTGATGAGAAGCCAACCCTTTGATGGTCTTCATCTCCCCTCATTCCAGCGAGCCTCCATATTAGTCACTTCTCTCTGAGCTGCAACCAAACACCTGACAGAGGGAGGGAGAGGGAGAAGAGGGAGGGACAAAGGGGAGGAAGCAGAGAAGGCTTATTTTGATTCATAATTTCAAGATATAGCCCAGTGTGGCTGCGGAGGCGCAGTGGCAGAAGCAGGAGGCAGCTGGTCACGGTCACATTGCATCCAGTCAGGAAGCAGAGAGACAAAGGTTCATGCTTACCAAACCCACTCCTTTATATACAATCCTGTACCTTGGCCCAAGGCTTAGTATCCCCCACATTTCCTAAACCTAGAAAATCCCTCACAGATGTGCTTAAGAGACTTTCCTTCAAGATGATTCCGTCAAGCTGGCAGCCCCTATAAACCATCACTGTCCTTTCTAACACACTCTACCAGCCTGGCAGTCTGTATATTTACTCTACTCTGATTTCCTGCACCTCACCCAAAAAGGAGACCTTTCAACTCCTAACCCCCTTTTTGTGCCACCTCAGGAAGGTCTTCTCTGGAATTCACAGGCAGGACCCACATCACAGACTTGCACAGGACTCCTTTCCTGGTCTCTAGCCTGTCTCATCCCGAGTGGCACTATTCAGCCAGGCCATCAGCAGTCTCACCAAGCAGCTCTCGCACTCCCTCCGCCAGCACTGTCCTGACCACCGAGAGTTGCTCTCACCCATTAAGTAGCTGATTCGGCATGAGATTTTCACCAAAATCCAAGATTCCACACCTAAAGAAGTTTTATAAACATTCACAGAAACACCTGTCTCTTTCAAATCCACCCTCGTACTCAACCCCGCAGAGATGCAGTTAGAACGCCAACCCAGTGGACTGTAAATGTCACTACCTATCAGCATAATTCAGAACAACCAAAAAGGGGAAAACCAGCGCAAGTTTCCATTAGCTGCTGAATCAATAAATGAAGTATGGTCTATGGAATATTATTAGGAAATAAAAAGGACCAAATCACTGAATCATGTACAACATGGATAGACACTAAAAGTGTTACTCTCTGAGCTAAAAAAGCCAGTCACAAAAGGCTACATAATGTATGATTCTGTTTGTATGAAACGGCCAAAACAGGGCCATCTAAAGACAAAAAGTAGGTTATCAGTTGCTTAGGGCTGGTGGTGGTGGGAGACGAAGCTGAAGACAGGTTTGTTTTGTGATAGTGGGGATGTGGTATTGGGTCGTACAGTCCTGAAGACTATGGGTCGGTGACCTGTACACTCCAGGTGGGAGAACTGTATCTCAGCAAAGCTGCATTCAAAATGATGTCACTTCTCATTTAAAACTTCAAGCAAAGCCATGACTGCTCGGAGTCACAGAATATTTTCCATGATCTGACCCCACACACCTATCCAGTTCCACCTCCCAATCCTCTTCACCCTATGTTTCATGCTCTGGAATTCCAAGCTCTCACGCTCCCCACCATGCAATCCTCCTGCACTGCATAGGATCCCAACATTGAAGCCTCATCACATCCCAGTCCTGTCTCAGAGTTGGGCTAAGGCCCCTCCTCCTGGTATTCATGCATACTTCACCACAGTTTGATGTGAAACTCTGAAGCTCAGTTGTGGCTCTTGGTGTATACCCACAGGCTAAACAGACCTACAGACACAGTGGCTAAGTCCTTGGTTATATCTACTACCTGATCACAACGTGTTTGCAAAAGTAACATTATCACACTGCTTAAACCTCTGGACCTCATGGCCTAACACGGAGTACACATTTGACTCACAAGCAGCCAAAGCCCAACCTTTTGAATGCAAAGAGGTACTCTCCAACTTTCTTAACAAAAAGATAAGTCAGCCCCAGTGGTAGTTCCTTCTGCCCCTGAAAGTAATTAACATCTTAGGACACTTCGTCCCCAACTCCCTTCTCTGGACAATGAGCAAAAACAACACATGGAATTAATTAACACAAGCTGAAAGGGACAAAGTGGCAGGCCTTTGTCCCCTAAGAAAGCAGACAGAAGGGGGGCATGTTAGCAATGGTATCCATGCCTCCAGACTAAGCCCATTGGCCAAAGGATTGACTCTTCTTACTAAGTCTGACTTTATGTCAAGGAAAATTCCCCTTAGAGTTCCTCTCAAAAACATCCCTGAGATTTTTAGATTCTTCATGTGCATCATAAGGCAACTAAATTTTGGTGACAACAGCTGACATTTACACTGATGAGAAACTAGTCAAATTATATGGAGAACCCAATAAAAAGAAACCCTTCACTGCAACTAAGCACCCCCTCCATCTTGGTTAAATTTATGATTTGAGATTACTTGTGCCATGTGAGTCTGTGATGAGAATTAATGTCAAAATGGGGTTCAGAGGTCCACAAATAAATTACATGATTCTCTGTCATTAAGTCAAGATCAGGACCATTTCTGGACAAATGGATGACAAACAAGCTTGACAAAGCATAGAAGAAAATGCCTCTGCTGTCACTAGGAAGGTCAGGCCATCAAGATAAATGTTTAAATTTCAGGTTCAATCAGTTATACACAGAATGTCTAGGCCAAAGGCCTTCCCATTCCACACCTATAAATTCTAACACTCCCCTGAGCCTGTGGGGACCATGAACAATTGAACCTGCAGACAATCCGACATTTCTGCACAACAATCCAGAAAGAAAGAGTCACACACCCAAGGAGCCGGATGCCTAGAACTGACCATTATGCTATCTTCCTGGAAGACCAGGACCAGAAACGAAGGTGCCCAGGGCTGCTGAGTATCGCCCTCTGACACCTGGGAAGGTCTGTCTGAATTCTAAGGAACAAAATGCCACAGGTTGAGATGTGGGAAAGAGGAAATGTTAGTGATAGCTTTCACAATTTTGTCAGCACACTTAGAACCAAGTATACAAGTAAAGTCAGATGATTCTGACAATGTCCCAAAGATGTCAATCAACTATAAACAGGTGGCTTGGAATTGGGCTCTACAGGTGAGATAAGCCAGGGAGCATCTTGGAGAGATGACCAAAGTGAGACTACAGTGGCATCTTACAGAACGAGTGTCATTAAAAGTGACTCCTACTAGGTCATATCAGAGACCTAGAGCCAAAAGAATTGGACCTGATAGAGCTGGACCCAACAGGAACAAATGTGAACCTTGGATCTCAGACCAGAGGCTAAAGGAGGTGGCTTCAGAACTGTTTCCTTGTGGATCAGCAGCAATGATATGTTTGTTATGGCCCATTCCAGTGCTGCAAGAAGAGCAGGAAGCATGGGCTGTCTCTTAGTTAAGGCCCAGCTGGCTCTTGCTGGGGAAGGTAATGACCAATGGATTCTTTGGAAGCCTTACACAAGAATGATATAAACCAAAACATTTTCAAATGTTTTAATTCAAACTGGGGAAGTGAAGACAGAATATGGAACAGTGAGTGTCCACGCTAGCCTGGATCACATTCATGACACATACATTGTGGCTGAGTTTAAGATGCTGTTCACACATTATGCCGCATTTTTACACAAATTTAAGGTTTTTCTAATGCAGTCTTTTACTTTTAAATAACTTCTAAATACTACGTATTATACACTATACCTTCAGGGCTATACAGGGTCGTGAAACCCGGTGGATAGTGTAAAAAGGAAACTATGTTCTGAGCATCAGAGCTGTGCAAAGATGACCTCGGACACAATCATCACCTGGCAACAGCTCTAATCACAAATTAAACCTTAGATGACACAGAGTCCCCTGAAACATTCTTGCTTTTGTAAATACCTTAGAGGGGCAATGTAGGTAAGGATGCTTGTATCGATCTATCACTAGTAAGCAATAGGCCCAGCAATGCACAGGGCACCAAGGCATCTAAACAACGGCTCTCCATTGAGGGAGGCTCAGCACCTCCTCTCTCCTCTATTTCATTCAGACATTGGCCATGCTTGGAGACATTTTGGGTTGTCACACTGTGGGGAGGGATTACCAGCTGCTGGTGGGGAAGGCAGGGATGATACAAAAACAGCCTATAATGCATGGGACAGCCTTCTACAGTAAAGATCATATGATCCACCATGGCAACAGTGTGAGGTGCATAAACCTTGGTCTAATGGGTCATGGCTCCTTCCACAAGGTAGCCACAAAGCACTAAGTTGATAGCTAACTGTTCTATGTGGATTTAGATGTTTGTTGCTATGTGTTTCAGGCTCAAAATAACAAGATAGCATTTTCAGAGTATAAGAAAACCTAGAATTCAATTTGGAGTATGCCCATAATCTGTTCTATCTGAATGATGGTTTGCAATGCACCAACTTGCCACTATACTAGAGATAGGTCATTCATTAAGAATACTTTGCAACCTCAACAGGTCTACCTTCCTAGTGTAATGTCTTATTCTGCTCAATGGAGAAACTTTCTGTGGCCAGAATGAGCAAGCAGAGACCCCATTAATATAACTGAACCATTTGCCTTGAGTCATAGAATTGATGCAAACGATGAATGAGTCAGTAAGAAATGCATTTTATCTTAGTCAGAAGAACCCAATATAAAACTCAAATCCCCACCAACCAGATATAAGCTTAGAAAAGCTGTCAAATACGTTGTGCCTTCTTAATAAATGTAAACATAATGTTTTTCCCATCTCACCTCCATGACCACCTTAGACCCCTTAACTTAAAACACAAAGAGGCTTGAGTCTGTGTGCTGTGTGCCATTCTATCCCTGTTTTGCCAGTTCTGTCTGCCCACTGGCCTCTAGCCAAGTGGCCTACATATGCAAGTTGCTAAGTGGACATGGTGGCAACTACAGCATGTGCTGGAGCTTATAAATGCATGATGGTGCCAAGGGAGACAAGCACAGGGATTAAGTCAGAACCCAGACAACAAGTGCATATAAAAGGTAAGGAAATGAATGACCCTGAGTTTGATACATTTCCTATGAGCAGTCAGAGAGCAGGCTTGTCAGCATCTCCAGCTACCACATGTGGGTTGGTAAAAACAATGCCAGGGTCCTCGTGGAGCCCAGTGAGCCTTCTGATTCTTTGTAGGGAACCACTTGAAAAGGCCGGCATCTCTGAAGCTCTCCTAATCTGCAAGCATGGAAACCTGTGGTCCTTGCACAACAGAGGTCAGGACTGGAGCTGCTACCCCTCAACTCAGCACTCACAGTTTCCCATTCATGTCTCTATCACAGCTCTGAAATATCTTCACAGTCCACAGAATGCTTGAAAACCTAAATTTTTGAAACTAAAATTAGCAAATAAACATGGCTTTGTAAGTAAGAGGTGGAAACCTTCCCATAAAAAAGACCACCAGACCAGATGGTTTGAGGCATACTGTGCCAACACTAAAGGAATGTTCATTCTATATAGACATAGTCTTCTATTGTATGAGGCCGCTAGTTCATTCCCGGCTGCTCAAGCCCGAAATAATCACTCAGAAACTGTATTAATTAAATCACTCTTGGCCTATTAGCACTCATTTCTTATTGGCTAGCTCTTACACCAAGAATTAATCCATTTCCATTATTTTATGTTTTACCACAAGGTTCATGGCCTACCAGCAAGGTTCCAACTCACAGCTTGCATCTGTCTCCTCTGGTGGCTCCATGGCTTCTCCTTGACTCCACCTTCTTTCTCCCAGCATTCAGTTTAGTTTTCTCTGCCATTTTCTCAGGCTACATTTATCTCCCCTCTGAATATTTTTTTAATAAATTCTAAATAGAAAATAATAAACTGTGTCTAACTCAAGGTCAGCAAGATGGCTCAAGGGGTAAGGGCACTGGCTGCCAAGCCTGATGACCTGAGTTCAGTCCTTAGATCCCACATAATGGAAAGAGAACCAGCTCCTAGCCTAGCTCCTACAGGATAACCTTTGACCCACACATACATACATACACACACACAAACACACACACACGCATGCACGTGCGCCGCATGCACACACACACACGCGCATGCATGCATACATACACACAAAGCAATTAAATAATATAAAAATCATTATATAAGAAAAGAGAAGTCTAGCTCACGGTTTAAACTGAATCTCTGGTTGTTCTTTCCATTTGGTTTGCTTGGCTGTTTCTTGTGAGTCTTACAAAGACGGTTCACTGACTGCAGACAGATGTTACCTTTGTCTATAACCTCCCAGCTCCTCTACTTTCTACATTTCTAATTCTGACTATCAAACACCATATTTCCTCCCCAGTTTAGAGAATATCATGCTAATTTCTCTGCTCCCACTGGTACCCCTCTGTAGAAGGGATTTTGAATCCACATGCATCAGCAGTTGTTTAAAGGTTCTAGACAATTGCATTTAGCCCAGCTCTGAGTTTTCAGAGGGAAGAGTCCAAATGATTAAGTAACAGGAAATTTTGACAACTGCTAAACCAATTTCAGCACAGAAGATGGACTGCTCTTTCCACTAAACTGACAGTTATAAAACTGCATGCTGGCCAATTGGATTGTCTTCAGGAGACTGTGGTAGGTCCTCTCTAAAAGCCTTTCAGAGTAGGAGTGAAGCAGGCCCCACCCACCCAAGAAACAGGTTACCTGCTCCTTCTAGAAGTTAAGAAGCAGACTGGAGAGGTGTACCCACAAGCCTCCCCAGCAAGGACAGGCTGGGCACATAGGTGCCGAACAAGAAGAGCTGCATTGAGGGAAACATGACACGCTGGCCTGATTAATCCCAGAAGTTCTATAAGTTATAGACCAGAATCTGGACAAATGGGATCAGTGATTCCTTTCTGTCTTAAAACATGATTTTTCCCACTCTAGGATATGGGATCCACTATGTAGTCTTTATTTTTAAGGACAGAATCCAAATGCTTCTGGGTTATAGCAAGTTCAGATGCCAAACCAACACTTGGATGAATGGGGTGAAAAGACATGAGTCCCTCTGAGAAGAAACATGGTTCTGAAAATGGATGGAGAAGATGCTATTGATGGATGCTGGAGTTCAGTGGATGCCAAAGGCCCAAGCGATCTGTTTAAAGGATCCAGGAAGCCATAAGTGCATGGCCTTAGCACAAATCTAAGGTTCAGGAAAGGGGCCCAGCTCTTAAATACACAACTTGGTTCTGAACATGATACATACTCAACCCAGACAAAAGTCAGAGCTAACAATAGATGGCAGACACACTCAGAATATCTGCACACCAGAGCCTGGTGAGCAGAGTCCCCCCAAAACTATCAGTGAGGCAGCAGTTGCTGCCTGTCTAGAGCAGAAAGCCTGCAAATGACAGCCTGACATACCAGTCTTTAGGGCTGCTGAGAAATTTTTCAATTTCAGAGCTCAAGGAATTTTAATGCTGGTTTTGCCAGCTTTTATTAATCATCATTTTATATACTGAATCCACAGAAAATCCGAGAGTTTCAAGTTTTAAATCATGATGGCTTCTTCTACAACCAAAATAGAAATGCCAAACTGCTTTGCTACATCTTGGTTTAACTTTAGCATCTGCTGATGTTTCTCTTCCCATCAATTCCCTGGCCCACCAGGACTTGCTTGGTAGGAGAGCCACATCCACAGGAGAGGCAGGTGGACAGTAGAGACCCATACTCATACAGGCTGTGAAGTTGTCCAGCCTGTGACACCTCAGAAACAAACTGAGACCCCACACAGGGAGCAGTCTGGGTGGAACAGGTAGTCTTTCACCACAGGGTCCCCTGGGTAAGTCCAAGGACAGGACTTGCTATGTCAGGTCCTAAGGGCAGAGGAGCCGGGAAAGGAGGGGTTAGCATAGGATCCTGGTAAACACTGAGGACTCAGAGCAAATATTCAATTGAAGAGCTGGATCAAAAGAAGAATTCTGAAGTTCCGATGGCCCTCCCTGGTTTTCAGGGCATCTCTGAGCCTACAAGTGAGGCAGGAAGACCTGTGGAACCTGAGACCCAGGATGAACTTGGGGGCTGAACACAGACTGTTTCAAAACTGCTTGATGTGCACAAGGGTTTGGCTGACGGGAGAGGTGTGTTGACAGTCTATCTTTGAGGTGCCAGAGGTTTCCCCTATTTTAAAAAATCTTCTGAAACAAACAATGGGTTTTTCTCTATAAGAAAGTTATGTGTATATATGTATGTATGTGTGTGTATTTGTATTTGTGCGTACATGCACATGTGGCATGTATATGGTACACACAGGAATGGGTGCATGTGCATATGTATGTGTGCAAGCATGCAGAGGCCAAAGGTCAGCATCAGATATCTTCCTTAATTGCTGCCCACATTATTGTTGTTGTTACTGTAAAAAGGGGTTGTTGTTATTATTATTATTATTATTATTGTGAAAAATGGTCTCTCACTAAAGCCAGAGCTCAGTAATTCAGCTAGACTGGATGGCCAATGAGTTCCGAGGATGCTCCTGTCTCTGCCTCCCCAGCACTGGATTACCGATGCAAACTTTTTACATGGGAAATGGATCTGAACTCAGGTCCTTGTGCTTGCTAAATAAGTACTCTACCATTAAGCAACCTCCCTAGCCCCTCTGGAGAAATCTGTTAGATTGCCATGCTATCTCCGTTGCCAGTGTCAGCCAAGGAGGCTGGCAAGACTCTCCTGGTTTGTCTGTTTCTAAATCTCTGTTTTAACCTGCTTTCTCTCCTGGCCCACAATCTCTATTTCCCTAATATTCCTTCTGTCCTTTTGGCCTTGACTGGAAAAGGCTGCTGGAAACCCATCAGAGGCTTGGGCTTACAGCCATTGCTGGTCTCCAGGCCTCCCACCAAGGAAGGCCAGCCGGGCATCCTTTGCAGAGGCTACTCTTTGAAAGATGTTTCTTTTGTGCACCTCTGGCACCTGCTCTGCCTAGTGCTTGTGCTCTTGGCATTTCAGCAGCTATTCTGTACAGTGCCTGCATTTGTAGGCATGGACCACATGATGACAAAAGGCTTTATTTTCAGATAGTCGCTTTCTTCCCTAAACCTTCTTATTCCTTCTGAAACAGCTTGTTAAATCTTCTCAGGGCTCCTGTGTCTGGCTGAGGACTTGACTCTGCTGTTTGAATGGATGAGCTAGACCTAGAGCATGTCACACTCCGTGTGTGTGTGTGTGTGTGTGCCCCTGAGTGTTTGGCTGAAGTGTCCAGTGTTAGGGGCCAGAGAGGGAAGAGGGCAGAAGGACTGAGGATTTGGAGAAGCCATGGTATAGGTGCATATGCATATCTATTAGTGCACTGGCAAGGAAGGAGGAAGATCACATGTGGATTTGGATGAACTGAGGAAGATGTAGGATGTGCAGCATTAGTTCAGCGACTGCTAACACAAGTTGCCTCACATGAGGCAATGGAGGTTCAAGACTGCTTCATGTTGAGCTAGACCACAGTAGACAACTGTCTTCCAGGCAGGTGTGTCCTAATCATGAGTATTTGGAATTTTTTTTTATTGCCATCAGAGACCTATGTTGACACAGTGAAATCATTGCTACTATATTAAGAAGGCTGGGGGGGCGGCTTTAGAGATGGCTCCTCTGTTAAAAGACTGTGTAGTGTGCCTTCAAAAAACCCAGTTGAATTCCCAGTAGTCATAGTGGGTAGCTCACAACTGCCTAAAAACTCCAACTCCAAAGGACCCAATACCCTTTTCTGGCCCCTGTGTTTACACACCCACATGTTCCCATACCCCCAAACACATATACAACATACATATATACATAACACATAAACCTGGCTGAGCAGCCTTTAATCCCAGCACTTGGGAGGCAGATGCAGGTGAATCTCTGTGTGTTCGAGACCAGCCTGGTCTACAAGAGCTAGTTCCAGGAAAGGCCCCAAAGCTACAGAGAAACCCTGTCTCAAAAAACAAACAAATAAACAAACCTTTATGCTTTCTTAAAGTCTATTTGTGTGACTATATGAGTGTATGCCACAGGTGTACAGGCACCTATGGAGACCAGAAGAGAGAGTCAAATGTCCTAGCTGGGATTACAGGCAATTGTGAACCAGCTAACATGGTGCTGGGAACTCAGGTCCTTTGGAAGAGCAGTGCACACTCTTAACCACTGAACCATCTCTCCAGTCCCTGATTACAATTAAATAATTTTTAATGCTGTGGGATGAAAATGACCTGACATTGTGGCATATGTCTTTATCACATATTAACTTTGTGTCAATGCTCACTTATGACCCTGCAGTCAGTGAACGGCTACCTGACACACAGACTGAGGGAGCTATCTTTAGCAACCTGACCCTGGGGTAAGTTGCTTCTGCTTCATCTTTGCATGTGCATGTACACTATACACATGTGTTTCATGTGCACACATATGTACTAAAGAGCAATCTTTTTAAAGAGTTCTTAATAGACAAATTGATAAATTTTTTATTTATTTATTATGTATACAATATTCTATCTGCATGTATGCCTGAAGGCCAGAAGAGGGCACCAGTCCTCATTACAGATGGTTGTGAGCCACCATGTGGTTGCTGGGAATTGAACTCAGAACCTTTGGAAGAGCAGGCAATGCTCTTAACCACTGAGCCATCTCTCCAGCCCCACTAAAGAGCAATCTTGCAACACACAAACTTTCTCCCAAAGGTTCAAGCACTGCTGAACAGTGCTGAAAGGCAGCAGAACCTTTAAGAGCAGTGCCCCAGGGACGGTGATCGGGACAATGAGGGCATCACCCTCAGAAGGGATAGATACCCATTCAAGACAGACTAGCTTAGGTTTCACAACAATGAGTGGCTTACCATAAGGATGGGTCATTATTAGGCAAACTTCACGGTCCATGCTCTTTTTCTTGTTCCTACCCTTATCTTTTGCACCCACCAACTGCTCTTGTAGTTGTTCACACTATGCAATGCCACCCATCATGTTGTAACATAACCAGAAAGTCCTTAACAGAAGTCAAACAGGACTTACTTCCTCCAAAATCATGAGCTAAGAAAGCCCTTTGGTTTATTAAGCATCCAGCCTCAGTAATTTTCCTGCAGCAGTACAAAATGGACTAAGACGGTACTTATCAAAATGACATCCTCTCATCCTTTAGCCATAAGGGCAAAAGGTACCTGTAATAGTTTAGGGATTGTTAGTATCATTCCTGTGCTGACCTCGATGAATACCACAAGAAGTACAAACATGGGCCCCTGACTCAGGAAGTTTGGAAAACCGAAACTCAACACCGTAAGAACAAAGATGAATGACTACCAGGCAAGGTACCATCTGCCACTTTAGTTTCTAAGTGCTCCAAGAAAGCAAAACTCATGAGCGGCTAACAGTTGCACAGGGAATTGTTTTGATTGTTATGTAGTTCAATTGCTGTTGTGTTGAGACAGGGTCTCACTATGGAGCACTGGCTGTCCTGGAACTTACTAGACAGTCCAGGCTGGCTTTGAACTTACAGAGATCTACCTGCCTCTGCTGGGACAAAAGGCATGTGCTGGCATGCCCAGCAACTGCCTTGTTAAATAAGGTTAGGTCCTAAAGAAACATCATGAAATCAAATAGAAGCCAACAGAACTTTGTAAGTCCTTAAGCTAGAAGACACTGTGAACCAGCTGAGGTCAGCCTGAAAGAAAAACTGTCCAAATAAAATATGATTAATACAGCAACAATAATAACAGCAGCAAAACATTACCTTGAGACTTGTGCTTTTGTCCAAGACAAATTCACTCTTATACCCAAAACTAGGAAGAGAGAGAGGGAGAGAGGGAGAGAGAGAGAAGCAACCATTTTCCAGACACTGAACATCAGAAAATAAAAGCCAGGAAACAGAAAGAGAAGCTTAGTGGCAGCTGCAGCTGACTTCCAATGAAGAGCTCACAGTCACTATCATGCACCACAGGGAGAAGGAGGCTGCAGAGGTCCCTGAGTAGAAACAGAGGAAGCAACACAGGAGGCTGCAGTGACATGCAGCAGGGCTGAGGGCATTGACCAAGTGATCAGGGTAGCTGAGTGAGAAAACTTGGGAAGGTCATGGGGAAAATGACCCAAAGAGATTAGTATGCAATGCCTGGGGCTTTCATAGTGATGGGAACAATGTCTGTTCTCTGAGCCATAGTAGAGAACCATGCCCCACATCTCTGGATATGTGGTACTCAACAGGGAGATACCTCAGGAGAGAAAATAGTGCCACTTGAGCATTGCTCTGAACTCAGCTAATAATGCATTAAGAGAGGCTGGAGGGACTGCTTAGTAGTTAAGAGTAATGCTACTCTTAGAAAAGATCCAAACTCAGCTCCCAGCATCTGTATTTGGTGACTCAAAAGCCAGTTGTAACTCCAGTTCCAGGGGATCTGAGGCTCTCTTCTTACCTCTGAGGTCACCAGACACACAGGGTGCACAGACATAAATACAAGCACTCACACATCACATAAAATTTAAGTAAAAAAATAAATTTTAAAAAACTAAAAGAACTAAATTGAGTCCCTGTAACTAACCTGAAAACTTGATGTGGGTAGGGAAAAAAAAGTACCTAACAAAGTAAATATTCCAACATTTTAAATACATTTTAAATTAAAATATAATCACAATACTTCCTCCTTTCCCTTTCTTCCTCCTCACTCCTTCCATGTCCTCTCCCTCCAACCCCTCCCATATATGTGTGCAAAAACTTAAATATAACCTGCTGAATCCATTTTGTTGTGTGTATATGATCTTAGGCTGACCACTTTTGGATAACCAATTAGAGTGTTCATTCCTGGGAGAAGCTAATCTCCCCCTCTCCCTCCTTCTCTTTACTTTTCCCTCTCCCCCCTCACTCTCACAGTCATTATTTCCCTATAGTTCTTTGTCTAAGAGTTGATCCCATGAGGCTTTTCCCTATCTTTGCACGTCTATTGATACTGTCATTGTGATGTTTATGCAGGCATTTCCAGAAGACACAGTCTCAAAGCAGGCTTCCTAGTATTCTGGCCCTTACCAACTTTCTTCCTCCTCCTCTGTGAAGTTTTCTGAGTCGTAAATGCAGAACCTAAGCTACTCACTAGTCCCATAAAAGCATTATCTAGCAAGAACTACTTACATAAGTCCCAGGACACAGAATTTACAAAATGATCATAAGCTTTATCAAAGAATTAAAAGAATTTAAAGGCACAAACAAGCACCTCAGTGAATTCCAAGAGGGCAGTAATAAATGCCTGAGTGATGACCAAAAAATCACAAACACACAGCTGGGACATGAGAGCAGTAATTCAGGATTTGAAAACTGAATTCAATGAAGGGTAGAAATACTGAAGAGAACACAGGCTGAAATTAAGATGAAATTGAAAACCTCAGTATCCCAATTAGAAACTCGGGGAAATCCTTCCAAGGAGAATGAATTAAGCAGAAGACAGAATAACAACAGCATTCAAAGATAAAGTGAAAGATCTAGACCAAATAATCAAAGACTATGAAACAACTTTAACACTCAAGAAAGGGACATGCACGAAATGTAGGACACCATCAAAAGACTAAACCTTTGAACTAAAATCATAGGAGAGGGAGAACAATCCCAGGGCAATGGCACAAGCCAGATCTTTAAGATCATAGAAGAAAACTTCCCCAAACTAAGTAAAGACATAACTATACAGATAGATGAAACTCACCAAATACCAAATAGACAAGAGCAGAAAAGAAAATCCCCATAGCATGTCATGGTTAAAACATTAAGTAGAACAAAGAAAGTGTACTGAAAGCTGCAAGAGAAAAAAAATCACATATAAAGGAAAAAACATCAGAAAACAGCTTATTTCTCAATGGAAACTGAAGCCAGAAGAGCCTGGAACAATGCACTCCGAGTTCTATGACACAACATCTGCAAGCCTAAACTACTGTACCCAGCAAAACTATCTGCCATAGCTCAAGGAGAAAGAAAACATTTCCATGATATACATAGCCCAACAGTCTTAACCCTCAAATGATCAAATGACACAGAGAAAATAGACCCATGACTTTCTAGTCATGAGATCCCTTTTAGCCTCCACACAGGAGCTCACACGGCTTTGACGGTACTACTGTCCAGGGACAGAAGTCATGCCATGGTTGGTCACACCATAATAGTTGCCACCCTTAGCCAACTATGGAGGATTACATCTGAGAAATGGGACAGCGCTCCTCTTCTACAGCACACCAGGTTTCCGGCAACTTTCTAGTAT
Organism: Neodon shergylaensis; assembly: GCA_025134845.1. Taxonomy (NCBI): domain Eukaryota; kingdom Metazoa; phylum Chordata; class Mammalia; order Rodentia; family Cricetidae; genus Neodon; species Neodon shergylaensis. Next base: position 15,381,875 of record JABTXL010005619.1, on the reverse strand, counting down.
GCAGCAGTTGCTAAGGCTGATGCAAGTCAACAGAATTAAGGTATCTTTCTTTTACATCTCATAAAGCTCATTATCTTATTGACCAAAATTCTCTTTCCTGTGACATGATTTTATGAGAAATATCATTCTGGGATAATTTTAAGTAAGTGGCTTATTTTATGTGAATTCACAGCAAACTCAGCATGGGCACTCTTTACCTTCAAATACAGTCCATACAGAGAAAAACGCCAGATGTGTAACAGTCTCAAAATAGTGCTCTTTTTGGTTTCTGTCACAATTTGATTATTTTATGAAGTGACCATAAAGACTTCTTTCACAAATCTGGACTTCCCCAATTTCAACAAAAATGTTTTTCACTATGTGATATAGTAGCTACTCTCAGTTCCAGCAAAGAGGATAATTTAAGATGAATAACCCAAAGTCATCCTCAGAATTAAGGTAACTATATGATCTGGTTTGTGCAGGATAAAGTTTACATTTATTGTCCTTTTCAGACTCAAAATGTCTCAAGTTTGACAGTGCATCTTACAGGGCAGCCCTTTCCATGATGAAAGTGAAAATATAATACCCTTAAAAGTGATCAAATCCTCAAATCAGGCAATCAGTTTACCTAATACAACCTATAATCAAAGCTGCTATAGAGACTGAGGATTTCCCAACTGTCCACTTTCCATGCTGTTCACCAGCACCAAGAACACATACTCCCACACACATGAAAACTGCCCTCCCTGCCCGGCTCCTGCTGTGAAGCAGCTGTGAAGCCCTCTCCAGATGCTTCGGCCCCTTTTCAGCAGTCAGGTTCCCCGGGGAACTTTTCTAGCAAATGCACACCAGTATTTTAAATTGCGTCACGGGTACATGAGGCAAAAGGAGATGGAAACTGGCTAGAAGGAAAATGTTTTCCTTTTCAAACTTACTGGACAGCAGGGGGTGTGCCAATTTGTTCTTAAAGTAACTTAAGTAAGTCCATTTTTACATAATGGCTGAAGAAGGTTTGGGATGCCCTTTTAGAGGATGACCAGTTTCTTTCAAAGATGAGAAATATCCTTGGGCAAATGGACACTGTATTTATTGTGAATAAATTCTTCAAAGAGTTATTCTATAACGGATGCTAAGAAATGGCCTACTCTGAACATTAGTGCTCCTTGAAAAACATGTGAAGACCAAAGTCCAAAAGCAAGCCCCTTCCCTAGAGCCAGGTGAGCAGGGATGGCTCCAGAAGTTCCATAAACAAGGGACCTGGAGGTGGCCAGTTAGTTAGGGGTGGAGCTAGGGTGCAGGGCAACTATCTCAAAATTGTACATGCAATGCAAAGGTATCCCTTTTACTTAACTGTACCACTTACAGGATGTAGAGGCCTAGGTTTGCCACAGTTAGTCCTGATGCCACCTCAGAGGCAGGTAGAAGGGCCAGAAAAGCCTTCTAAGTCCTACACTGCAGATGAGGGTCTGCAAACAGAAAATGTAAAGAGGGGAGCATTTAAAGTTGGTCACATCAATTTGATATTGCTGTGCACTTTAGCTTTGGCTAAGGAAGACTAGAAACTAAAACAGGTTTGAGAAAGAAGGCCCTCCCATGAAGAGTCAGGTGAGGAGTGACCAAGTGTTCCATCTTGTCCACTTAGCTCTGACAGGCAGGCCCAGTTAGTGGTTTGGACTGGTCTACTTTGTTCTGGAAGGAATGGGAGGATGGAGTAGGGAAGATGGGAAATAGCAGCAACCTGTGTGCTCAGAGAATGTAAGAGGAAGAAAAGTCCTGGGAAAACACAGGGGCAGTGGAGGCAGGGTGGGGAGCCTGTTCTATAGGGAACAGACTCAAAAGTAATGCCCGAGCAAAGCCAAAGCTTGCTGGTATGGAAATGCAACTGACTACTGCTGCTTAGGGTCCAGACCCTGTCCAGAATGGATGCTACAAGACTGAGAACGAGCAAATGATGCCTATGGAAACAGGAAAGTCCTAAAGTCTGCAGACTGAGTGAAACTCAACAATCATGTTCACAAGGGCAGCATTAGGAAGCATTCTTGATGATGCACACACTCATCCTTGATGACGCACACACTCATCCTTGATGAGACACACACTCATCCTTGGTGGTGCACATACTCATCCTTGGTGGTATACACACTCATCCTTGGTGGTGCACACACTCATC